>JAQPPZ010003370.1:1200000-1839293 GCA_028583015.1 Wollemia nobilis | reverse complement strand
TCTATAAAACATGATGAAATCAATGTTAGCATTACAATTATTAGAATGCATTCTAATTTGACTTATCTACATAGACAAATTGCATGGTGGAGTACTTTAGAGAATAAGTTCAAGGATTTTTATTTAAATTTAATGGTGGGGTATAGTTGTATGGTTCTTGCTACGTGAAGCCACCAAGTATCTATAATTACGTTAGCTATTCAAATCTAATAACTACCCTTTGATGAATGTATGTCAAAATTATTACTCTCCATCGTATGAAGGGAATGATTATAAGTCCTATGACAATTTTAAATTGATCCTTTGTATAAAATTATCATCCTAGATTAGGATGATATATCATTGATGTACTTGTTAAACACCTTTATTGCATACTTGTGATTCTTGATTTGTTTTTCATTTTATTGAATTTATACACCTTGCTTTCATTAGTTGATTTAAATTATTCTTTCTTAATATGTTTGTTTCTAGGTCTAAGACTTGGATGTATATTGTATTATACATCAAGGAGGAGGTTGAAGATTTGAAAGCAATTGGTATTTAGGGATATCCTTTCAATTGTTCTATGAACAATCTAGGTAACTTTGATATTGCTTAGAAATCAACATTACATGCAAGTCCTTCAATATTTACTACTAAAAACTTTAATTGAGAGTCTAGGAGATCTAAATTGATGTGGCATCTCTAAGGAAATGATTTCCTTTATGAAAAACTGAATATGCTAATTATCTTGATCAAGTTGTTCATTATTAAAAAATTATTATTATTTTTTAATCATGAATTGTGGTGTAATGGAAATACACAAGGTTGTTTAAACTTTTAAGATGCACCCTTTAGTCTAAATATCTCAACATAAATAATTTTTAAGTTGACATAATTTTAGCTCATATCTAACTATGCATAAAATTGTCAAATTTCATTTTGTTTACCTCATTCCATATTTTACATTCTAGATCAACACTCAAATGTGCTAATAAAAAATTAGTGGCATCATTCATTCCATTATTTATATGGATGTTGATATCATTACCATTGAGAATTATCAATTTTATGATAAGTTGCTCTCAATTTTCTATAACGATGTGGAGTATAGTGTTTGAATTACCCCTGGTATCTATGATATGCACTCTCCTTGCATACTATATATATAAGAGATTGTACACCAAAATTTCTAGATAGTATGATTTTTTCTTGATATACTAAAAATTGGAAACACTTCCATCTAGTTTTAGTTTTGTAATTCACTTCAATTGGCTATTTTACCATATGCTTGGTGTGCTAGAAAACAATTATTTCCTTAAATACTAACTATGGTTTGAAAACCATGAAATATGGTGAGGTTATTTCAACTTTAGGAAATATAGTTAAAGCTACAAAGTTGCTACTAATTGAATTGACCAATGCAAAGTGATATTAGAAGATATTCTAACAAGACTATTATTATTTTTAATACCACAAGGACTTGTGGTATTGTGAAAGTACTTAAAAATGATCTATGTTAGGAAAACTAAAGGATTACATCAACATTTTGAATCATAAGAAGTTATACATCATCAAGATACTACCATGAGAATCTCTTATATAGTATTATAATTCCATTTTTTATTTGGGTAACATTGTTTACAATGAATACAACTATTGTAGTATATGAATGCACAATCCTATGAGATTTATTTTAAGTGAATTTCTAATTGTTTAAAAGTGTGCCAAACTTGAAAACTCAATATCAATAATTTTTTTGACATAGTGAATAAATTGTAGTATAGAAATATTGAACCATAATATTATCTACATTCTAGGTATAATTATTTGTAAAAATAATTTTGTGAATGCATAATTTATTTTTTATCAGATTATACATTACTAGGATATATCTTGAAGAAGTCAAGACACTAATGAGCTACTTGACTTGATTTGATTACAAATATTATCTAACAAATATAACTTTTAAAATAAAAAGTCTTTGGTGATAATGCAAAAAATGCTTATAAAATATTAAACAAAAATACTTGTCTTCATGTCTCTTTGGATAATAATTGAGCATTTTAATGCACATTTTATCATATAGATGATGAGTGTTATCTTATTACCTTTATTATTAGTGGCTATGATACCATATTGCATGAGATTATAAAAATAGTAAAGGTGTCATTTTTATTCCATTTCATAGGATGTTGAACATAATGTGATATGGGATTCATATTCATTTAATCTATACATGATATATAATAGCAAATAAAAAATGTATAGGCTAGCCATAAAATTTAGTCATTCACAATGGGTTGAGTAGAAGCCCTCACATATGAAGTTAGAGATTTGGGCACAATGAAATATCAAATAAAACTCAAATCTAGAGGGTATGCATTTGATATCTTGAAATACTACATTTGAGGATATGGAGGCCTATATCTAAGGGATATTTTATTTTTTTATTGGTTATATGGTATTGATGTAGGCTCCACTCGTATTACAATCATAGTTATTTTACCATGGTATTTTAACAACCTAAATAATGGTATTACAATAACATTTTGGAAGCCATACATATGTCACATATCAAGATATGAACCTATATATTTTCATTGAAGTTGTATTTTTAACCACTTGATCTCATGCCATTTGATAAAGGAGTCTTTATTTTTATTTTTTCAAATGAACTTTATTTTGCCAAGGTAAAATTACATTTATAGGATGCTTATGAAAATATAGAAAAATATGCATCCAACTATAGGGTTGTATTAATCAAATTGTCCCAATATTTAGTACCAACCCTTTATTATTATGACTTACCACTTCCATAAAAGTAGACCATTAATAACAAAATTAATTTTATGTATTAGTTCCTTGAATGTCTATACAGATTTACCAACTATAAGAAATGTTAAATAAGGCCAACCCAAGAAATAAAGACCTTCATATTAGACTATCCTTGATGTTCTATTTGTTTTCTATGTACTAATGTGAGTCTATATGAACATGGAATAATCATATATAACAAAGGACACAAACAATCCAAAGCAAATCTTATTAAAAACTCAAGAAACAAAACATGGTTATGCAAAAGCCTTACTTTTTCTATGATCTTAACCATTATAATTTTGAATTCTATAGGAATAATTTGTACCTTGTTCTTTCTTTATTCTAAACATGATTGTAAAATCCATAAAACATGAATTTTCTACCATATTCTCGAAATTAGGATACAACATCAAGTGCAAATTCTTTGTCATTAATTATGCACATAAGTTTCTATGTAAGGACCAATTAATGTTTCATTATTTTCATTTTTTCATCATGGATTTCTTCAATATATTATTGTACATTAAAATATCTAACTCTTATAAAATTAACGAACTATACTAGAATTTTACAATATTTTAGATGTTTTGCAAAAATTGCATCTTTCAAGCCTCTAGTACTATATTGTCCATTATGCTTTGATTTCCAACTATACACAAACTAAATCCTTAATCCACTCCCCTATGATGGGTTCATTTTCCTTTTTATAGGATTCTAAACTATTAATCTATATTTATTAGTGAGGTGTGTTGCTTTTAAATAGGTATATTTAGATTTTTCTAGGTGTTTGATCTGCTACTCTATCTATGCTAGTAAGGTGTATTTTTTTCTAAAGCTTATTACTATCCATAATGTTTTCACTTTGTTGGCTACTAACACTACTATGAAGTTTGTCTAGTTTTTTTCCTACATCACCTTATGTGCTACTTTGCCATTTTTATTCATTCAACAAACTTCTATTGTACATGGTGTTTATAAAGTTTCTTAAACTTAGTAATAATGATATTTTTCCCTAATTCATTGACTATTATTATATATTGTGATTTATTACTCCTTACATAGATGGAATTCTACCAACCTTATGGATGAGTAAAATGACAATTGACTTAAGTTTAAAGAATCATTATGAAAATATCACTCATACATGTCACACCCAAAAAATCCCAGCTCACCTTCACTTTCATTCCAAAATCAATCTATAATCAATGAGTTGATGAGGGACAAAATGATATAAGATAGGCATCTTGGGTACCAATGCAATGAATATTGGATCATAACCTTGATTTATTCTAATAATTTAATTTTCCAATCCCCAGGGATTCTTTATATCTACCTCAATATAAACCATGCTTCAGATCTTCAATATAATCTAGTGATGGTCATTAAGTCAACCACCTTATTTTTTCTCTATATAATAAGGAACAATTGTTTAACAAAATTGTTCATTAAATGAGCGACCTACTTATTTTTTGATGAAATATCCAATAGAAAGTGTAGGATCCGTTGTTATTTTTCCAAATCTATATTTTTTCTTTTTTTCCATGTGAGGATTCATTGATGTTTATGAATCTACCATGAGACGAACTCCATTTTCTTGATATCATATTGTATTTTTTTTATCACTAAAGAGTTTTATACAAGAGATATTTGTATTTATTATAGGAAATGGTTTTCCTTGTAAGAATTGGATATTTATATTCATTCTCTGTGTTTAAAGTTGATATTTTGCTTTACTTTTAGATATGGGTGATTGTTCATATATAGGCAATGTTAATTGTTTGCTTTGTAAAAGTTAATATAATAGTAACTTTGATTTCTTTATCCATTAACATTTTTAAAACCATGAAAAAAAAGGAAAATAACAAATGTATTGATCGTCTAATCGAAAGATTTTGATATTGGCAAGTTGTCTCATATAATAATGGTGGTATAAAAGTTGTTGTCAGGTTTTTATTAATAAGCATTTTATAAGTGAAATATTAAATTATGACAAGTATTTATAGTAATGGTGAATATTTATCTCTCTCCATCTATGTTCATGTTTGGAAAATAATATTTTAACCAATATTATGATTGGGAAAAAAACCCTGGTATTAAATAAATGAAGAGGAGATGAAAATTTAGTTTTACCCTTGTTACTTAGTTTATTTAGAAGGAAAGGAAAAAGTGCCTCTATGAGGGAAAATATAGTCTTAATGCGATTTAGGATATTTGCAATTAGAAGGAAATGAATAGGTACTTATTTAATATGATTTAGTAACTCTTTTAAATAATACTTCATTTGCTTGAATGATATAGTCGTAATGAGAATGAGAAAAATCCACATGAGAAACCAAGATAAAATAATCAAATCAAGAGATTGAGATGGGAATTGTTAAGAGATAACTAGTTCAAGTTTAAATTTGAGGATCATTGACTCAAAACCTAGCAATTGTAGAGGCAAGTGGACTATACAAAAATGATTAAAAATATTTATTTATTTATTTGAAAAACTATATTGGGTATGAAATTAAATAAAAATATTGAATTGCAATCCTAATCATTAGAATAGATGTATCGGCTAAAATGGAAGCAAAATATTTAAGGGATATTCTTAGGTTTTAAATTAAGGAATGCAAAAGAGCCATATGAAATATTTTGAGTTGGATGTAGACATTTAAGAGGTAAAACAAAAGCTCCATTTCTTTCAAGAATTTGGTTACAATCATGTTGTTGGATAGATAAATTAGGTGGTAGAAATTATATAAGCAAATGGATGAATTTGAGATAAGATAAAAAATTGTGTTGGGTTCGAAATAAGTTAAAGAGGGGCTCAAAAAATACTAAAAAAGAAAAATAAAATACATCATAGATAGATATTGGAGCATTCAATGGAATAATACAAATATAAATATGTCTCATTTGATTCAAATTAGTGTAAATTAATTTCTATTTGAATGGATGCATTCTTGGAGAAGGAGATATTTTTGATTGGAAGTGCAATGTTAAATTGAAGATAGTCCAAAATAACATATCAACAATAATGTAAAAATAAATATTTATGTTATAGTGGGATAGATGAGTGAAATTGTGGACAAAATTCATACCTATATTTAGCTTTTAGAAGAAGGTAGTGTGGGTCCTTGAAAGAGAGAAATATCAAAAGAATTCAAGTGTCCAAATAAATAAATAGATTTATAAGGACTAAATGATGCTTTTTAGAAGCCTCAAGACAATTGCTAGTCTTGTCCTTATAGGCATATTAGCATTTATGGAAATGATATCTAGATATCAAAGCTTAAAGTTATAATATGTAATAATTTAGTAGGATGTTCACCAAATGATAGAACAATAAAACTAAATGTCTAGTGGGATTTAAATAGATTTATTGCTTAGTAACCATTTTACATATATGACAATCTTAATAGAGTTTCAATTTTTATTTATTATAATCTATGGATAATTAAACTAAATAAATATTCCATGATCATATTTATCTAGTTATAACTCTTTGTGGTGAGAATATTGTGGAATCCAATAAGAAGAACCGATAGATATATTCTTATTTTTTAATTCTCATTAGAATCACAATGGTGGAAGATGAAATAGTGGTTTATTAATAATTTTCTTCTATGATGATTTGATCATAGTGACAAATACAAATTACATGGATATGTTACTATGGCAATCTATACTCGTGTAATAACATAACAATGAATGTAGGAGTAATTAGGCCAATGATAACAAGGGATAAAAATTATTCTTTAAATATATGATGCTCAACTTATATCTAATTGAATTCTTAAAATTAGGTAATTTGATTATAAAAATGCATTCTAGAGTGATTTTTTCACTACTATTTTTTTTAATTTCTATAATATGATGGAAGGTGAAGTCTAGATGTTATAATATCATGAAAAAATTATTTTCCATAAAGGTTAGAAAAAAAATCCTTGGTGATCATTGCAAATTTGAAGAGTTGTCTACCTTCATTCTTCTTCTTAGGCCAAAATAGATAGCTATAAATCCTATCCTCCCTCTTATGGAGGTTTGATTTGAGTTGAAGATCATTCCAAATCAATGGATATTTTTTGGAATTTCAATTTTGTATGTCTATAGCTCAACTAATGGGGTGGATCTTGCAAAAAATATATTAATGTTAAAAAATATAAGGGATCTACAACATCTATAGGATCATAATTTGGATTTTCTAAGTGGTATCCAATAAAATTAGCCATGAAATTGAATGTTCTACTACAAAAGGTTTTTGTCCAAACCACAAGATTTAATTTTCTTCTTTTGACATTTAAAATAACAAAATATCTTTGCAACACATGTTAATAGATTTTCTAAAGCATGATGTTTGAAAATAAGTTAAAGTAAAGCATACCTAAAATGAAGCATATAATTTTCATTTAATAAAGTTTAACATTTTTTTAATTATATGGATATTGAGGTTGAAGCTGAGTTATGGAGACTAGGCCTAAAATTTGATAGGAAACCTAGCCCATTAAGGAAAACTAAAGAAACAATTATTAACTATAATTATATATTTTTTAGCTATTAACAAGTAGATTGAAGCTACATTTAGGTCTATGCTTAAAATTTCAATGTTGCATGTCAAATATAACAACAATTAAATCTTCATATTGTTTCTATTACAACTATTATTAGGAATAAAATAGGAATAATTTCTATTCATAGGAGTAATTGAACATTAAGCTTATTTGAATCATTTAAAAAAATAAAAAATAAAACAAAATTTCCAAAAACCAACATCCATATATTATTATATTTTTAAAAGAAATATTTGATAAAGCCTTAAAAATTGAAGAAAATTTCAAATAAACTTATAAATTTATAAATTTTTGTGTTTCTAAATAATAAATAAACTTAATTATATAACATGCAATAAATAGAAAACACTATCCTTATACCATAAATTTCTTTATTAAATATTATTAAACTTATTAATTATATTAATGTTTTATTATATGTAAAATAAAACTTAATAATTATGTCCCGGGAATAGTGTAAGGGTTTGTGAGGTCTAAAGTTGAAACCATTGCATGTGTGTGGAGTTGCTTGTTAATCCTCTATTAATAAGTTTAGCTCTTTTTTTTTTAAAGTGGAAAATTTAATCAGAAAATTGATAAAAGAAAAGGGTTTCGATTCCTCATAAGAGAGTTTGAGAGCATCGAGAATTTGAGACCATGAACATCCCAACCTCTTGAAACTTAGAAGCCCTTTAGTACAATCCCTACCTTTCTCGGGATTGCCAAAAGAATGATTCAGTGAGCAAAGTTTAAGATTTTCCGAGCAACCCAACTCAACCGCAACAACCTGCTATCTCCAAATTTAAAATTTATAACAACCGAGAATAAGTTCCAAAAATCCGCGCCAACCCACATACCCTTCTCAAAGCTTAAAATTGCGAGTGCTTCCATGAAGTTATTAGAATGTGCCCTTAGCAAGAGAAAATGGTGTACCACTACTTCCCCCACACCACATACGCACGTTACCCGGAAGTCCATCCGTTTATTTTCAGCCTCTTGGAGGATGCGTTCCATTCCCCTCCGCCCCGTTTTCCCCTCCGTCCGAGACCTTAGGACGGACCATTAACCATCACCTTTTTTCCTGCGTTCCATGCCACGGGAACACATTTTGACTTATCTACCAAATGAGGCATCTCTCCAACCCCTCCATTGACCGCAGGGTGCCCTCCCCATCGCTTTCGGCAAAGCCTTGACCCTCCAGAAAGAGGCACCCCGCTTTTGAAATTTCCCAAGGCCAACACCGCCAACCCCCCCCCCCCGTCAAAACACAATAAAGAAAACTTTTGGAACAGAGATGAATAATGCTTAACCCTAAAAATAAGTATTAAAGATTTCTTACACTAACCTAATCCAAAAAATAAAACTTAATAATTATAATTTATATTTAATAATTCTATAAACACAATTTGTATACTCTATAATTTCGTTGATATAAACATGGACTTATATGTTGTTAAAAATGGTGGATATAAAAATTTTATACATGCAATTTAATATCTTTTTAATTAATTTTTTTTAATGATTATATAAGAAAACTTTTATAATTCTTAGTTCTTTGGGTAAAGAAAAAACTAGAGGAACCCTAATAATTTAAGAATCTAACTAAGTAATCTACCCCCAAACACTCAACTACTGTTTGTTTAGTCTACCTACAAAGATCTTCATCATATTATCTCTATGGGCATAGTACCCCTTCAACCTCGATAAAATTTTATTTTAATTAAGTGAAAGCCTAAGAGGGATTTAAGATTGGAACAATGGACCTTAAGTTAAACCGGTCAAGAATCAACTACTATTACATGACCTATCTCTTTAGAATGAGTGGAAAAACAACTTTTACATATGTTTGAGGGGGACATCACAATAGTTCAGGTTTTGGCTCTTTTATAGGAGGTGATTTAAGGTTTAAACAACAGCGTGAGGACTATGTTTTAATTCCCTATTAATAAATTTATAAAACTGAAATAAAAATGTTCAACCTTAAACATGATAAACTTCTTATACTAGTAAATAATAATTTTCAAATATAAAGAATACTGTAGGTTCAAATACATATGCATATAAATTCCATTAATAATGGTTTTTAAGTTGTAATTAGTTAACTGTTAATTTTAAAGATTACTCGGACCCCGCTACATATAACTATTTATTTATTATTCACATACAGCTTCAGTTAAAAATCGAAAAGTCTCTATCATCGCTTGTTGCCTGCTATGGACAAACCCTTATCCAATCTCTCAAAGTTACGGATGCCAATGGGAAGTTTATATTTACAGGGAAACTTTTCCAACGAACTTATGGATGTGGGACAGCTATGAATTTTAGCTTTGTCATGATTCTTGTTTGGTCCAGCGTTTTTCTGCGGTTCGGCCGAAAAAGTATGGTCAATTAAGTCTCATTATTCACTATCTATAAATATATTTTAATATTTTATTTTATATAATATTATTTATAAAAAATAAGAATCCTATTTAGTTTAAGGGGTTCATTGGGATGGGATAGGTCGAGCTGTCGAATTCAAAGTCCTGGTTCCAGAGGATACTGGGAACAGTTTGACCCCTAGGGATACGGGGAAGGTTTTCTTTAAGAAAGGTTTTTTCCGTCTTTGTAATGCAATGGTTGTGTTGAACAAAAAGTCCACAGTTTGAACTTTTGTGGGATACTAATTTTTTTGGGTGGCTTTCCTCTAGATAGTGGTATACCCGGATGGGAGGGCACAACCAACCACTTAAGAACGGCTCTCTAGATTTTCTCTTTATTGTAAGAGGTTGGAAGCAACACCTGTGATTTTCTCCTTAAGCTGGGTCGACAACAAGATGATATAAGCTTGTTTGGAACGGCTCTTGTGATTTGAACCCTTAACACTTACTAAAAAAAAATAATGGTTATAAGGAACTCCTTATTTGTAAGAAAAAAAAACAAATAATAAACAAAAATTAAATTTTTTAAAACTTCATTAAATTACTTAATACCTAAATTGATTGTAACCAACTCCCTATTTATAAAAAACCAAATAATATATAAAAATTAGATTTTTTAAAACTTTATTAAATTATTTAATACCTACATCCTAACCTACTAAGTAAAAACAAACTCAATAAGATCATAAACCATCCAAAAAAAAATAAGATAATTATAAGATCATAAACCATCCAAATAAATAAGATAATTATACTCAATAAATAAATAATACAAAGCAGATGTATATGAATGTTTCCACGTGACCTTTACTCAACCTAGCCTATTATTATTAATAAATTATATTAGATTTCTTATAACTTCACTAAAATTACTAATTATAAAATTTATTTGTTTATTAATTGTATCGATCCCAATTTGTTGGTAGAAAGCAAGGTTTTCGAGGGTCGAGCTCAAAGATGCTCGACTTGGTAGAAACGTAAACAAATTTACTAGTGTTTTTTATCAATTTCAATTATAAAAGTTATTGGTTTATTAATTGTATCGATCCCAACTTTGTTGGTAGAACGTAAGGTTTTCGAGGGTCGAGTTCAAAGATGCTCGACTTGGTAGAAACATAAATAAATTTCTTAGATTTTTTTATCAATGTCAATTATAAAATTTATTTGTTTATTAATTGTATCGATCCCAACTTGTTGGTAGAAAGCAAGGTTTTCGAGGGTCGAGTTCAAAGATGCTCGACTTGGTAGAAACGTAAACAAATTTGTTAGTTTTTTTTATTAATGTCAAGTATAACATATTGGTACTTTAGTCTAAAATACATAGCAAAACGTTCTAATAATGATTATGACATATTATTAGGATGTCATCACATATGTCATCATATAGATAATTTTGGTTTAAAAACTTACAATAGTATGCTACTTTTTCATATTACTGGCTTACTATAATCGGTGAGATAGAACTCGGTCAATTAAGGCTGCCGTCCTTTTGTCCCTTGACTCCGACGTCGCACCTGCACCTCGTTGAGTAACATATCGGACATGTATAAGTGGGGACACAACAGGAGAAGGACACCTTTACGACCCATATTTAATTTGTAAAGTAGTAAATAGACGATGTTCCCTCAAATATAGCTTCCAAAGTTGTTAAGTCATGGTTGGCTATGTGTTATTATTTACGTTGGAATAAGTCAATGGCATATGAATGCATACAAACCCACGAAACACCATAAATTATTGTTTATTATTACAGTGATTATGCGTTTTCGCAACTCTATGAGCTCAAGAGTGCCTTTCGTGCCATAATATGGCTAAGAAAATCAAATGTGAAAAGAGGGCTCTATGTAGATTCTGTTGTTGATATATGAGGGCGCACTAACAAAACCAAATTCTAAATGCATGGACTTACAGACGGAAAGGGTTATGGTGTCAAACTCATCCTGAAGACGTGATAGCGAAATGGGAACACAAGCTTATGATAGCGAGAAAAAGGAACCTTGTCAACGCAGTAGATGTACCAAGATTTTACAATGTGTATTACCCAAAGAAAGCGAATCGTGGGGTCGGTGTTTGACAGGATCCAGTTCTTCGCGCCTTAGAGGTATTGATATGACTGTGCAACGTGTCTTATTTTCTGCTTATTAAAGGCAGATCACAGGCTTTCACAATCCACTCTTCTGGACGGCCAATTGCATTGTCCTATTATTGGTTTCGCTGCTTCGTTCTTCTCTTTTTTGTTTTGATTACGTTTCCAAAAGTTCCCTGTGAACTTGTAGTGGAAGAGTCGAGAGAGAAGAAATGAGGCAGCAGACAGTTTGTGTGACAGGGGCTGGAGGATTCATTGCCTCTTGGCTCGTTAAGATGTTGTTGAACAGAGGTTATACTGTCAAAGGGGCCGTCCGTAATCCTGGTTAGCACTTGTCATATTATATCATTCATATATTCGTTTGGTATGAGTCAGTTCAAGTTTATTGATGTATGGTTCTATTTCACATATGCAGATGATGGCAAGTATGAACATTTGAGATCCATGGAAGGAGCCAAAGACAGGCTTTACCTTGTACAAGCTGATATTCTTGATTACCAGAGTCTGGTCACAGTTATTGGAGGGTGTGATGGTGTCTTCCACATGGCCTGCCTACTAACAGACGACCCCGTAAGTTATAAGCTCAAATTTACAAACCATCATTAGCGAAAAAAACAAACTAGGGATATAGGTGATCGCCAAGTCAAGGACTCGTAATGCTCACAGTCTTTTAAAGAGACATGACGGTGATGGTGTAATGATGCAGGAGCAAGTGATGGAACCAGCCGTGAGAGGAACCACCAATGTAGTGGACGCGTGTGCAGAATGTGGAGTAAAACGCGTAGTCGTCACGTCTTCGATCGGTGCAGTTTACATGGACCCTAAAAGAGAACCCCACGTTGTCGTCGATGACAACTGCTGGAGTGATTTGGATTATTGCATCCAAACAAATGTATGGATTAACACTGCAAATATCATTTCTAATTTTTTTTTCTTTAAAACATTAACGAATTATGTTTATGAATGGTGCAGAATTGGTACTGCTATGCAAAGACTGTGGCGGAGAAAGCCGCGTGGAAGCGGGCAGAGCAGAAGAATTTGGATATGGTGGTTATAAATCCATGTCTTGTTTTAGGTCCTTTGTTACAGTCCTCCATCAACGCCAGCACGGCTCACATCATGAAATACTTGACAGGTATAACGTGCTTAATCATCGTTTAATTACATTTTATTCATATCACTAAAATTACTAAAACTTTCATTTCAGCTCGCATCATGAAATAGTTACAGCATCCATCATTAAAATTACTTAAACATCTATTTGATTGTTCATGCATTGAACATGTGAAGGCTCAGCGAAGACATACGCAAACTTAACTCAGGCATATGTGGATGTGAGGGATGTGGCGTTGGCTCACATATTAGTCTACGAAACTCCTTCCGCTTCTGGGCGGTATCTGTGTGCAGAAAGCAACATGCACCGAGGAGAACTGGTCGCTCTTCTTGCACAACTCTTCCCACAATATCCACTTCCACTTGTGTAAGTAAAGTGAAACCATGTTGTTGTATTTTTCAACTATTAATGAGTCCTTCGCAATATTAAGAATAAATACAATCTTCACGTAATATATTCCTAACTAATGTTATAATTACTGCTACAGGTGTTCGGACCAGAAAAATCCAAGAAGAGAACCATACAAATTCTCTAATCAGAAGATGAAGGACCTTGGTTTTTCTTTCACACCAATGAGAATGTGCCTCGCAGACACAGTAGCCAGTCTAATAGATAAGGGATTTCTCCGCTAGCTTCAATTATTACGTTGCACATGGAACACACATTCTCTCAGGCTTGTAAGCGACTGGAGAACTTTGATAATGCAATGTCCATAAACAAAGAAACAAATGTATCGCACCACCCAATCCCAGCCAGAGACCATTGTATTATTTTCTGTCCTGCAGTGTTTAGATGAGAAAGATTACAAATGTGTGCAAATCAATTCCCTTTTTAATCAATTGGGTCGAACCGTGGAAGTCAGTTGAAACGCATGTTCAATATTGCCCGTGTGCTTAATAATAGTAAATAGCCTATCAGTTGGATTGCAACGGTTTGACATGTGATAAAAATTTCAAGACCGCGTAAAAATTTGACTTTATATCAAAAAAAGGAATTAGACTAATCAAGTTGAAGCCGTTGGTTTATGCCAGTCAAGCATATGTTGAGTCTACCCACTGGAAAACGTTCGCCACGATCGATTAACTTTGGGAAATAACACTTAGAAAGGTAATTAGTTTTGAGAAACATGAACGACCAGCTACTTTACACATTGTTCGTATGAGACGTTGACGTTAAGAAGGTGAAGAATTTTACCCAAGGTATGGGAATGAATGAGTTGACGTTAAGAAGGTGAAGAATTTTACCCAAGGTATGGGAATGAATGAGCCTGGGTCAAGTCGGCTTTCCTAGTAAAACCGGTAACTGAAGTCTCCTAGAGAAGGCCATCATTCACTAGCAGCACCGAGTTTGTTGGTCTAATAATTGAAAATTTAATGTTTAAATTTAGTGGAGAGTAGGTTATATATTATATTTCAATATTATATTATATTATATATTTTAATAATTAAAATATATTTATTTATTTATTTGATAGATATTTTTTTATTATGAAGTAGGTTTAAATCTTGGACTATTTTATACTATTTTGTTATTTTATTAAACATGGGAGCACCACTGTGATTCAAAGTTGGTACCCTTATCAATAGAAAGTTAGCACATAAGCTTACATAAGCCATGATTTAAACTTTGAAACTCAAAAAAAAAATAAAAAGAGAGCAAACCTCACATCCCAACTAATTTAAAATATTTATTTTTATTAAAATTTGTAGTATTGGAAGTCATTCTCATAATCAAAAGGAAACCTTTGCGTTGGAATTCAATGCGTGATTTTTGCTAATGCTAAGTCGCATGGTTTCGCACAATTCGTAATCCACTAAAAGACCTGTGTTTTTCGTTTGCTTTGTCATTTGCATTTTGCATTTTTGGCCAGAGGGATGGTATTGGTGTTGAGAAGCATTTGAGTAAGGCGCCTGTGTTTTCACAATGTTTGGATTTAAAAGTGAACCAATGTTATGCAAATGGATCTGTGGATTTCATGGATGATGAGGATCTATTCTGGGCGCACTTTTAAGTGGTTTCCCATATTTTTATATTGGTTTCAAACGGAATAGGTTTGGAAGGTTACGAATTGTGGTAAAAAATCGGGTCAGTTTCGTAGTTATTACAATAGATCAAGCACACAGAAGAAAGCTTACCAGTTATGTTGATTGCTGAATTGAATATAAGAGATGAGAAAAGCAGATTTAAAGGCTTCTCTCCGGTGCTCAAGCCTATCCATATGTCTTCCCTTTCCTTTTCTTTGTATTCAGTAAATGCATCGGTATACGCTCAGATGGTAACAGTGTTCCTTTTGCGCTGAATTGGGCGGTTTTCTGAAGAGGGTAACCCTTTTATACCACCGTTAAGTGCAAGTTCTCGTCTCTTACGCTTGAATTACGGATAGTTGGTTATGCGCTTATATATCTTACGCTCCTTTTCATTTATATATTTAAATTAAATTAAATTAATTTTTAGTATTTATTAAATCATAACATATTGTTCTCTTAAAAAAATATAAAAATAATTATTTAAAATAATAGTTAACAAGTTCACGTATTGTAGGTGAGTTGGAGAGAGTAGGGAAATCTTTCAAGGGAGGTCTCTGGTTCAAATCTCCACCCTACCAAATGCACATCGGGTAACCAAAATCCAGTTGATAATGTTGGCATGGTCAGGATCAAATGCGACTTCTGGTGTAGAATCTAACGATCGTGGTTTCTCAAACCAAGACTGCCCCACAAAATTTTTTTTACTAAATTCAAAACAAAAAGGTAACATGTTTGTGTTAAGTGAAAACAATAGACATAACCGTTATAATTTACTTTCTATTTTAGAATCTTATTAAATATTATATTAATTTATAAAATTTAAAATAAATTAAATATAAAATTTAAATTATTATTAATAAATAAAAATATATATTGTATTAATTATTTGTATGTATATAAATTTATCAAAAATAAAAATTTATTAAAAATAACAATATAAATTAATTAAAATAAAATATTAATCTTTTTTTGGAAAACATTTTAATTAGGATGTCATTTTCAGGAAAGTCCTAAGGAGGTAGGGGTAAGGGTATCTATTTTACCAAAATCACCCATGTCTCGCATCTAGCCTACCTCCTTCGACACACTCAAAGAGCATGCCTAAAACAACAAAAACACAAACAAAAAAATACAAAAAACAGAACAACAAAAAAATATAAAAAACACTACAAAAAAATACAACAAAGCAAACACAAAAACAACAAAAATACAAAAAACAACAAAACACAAAACATATAAAAAAACCACATAAACACAAAACACAAAATCACAAAAACACAAAAACACACACAAAAAACAAAAAACACAAAAACAAAACAAATCAACATGCATCGAAAAACTAAAAAGAAATAAAAAATAGATTACAACTTTGGCCTTTCTAGACCAATAGGCTATTCATGCAAGATTAAATAAAGGAAACATAAGAATTACCAGTTTGAGCAAGGGAACTAAAATACCCTGACCGAACCAAAGAGTAGAAAAAATAAAGTAAAAAGAAACTAGGTACCTCTAGTACTAGAGACATCCACAAAAAGGATGGAAAAAATGATTCCCTTATTTGTGTATCCCACCATATGGGAGGGTGGTCATAATAAGTAAGATCACCTTTGTCCAATGTCCGATTAACTAAAGCATCATCACTCCTATTTTGTTCTCTGACCACATGATTGCATTCAACCTTTAAAAAGCCCATATGGATTAATTAAATCTCCTCAACAATTTTTTTACTCTCCAATCAAGCTTATGATTCTTAGAAGGAATATTCAATAAATTAATCATGACTTGAGAGTCAGATTCAACTAACACCTTTTCCATTCAACCTTAGCAACATCTCGACGACCTTTAAGGATACCATACCCCTCAGTAAGGTTATTGGAAAGGATACCTAAATTATTAGAAAAAGTGGAAACCATGGAACCATCTAAAAGTCTACCAATTCCTCCCACATTAGCTTTTTCAGGGTTCTCCTAGAGGCTCCATTGGTATTGAATTTTTCAAAACCCTTAAGAGGAGGCTGTCAATTCCTTGTTCTATTTATATTTCAATTACTCACATTTCCTTTAAACCAATTTTCCTTAGAAGAGTTAATATTCAATATTTGCATCACTTGATCCCATATTTGGTGGGAGTTCCAAGGGTGATAAAGGAGTTGTTGGACTTATTCAACTAAGTTGATAGTGATCTTTTGCTAGTTATAGTGAATGTCCATTTTTTATTAAAATACGATTATTTATTTCCTTCTAAATATTCCAAGGTAGAATGGTGGAACCCATCCAAACTAATTGTGTAACAAAATGATCAACACCCTCCTGATAAGACCAATCCCTCCAAAGTTATTCAAAAGTAAAATAAATTGGACCATTGTAAGGCAAGGAATATGGTCATTCTCCTTCAAATATCAAAGTCTTAGGTACACTCAATAAAAATATGGTTGAATTTTTACATTCTCTCCACACATTTCACATTTAAATGTGCCTTGAAAACCACATTTCATAAGTTGCTCACTAGTAAGCACCCTACAATGTAATGAAAGCCAAGTAAATAATCTCACCTTATGCTAGATATTTTAAGCCAACAACTAAATAAATATTTCATATGATTGGTTCATATTATTATGGCATAAGTTCAAATAACCTTGAGCAACTAAATGCTCACTCTTAGTAGTGTTGTTCCATCCAAAACAGTCTTTATCATGGGACCAAAAGAGATATCGCATATGAAGTATGCTTTGGATATCTTTTGTTTGCCTTTATGGCATTTTAATAGGTTAGTCCTCAACAAGGATCCAATATATACCAACCTCTGAATTACTAGTATGGTACCGATAGTAATTAGCTATCTTTATATAGTTAGCTCAGTGAAGCTCCTCCATCCAAGACCTCCAATCAAGAAATTGAGTAATATAAGACTAGAGACCATCCCAAGAATATTTCCAAAAAAATTTCTCTTGACCATTATGAATGATCCAAAATAACTTTTCCTTAATCAAATCATCACCGATCTTAAGAACTACTAAAATGGGAGAACCTTTGGTAGGTAATTGATAGTGAACAATGTCTTTAGGACTTTTGTTCTCAATATATTTAGAAAAAAGAGTTTTGGACCAAAGAGCATTGGGGTTATGCAAAATACTTGAATATAGTTTAGTAGCTAAAGCCTTATTAATAATAAACCATAATCATAACCCCTTTCATTCCTAGAAAGGCATTAAGTATCCAATTTCACCAAGGTCCATTTTCTTTTCTCCTTAGTACCACTCCATAGGAACCAATGATTGATTTGATCCCATTCTTGAAGAACTACCTTTGATATATTCAAATAGGTATAGCTTGAAGGACTGATTTTACCAAGAAAATTCTACCCCTAAATAAAAGCCACCTATTTGTCCAGTTTCCAAATTTCTTCTTAACTATGTCCAACAAAAAATTCCAATATTTTTTTTGTCTTTGAATATTGATAGGAATACCTAAATAAGTGATCAGAAAGGAGGTATTATTATATATTAATTTATCCAAGACCATGGATTCATTTCTAGGAGAGCAATGAAATAAAATGACTTTAGATTTGTCTCCATTGATCAATTGCCTGGTAGCATTAAAAAAAAAACTAATGAGAAATAGGTCTAGCTCCATGAGAAATGGTAACTCCTTCAAGGGTTTTGATTTCTCTATTTTTTGTTATAGTCCTACCCAAACATTCAACAAGAATGATTAATAAATAAGGGGAGAGAGGGTCACCTTGCCTAATACCTCTAGAAGCTGGGAATAGTTAAGAAGGCCTACCATTGATAAGAACATAATAGGAAACCAAAGAGATGCATCCCATAATCTAGTCCACAAATACTGAGAGAAGCCAAATTACCTCAAAACTTTGATAAGGAAACACTAATCCACTCTATCATAAGCTTTGGATAAGTCTAAATGAATGAACATAGATCGAGATTTATTTATTTTCATGGAATGGATGGAATCCTAAGAAAGAACTATCTCATCCACTATTTGATGCCCTTCTACATAATTTGTTGTTTAGGGGAAATAATATTATGCAAAAGAGGCTTCAAAATTTTTACCATGATTTTTGTAATGATTTTGAGAAGAAAATTACATAAAACTATAGTTCTAAAAGCTAAGATATGATATACCTCTTGAGCTTTTGGGATAAGAGCTATATAAATTTTATTGATAACCTTCAAAATATCTTTGGATTTATTGGCTTCTTCCACCACCTCTAATAAATCAACATGAAGGATATCCCAAAACTCTTGGTAGAATTCAATGGGAAAACCATCAAGACCTAGGGTTTTTTATTTTTATTTTTATTTTTAATTTTAAAAACCACTTATTGAAGCTCATTAATAGTAACTAAAACAATAAAAATAGAGTTCTCCTTAAAAGTGATAAGAGTGGGGATCACTTGAAGAATATTCTATTGAGAAGCTGAGTCAAGAGGTACAATAACAAATATATTGAAAAATTAATTGAAAACAACCAAGTTCATGCCATTCCAAGTGTAGAAAACATCTCCAAAATCAAATTTCAAGGAAGAAATAAAGTTGTGAGATCTTCGAGCTAGAAGATATTTATGGAATAAATATGTGTTTTGATCTCCTTATTTGAGCCATTGGATCCTATATTTTTACTTCCATAAGAGTTATCGTATTTTCCATTCCTCTAACTAAGTTGTGATTCTAATTTCATCTATATTTCTACTCTCTGTGAGGACATGTATATGGATCTTATTATTCAAAATTTCAAGCTAAGTAATAACTCCATATTTTTTTTTTCAAACATCTCCAAACTCCTTCCAGTTGTAAATATTAATTTAGGATTTAATGTATTGTGACTTTTAGCAAAATAGAACATCTTAGTCTCATACCTTGGTTTACCTTCCTTCCACCATTTCTACACTTGGTGTTTTAAGGAATTGTCTCTAATCCACATTAAATAAAATTGGAAAGGTAAGAAACTCACGTTGGTTTTCTAATTTTCCACCATGATTGACCAATGATCTGAACTAGCATTGTTAAGATTCTTCATCTTAGGAATGTGACCATGGATTAAGAATTTGTCAAAGAACAAGAACGTATCCAATATCTCCATGATACAAGCTAAGCCTTACCTTTTTTTAGACCAAGTCATAAGGCCAATATCTAGTTGAATGTCCACAAGATGAAAGTTTAAAATATATTCACTCATGATATCAATGCTTATATCTAAATTTCTATTTCCCCTCATTTTCACGTCCAAAGAGAGGATGGTATTGAAATGTCCTCTGATCATGATCCAAGCTTCTTGAAAATGAGATATAATATAAGTTATATCCTTCCACTATCTTATATTTTCCTCTAAAGTAGTTAGAGCATAAATAATTATGCAAACCATAATTTGGTTAGAATGTCTACTTTGAATAGCTAGAACTAAAAAATACTATCTACCAACCATATGGTGAATAACTACCTCTTTTGAGTCCCAAAGGCAAGCAATGCCACTAGAAGTCCCTTAGGAACTTAGGGAAATAAATTTTACAACTGATCAGGTTTTACTAGCAATTGAATCGGTTTTCTCTATTGGCATCTTTATTTCCTAAAGGAAAAAAAATATGGATAGTTTGTTTGAATCAATATTCTAATTTTATTTTGTTTCAAAAGACTCCCTTGGAGTTCTCTAATATTTGAAGTGATGATCTTCATTAATACTAGTGCTACATAAATTTGTAAGGACATTAATCTTACCTTCCTTTACAAGCTTTTCACCTTCTTTTACCATATGATGTTGATTGGTCTTCTAACCTACCTTTTGGTTGGAATCCATATTTAGTTTTTTCTCCACTATTTCTTAACTTACCTCAATTGAATATGAGATGGATTCTAACCTTGAATAATACATGTACAAATCCAAAGTGTTATTGGAAGTTTCAATAGAGTCTATCTTGGGACTTGTATTATTTGAAACCTCAACATTTAAAATATTGTTTTTCTTGTGTATATGTCATCCCTTTTTTTCCTATTGAAAACATTTGATTTTTTTGTTTGTCTTTGAGTCCTTCCCTACATCTTTAAATTGTGTTTCTAAGATTTCTATCTCCATTATTTACTCTTCATCACCTGAGACATCATTTGTCAAAAAATATTTCAAACATATTAGCTGATAACTTTGATTGATCCTTCATAACTAGTTTTTTCTAAGTGTTATTATTCTTAGGAATTTGGAAACCTACTAAGTTTGTATCCTCTTTCTTTTGATCTAGAATTTTATTTGGGTAAACACTAGCCAAATGACCATATTCATGGAAAATTTTACAATGAAAAGGAATGTTCTCATAGTCCACCACTTGCTCCCAAGTGTCCTCCATAAATTGTAATGAGATATTTTCAAGTATGGGTTTGTCAAAATACATTAAAACACAAATTCAAACATAAATAATATGTTCAATTTTTTCAGTGCAATAAGAAATCATCATAAAAGTTCCCAAAGAATTTCCAATTGAAGAAAAAATAGTTAGATTCCAGAATTCAACTAGGAGTCCAAAGAGTTTAACCCACACAAGACCTATAGAATACATATTTTCTTTGTCTCTACATTTAGTATGTTAGGGCTTTGTGGAAATCCCCACCCTTCTAAAGAACCAAGGACCCCCTTGAAATATTTTCTCTCTATCTTCATTATTAGCAAATAAAATGATAAAATAAGCATTTGGATAAACAAAAAATTGTAATTCACCTTTTTTTTTCCAATTTTTTGTAGCCTAAACATTGAAAGTAGATAGACTCGAATAGAAATCCATGAAACAACAAATTTATTTTTTTTTCTATATCTTCTATACCAGTCTAAATGTCATCCATATCTAGTTTAACAATCCAAGTTTCATCAGTTGCCCTAAGACATCCCAACTCAATTTTTATAGAATCAATCTGTATTCTTAGAGGTTTACAGGAAGCCCTAATATTAATGTTAGTATTAGGTTGAGGTTGTCCACTATAGAGGGCATCCCTAAAATTCAATTTTGGGGATGAGTCTTTAAAATCCTTACCTTTGAAAGGGGTTTTCGTAATGGATTTATTTTAGGGATGATCCTTAGCATCAAATTTTCTTGAGATATAAGCCATTTTTTGATTAGCTTCTTGAAGCTTGCTTTGAGATCTCTTTAATCATGCCTCAAACATCGAGGAAAGGTATGCTTTTCTATTTTATTTTGTGAAACAAATTGGAAGCCATTGTCAATCAAGTCCGCAACATGAATATCTATTGAAAGATATATTTCTAACCCATCTTGTATCCCCTACAACATATCCCACTAAAATCTTGAGAAGAAACCACAAATTTTTGGCCATTAGGACCTAAAGGACCTAAAAACAACCTCTAGAGCCGCTTGTGCTCAACATAGATGAAACCTTCTCAAGTATAAAAGGAAATATTAATCTATTATAATATAGATGCATTTATTATAATATATAAAATATATATTATATTGGTTATTTTTATGTATTAAAAAATATCAAAAATAAAATGTCATTAAAAATAATAATCTAAATTAATTAAAAGGAAATATTAATCTATTATAATATAGATGCATTTATGATAAACATTTTTTTCCCTTAAACAAAGTAGCATAATAAAATGCTTTTGTTTTCATAGAATTTAAATTAAAGAACCAATTTTATCTTTTTATTTACTACTTTTTTTAGAAAAGAAGAAAATCGTGTTTGTAATTAATTGAACAATTATCTCTTGATCTATTTTTAATGTGTATATTTCATCTTGAGTTAGATGCATCACTAGCACTTTAATTATATTATTACTTTGATTCATAGTCCTTTAATTATTTTATTATGTTGATCAAATAAGTTTTATTTGTTTAATAAAAAAACTTAAGTGTTTTTCGAGTGGCATATTACTATGTTGGAATTTTATTTCTTTAATACCTCTTCTATGACATTAATTCTTAAATTAATTTTTGTCATTATTATTTTTAAGTATATCTTGTTTTTTTAGTCTATAGTGAACCTAACAACTACCTTATTATATCCTCTTGTAATATATTTATATTATAATATATTCTAATATTATCCTCTATATATAACTTACCCTATTAATAACCTATTAAATGATTATTTAATAAGGGGTGGGTATGAAGGGTTATGACCCTTTATAATATAACCAATGGATTTTTTATATATATATATATATATATATATATATATATATATATATATATATATATATATATATATATATATTGGTCCATTACAAGTGGTATTAAAACCATGCTCTTCAACCTATGGTTCAACTTCTAGTTAGTGACCAAAATGTTTTTGGAATTGTAGCCTATACTCATTTTGGCTTATGGCCAAGTCAATTTTTACCTATGGCCAAAAACTAATCAAGAAGATATTTTCAATCAATTCTCATTGGAATTAATCTAAATTGCTTAATTTTTAATAATTATCAGTGTAAGATACAAAAGCGCATAACCCAAGATTTGAAATAGTACAACCTAATATATTAAAGGGTGTGACCTAAGGTATAAAATGGTGTAACTTGAGACTAAAAAATTTCTACCCAAAATTTAGAATGGTATGACTAAAGATAGAAAAGGGTATGACTCGAGATATGAAAAGGTCTAGCTTCATATATGAAAAGGTGTGGCCCAATATACAAAAGAGCATGATTTGAGATAAAAAATAGTGTGACTCAAGTATGAGAGGGTTTATGTGATAACCTTACATACTAAAGGGTGCATCCTGATAACAAAAGGATGTGACCCAATAACAAAATATTGTAATCCAATATACAAAAGTGTGTGATTTCTATTTTAAAAAAGACACAAATAATATTTAAATTTTAAAATAGACACAAAAAGAAATTATTTATTGAGACAAGAGTTCCACACAAAAAATATGGAAGAATCAACAAGTTCAAGGTTTATGGTTAATGAAAATCCAAAATTTTGATTTACAAATTTATATTTTTTGTTACATATCCTATTTTAATATGGGTATATTTAGATGAAAAATAAATGACATAGTGGTCTCATATGAACTTTAAACTAGAATAAAATCTCAATTGGTATAAAATTGAAGGAATCTTTCTAGGGAAGTAGACTACAAAAACAATAAAAAATGATGTTTAAAAGGAGTTAATAAATTTTGAAATACTTATACCACAAAGCATGAATAAATAACACACCTTTCTAGATACATTTATGATTTTGTTAATTAGGTTAAGCAAACATACAAAAAAACAATTTACAAAAGATGAAAATACCTCTTTTCACAAATGGAACGTTTATTAATAAGTATGCTAGTTCCATAATTGTATTTACTAAATCTAAGAAACTATTCATAAATAAATTAGGTAAAAGTGGATTTAGAACCATATTTTGGTATGTGCTTATCAAGAGAATTCAGTGCCAAGCTAGAAGGTTATTTATCCCATGATTACTCTCATATGAAGATTCCTTTCAAAGTTAAAATATTCAAGATACACTTTGAAATACCATCCTCATTTCACATTGAGAGGCTTGGGGAAGATTCACAAACGAATGCGGTGAACTTGATCACTAAAGAAGAAAAATTAATAGAAGTACCAGATGACCTGAAACCAGAATATCAGTTCTCCATGGAGGATTTCAATGCCATGATTGAGACAGGGACAGACACTTACTCAATCATGAGGTTGATATAAATTGAAGGTATAATTTTGGTATCAAAAATCTTGACCAAGATTAAATATGGAATGGCCAGCATCTATAAGGAGAGTAGGGTGGTGAACAAAATAAGATCATGCCCAAATGACTGATGACTTTAGAGAGTCCATGTGACAATAATTATAGACTAGTTGCTCACGAGATAAAGGTTGAGAAAAATAGTTATAAAGAAGTACATATTAATGGCATCAACATTGTTGTACACTTTTTAGAAGAAGAATTTAGTCAAAATGTGGAATTATGTAAGAAATTCAATTATGTCATAGTATGGACCTATGAAAATAATAAAGTATACAATAAAGATATCATCTAATACACCATAAAGTTGTTACTAGATAAAACTCTATTTTGATAGTGTTAGGTAATGGAGCCAAATTGATAAGAAAGGAATTAATTACCATTAAATATTGTTGGTGGGGTTCCAAGGCCATTAAATATTTTTGGCAGGGTTCCAAGGCCATTAAATATTGTTGATGGGAAATGATCAACAATAGGAATGTGAACGTGGTTCCAAGGGGCAACCGTATGGCTGGTTTCAATCCATGGTTTTGGACCATTGTATTCTGACACCACTATGTGGTTTCGAGCAGTGGAAAAGTAACAAATATCTATATATTTTGTACTGTAAATGTCATCTTAGATGTGAATGCTCTTTTCTAGTTTGGAGGAAGAGAGGGGAGAAGAAATTGTACAGGTGGAGAAGATTGTTGTATTGTTTCTAATACAAAGGACTGATTATTTCTTAGTGGGTGTAGGGTACACTGCCCAAACCACATATATCTTGTGTCTCTTACATTTGTGTGATTGCTTATTTTTTATCGCACTATTTTTCTTATGGGGGCTTAACTAGTGTTTGAACTATTTCTCTATTTCTGTTATTATTATTTGTTTTTTAATAGGTTGTGTATTATTTGTACATGGTAAATTCCCAACAACTGGTATCAGAGCAATCTTGTTGAGAAAGGGCACTCATAAGAGAGTTTTCTATTCGAGTGGGAGAAATGGGAGAATGTTCGAAGTTTAAACTGGAGAAGTTTATTGGATAAAATTTTGGTATGTGGAAAACCAAAGTGGAGGATTATCTGTATCAGAAGGATGATATCTACTTGGCTCTAAAAGGGAATATTGATGGTAAACCTAGGATAATGGATGATGAAAAATAGGATCTGATAGACATGAGGGCACTGGGGGTGATCCAGTTGCATACAACATCGGGAAGGAAAAGACCACCAAAGGAGTCATGAATAAACTAGCTAAATTGTATGAAAACACCTCAACTTCAAATAAAATTTTCTTGATTAGAATTCTTTTTACTATGAAGTTGCAAGAGGGTGGATCTATCCAAGAACACCTTAACGAGTTTTATGTTGTTATGGGTTCTTTAAAATTTGTAGGGCTTGAATTTGATGATGAGGTTATAGCTTTAGGGTTTCTTTGTTCACTATTAGACTCATGGGGTAGCGTTGTAATGGCAGTGATTAATTCTATGCCTAGATCTAGAAATTTGGTGTTTGATGATTTGGTTAGCACAATACTTAGTAAGGATATGAGGATAAAAATCTTAGGTGAGGCTTCATCATCTGGAGTATCACTATCTACAAAAAGCAGAAGCAGAAATAGAGAAAGAGGAAAAGGCCAAGCTAGGTGGAAAATCCAAAACAAATTAAACTCGAAGGGTAGATCTAAGATCAGAGAAAAAAGCAAGATTAATTTCTAGAATTGTGGGAAGAGTTGACACTTTAAGAGGGAGTGCAAATATAGAAATAATAATGAGGACAATAATGGGAATGATGCTCAAGAGGTAAACATTACAAGTGTAGACACCAAAACAGCACCAATCCGATTATGTGACTGCAAACACTGATCGCTTTGACAAACACAGCCCCCAGGGCAGCCCTCAGAGGTCAAACAGTGGTCTTAACCACTTTCATAGCAATTTTGTAAGGTCAAGGAGCAATTTGGCACACTTGGGCACTTTGCCCAGTATTCGTCTCACCCAGGGACGAATTCAAAATAGAATCCGTCCCACCCCAGGACGAATTCTGAATCCGTCCCTGGGTGGGACGAATTCTAAGCTTAACGGGCAAAAGGGCAAATGGTGCCAAGTGGCAGCCCAGAACAGTCAGTTAAGGGCTCCTACCTTGCACGCATGTGTAAGTGGACAGAGGGGCCGTTAGAGGACTGTTACAAGAAGCATTTATCAAAGTTCAAGTCAGTGAAGGACTCCCCTCCCTCATGGGAAGACAAGACCGCCACATGGCGCCCATGGTCAACACTTGGCTTTTGTGCTTCCCTCCCAAAAGAGACCCCTTGGGTCTATAAAAGGTGGGACTTTTCTCACCCAAAATATGCGAGGTGGAAGGAGTGTTCAAGCAACGAAGTGTTGCCGAATCGAAGACTCATTTGCATCCCCCTTTGTTCACCTTCCTACATCCATCAATCTCTTTTGCAAGGGAGGTTGTTGGGTGGCCTTTGGAAGCTCGAACCTTACTCAAATCCGACGCATGGACATCTGAACCTACCAATTCGCCGACCCCCCAATCCTAAAAGGTTTTGGGCCCATCCTTGGTGGATTGGCTCCAAAATCGAGGGCCAACGGTGGGAGGCCCACTTGGGCACCCCCGCACCCCCAAGTTCTAATTTCAGTTTTTGAGCACTTTAGATTAATTTTTAGATTGCATTATCTATGTTACTAGGTCTGATTAGTCTATAATTGCAATTTTGTAGCTTTTGGTCAGAGTTTAGGGTGTTTTGTATTGCTTTATCGTTTCGCTAACTTGCAGGTGTCAAGGTTAAATTCCCGAGGGAGGAGGCCAAATTGGGAAAATCCGACCATCTGGGTCGTCCCAAAATGGCCCCAATTACCTAACCCCCCTATTTGCAGGAGTTTTGCAGGTCCCGAGATCCGACATTGGAGCAGCAACAGGTCGATTTCTCCTATTCAGAAGAATTCGTCCCACCCAGGGACGAATTACAGTCGAGATTCGTCCTGCCCGGGGACGAATTCCAGTTTAAGGTGAATTGGCCAGCTGCCTCGGTGGCGATGGCCTTACAGTGACTTGTTCTTACCTTACGTCAGATTTTGAAGCAATTTGGATTCACTTGTTTTCATGGTTTCGAGGCAAATATTCGTATGCATATTTTGTTAGTTTTAGAGAGAGAATGATTTTCATTTGCAACGGGTGCTACTAACGTCTTGATCATTTCTTTGTTTGCGGGAGAAGCGGCCAGAGGCGAAGAACCCATCAACATCAGCGGCGGCATCATCTTAGCCCGCCCAGTGCAATCGTGGGCACGCGGAAGGAGGAACCATTCAGCGATTGTAATCAAACCTTATTTGCGCTCCTAGCCCCTGAAAAGGGAGGAGGCATTATTGTAATAGAGATCGAAAGAAATTAATGAAAGGGCTGTTTTTCTTTATCCGATTGCGTCTCTTACAACATGTCTCTTTTCGTTTCATGCAATGTACATTCCTAGGACTTAAGCGTGATTAATTTTGAATGCAATTGCACTTGGTGTTTCTTTTGACCGGAATCTCGTGCTTTCAGTGGCGATCACGGTGGGACCCTGTTCCCTGGTTTTGAAATCACAGAAACTGATTAAAGTTTTGTGTTTGTGCTTGACAGGTACACTTTTTTGTTGCGAGCTGCTATTCGTCTCGACGAGGGACGAATCCTTTTCTGCAATTCGTCGACTCACGAGACGAATTCAAATTCGTCTCTGGGTGGGACGAATTCTGTTCTGCAATTCGTCTCCCGGAGGGACGAATTCCTGTCTACGGATTTTCAGAGCAGAAATTCAGAGATAACAGGAGCAGGCAGAGAAGAGGTAGGGATTTTCATGATCTCTATTATAATTTTTTGTTTCTGTTTCTATTTTTGCTTCGTTAATTGTTTTCATTTAATCTTGCATTGCATTAGGAAAAGTCATGTATGCTAGTTTCATTTTGTTGGATAAAACGAATCCCACACACATCACGAGACAACTTTAAACCAAGGAGCTGGTCTTAAGACCCCAGCCCTTGATCAAGACCATTGGTGGATTTAATCACCGCCTTGGCTTGATTTGCATCCATTTCCCGATTGTCAACTGTTGTTAGGCGTAAATCCTGACGAAGACAGACCGAGCGTAGGCGGGGTGATTCCCATGCGCGCGAGGATAAGTTTTCTATGGTAGGTGTCATTAACAGGACAATCCCCCTTTCGTACCGCCTATGTACCACGTACCTTCTGCTCTCACGTACCTATAGTCTCCCTCTCGTAAGGGCGGGTATATAGAGAGGTTGGTATATCGGCACTGGTTGGTATATTGAAGGGGCGACCTTTTTGGAGTTATAAGAGCCTACATGATGCATTTAAACGTTCTACAAAATCTACAAAAACAAAACAAAACATCAAAATGCACTAAACCAGTCTAGGGCACACCAAGAATCCTTAAAAGAGATAATCACGGTCTTGTGAATGTGTGTGTTTAATTATGCTTAGTGTAGACAAAAAAAAAAAAAAAAAAATCATAAAACGAGATAAAAACTTATTTAGATAGCATAGAAGCACCGCAATGGTGTACACCCGTAGTCAAGCCCAATCAAGGGCGAGAAGCTCCGAGAGGTACACAAAAAGCGAGGCACAAGTTGCCTTCACTTCGATCCCGAGGATTTGGTTATACCGCCTTATCGGTCTAACCTACAAAAGAATCCAATTCGAGAATCCTCGGTGGGGTATGCCTATTCAAAGCGGCCCCTTTCGGGAAGATGCCTTACATGTAGACCTTGACATAAATAGAGAATCACCTCTTGAAGGTAGGCATGAGTGGCCACCGCGCAATGAAGCGCTAAACAAGCACACTGTCCATTTAGAGGGGCAACATGGATATGGCGTCCCTTCTTTACCTATCATCAGAACAGAGAGACCACATCCGGAGCGCAGGGCTCCTTACATAGGGCGACCTAACTCCGCCCATCCCATTTACACTCATGAAAGGGAGTATGAGGAAAACCATCACATTCCTCGAGAGCAACAAACAATGCGGGAACCTTGCATTTCCGCACCGACGAGGATATCATGATCACCCCTTGAGGCCGGAACCTCGAGCACATACCACCTACCTCGACGGAGGAGAGCGACCCATTGAAACCTTAGAGCATCAAAATCAAGGTAGACCCATAGGAGGAACATTTGAACCTCCCAAACAAAATAGGGTAGAACAAATTGATCCGGTTGTCGCCAGATATACCACCCGTCAAGCCCAAATCATGCGGCTTAAACAAAGTCAACAAGAGATAGAGTATCAATACCGCTTGGATAAAGAACGCATGCAACGCGAAGCGGATGAGTTACGCTATGAAATACCTGAGAGGGGGCCAACCCCTCGCATCCAAAGAGCTGAACAGTATGAGAGGCGTAATCCGTTGGCGCAAGACAGGTCTCCACGACCTCGTCAAACTCTGCCTCCAAGACCCCATAGATTTGAAAGGGAGGCAACTCCCCGAAACAATGATGGGTACCTTCAGCAAGAACTTGATCAGGGTCATAGGTTTCGCCATGAGACTCCTCAAGAATTTTACGAGGAGTATGAACCAGAAGAGGAGTATATCGAAACTCCCCATCAAGCCAGGAAGGATGCCATTCGGCCACCCCTCCATAGGCCTCCAGTTTACCGTAACTTGCAACAAGAGCGAACAAGAGAGGAAGAAATAAAATCTTCCGATGCATACCAAGCGCTATTGGAGCGTTTAGAGTCGGTGGAGACAAAAGCTGCTGGGCATCAAAAACCCACATTACGTCTACTCCGCAATAATCCGGTGCATCCCTCAGTGCCTACACCTCTCTACCCCGAACACTTTAAGTTGCCTCAATTGGCAGTTTTTAAAGGTGAAGAGGACGCACAGGAACATGTTACACGGTTTCTAAGCCAATGCTTCGGCATTCAAGATAATGACGCGTTATTGCTTAGAACATTCATAACCACATTCGCAGGCCCCGCCTCGGATTGGTTCACACAGCTGCCCAAACACAGCATAAGCAGCTTAGATCAGCTAGTAGATGCGTTTCTTGAACGCTTCGCCTTCAACACAAGGAAGAAGGCATCACTTAGTGATCTTGCTAGCCTTAAACAATTTGAGGAGGAAACAATGGCAGCGTACGGGAACCGATGGAGAGCTTTGCTTTCTAAGTTACCCTACCGTCCTCCCATGTCGGACCTCACGCAAATGTTCACGAAAAGTTGTTTAAAATCAATCTCTGGTCTATTGTTGCTGCGACAATACGACAGCTTAGAAGAAGCTTTGGCGCAAGCCGAAGTCATAGAAGAGATTAAGATAGGCGAAGGCGCAATTGCCAAGCCTAAGAAGAAAGAGTGGAATAAAACCACTAAAACTGGGACAACGCAACCACAACACGCTGCAATCAACCAAGTTGCGATAAATGTCCCGGCGCACAGTGCAAGAAACGCAGCCTCAAAAGGCTAACTACCGAGCGAGTGCCTCCACGCTTACGAAAGAGATAACGAGGAGACAAGAACGAGTGTCGACCAGCGTCGCCCTAGGCGACAATTCACCCCGTATGCGGAGTCTAGGGACTCCTTATTTGACCGCTTGTCAGCGGCGAATCTAGTTACTCTGCCAGAAATCCAAATTTTTGACCCTAGCGTTCCTAAGCCTAAGGGGTATAGGGAGGAATTGTATTGCAGATTTCATAGACGCAGAGGACATGACCTAAATGGGTGCTGGAAATTCAAAGAACTAGTCCAGGATTTGATCGACAATCGAACATTGGTCGTGGACAACCCCATCGCACCTAACAACCAACAAATGGGGGTATTCAAGGACCCCTTGCACGCCCACGAGGCGCCAGACAAAACCGCTCCAAATAAACGAGGTGCGACAAGATCTTCCCGCACAAGGATTTGTGGGAATGATTAGCATTGTAACAAGGAACAGAAAATACCCAGCAGTTGCCCCCGAGGTACCTGCGAGGGAAGTTCCGTCGACATCGCAGCCTCAACAACGCCCGATGCAGTTACCTCCGCCTAGACCTGAGGTCACGATACGAACCAAACTCACGCAGAGTTTGCGGACCACGTCAGCTAGAGTCTGTCCATCTACGAGCTTATTCAACAATCGGCTCCACATAGAGAAGCTCTTATGGACATCTTAAAAGCCATTGAAGTACAACCCCACGAAGCTAATTCTTTCAATGCTTTCGTGGGACATGTGAAACAATGTACGGAGGCTGTCATCACATTCAAAGAAAATGAGGTCAAAACAATATCGAATGACATGCCGGATCCACCCCTGCACGTTATCGCGCGGGTCAACGGGATCCCGTACAAGAGAGTGCTGATAGATACTGGCTCGTCCAGTAACATTATAACCACTGCTGCGTTAAAGCATTTAAAACTGCCAGCCTCTCACATCACAACTTCCACGTACACACTGCGAGCTTTTAACGATGCAATTTGCTCGACAGTCGGCACGGTTGTTCTGCCTATACAGGTAGGACAAAAGTCAATACCCACACTATGCCATGTGTTGGAAGGCGAAATGGCTTATAACATACTGCTGGGGCGGCCTTGGATCAGGGACATGAAGTGTGTCCCCTCGATCGCACACCAGTGCTTGAAGTATGCCTATGAAGGGCAAATACATGTAGTCCCAATGGACTTAGAGCCCTTCAAGTATTGCAATGCGGTACAATTCATACCTCAATCGACCCTACCATCAACGCATTTGGATTTTCAATTAAATCCATCTAAACAGGGTCCGATACCGCAAGCACAACTGGTGGCCAATAAGGTAAAATCCCGACCGGGTGAGATGTCATCATTGGCTCCTTCATCATCAGCGCCACCTATCGTGGCCCAACGGAAGGACAAGGGAAAGCAAATCATGGAGGAGGTTAAGCCTCTAGAAGAGGGGTTGCCCACGATCTCAACAATATCAACGAGAGGAAGCGCCCAACGCAACGGAAACCAAGATTCCTGAACAACCAAACATGGAATGGACTCAGGAAGGACTACCGTTTCCTCCTACCCAATCATCAACAATCACTTGTTGAGATGGCCAGTACGAGGCCTGGGAGAGTACATAGTGCAAAATGTTGTGGCAACCCCCACACTGGAGTCAGTACAAGACATGGGAAGACCTCGCCTTCCCATTGGAACAATCGTCCCTTTAGGCTACCCACCGAACCAAACGAATTTTGTGTATGGGGGCCTTGATCATGGTTCTGAACCATGCGAACAAAAGGAAACAGATGAAGAACCTTTTGTCGAAAACATCAATTATCTCGAACCCAGAATTTGCCCTAAAATATCTCGAACAATGCAATTGGCATGGGTATGGGCTAGGCGGATACGAGCAAGGGATGCGGATCCTTTGTCAACCAAGATATCAGATGCCATACGACAAGTCGGGGGTAGGGTTCAACCATCCCCTGCCATTAGACATCTTGGTTGAAAACATGCAAGGCCTAGAAATAGGCAATAGAGGGGGATTGGCACAAGACCCATACGCCAATCCAAACACGAGAATACACATTGGGGGATTATCTCCCATGGTCTACAAACACCACTGGTAACAACAATAATCCCTCTCCTTTGCTAGAGAGAGGTGAAAGTTCGGAGAGCGAGTCCTCGAAAAGAACAACAACGGCTTCCGAGATATTTTTTTGAAAGCTGTTCCCCTTAGAGGTTCCGGACGAAATAACGCAGTCTCAAAAGAATCAGGTCCCTCCACTAAGAGTGGAACAACCGCAATGGGATCAGATTAATTCACTGGAACAAGAAGAGTCCTCAATGTCGGAAGCAACAGATGCTGAAGAGGATGAGCAATTTTGGATCTATGAAAGCGATTCAGAAGACGAGACTGAGATGGACTATCTCAGACATGCGCGACGACATCACCACGCTCTAACCCATGAAGATCTAATGGGACAAATGGGTATACGGTTGGGACATGAATGGCACTTAGACCCAACGAGGTGGGACCAAGTGCTAGGCCTATGGCTCCAAATTCAAGTTGAGCATCGTCCACCTCAAGATCCCATCAGGACAACAGTACCAAGGGAAGACCCCGCCTTCCTTTCCGCACTTAGAGACGAATTTGCACCTAGAGAGGATCCATTCGTGCCTGTTCCCGTAGAGCCAGACCCAGAATATAGGGAACATCTGAAAGAATCAAGTCGTCACACCCGTGGTTCTGGAGACCAAATTCATTCCATCCACATGATCTCCATTGATTTGACCACACCCATCCGCAATCCGACCGATCCATCACGGTCATTACATCTAAACACGGATGCCATTGACTGGGATCGCGTCAACTCACCATTGTCACCATCAGAGTACTGGCCTTTCGGTGAAATGCTTCATTTTACCCCAAGGACAACTCAAGATATTTTTCAAGCTGAAGAGGGACCCAAAGTCCCCAACGCAGATCTTAACTCAGCTGATGATATCCATTTAATCCCAACTCCACATCAGTTGGAGGACGGATCTCACATGTCGGTCGAAGAGACGGCCGACGTAGACATCGGCACGGATCCAATGAATCCACGGATTCTCAAGGCTGGGGTAAGCCTTTCCCCCGAAGAGCAAGCCGATTACATTGCCCTTCTTAAAGAAAAGAAGGAGGTTTTTGCATGGTCATACAAAGATATGCCGAGGACTAGACCCGCGACTAGTCATGCACAATTTAACGCTTGATCCGAAAATCAAGCCGGTAAAGCAAAAACTAAGAAAGATGCACCCAACAGTGGCCTTGATGGTCAAAGACGAATTACAAATGCTGTTGGATGCACAATTTGTCATCTGCGTGGATTATCCGCCATGGTTGTCCAACATGGTTCCCGTCAAGAAGCCCGATGGGAGGATTCGCATATGCACCGACTTTCGAGACTTAAACAAAGCGAGTCCTAAGGATGATTTCCCCTTGCCAAGCATCGACGCATTGGTAGACGCTACGACGAGTCACGAAATGCTCTCCCTAATGGACGGTTTCTCGGGATACAATCAAATTCGTATCAATCCTGAAGACCAACTCAAAACGGCATTCACAACGCCTTGGGGGACATTTTGTTATAAGGTCATGCCTTTTGGCCTTAAAAATGTTGGCGCTACATACCAACGTGCTATGACGTATATCTTCCACGATTACATGCACAAAACTTTGGAAGATTACATGGATGATTTGTTAGCCAAGTCTAAATTGCGCTCAGATCATCTCGGTGACTTAAGCAAGATCCTCGATCGCCTCATAGAGCATAAGGTCAGACTGAATCCCAAGAAGTGCGTGTTCGGCGTCACATCCGGAAAACTCTTGGGTTTTATAGTCTCCAAAAGAGGCATCGAAGTGGACCCAAACAAAGTCAAGGCAATCCTTGAAATGGCTCCCCCAACCACTATCAAGCGGCTCGAGAAGTCTGCAAGGAAAGGTCGCGTCGATTAAACGCTTCATAGCGCAATTATCCGACAAATGCCGACCAATGAACAAATTATTGCACAAAGGGGTCACATTTCATTGGGATGACGAGTGCCAGTCAGCCTTTGACGAAATCAAACAATACTTGGCTTCGCCGCCAGTATTGGCACCGCCTAGACCAGGTGTGCCGTTCTACTTATACATCTCAGCTACTGAGGTGGCACTGGGCGCAATGCTAGCCCAGAAGAATGAACTTCACAAAGAACAGGCTACTTACTATCTTAGCCGCACCCTGGTCAGTTACGAACTTAACTATGCATACGTTGAGAAACTCTGCTTGGCAGTGGTGTTTGCCACCAAAAGGCTACGCCACTATATGCTGAGCAACACGACGTATGTTGTGTCTAAGGAGAATCCATTGCGATACATGATGAGTCGTACTTATCATAGTAGCCGCACGGCGAAATGGATCATGTTGTTGACGGAATTTGACATTGAGTTTATTGGACAAAAATCTATAAAAGGACAAGTCATAGCCGATCAACTAGCAGAGGCTCCTCTTGAAGACGATCAGCCTCTGGTCATAGAACTACCCGATGATGAGGTCTTCCATGTCTCAGAATCGCCAGATTCTGAAGAGCCCGAGTCTCAGGCCGACATAACCTTATTTTTCGATGGTTCTAAATGCGAGCAAGGTGGTGGCGCAGGAATTGTATTCTTCACACCGCGAGGGCGCTCCAATGCCCCTGTCATTTAAATTAAACTTCCGGTGCACCAACAACAATGCGAGAATATGAAGCCTTGCTCCTAGGTCTTGAGACAGCAATCGCCATGAACATCAAAAGATCGAACATCTTTGGCGATTCGCTGTTAATCGTCAATCAAGTCAAAGGGGTATATCAATGCAAATGCCCAGTTATGAAGGCCTATAAAGCCCTCGTGGATAAATTCTTGGCAAAATTTGAGTGGTATGACATCGAGGCACTCCCTCGATCATCGAATCGTTTTGCGGACACAATGGCCTCCTTGGGGTCACTAATCCCGCAAGACCTTTCCGGTGATATAACAACCATTCAGGTCAAAACCTTATCGCAACCCGCGATGGAGCGCGCAAGCTCAGACTTGACGCCAGGAATCCACATGATCCAGATCGAACCATCTTCGGATAAGTTCTTTCGAATCCGAGACTATTTGAAACACGCCAACTGGGGGTCTTTGTTCTCCCCCATTCCCATTAATAGCAACACAACGCTATTTTTACAAGTTTTATCCCAATCAGCATTTGTTAGGGAAGAACTCCAAAAGGGATTGGCTGTTCAAACTGTCGAGGTATCTGATCAACAGGAGTGGTATTTACCCATAAGAGATTACCTCAAGTTAGGTAATCTACCCTTTGGATTGACGCAAGCCGCAAAACGAACATTCAAACAGCAAGCGGCAAAATATGTCTTGATAGGAGACATTTTGTATCGTCGCAGCTACGACGGAATTCTTCTTCGTTGCTTGGACCAGCAAGAGTCCACTTGGGCAGTCACCCAAGTGCATGACGGTACATGTGGCGGCCACTTTAGTGGTATGGCCATTGCAAAGCGCATTCTTCGCATGGGCTATTATTGGCCATCTTTAGAGCGATATTGCTTGAGGTGTGTGAAATGTCAACATCATGCCAATCTGATGCACGCACCTTCCCGGGCCCTACGAGACGATCCAGATCTGCTTGGCCATTTTCGCGGTGGGGCCTCGATCTAATTGGAAAGATCTCCCCTACATCGTCGGGCCGTCACACGTTTATCATAACGGCCACGGAATATTTTACCAAATGGGTGGAAGCAATTCCGTTAACCTCTACGACAGGACCCCGCATTGCGGAGTTCATTTTGCATTACATCATATGTCGTTTTGGTATTCCATCCAAAATAATCTCGGATAATGGGCCATCATTCAAGAACAAAGACGTGCGTGCTTTAACCACAAAGTACAAAATTCAGCACAGCTTTTCAACACCATATTATCCGCAAGCAAATGGGCAAGCAGAGGCGTCAAACAAAACGCTAGTCGCCATCCTTAAAAAGACCGTCGCAGACAGTCATAAGGATTGGCACATACAAATCCCACTTGCCCTTTGGGCCTATCGCACTAGCATTCGGACGCCCACTGGGGCAACTCCATTTTCACTAGTGTATGGCTCGGAGGCGGTAATGCCTCTCGAGTTGGAAATTCCTTCCCTCCGCATATCAATGCGAGAATTCATCGATGATGACACCTGCGCGGCGAGCCCGGTTAGACCGGCTTACGTTGCTTGATGAAAGACGCGTTAATGCTCTCGAGCACTTACGTATCTATCAAGAGCGGCTTAAGAGAGCTTACAACATGAAAGTTCACCTAAGAGACTTTCGGGTTGGTGATCTGGTTATGAAGGAAAACCAACAAAACTCTAATTTGCCGTCCCATATGAGGGACAAATTTGCGGCAAATTAGTTAGGTCCGTATGTCATTGATAGCAAAATAGGACCAGGAACGTACAGGCTAGCTTCTCTTGACGGTATCAAGGAAACGGAACCCTTGAATATCAGTCATTTACGACCATTTCATATCTAAGACAACCATGTACCAAAAAAAAAAAAAAAAAATTCAACAAAAACAAACAAACAAAAAGCTCCAAGGATTATCGCAATCTCTTGGTCAACCCAAAAAGCTCCAAGGATTATCGCAATCTCTTGGTCAACCCAAAAAGCTCCAAGGATTATCGCAATCTCTTGGTCAACCCAAAAAGCTCCAAGGATTATCGCAATCTCTTGGTCAACCCAAAAAGCTCCAAGGATTATCGCAATCTCTTGGTCACCCAAAAAGCTCCAAGGATTATCGCAATCTCTTGGTCACCCAAAAAGCTCCAAGGATTATCGTAATCTCTTGGTCAACCCAAAAAGCTCCAAGGATTATCGCAATCTCTTGGTCAAACAAAAAGCTCAAGGATTATCGCAATCTCTTGGTCACCTAAAAAGCTCCAAGGATTATCGCAATCTCTTGGTCAATACAAAAAGCTCCAAGGATTATCGCAATCTCTTGGTCAACCCAAAAGCTCCAAGGATTATCGCAATCTCTTGGTCAAACAATCAAGAAATTCAACAAAAACAAAACAACAAAAATCATCAAAAATAAAAAAGATTTGCATCTCAATTCTAGGCATACTCGAATTCATCAAAATCAACAAAAACACCATGCATAAATCTTACCACACTACGGTCGAGTGGTCCGGGAATGTACTAGGAGTTTCGGTGAATTCAGTCATCATTTTCCTCTTTAGCCATGTAGTGTACCAAGTCGAACGGATTTTATAAAGGTAGAGTCATACTTGAAATACACCTTGTTACGTAACATCCCAACACAAATTAAAACACTAAAATTCCCAAAATTGTGTGAACGAAAGATGAAACCTGCAAAATAACTAGGTCACCACAAGCGAAACGGTTATCTTGCTCATCCCCCTGTGCGAATGACCCCTAGAATGCTGAGAGTTGGCAAAAGGACAAGCTTCCTCCCTACCCAATTCCCTAAGAATCCCAAAAGTTCTCAATAGTTGCAAAACACAAAAATTTGCAAAATGTCAAAACTCAAAAATTTGACAAAATATAGTGCACACATCAAAAGGCACAAACAAGAGTGATTTTCGTCACTCCATATCCCCAATCCCTTGCTCAAAAGAAAAATCAATAAAAATAAACAGTGATCTTATCACTACAAAAGAGCAAGTATCCCAATACAATTGAAAAAAAAGAAGGGAGTTGACCTTGAATCCCTGGAACTCTCAGCATTCTGTAGGTCATAAGGCAAGCTTCAATACCAACTCGGTAACAGAAGTAAACCTCCCGCATGACGATATATCTGTCACATTAACTTGCGTACAGATCAATGTTTGCATGTGGATGAGCTAGCTTATGGCATCCTGGATTACAACGCAGATTAATCTTAGTACATACAACAAAGGAATTCGTGGAGCTAATTAGGTGATCCTCAGTACAAGTTCGGTTGAAAGCCCATCTGGCACTGGCGGTATCCTAACAAATACCACTAAATGAACTCAATTGCACACACGGGGATGTGAAATAACTTGGTCAAAAACAAGTCCGATTCATACCTTGGTCAAAAGTCTTGTAAGATAAAGTACAGTCATGGCTAGTGAGCTAAAACCGTCTGAGTCTCAGAAAACCTTAGCTACATTTCTAAACCAACTGCGCTACTTTTCATCTTTGCAAATACCATCAAAAAATACAAAAATAGAAAAACCATGTATACATACAAAGTCATGCATCACAACAATCGCCTAAAAACAAAATAACAGAGTTCTAAATAGTCCTTGGTGCCATAGCCAAACATCACAAACCCCATTCATCCATTTCATATCTGCATATCACATATAAATCAAAACCATTTGCATTCATCATAGCATATGCATCCATCAAAATAAATCAACATGCATACATCCATATTCATCAACCATCATGCACAAGATCAAAGAAAATCAAAACAACAAAAACAACAAATAAATGCAACACAAAAACAAAAAGCAATAAACATTGCCAGACACAAGTGCTCTTGCACTTAACCTCTTGGCATAGAAAAATTGATGTCGGGGTTTGAATTGTCACTATCCTACTCCCGAAGAAGGCTACCATAGCCGGACCGCTCCACGGGAGGACGGATTGCCGACAATTTAATCACCAAATGGTGTCACAAAAACAACAAAAATAGTACAAAATTCAACAAAAACACAACAAAAACATTGGCAGGCATAAGTGCTCATGCACTTAACCTCTAGGCAAAGAAAATCGATGTCGAGGTCCAAATTATCGCTCTCCTAGTTCCCCAAGAAGGCTATCATAGCCGGACCGCTCCACGGGAAATAGGTTTTCGACGATTTCACCTCATTATGACATCACCAAAAGGGTTAACACCCACCAAAAATAGGTCCATATGTTGGAAAAATTGCACACGCTTAACGGTAAACCCTCTAAAGGCAAACCTTGCACAAGTCATCTTGGGTCAAGCGACTCGTCGCTTCTCTCACGAAGGTCATTCCCTCATCGATTCGTCGCTTGAGGGGGTAGTCACACTTAGTCACCAACCAACAATCACACACCCAATTAAGGAAAACGACATGCATTCAAAGAATCATTGACAAAGACAATCACGCTCCCGCTTGGGGCGATAAACAAGCAACAATCAAATCAATCAAACACTTGGCATTTCGTGAATCATGAACACAAGGTTCCCCCCGAGGATAAAAACGCCCTTCACTTGTTCATGACTCGATCAATGTCTAAGTTCAAGTTTCGTGTCTGCCGGTTCCCCGAGGATAAACGCCCTTCACTTGTTCATGGTCGATCGATGTCCGAGTTCAAGTCACACCTCACCAAAACAGGTTAATACTTGAAATCAAATTCCTTAGCTCGTCGAAGCAAGGATTCAAGAATGCATGCCCTTTCCATACTTGGGGCATCAAAAGTTGGTTAGGTTACCAAGAAACCCTAATCATTAGTGCTTTGGTTATCTATTTTTGCTCAACACTGCGTCACCCGCAGCGCTTCCCAAAAAGGGGCATCTGTAGACACCAAAACAGCACCAATCCGATTATGTGACTGCAAACACTGATCGCTTTGACAAACACAGCCCCCAGGGCAGCCCTCAGAGGTTAAACAGTGGTCTTAACCACTTTCATAGCAATTTTGTAAGGTCAAGGAGCAATTTGGCACACTTGGGCACTTTGCCCAGTATTCGTCTCACCCAGGGACGAATTCAAAATAGAATCCGTCCCACCCCAGGACGAATTCTGAATCCGTCCCTGGGTGGGACGAATTCTAAGCTTAACGGGCAAAAGGGCAAATGGTGCCAAGTGGCAGCCCAGAACGGTCAGTTAAGGGCTCCTACCTTGCACGCATGTGTAAGTGGACAGAGGGGCCGTTAGAGGACTGTTACAAGAAGCATTTATCAAAGTTCAAGTCAGTGAAGGACTCCCCTCCCTCATGGGAAGACAAGACTGCCACATGGCGCCCATGGCCAACACTTGGCTTTTGTGCTTCCCTCCCAAAAGAGACCCCTTGGGTCTATAAAAGGTGGGACTTTTCTCACCCAAAATATGCAGGTGGAAGGAGTGTTCAAGCAACGAAGTGCTGCCGAATCGAAGACTCATTTGCATCCCCCTTTGTTCACCTTCCTACATCCATCAATCTCTTTTGCAAGGGAGGTTGTTGGGTGGCCTTTGGAAGCTCGAACCTTACTCAAATCCGACGCATGGACATCCGAACCTACCAATTCGCCGACCCCCAATCCTAAAAGGTTTTGGGCCCATCCTTGGTGGATTGGCTCCAAAATCGAGGGCCAACGGTGGGAGGCCCACTTGGGCACCCCCGCACCCCCAAGTTCTAATTTCAGTTTTTGAGCACTTTAGATTAATTTTTAGATTGCATTATGTGTTACTAGGTCCGATTAGTCTATAATTGCAATTTTTTAGCTTTTGGTAGAGTTTAGGGTGTTTTGTATTGCTTTATCGTTTCGCTAACTTGCAGGTGTCAAGGTTAAATTCCCGAGGGAGGAGGCCAAATTGGGAAAATCCGACCATCTGGGTCGTCCCAAAATGGCCCCAATTACCTAACCCCCCTGTTTGCAGGAGTTTTGCGGGTCCCGAGATCCGACATTGGAGCAGCAGCAAGTCGATTTCTCCTATTCAGAAGAATTCGTCCCACCCAGGGACGAATTACAGTCGAAATTCGTCCCGCCCAGGGACGAATTCCAGTTTAAGGTGAATTGGCCAGCTGCCTCAGTGGCAGTGGCCTTCTGGTGACTGTTCTTACCTTCTGTCAGATTTTGAAGCAATTTGGATTCACTGTTTTCATGGTTTCAGGCAAATATTCGTATGCATATTTTGTTAGTTTTAGAGAGAGAATGCTTTTCATTTGCAACAGGTGCTACTAACGTCTTGATCATTTCTTTGTTTGCAGGAGAAGCAGCAGAGGCGAAGAACCCATCAACATCAGCGGCGGCATCATCTTAGCCCGCCCAGTGCAATCGTGGGCACGCGGAAGGAGGAACCATTCAACGATTGTAATCAAACCTTATTTGCGCTCCTAGCCCCTGAAAAGGGAGGAGGCATTATTGTAACAGAGATCGAAAGAAATTAATGAAAGGGCTGTTTTTCTTTATCTGATTGCGTCTCTTACAACATGTCTCTTTTCGTTTCATGCAATGTACATTCCTAGGACTTAAGCGTGATTAATTTTGAATGCAATTGCACTTGGTGTTTCCTTTGACCGGAATCTCGTGCTTTCAACAGTGCAATTTATCAGGATGCCCTGATTCTTGCAGCAACTTCACGAGTGAGTATTGGGTTATGGACTTTGGATATTCTTATCTTATCACTTCTTATAGAGAGTACATTGCTTATTATACTCTAGGCCATTATGGAGAGGTTTTATTGGGTAATAACTATCCATGTGAGATTGTGGGTATTGGCACAGTGAATATAAAATTGCCAAATAGAAATATCTGGGTGCTTAACAATGTTAGGCACATTCTTGATCTGAATAGGAACCTGATTTCATCCAGTGCACTTTGTTTGGATGGATACAACACTAATTTTGGAAATCAAAAATGGAGAGTGAGAAAGGGTTCAATGGTGATTGCAAAAGGTGAGTTGACTGGAACTTTGTAAATATTGCACAACTCATCTTATTGTACATTGAACTATATTGCTCAGGTTGATGTGAAAACATGGCATTTGTGGTTGGATCATATGAGTGATAAAGGGATGAAAACCCTTCACTCCATAAAACTATTGCCAAAACTCAAGGATGTTGATTTGGGTTTATGTGAAGGTCATGTATACAGAAAACAAAAAAGGGTAAGATTTATAAAATTTTGTATAGAAAGGAAGAAAGAGAAATTAGAGTTATTACACTCGGATGTGTGGAGTCCCTCACCAATACTTTATCTTGAGGGCTACTCTTATTATGTTACATTCATTGATGATTTCATTAGGAAGATATGGATCTACACAATCAGGCATAAATCTTATGTTTTAACACTTTTGGAAAGTGGAGAGCATTAGTGGAGATTGAGGCAGGTAAGAACATAAAGTGCCTTAAATCTAACAATGGTGGTGAATATTGCAGTAAGGAGTTTGAGGACTATTACGCAAAGGAAGGAATTAATAGAATCAATACTAATCCTAGGACACCACAGGAGAATGGATTCTCATAGAGGATGAATAGAACTATAATGGAGCGTGCCAGAGCCATGAGATTGCATGCAGGGTTTCCATTGTTCTGTTGGGCTAGTGTAGTTGATACAATAGTTTATTTGATAAACAGAGGACCTTGTACAACATTAGATGGAGGAATTCTAGAGGAGACTTGGAAAGATAATATTGTAAACTACTCTTTCCTTAGAGTATTTGGTTGTGAGGATTTTTCCCATATAGATAAAGAAAATAAGATTAAACTTGATGCAAAGTCTAGAAAGTGTTATTTTCTTGGTTATGGTGTGGATGAGATGGGATATAGGCTATGGGATAATGTTGGATGAAAAGTTATCAGGAGTAGAGATGTGATTTTCAATGAGGATAGGTTGTACAAGGATAGGCACATATAGGTTGAAGAGGATGCACCTGAGTTTGTTGACTTAGATGCAATCCCAGAGCATGGTGTAAAAAGATAACCTCTTGTTCAAATTGATGAACATGGTGCTCATGAGGAAGAGCAAGGTGAAAAGGAAATTTATGTTACTCCACCATCATCCCCACAGCAAGTAAGGAGATCTACAAGGGTAAGACATGCACCTGATAGGTATTCTCCTACTTTAGATTATGTATTGTACATTGATGTTAGTGAACCAAAATTCTTTCATGAGTCTTTGAAAGTGGATGCTAGGATTAAGTGGGAGCATGCTATGAAGGATGAGATGGAATCATTGACTCAAAACCAAACTTGGGATTTGGTTGAGCTTCCCAATGGCGAAATGGCATTGCATTGCAAATGGGTGTACAGGGTGAAGAATTAAGTTGATGGCAGCAATATATACAAAGAAATACTTACTGTGAAAGGATTTGCACAGAGAAAAGGTATTGACTATGATGACATTTTCTCACCTGTAGTAAAAATGACTTCAATTCGAACTATTTTGAGTATAGTTGTAGTAGAAGATCTTCATATTGAATAGTTATATGTGAAGATAACATTTATTCATGGGGATTTGGATGAGGATATCTACATGTACCAACCAGAGCGGTTTGAGGTCAAAGGCAAGAAGAGACTTGTGTGTAAACTAAAAAAGACCTTGTATGGTTTGAAGCAAGCTCTAAGGCAATGGTATCTCAAGTTTAACAGTTTCATGAGTGAGCATGATTTTACTAGGAGCCAGAGTGATCATTGTGTTTATTTTCAGGCTACAAGAAATGGTATCTTCCTTATTCTCTTATTGTATGTTGATGATATTCTTGTGGTAGGATCCAATATGCAGGATATTAAGAAATTGAAAAGGGAGTTGGCAAGTACATTTACCATGAAGGATTTTGTGGAAGCCAAACAAATAATTGGCATGAGAATTACTAGAGATAGGAAGGAGAAAACACTAAAGTTGTATCAGGAGTATTATGTGGAAAATGTGCTTAAGAGGTTCAGTATGCATGATGCAAAAACAATAGCCCAACCTCTTGTAAAGCACTTTAAGCTCTCAAAGAATCTATGTCCCAAGACAAAGGAGGAGGAAGAGTACATAAGGAAGGTACCCTATGCTTCAATAGTTGGGAGTTTGATGTATTCTATGGTGTGTATAAGACTAGACATTACCCAAGCAGTGGGAGTTGTGAGCCGATATATGAGTAATCTAGGTAAATCTCACTAGCAAAAAGTAAAATGGATACTCGGGTATTTGAAAGGGACTTCAAAATTTTGTTTGAATTTTAGAGGTTCCAAAGTTGAGTTACAGGGCAATGTGTATTCATATATGGTAGGTGATTTTTATGGTGGGAGGAGCACTACTAGGTATGTATTCATAGTTGGAGGTACAACAGTGAGTTGGATATCCAAGCTACAACGTGTTGTAGCTCTTTCTACTATGAAGGCTGAGTATGTAGCCATCATGAAAGGTGCCAAAGAGTACATATGGCTTCAGAGGTTGATTGAGAAGTTGGATCAGGAGAAAGTATATGGGACACTTTGGATTGATAGCCAAAGTGCTATTCGTTTAGATAAGAACTCTACTTTTTACTCACGAAAAAAACACATTCAGTTGAGGTATCATTTCATTCGATCATAAATGGAGGATGGTTTGGTAAAGTTGGGTAAGATTCACACTTCCCAAAATTTTGCTAATATGCTTACTAAAGTAGTAACCAAGGATAAGTTGATCTTTTGCTCTACTTCAGTTGGACTTAAGGAGTAAGGTCATGATTATGAGAAAATTTTAGTCCTAGGATGCAGGGATGTTGCATCAATCTTGTCTCCAAGTGGGATATTGTTAGGTAATGGATCCAAATTGATAAGAAAGGAATTAATTACCATTAAATATTTTTGGCAAGGTTCCAAGGCCATTAAATATTGTTTGCGGGGTTCCAAGGCCATTAAATATTGTTGATGGGCAATGATCAACAATAGGAACATGAATGGGGTTCCAAGGGGCAGTCGTATGGGTGGTTTCAACCCATGGTTTTGGCCCATTATATTTTGACACCACTATGTGGTTTCAGATAGTGGAAAAGTCACAAATCTCTATATAGTTTATACTGTAAAGGACGTCTTAGATGTGAATGCTCTTTTCTGGTTTGGAGGAAGAGAGGGGAAGAGACATTGTACAAGTGGAGAAGATTATTGTATTGTTTCTAATACAAAGGACTAATTGTTTATCAGTGGATGTAGGATACACTATCCGAACCACGTATATCTTGTGTCTCTTACATTTATGTGATTGCTTGTTTTTTATTGCACTATTTTTCTTATGTGGGCTTAACTAGAGTTTGAACTATTTCTCTATTTTTTTTGTTATTATTATTTTTTTCATAGGCTATGTATTGTTTGTACATGGTAAATTCCCAACAGATAGAAATAGAGACCAAGAAGTTCCAAATTGAGACTCTGTTGAAACAAGAATCTACCAAGCATTTTGAGCAACATATGGTCATTCAATTTCTTGAAGCACTAATCCCCAAATTTTGGATTTCAACCACCATAGTCTTAGATAATTCTGAATCTTCTAGAAAATAAAATACTTCAAACCTACCACAGGAATACAAAATATGTCAAAATATTTTTTATTATCCTCAAGAAAGTCTACAACTTTTGGTAGAATCCACCTACAACAATACTCTAAAGAGTGCTAAGAGGAACATTGGAAATTATTCCATGAGTTGGTATTTGCTACTAGATCAAGTATTACAGACTGATCGAATGATAGTTAAAAGGGCTTTGAAGATACTAGTCTGCTTTATCGTTTATGAAGTAGAGGCCATACTACCAATAAATTCAAAATTTTTGCCAATAAGATTAATCAAATATACTCGCAAATATGAGTTGCACCCTTTAAAAATGACAATATATTTTGAGGATGATCCAATGCTCAATGAATGAAGAATTTTATTCTATGTGTGTTAGTCTCATAATGACACTGAGAGTGGGGTTGAATCAGTGTAGCTCTTTAAAACTTAAATCTTTAAAACTCAAAGCCAAAACAATGAAAACATAAAACCAAATAAAGCAAGTATAACAAGGGAACATCACACAACACAAGATGTACTGAGGTTCACCGATTCGGCTACATCCCTAAAAATGACTATTTGGACTCCCATACAAATCCAGCCTTTGCAAAGCACCAACTTTACAATCAATTTACTAGCACCCAGTGGAAGGAGCACCAACCCCTAATTTATCTGCACCAATAGAAAGGAGCATCAACTCCTAATTTATATGCACCAATGAAAAGGAGCACCCACCCCTCTACGAAGCACCCACTTGATTTTGGTATTGATAATAAAATTACATATATGAATGTCTTCACTGAAACTAGAACCCTCTATGGTCTGTAAGCTCAAAATATAAAACTTTCTATTTCACCTAGTATGACATCCCTCTCTCTGCATTACTCAAAATTTGAATCTTCTCTTCTCACAAAAAAAAATGGATTGTTATCTTAGCTCGTTCTACCAATTGCTAAACGCTTTCTGGGTATTGTGCAACACTTTATCTATGAACTCCTCTCATAATTTCAGCCAAAATTAATATCATATGAGAAATTTATGGCCAAAATACTGAAGTGACGTTTTTCATCACTCTCCAAAAATCACGGATTTTCACTCTATTTTTCTCCACACACACTTCTCTCTTCACAAAATAAAGTCCCCACTTTTCAATAAAATATCTTGTCACTTAAAAATAACACACTTGAATTATTTTTCCCTTTTCAATTTTAAAAATATTTTCTTTAATGAAGCTTCTTAAAACAATATAACTTCCTTTTTTATTTTGAGAAGGCATTTCGTCAAACATGTCACATGCAAAAAATTGACACCTTACTCGTTCTCTTACTTTTGAGCCATGTGAAACCTCAAAAAAAAAACAAAATATGCTCTATTTGATGCCTTGAAGGTGTAACAACACTAAAATAAAAACTCTGGCGACTCTGCAAGGTCGAAATGGCCAACTGAAGGATTTTGCACAAGTGGAACAAATTGACATAAAAGTGACTTGTACCATTTTTGCAATAATTATAACTCTCACCTTGTAACTCTATTTTCTCTTAAATTTGAAAATTATAATATATACAATGCCAAATACATCCAGTACAAATATCACTACATAACTCCTTATGGTTCACCTGTACCACCTCCACGAAAACTATTGGTGACACACTTTTTCCAAAAAGAGCATTTTTGTGACAGTCTTGAAATGCTTGTAACATTCGCCTCACTTATTTGTTTTAGTGGAAATTTGGAACACATGTTATTGAAGATAACAGACACCTCTAGTTTAAATTTCACTATTAAATTATTCTCGGTTTGCTTGCAGTGCTTCTGACAAAACTACCTTTTTTTGGCATGTACAACCACTCGCCAAATCATCCGCCAAGATACCAGAAATGTCACCAATCAATCCAAACATTGTTCTGACACATCCAACACTGTTATGGAATATTTATTGACATGCTAGCATGTTCCAAACAGATCCATCCTGTCCAACTATGCCCATGAAGACTTTTGTAATTTTTTGACAACTTCCTGATGATTTTTTTAACTTTTGCAAATTTGCACGAACAACCTGTAACAACTTAACCTGAATATCGAAAACATACTCATAAGCATTTAACATAATTGTACATACTCTGAACAACCTCTAAAAAAATTTCCACTCATCAACCTATCCACCTGAGTGTGTTGACAACAATGACAATATTGTTGTTGCACCTTGCTCAACAATGTGGACCAACCCATGCCTAATAGAGTCTAGGAAGAGGTCAACCATCATTTAGTTGTGCCAACTGGATGGCCATTTACTGTTCATCCTGATATATTATCAACATCTCAAGCATTATTCTTAGAACAAATGGTATGCATTTTGTACATATATAAATATCACACATGTACATTCCTATAAATAGAATTTTGTCTTGAAGATGAAGTTAAAGCGTAAAATAATCCTTCTCCAAATTCACCCACTAACACAAGCTCCTACCTTCTTCACTCCTCCACTACAAAAAAAAGGTGAGGTTTACAAGGAAGTTTTCCCTCTGCAAGTTCTATACTATCCTATCCTCTCATCCCATCGTCTACCTTCTTGGTCACTTTGGTTCTCCTAGTTGCTACCTAGGAACCATTACCAAAGATATTTTCTACTATTTAGCTAGTAGAGAACCAACAGAGTTGGAGGATGAGTTGAAAAGGGTACAAGAAGAAAAGAATCATTAGGAACAACTACATAGAGGGATCCTCCATAGGAAAATAAATCACAACATTAATCAATAATATTTTATACAATCGTACCATAATATTTGGTTAAGGATAATGACTCATACGCCCAATGGAACAAGTTTAAAAGCAATATTAAGGGGTAGGTATAGATTCATGCCTCACAAAGTAAACAAGAAGATAAAAATAATAAATTGTCATCATATCATTAGTACTAGATATGGGATACACATCAATGTTCGTACTACTCTAGGTTAAATCAATGAAACTTCCAAGATTTATCTAAATTACAAGCAATAATGAGGTGACAAGTCACACGAATCAGTTCCAAAACATACGCCTATTTTAGGACACCATTAACATATATCATTCAAGCATTGGATATAGCACAATGAGGAAGAGCTTAAATAATTAGAGGATGGTCCATGATATGATGAAAATCTTCCTATTAGGTCGAGTTACAAAAAAAAAAAAAGAATAGGAAACATAGAAATTAGAAGAATGATTATTTCCTAAGGTGCCCATATTGGTTATAAAAAAACCCATAGTTGCAGCTAGGTTTATTGATTAAGATCCATATTTTTGGATGTATCTCATATTTTTGGTATTCCCCATTTTATTTTCTACTCCCATTTCTCCACTTCTATGTATATTGTCATTTGAAATTTTGCTTTCATAATTTATCCCATGGACCCTAGCCTAACACTCCTAGAAAATTCCCACTCTCTAGATATCCCCATGTACAATTTTGATTTCATTACCTCAATCACACCATCACTTATTACCTATGAAGTTAAAAATGAAGTCCATTATCCAATCCATAATCATAGTTTTCATCACTATTTCAGGAACAGTTGTAAAAGCCTCAATAGTGTGTCTCCCGTGTTAGCCCTGTTTTACCAATTTTCTATGATATATGAAAAATGAATTCTAAATTCTATTTTTATAAGATAGAAATACCCTGGGAGCCACCAATAATGTGGTTATATTTATCCGTCACCCACATGTAGTTTGAAAAGAAAGTGCTAAAAGTAAGTGAACCATGTAACACAAAAGCATATAGTACAAAATTTGCTAAGTCTAGATGACTGGGAGTTTTGCACATAATTAATGGACAAATTGGTTCCAAATATTCAGTCAACCAAAGAGTTTGAATATGATAATTCAAGGAAGGACCAAAATTTTTATCCTTCACAGGGCAAGGAAAAAGCTTAGATATTCAACCCAACTAATGAGCTTGCAATTGCACTCGATAAGAGCCCAAAAAAGTATAGGATGTTCAACCTAGCCATGGGATACTGGAATTTTTGCAGCCAACTAAAGCCTAGGGCGATATAAAAGTTTTAGCACACAAATACGATAAAATTTCCAAGTCCAAGAAGCATCAAAGAAATCATACCTAGCCTAATCCTAGATAGGTACAAGATACCCAATTCTAGATTTTTGCACATGGTTAGAGCTTGAATTAGTACTGAAGACTCAACCCATGGTGGAAATATACCACATTGCAAAAATAAACTAAGTTTCAATACTGCTAGAGGATTTGGACCCAATAGATACCCAACGGATTTCCAATTATCCATACAAAGAACAAAAGCCAACAAAAATAGAACCTAGAAGGAACTAGATGATTTGAACGTGATCGAATCTTGAGTAGGCATAAAATCCTCGACCTGCTACTGATTCCAATACTGGAATATAGAGGGTTTTAAATAAATTGACACTTGAAGAGGTACCAAAACTTTGATCTAATAATGAATAGCTCAAGATCATAAATAAGGCAATTAGTGAGACTACTGAAGGTTTTATATCTCACCAGTATGCACCAAGTTTCTAGACACTTGGTTAAACTAGCTCAATAAAGCCCAATACTGGATCACCTTCATGAGGAATATCATTATCCTAGGATACATGTCCGATGTAGGTTACATGTTAGAGGAATCTCAAAAGAATGATTATGTTTATGACCATCATGCAGGATATAGGGTGGCTCAAGTAAAAATAACTATTAAATATCAACACACTAGATGCAAGCAGTAGGCCTAACACTACCCAGCATAGCACAAATTTTTACCAAAGTAGCGAGCCAAGATGAGGTAGTTGGGGTTGCCATACTTTCTAATTGTCCAATTTTCTGGGATCCCCTCTGACATAATAATATTCTATTTCTATAATAATGATATATTTTGATAGTGATGTGATTTTTAAACATTTATATATACAAGGATGTAGAATGAATATTGGTTGACTCTAAGGCATTTATAATTCATATGTAAGGATAGACATTGCACCTTAATGCAAATAGACTAATAGCTAGCCTCTTGTTTGATTCACTTGCAGAGTATGTATGTATGTATTGATGGCTACATATTTCTAATTTAAGCATGTTAAATGTTTATGGTGATAATTCTGAATCTTGGATTTCCGTTGTACTCATTTACTTGTCTAGAATTCGTGGTCTTATTAAGATACAATAGATTAAATTAAATACTTTGTGATTTTTTGTGCAACTAGTTGGTCTATTAGGTAGTTGGTTGTTTAGTTGCATGATCCTTGTTATTGCATATGTCTTGATGTTGCTTAATATTTACCACTACAAGTTTTGGATCTAGTTTAGTTTATTTATTTTAGAACATTTTTTTTCCAAAATTTTAGGAATAGTTAGCCAGGACTTCAAGGAACCAACCTCCTCTGAATATTGACCATGATAGTTCTCATGAGCTCCTCAGTATCTAAATGTTTGTCAAGGTCTATGGATGCACAAACATTTCCATTAGATAAATTTTATGACCAAAAGTAAATATATATTGCAGACTTTGATGATTTGTATTCAACTCAAAAGGTCTCCCTACTAAATAATATTACAAACACTTAAGAGAAAATACTATCACCACCAATTCTATATCATGTGTTGCATATTTTACCTCATGTCATTTCAAATTTCTTGATCCATAGGCTACCACTACTCCTTCCTATGAGAGCACTCCTCCCAAAATTTCCATTGATGCATTTGTTCAAACAAAAAACTACCTTGAGGACCGAGTATCTTTAGTATTGAAGGTGTAGTAAGTTTTTTCGTAAGCAAATCAAAAGCTACTTCACATATATCCGTCCACCCGAATTATTTCTCTTTCCTCTAAATTTTAGTTATTGGAGAGGTTAGCTTGGAGTAATTCTTCACATATCACCTATAGTAACTGGTCAAACCCATGAAACTTCAAAATTTTGTCACATTTATTGGTGGCAACCAATTCAAAATAGCTTACGTTTTCTTAGGATCTACCACATCCCTTCTATTGAGACAACATCTCATAAGTATTGCACTTCTAGAACATAAAATTCATACTTGGACAAGTTCCCATACAACTAATTATTCCTTAGCAGTTCTAGAATTATCCTAAGATGTTTGTCATGCTCTGCCTTATTTCAAGAATATATCAAAATGTCATCCAAGAATACCAGAATAAATCTATCCAAATGCTTTCTAAAGATACTATTCATTAAGTTCATAAATGTTGTTGGAGCATTCGTTAGACCAAAAGGAAAGAGTAAATTTGTAATGGTTGTAACAATTTTTAAAGGTTGTCTTATGTGTATCCTCCCCACAAATTCACAATTAAATATATTTGAACTTTAGATCAATATTTGCAAATATATTGGCATCTTTAAGTTGATCAAAGAGATCTTCAATCTTGTGTAAAGGATATCTATTCTTGATAGTTGCCTTGTTTACAATTCTATAATCTATATATAATCTCAAGGAACCATCCATTTTCTTTATGAATAGCATAGGTGCACCCCATGGTGACATACTTGGTCTACCTAATTCTTTTTTAAAAAATCATTGTAGCTACACTTTTAGCTCTTGCATTTATATGGGATTCATTAAGTAAGGAGATCTATGTATAGGATCGGTTCTAGGTTGAGGTTCAATTGTGAAGTCAAATTCATGTTTGTGTGGTAATCTAGGTAAATATTCTAGAAATACATCCTCAAACTCTTGAATAATGGGGTGTTTCCTAAATACCTCTTCCTTATTTTCTTCCTCAATTTCATTTATCTTAACAACATAGACCATTCCTCCATTTTTTATAGCTTTATTGAGTTGCATTTCTGAAAGGATTTGAGGTTGAAAATATCCTTGTAGGCTATACACCCTTCGTACATCTCCACCATATTCTATGTACTCAATCCATATTTCTTAAAATTTGAATACTTCCTTATGCACTTGCAACCAATCCATTCATAGGATTACATCAAACACATATAATGGTGACACATACAAGTATCCCATTGTCACTCCACTAGGTAAGGTGATTTTTTCTATATGGTAACATTGATTAATAGAGTAGGTTCATCCTAAACCATCCTCGTTCTTCCACCGATGTGACAATATTATTGGCCTTTCTAAAATATATTTATCTAAACTAGTGGAAATAAAGTTATTTGTAGCACCACTATCAATTACTTTTTTAAATCTTACCCTTTATCAATAGTGGCATGGCTTGACCTTGTAAATTTTGATTCCCTATTGTAGCATAAATCTTGTGCATGTGTTCCTTAGGTGTAGGTTATTTGTACATTAGTTACTTTATATTTGAACTCGTTCCTACTATTTTATGAATAATTATTGGTATAATGCGGTCCTCTACAATAAAAGCATCCTTCTTTTGGTCCTTGGTGTACTTTCTACTTTTGTCCTTCTGCTTTTTCTATAAGTGGAGGATTAGCATGACCCTATGATAGTTTGTTGTTATCGTTGTTGTGATTACAGTTATTTTCTTGGAACCTTTTCTTGAAATTTCCTTTTTTCTTATCATTCCTTTTGTCTTTTCGAGGGATACATTTATTTTCCTATTCTTTTTCTCACTTTACAAAACCTATGATGTTTCTTTGCATTAGTTATTATTTTCCCTAACCATCTAAACCTTCACAATAAAAATAGGTTTTGAGATATGTTTCAACTTTACTGGCCAAATCATAGACTTTCTACAGAGTAGTAGGTTCTTGCATATCTACCTCTTACCCTATTCTAGGATCTTCTCCTAACATAAAATTATGGATCTTCATTTTCTCATTGCATGTAGGTACACATATTTCAAAAACTTGAAAAATATTTGATAGTATTTTTCCACTATCCTAGTTCCCTACCAAATTTTAGTAAACTCCTCAAACTTCTAGGAATAAAGGTACTTCATGAGGAATCTCTCTTTAAAAGCTACTACAAATTCATCTCATTTTAAGTTGACTACTAGTGCAAGTTTCCACTCCTCAATAAAGTTTCCCACCAATCGAAGTCATCACTTTACAAATGTAGTGTGGCATAGGATGTTAGAGTGCTAGAGGAAATGTTATTCATATTACAGTAGGTTTCTATATCTTTCAACAAAGCTTTGTCTCTATCACCATCTTCCTCTCCATTGAACTTGGAATACTTTAAATGTTTTATTTCCTTGTCCAACACAGCCTCTATTTGAACCCTAGCCTTTTGTACCTTAGTAAGGGGTTCATTTTCCTGTCCCATTCTAGATTTTCTATGTTGTGTCTCCCAATTCAACATGATATTAGCAAATTTTTATGTGTTTCTATCTACTCAAGAAGTAGGATCACTATCACTGTGAGATTTTCTCTTTCACTACTATGATTCTCTGAACCTACATCTAGGATTCTATCCTCTACTTTGGTCTATCGTGTCTACCTCATTTTTAGGGTAGCACTTCCTCTCCTCCTATTTTGTTGCATTTTCCCTAATGACATGCAAGAGAGACAATAGGGGTTAGTTTACCAAATCAACTATATTCCTAGTTATTCTAAATAAACAGATGATTCTATTACCACTAGTTATTCAATTTTATCAAGGTTTAACCATGCATAGGTATATTTTTCTATCACACACACCAACTAGTTTTATGCAATGAACCTAATCCACTACGAACCAGGCTCTGATAGAAAATATCATAACCCAATTTTGTAACCCTAGTTTTTTTATTACTATAGGGAAGTCTTAGTGGTAATGTAACCCACATATAATTTTTTTATCTAGAACTTACCTAAGGCACACCTATCCCTACATCTTGCATATATATGTCTACACATGTGTACTAGGTGTAAGGCTATAGTTTATAAGTTATCTCTCTCGTTGGTCACATGAGCTAACTTGCATTCTCTTTCATTCCTTCAAAAGGAGCATGCTAAATACCACATGCTACTCATATCCATCTAAGTAGAGCTATATTATATAAAACTTGACTATCCCTCTCATCTATAATATGATCTATTTAGTTCTTTAATTGCCTCATTAATTCCATGTTTGTATGAAAACCTTAGATTAGTCAGGATTAAATATTACCAACTAATAAGGGTCAATGAGGGTACTAAACTTCTTTTTCAATATACACCCATCAAATTACTTTATGATGTGTATGAATAATTCCTTATTTTCCCCTCCCTTTACAACTACATGTATCAATTTATGAATATTTTCCTTAGTATGCCAATATTTAGTTACTATTAACCATAGATTATATCTTTTAGTAGGGTCATAAAATCAATTGCTAACATATTTTCAAGAAGCTTGACTGTTTTATTTGTCTACATAAGTATAATATGGTTTTAGTTTCCAAGTGCACTTTTTTTATATACAACTAAACTTACCATAGAGAATTTTGTAAACTTCCCATGATTCCTCATTTCCACGCAATATAATCAATTAAAAATTATTTCCATTACATATCTTTAACAAATTATAAAAAAAGAATTCATGGTAATATAATTTAGCGTATTAATAAAAATAACATTTAAGCAAATATAATCCACACAATAAACCACAATTACACATTATTTATGCTGGAAGAAACCCCGTAGGAAAAACCTAACCTCAAATTATCTCCACTGTTAATTCATTAATCATGTTGAACTTTACATTGGATATGGAATTTCCATGATATCCCAAATTCTTAATGCAAAATCATATGACATATTTCAAGCTTCCATTTACAATATAGTCATTTATTTCATAAAGAAGCCCCTAAATCTAAGCCTTGGAAACAAATTTTATATTTCTAATCTCAAAGTCATAAGAATACTTGAAGTATAGAGTAACTCATAAAAAAAATACCCCACTAAAGTATATCGATAAATATCTTACATTATATATCAGTTATATTATTCATCCAATACCTACTAATTTTAAAATTAATAACTGCTACAATGCACTAAAAGAAACCTAACTTTGAATTCAGTGCTACCAGTTTGGAAACCTTACAATTACCTTACATAAATGAATCTCTACTTCATTTGATTGAAACCAAACTGAATTATCCATATCATAATGACAAAAATGATTCTAAATAAAATGAAAACTTTACATATCCTCTTAAATTTCCATAGAAATTTGTTGTTACAATTAGAGTTCCTTCTCTCAGTTATATGTAAATGAGCTCCACAATAGAAGATATTATTGTCATCCAATATAAAAAAGTAACAATATTACTCTATTAGAAAAAATATGACATAATAAAAGAACATTTGTTAGTAAAAAGGAAACTCCTTCTAGCACGAAAGAGGATCACAATTTCATTCCAATATTGCTTTTCTATTCCAGTAAAGCTTACCGTCCATACTTACAAAAACTTAAAGGAAGACTCAAAAACATCCACCTTTAGGCTACTACTATATTACTTAAGAGAAACAATATGGAAACACAATTACTTTCCAAACCAACTATATTTGTTTACGTGTAAGAGAGTAACACCCTTTAGTCTCATCAAAGAAACTTTTATAGGAACACATAAATGGTGATTATCCAAAGTAAGAGTTATCTCATCTAAGAAACACCTCCATCTATCATAGATATCAACAACAACCATTAATAAGATTTTAGTTTCTTTTTTTTAAATAAAAGAACACTCCCTAAGTACAAAATATTATAGTTGAGGTAAAACATTTAATCCTTTAACTAAAAGTAAATCACTATCCCTATACACTTACTACTCTATCACTCTCCCATTAAAATGCAACACACAATACATGCATGGCAGAAAAATTGGATAATTTCACACAAAATAAACATAACTCAATCTAATTCAACTCATCTATCCTACATGAGATTCTACTATATAGTCAAAAATTAAATCAATTTCTATACCAATGAATTGATAAATCAATAGAGCCAACTCCAAAGTCTTCTATTATAGTTTTGACTATAAAGACATACACAGATCTTTATATCAAGCCAAAAATTGCAATAAAGTATATTCTGTTCCATATAGTTGGTAATAGAATATCAATACTTCTAGATATAATAGAACTCTTCTACTACCATACCCAACATAATAAACCAAATATAATAGTTTTAAGTGCAACTCTATCTAATATTTATTGTTGATTTGTAGTGATTGTTCTATGTCTCTACTCTGAAGCCTCCTCTTATAGTTTAATTGTCAATATCTCCTTGATTTTCTAGTGAACTCCAATTTTTCTTTTTCTTCATGTTTCTATTCACTAGTTTTATTTTTCCATCCCTTATTTCTCCTTGGTATTCCTAACAGATGAAGCATATATCCACTCCTCCATTACTCCACTACTCCATTACCCATCCATTTCAAAAACATGATGGTAGATCTTCAACTGAGAATTCAATTATGGTACACTTTTGTTGTTCTCCAGTTAAATTTAAGCACCTTTCTCTCCTTTAAAAAATAGCTCAACATATTATTAATTAATAATTTAGTAACCCAAATGCCAAATCACTTATCTCCTTCAAGAGTTTACACATATATATTAAATTACTTTCCCACCAGCATCACTGTGAACTAGTAGTTAGTGATAGTAATATTATTATGTTAGCTCAAATTCTTACTAGTTCCTTAGAAAATATCAGCAATAACCTTTTCAATAATACCAGTAATCCATAAAACAAGTTCCAATTAAATATTATCCCTTACTAGAAAAATAATGAAGTCAACCTCATGATTATGTTTACAAAACTTTACTCCATTCTCTTTATTTAAAAGAGATTATATTTTAAGAACATTATAAAAACTTAAAATATATCTACTAGAGTTGTGTATTCAACAACCAAGCAAGAAAAATTTAATCTATTTCCTTCATGCAAACCATGCTATGTTACTATATGGAAAGAGAGTATTTATTCGGGTTGCTCTTCTACCAATGAATACACCAACTCATATTTCCCCTTTTCTAGTGACAACCCTTTTTTTCTTGTAGTTAAGTATTTCTTTCATCCACAAGACAACGTGCTCCTGTATTAGTGCAAATATATGAACAACATCATATTTATCATTAAACCTATGTTTTTGCAGAAATTAAACCTAAATTTGTCAATCATTTCTTGATTAAAAAGAAACATCATGTTTCATTTAAACATCCATCATACATATTCGAACATGAATCCAACCAAAAAAAAATTTCCAAGAGAGGGTCATGATAGAGACATAAAAATAACAAAGGAAAAACACCATCGAATAATTACATGTGATGGTATACCCTATTAGTCTAACTCTTATCTACAAACAAGGGAATAGCTATCAACTTTAATATAATTATTCAGCTTGAATTTGGATATACACCTTGATTGTCTTAGTACTAATTTGATTAAATTTTAAAAACTATTAATATTACCTTTAAAGTTTACACTCAAAATATTTTTAATATGACCTTTTAAATGTTATAAAAATTTTAAACAATATCTATGGACAATATATGGCCATGCCACTTTGATTGAACAACATATTCTAGTAGAGATATGAGCATGCCACTCTCATGAATTAATGGTAAAAAAGTATGGTAGTGGTGATAGTGCTTAACTAAAGTTGAGAATTAAGCAACAATAACCAATACAATAAGCTTTTGGATCTCTAACTACTACTACTATTAAATGTCAACAACACTCAAAATAAATCTATTCCTCAATTGATGGGATTTACATTTTGATACAAATTCTCAGAAGATCAACTCAAATTATATCTAGTTTAGAATCCCCTTCTAACTCTAGCATGAAGATATTCTATGAGGCATAGCCAGAATATTGGAAGAATTAATTTTAATTGATGTGACCACTAGATATAAGTCTAGAATGGTGTATGTCATAATGTGCATTAATGTGGACCTCTCAACCAATCTTCCTATTTTAATAGTTCTTATCTTAGATTTTGTATCAAGAAGTAATCTATGAAGTATGAAAATAGACCTATTATCTAATTAGCTTGTAAAATAAGTGCTTATTTGGTCAACTAATATCCTAAAAAAATAGCCCAATTAAAAGAACAAGTCTAAGTTGCAAGAATAATAAAAGTCCTCAATATTCAGGACTCTAATAGGAAAGTCTTTGAAGGCACATGAAGAATCTATTGAGATAGAAATTCCTAGACTTAAAAGAGTCCCTTTGATAGAGTGGTTTGAATCCCTAATTGATTCAGTGGTTTAGGTATGTGCTTAGTGTTAGAATTTCACAATAATATATATGCAAAAGTATTACACAAAATATGAAGAGAAGAGTGAAACTAATTGATTTATTCCAAGGATCAACTCTATATAAATAGTAGAGCTGATCACTTAGAGTTTTTGTATTACAACAACTCATCAGACTTGATGAAGAAACCACTGAGAGTTCTCCTGACACATGGAGGAGTGGAAACTCAAGTGTCTATCCTAGTGGAACTTAAGAGAATATTCTCTTATTCTAACACCCTCCCTTAAGTGTTACTAGGGGTGAACGTACAAATGAGTCCTTCAATAAGGTTACTCATGTACAATGACTTCTTTTGTAGAGATGGTAAAACACAATGTGAAAAACCATAAATCAAAATTAAGTTAGAGGCTTTTCTTTGTATGACAAAGATTGTCCTCCTTATAAAATAAATAGTTGGTCAAAAAATCCCTGTGAGAAAAAACCAACTATGAGAAGAAGAGAGGCATGTATTTTTGTGGCAAAGATTTTCCTCTTTAAAAAAAAAGAAATATGAGTCCCGAAAACATGGTCTGATTAGGTACTCATTTACATATAATAGTTGGTGAAAAAACCCCTGTGGAAAAAAACCAAATATTAGAGGCTTGTCTTCGTATGGAGAATATTGTCCTATTTATACAATAAAGAAATATGATTCCCGATGATTAGGCCTGACTAGGTACTCATTTACATAATATTGTTGGTGAAAAATACCTTGTGGGGAAAAACCAACAATGAGATGCATGTCTTCGTATGGCAAAGATTGTCCTCTTTTAACAACAAATAAAAATGAGTCCCAGCAACATGGCCTGATTAGGTACTCATGTACAATATAATGAGAGGTGGAATACCTTTGTGTCAATGCAGCTGTAATACTCAAAGTTATTTTTTTTTACAAATGAAGGTAACACAAAGAAGGAAATGACTTAGTGAAGATGTCTGCAATTTGTTCTTCAGTTGGAATATATTCCAAATGTATGTCCCCACTCTAAATATGTTGTCGAATGAAGTGCTTCTAAGAATAATAAGAAGAGGCATGTCTTTGGATGGCTAATATTGTCCCCTATTGAACTTAGAAGAATAAGAGAGAGGTGAAAAAACTATGTGCACCAAGATACTTTAGCACCCCCCCTTAAGTGATAGTAGGGGTAAGTGAAAAAAGGAATTAACAATATATGACATACCTACATAAGATGAGTCCTGGCACTAAGGCCTTGTAAGATACTCATGTACAATATAGATGGTATAGCTACAAATATGAGTCCCGATAGTAAGGCCGAATAAGGTACTCATTTACAACACGTGATCAAAAGAATAAATATCATTAAAGAAAAATCCCTTAAAACCAAAGTGAAGATAGTATGGAGATAAAACAACAAAAAATCACATGGGTAGTCCAAAAATGACTCCACAAGCATGAGTATGTGGTTTCCGCCTTAATGAGTACAATGGGCTGATAACTAGGTCCAAACCTTGTGGAAAAATAGCAAAACAAAGGCACCAATACTAGGAGTGTCGGGTTCAACCCAGAGTGCACTCCATGATACAATAATTTTCAATTTTTTAAAAACATCATTGAAAACAATCTTGAAAATGGACACCACCATTGTGTCCGTCTCGAAAAAAGATTTTTGAAGACTATAAATACCCCTATGATCGGGTGTCAATGAGGCCTCCATTAACTTCAAATGAGAAATTGAAGTGAAATGAGAGATTTGGTTGACCAAAAATATATTTTTTGAGTTTTAATAATCTTCTTTAGGTAATGTTTTTATGTTATAATAATTATTTTCTTTCAAACTAGAGAGTACCTTTTTAAAAGCCAAAAAAAAAGGAAAAAGGTGAATTAAGAAGGAGAAAGTAAAAAGCAAGAAGAGGCAAAAAATGATATAGGTATATATTTTGTATACCAATGTAATGGAATTACCACTAAAGATCCTATAAAAAAATTTTAAAATAAAAAATATATTTGTTTTTATTAAAATGAGGGTGGGCATTAAGTTAGTGAATTTTTCGTATACCATATAGAGATTTTATAAATAATATATACCTCTAAAAATTAAAGGCTACTATATAGAAATATAGAAGAATACACCCTCTCTAAAAGACAAAAAAAAGGAATTTTATTATTAGGTTACAAATGATGCTTTTCCCTTAGCCCTTCGAAAGAAAAAGATTTAAAATTTTGGGTTCCCAAAAGTTATGAGGGGTGAGAGGTTCAATTGAATTCACCATTTTAACATGAGGAAAAATGAAGTTTTAATTAACCAATATATCCCCCCTTACAACTTCAATTAATTTATTATTGCAATTGTTAAGGAAAAATATGAAGCTTTTCAATATTAAAGAAAACTCAATATACCTACCCTAATGATATGGAAACTATAAGTATAATGAGGTCTTATAATGTTTGCCTTAGTTTTCCAAATCCTCTTTATCTTCACACTACCCACCCTTACTTGAGGGAAACTATAAGTAGAGAGAAGAATTTTGAAGGGTTTTATTTTGAAATGCAGGGAATCAACCAATTTAATTGGCGTGTCTCAAGACACACCCTTACAAGAGGGAAACTATAAGTTAGAGAGATACCCAAAGAAACATATGAATGAAAAATACCTGTTAGGCGTTTATACCAAGTGCCTCCTGAAAGCACGAGGATACGGAAGCCCATAGGCGTACCGGGTGTGGTGCAAACAAAAGCATACGAAACGCTAAGTCCTACAAATGAACAAAGGACTAAAGTGCATGAAAAAGGGAAAACAAACGAACTGAAATGAGATATAAAGCAAATGTAAAGTGCAGCCCTTATTTTTATTAATTTTTCTTTGAGATCAAGTTACAATACGTCTCCTTCCTTTTTAGGAGCTAGGAGCGTTAGATATAGTTTTGTTACACCACGGATGGTACGCTTCCCTTCGGGATCTTTCGCGTGCCCACATTTGAAATGGGTGGGCCAAACGTCATCGCCGCTTGCATGAATGCATCTATAGTTCCTTGCTTCCCCTCCAGTGTTGAGATCTTACATTCAAAGAAACATCAAACGATTAATAGCACCTACGGATGGAGGGAAATATGCAATCCCCAAGGCCTCCGGTTAATGCATGCATGAAATAATTAAAATGGTAATCAAAACATGTCAGAATAAGATTAAATTTGGATAGAAGCATGCAAACACTATCAAGAACACACTGCAAAAGGAACAATCAAGAAATTTGTTGTAGATTTCTAATCACTCCGGGGTGGGACGATTAGGACTGTCATAAAATGTCAAAAAGCAACCTCCTAAATGTCCCATCCAGAGGCCTCCAAAACACCTACAAAGTTGGGGTTAGGCAAAATAGGGCATTTTGAGATGACCCAGAAGGTCGGATTCTACATATTCAGCCCCGATCGCCCTGTATCCGAAGATGCTCCCTGTATGTTAGTGAAGGCGAAAAACAATGAAAACACAGTCAAAACTCATCAGAATGGCATGAAATTTGAATGGCAGCATATATGAATGACATAAAATAAAATGCAAAAGAAATAGTGAAGAAATATACTATAGATTTCTAATCGCTCCGGGGTGGGGCGATTAGGACTGCAGCAGTGTGGGGGGCGCCAGGGGCAGGACGCCCGCCGTTTGGGGCTTGGTTTCGACACCAATCCACTTGGGATGGGTCCAAAACCTCCTAGGGGGTTGTGTCAAAAAATTGGGTGGGGTATTGTGGCTAAATGTTTGGGTTCTAGGTCTGGATTGCACTTCCAATGTTCACCCAATAACCTCCCTTCCAAAAGAGAGATCAAGGATGTAAGAAGCACAAGTGAGGGGTGAGGATGTAATTCGATAGCACTCCGTTGCTCCAAATGCTCCTACTTTGTCCTTTTTTGGGGTGAGAAGACTCACCATTTTATAGACCTGAGGGTCTCTTGTGAATGAGCATGCAGAGGCGCCACTTGGCCATCATGCCTTGCCAGGGGAGAGAAGATTCCTCCCCGATTAAGGGCTCCATGACTGCCTCTATGATTGCCCTTTGAGCTCAAAAATGCTCACTCGCACTCCCATGCATTGAAGGTGGAGTTGAGTGGCGGATCTGAGCTACCATTTGTCAAGGTTTGACCTTTTTCCCATCAAACCTGCTATTCACCCCACCCTAGAGCGAATGTTGCTAATCGTCCCGGGGTGGGACGAATACCAGTTTGTAATCGTCCCAGGGTGGAACGAGTAGGGAGCAGAGTGCCTGAAAGGTGCCAAATTGACCTCTGACCTTCCAAAACTACTGTGGGAGTGGTTAGGACCACTGTTTAACCTCTAGGGGCTGCCCTAGGGGCATGTATGTCAATTCGATCAGTGCTTGTAGTCACATAATCGAATTGGTGTTGTTTTGGTGTCTATAGATGCCCCTTTTTGGGATGCATTGTGCATGGCGCAATGTTGAGCAAAAATAGATAACCAAAGCACTAATGATTAGGGTTTCTTAGTAACCTAACCAAATTTTGATGCCCCAAGTATGGAAAGGGCACGCATTCTTGAATCCTTGCTTCTGACGAGCTAAGGAGCTTAATTCAAGTGTTAACCTTTTTCGATGAGGTGTTACTTGATCTTGGACATTGTTCAGTCATGAATAGGCAAAGGGCGCAACCTTTTGTCTATGGGAACCTTGAGTTCATGATTCTAGAATGCCAAGTGTTTGATCAGCTTGTGATAATTGCTTGTTTGCTGCCCCAAGCAGGAGCGTGATTGTCTTTGTCAATGATTCTTTGAATGCATGCCATTTCCTTGATTGGGTGTGTATTTGTTGATTGGTGACTAAGTGTGACTACCCCCTCAAGCGACGAATCGATGAGGGAATGACCAACATGAGAAAAGCGACAAGTCACTTGACCCAAGATGACTTTTTTAAGGGTGCCTTCAGTTGTTTGCCTTTGAACGCTTATGCAGTTTCCCAACAATCTGACCTATTTTTGGTGGGTTTTAACCCTTTTTGTGATGCATTTTGGAGCTAAAATTGTCAAAAATTCGTCCTCCCATGGAGTGGTCCAGCTATGGTAGCCTTATTAGGGAGTAGAATATTGATAATTTGTGGCCCTGACATCTATTTTGTATGCCAATAACGTCAGGCGCAAAGGCGCCTTTGTTCGGCAATGTTATTGCTATTTTTGGGTGGGTTTGGACCCTTTTTGTGACGCCTTTTGGGGATGAAATTCTCGAAAATCCTTCCTCCCGTGGAGCGGTCCGGCTATGGTAGCCTTCTTAGGGAGTAGGATAGTGAGTATTTGTGACCCCAACGTCAGTTTTGGAGGCCTTGAAGTGCAGGCGCAAAGGTGCCTTTGCTCGGTAATTTTATTGTTGTTTTTGGTGCATTTTGGATGCAGTTTTTGTTGTTTTTTATTTTCTTGCTCTATAATCATCCCAGGGTGGGACGAATACCAGTTTTGTAATCTTCCCAGGGTGGGACGAGCGCTAACTAGAGTGCTCGTCCCAGGGTGGAACGATTACAGGCCTAAGAGCCTAGATAAGGGCCAAAACTAGGTATTGGGTTCATTTGCCCTTTGTTTTTCTAGTGATTTGGAGCTATGAGGAGGAGGAGTTCGAGTCTGCGTAGTGGAGCGCTGTCGAGATTTCATGGATACCATGAGTGCACGGATTGGATCATCGAGTGGCGGAGCCGAGGCAAGACCGGTAGGTGCTCCTGCGCTTTATTTTGTTGTTTTTATTTTACAGTTCAAAACTATAATTTATTTTATATTTCGTTTTTCCGTTTAAACTAAGATCAAAACCCTAGTTTAATTTTTCTGTATTTGTATTTTTTTGCATTGTTTTAAACTAAGATTAAAACCCTAGTTTTTTTTTTTAATTGTTTTTATTTTGTTTATTTTGTTATTTTGTTTGTTTTTTTTAGTTTAAACTAAGGTTAAAACCCTAGGTTAAAGAATTTGTTTTGATTTTGTTTTTTGTTTTTTAGTTTAAACTAGAGTTAAAAACCCTAGGTTAAAATGTTGTTTTGATTTTGTTTTTTGCTTTTTTAGTTTAAACTAGAGTTAAAAACCCTAGGTTAAAAAATTTTGTTTTTATTTTGTTTTTTGTTTTTTAGTTTAAACTAGAGTTAAAAACCCTAGGTTAAAAATTTTGTTGTTATTTTGTTTTTTAGTTTAAACTAGAGTTAAAAACCCTAGGTTAAAATTTTGTTGTTATTTTGTTTTTTGTTTAAACTAGAGTTAAAAACCCTAGGTTAAAATTTTGTTTTATTTTGCGTTGTTTATTGATTTTTTTTAATGTTTGTACTGTACATTTTTTTAATGTTGTTGTACAGTTTATTAAATGTTTTTGTTGTACAATTTGTATACATTGTTGTATATTTGTTTTAGTGTTGTACAAGTGGTGAAGAGTCGGTACCGTCATCCGACGGTATTTTTTGAAACCCTTGGGAGTGGCTTGATGCCCTTGGGCTCAAGCAGGTGACTCGGTTAGAGCCTGTGGTGGGGGATCGGGCATATCTGACTGCCCTGATCAATTTGTGGGATCCCCGCACCAACACCTTTCATCTCCCAATAGGGGAGATGACAGTGACTCTGGAGGATGTTTATCGGATTCTACGAATTTTGATAGATGGGCTACCCATTCGGACTACTCCTCGTGATCAGTGGATGACGGTGCTGACACGATGCTTTGGGCATGCGATAGATATGGGGGTGGATGAGGTGGTGGAGAGGGCAGAGGGGGACTGCCTGATTGGCAGGATTTTGGTGCGGTGGTGGCTGGAGAAGGGCATGTTGGGGGTGAGGCATGCACTGCTCATGACTCTCATCTCCAACATGCTACTTCCCGACTCCTCAGGTGTGAGGTTCCCTTGGAACCTGCTTGAGGTGGTGTTTAGACTTGTGGAGTGTCCGACCTCAGCGCCACTAATTATGAGGTGGGGTCAGACCTTACTGGCACAACTTTATGATGAGTTGTACGAGGTCCGTTATCGGAGGTGAAATGGGATTGGATGCAGCTACCTATTGCAGTGCTGGGGGTGGCAGCACATAGTTGTGGAGCGGCTGCAGGGATTGCCTTGGACCACTCGAGAAGATATGGTGGATAGGGAGATTGGTTATGCTGCTTTATGGTGGAGGTCAGAGGAGGAGGGGTAGAGTCGGCGATGGGTAGGTGTCGTAGGGCACTATGTCGATGCCTTCTCGCATCTTGCTCCAGGGGAGGTGTTCTGGCATCCATACCGGGACTGTCCAGCCTGGCTTGAGGCTGGGGAGTGGCTCTAATGGGCACGCAGGGGGAGGTGGCTGATCGGGTGGCACGAGACCGAGCAGGAGTACTTCCCGTACGTCCGGGTGACTCGACAGTTTGGGGTGCGCCAGGGATTTCCTGGTGAGCCTTTGATCTATCGATGTCGAGGCGATGAGAGGACTCTAGCTTGGCCGATCATTGAGTCACTAGGTGAGGAGTCGGATGCAGTGATCGATGTCCCCGATGTGGACAATGTCGGGGTGACTACAGAGTATGACCAGTGGTGGACGATGCGGCGATGGTGGGGTGAGGGGCCTCTAGGAGGTGCAGATGCGATAGCAGTAGGTGGTGAGGATGCGGAGGCATCGAGGAGGGTTGGGGAGCTCCGCTCGATGATGCGGATATGGTGGAGGTTGATGACTTGACTAGGGATGACCTAGGGGTTCTAGAGCAGCCGGATATACAGGATGTTTCGGAGCAGTGGGTGCCGGAGCAGCCCACCATCCTGGAGATGCCCATGCCTCAGGAAGTCCTAGGGGACATGGAGGCTAGGTATCATGCTGAGATAGCATGATTGGAGGATCTACTATGGAGATGAGATGAGGAGCACGGGGAGGTTCTACAGGAGAGGGATATCCTGTGGACTCAGTTGGCGGAGTGGGAGAACGCATTGGCTGCGTACCACCGATGGGATGGGGACACAGATGCTTCATGGGAGAGGGATCTCCTACGAACTCAGTTGGCACAACGCGATGATGCATTGGCTACGTACCGTCGGTGGGAGGTGGATTGGGTCCGACATCGGTTGGAGTTGGAGGCAGAGATTATCCGCCTTGGTGGGAAGTTACCTGAGCTCACTGGAGGTGGATCTTCGCACCGAACGAGAGATAATGAGACTAAGCAGTCTTCTTCCTCTCATCGTAGGTGGGTGGGTGAGGGTAGCGCTAGTGGGCATGATGCGGGGGCTGGTAGGAGCCGCCTGAGAGGTCCCATAGGACCCACACCACTGGGGGTAGTTCCAGTCGCATCGATCCTGCGTGATCATGGTGGCCGACTCCCTAGGCTTGGGGTTTTTGATTTTTTTGATTTTTTTGTGAGGTCAGAGGACCGACTTATTGTAGCTTGTGGGCATTTTTGGCGATATATATACATGACTTTATTTTTGGTTATACACTTGTCATGATTTATTGTTACTTTTATGCACATTTATTTACGTTGATGTATGCATGGGTTATTATGAATGCGATGTTTCTATTTATATGATGTATGCATATGGAATTGATGAAATGATTTGTTGATAACTTGGCGATGGCACCATAGACTGTACAGGATTTACTGGCTTTCTATACTATGTGATTGCTTTGTGGAATGACTTTGCATGTGTAAAAAAAAAAATTGTTTTGTATTTTTTGATGGTGATGCAAGAATGGACATGTACAACATTTGTTTTAGAATGTAGTTAAGGTTTTTCTGAGACTCGGACGCTTTAACTAACTAGCCAAGACTGTACATTTATCTTACAAGACTTTTGAACAAGGTACGAATCAGACTTGAGTTTGACCAAGTTATTTCACATCCCTGTGTGTGCGATTGAATTTGTTTATGTGGTATTTGTCAGGATACCGCCAATGCCAGATAGGCTGTCCACCAAACCTGTATTGAGGATCACCTAATTAGCTCCACTAACTCCTTTGTTGTATTTAGTAAGATTAATCCACAGGACAATCTAAGGTACCATAAGCTAGCTCATCCACATGCAAACATTGGTCTGCTCACACACAAAGCTAATGTGATAGACATATCGTCATGCATTTAGGATACCGCCATTGCCAGGTAGGTTGTCCACCAAACCCGTAATGAGGATCACCTAGATGGTTTTTTGAATGTTGAGAATTCCAGGGATTCAAGCTCAGGCATCTTTCGATTGCTCAACTTGTTGGGATACTTGCTCTCATACATAGTGATGAAAATCATTGTTTATTTTTCTCTTTTGTTTTTCTTTTTGAGCAAGGGGTTTGAATAGTGGTGATAACCACTGTTATTTGATTTTGCATTTTAGGTTTCAAAGTTGAGCTCGTAGGTTTTTGGCTTGCGAATGGAATTGATCCCTTTTGGCTTTGGGGATGACTACCCATCCTTTTTAGGGACGTGTAGTATGAATCCTTATGACTTTGGGGACCAAAGGTGATTGGGGATCTTATTATGTAATGGCATTGATATTTTAGGCCTTGGGGATGACTACCCATCCTTGTCAGGGGCGTGTAGTACAAATCCTTACGACTTTGGGGACCAAAGGTGATTGGGGATCTGATTATGTAATGGCATTGATCTTTTAGGCCTTGGGGATGACTACCCATCCTTGTCAGGGGCGTGTAGTATGAATCCTTACGACTTTGGGGATCAAAGGTGTTTGGGGTTTTTTGATAGTGGATTTTAACCACTATTTATTATGGGGAATTGGATGGGGAAGAGCTTGTCCTTTTGTCAATTCTCAGCATTCTCGAACCATTCGCATAGGGGGATGAGCAGGCTAACCTTTCACCTATGGTACCCTAGACTACTTTGTAGGTTTCTCTTGCGTTCACATAACTTGGGAATTTTTATGTGTTTTAACTTGTGTGGGGATGCTACGTAACGAGGTGTGATCCAAGTAAAACTCTACCTTTGTAAAATCTGTCTAACTTTGTACAATATTTGGCCAGAAATCTAAAGACAGTTGAATGACGAAAAACCTAAAGACATTAGCAAAAAACTGACTATGATAAAAAATGTGGATGGCGTTATTCTGGATGGATGTGTTTACAAAATGGACCGAATGTGGAAAATGATGGAATTGCCTAGAAATTACAGTCTATGGTGCTTATGACGTGTATGACCAACAAATATGCAATGTATGGATGCGATGCCTAATGCAGTTTATTATATTTTTGTGTTTTGATTTTTAAGAGTATGCATGGAAGTGAGATGCAATTTTTTTTGTTATTTTTGATTATCTTTTGTTTTTGTTTATTTTTGAATATTTTTTTTTGACCAAGCGATTGTGGGAACCCTTGGAGCTTTTGGTTTGACCAAAGGGTTTATGGATACCTTTGGGGCATTTTAGGTTGACCAAGCGATTGTGGGAATCCTTGGAGCATTTTGGGGTTGACCAAGCGATTGTGGGAATCCTTGGAGCTTTTTGGTTTGACCAAAGGGATTATAGGCACCTTTGGGGTGTTTTGGGGTTGACCAAGCGATAGATGGGAATCCTTGGAGCTTTTGGTTTGACCAAAGGGATTATAGATACCTTTGGGGCATTTTGGGGTTTGACCAAGAGATTGTGGGAATCCTTGGAGCTTTTTAGGTTGACCAAGTGATTGTGGGAATCCTTGGAGCTTTTGGGGTGGGCTATGGCTCTCTAAATGTGGAATGGCCTCAAATGACTGATGTTCAAGGGTTCTAGTTCCTTGATTCCTTCAAGAGAGGTGAGCCGGTATGTTCCAGGTCCTATTTTACTATCAATTACATAGGGACCTAACCAGTTTACCGTGAACTTATCCCTTAGATGGGGTGGCAAGTTAGAATTTTGTTGGTTCTCTTTTAAGACCAAGTCACCAACCTAAAAGTCCCTCAGGTGAACTTTCATGTTGTATGCTTTCTTAAGTCGCTCTTGATAGATACGTAAATGCTAGAGAGCATTGATGCATCGTTCGTCGAGCAACGTAAGCTGGTCTAACTGGGCCTACCACGCAGTGTCATCATCGATGAACTCTTGCATTGATATGCGTAGGGAATGTATTTCTAACTCGAGAGGCATGACTGCCTCGGAGCCATACACCAATGAAAATGGAGTTGCCCCAGTGGGTGTCCGAATGCTAGTGCGATAAGCCCAAAAGGCAAGTGGGATTTGAATGTGCCAATCCTTATGACTATCTGTGACCATATTTTTAAGGATGGCAACTAGCATTTTGTTTGACGCCTCTACTTGCCCATTTTCCTGCGGATAATAGGGTGTCAAAAAATTATGCTGAATTTTGTACTTTGTTGTCAAAGCACGCACATATTTGTTCTTAAATGACGTCCCATTATCCGAGATGATCTTGGATGGAATACCAAAATGACATATGATGTTATGTAAAATAAACTCCGCAATGAGGGGTCCAGTCGTAGAGGTAAGCGGAATTGCTTCCACCCACTTGGTGAAGTACTCTATGGCCATTATGATAAATGTGTGATGGCCTGACAATGCAGGGGAGATATTTTCGATTAGATCTAAGCCCCACTACAAAAATGGCCAAGCCGATTGGATCGGATGCAAGGCCTGAGAAGGTACATGTGTCAAATTAGCATGGTGTTGACATTTCATGCACTTCCTTACATACGCGCAACAATCTCACTCTAAATATGGCCAATAATAGCCCATGCAAAGAATGCGCTTTGCGATGGCCATACCGCTGAAGTGGCCACCGCATGTACCATCGTGCACTTGGGTGATCGCCCAAGCGGACTCCTACTAGTCCAAGAAATGAAGGAGGATCCCTTCATAGCTTCGACGGTACAAAATGTCTCCTAGCAAGACATGTTTTGTCGCTTTCTGTTTGAATGATATTTTTGCGGCGTGCATCAATCTAAGTGGGAGGTTACCTAGTTTGAGGTAGTCTCTTATGGGTGTGTACCAATCCTGCTAATAAAAAACCTTGATGGTATGAACTGCAAATCCCTCTTGTAGTTCATCCCTAGCAAAAGTTGAGCAGGAAAGAACTTGTAAGAATAGTGTTGTGTTGCTATTAAGAGAGGTAGGGGAGAACAAGGACCCCCAGTTGGCGTGATTCAAGCTATCATGGATTCGAGAGAACTTATCCTGAGATGGTTCAATCTGGATCAGGTGGATTCCTAGCGTTATGTTAGAGCTTGCACGCTCCATCATGGATTGCGATAATGTTTTGACTTGAATGGTTGTCATCTCACCAGAAGGGTCTTGCGGGATTAGTGACCCCAAGGAGGCCATAGTGTCCACAAAATGATTCGATGATCGAGGGAGTGCCTCGATGTCGTACCATTCAAGTTTTTCCAAGGATTTATCCACAAGGGCTTTGTAGGCCTGCAGAACTAGGTATTTACATTGGAATACCCCTTTTACTTGGTTGATAATTAATAGCGAATCACCAAATATGTTCAAGCATTTGATGTTCATGGTGATGGTTGTCTAAAGACCTATGAGCAAGGCTTCATATTCGGCATTGTTATTGGTGCACGGGAAATCAAGTTTAAATGATAGAGGCATTGGAGCCCCTTGTGGTGTGAAGAATACAATTCCTACGCCACCCCCTTGCTCACATTTAGAACCATCAAAAAATAGGGTTATATCGGCCTGTGACTTAGGCTCATCAAAATATGGCGATTCTGAGACATGGAAGACCCCATCATCGGGTAGCTCTATAGTCAGAGGATGATCATCTTCGAGAGGAGCCTCTGCTAGTTGATCGGTGATGACTTGACCTTTGATGTTATTTCACATCCCTGTGTGTGCGATTGAATTTGTTTATGTAGTATTTATCAGGATACCGCCAGTGCTAGATAGGCTGTCAACCAAAAATGTACTGAGGATCACATAATTAGCTTCACTAACTCCTTTTTTGTATTTAGTAAGATTAGTCCATAGGAAAATCTAAGGTACCATAAGCTAGCTCATCCACATGCAAACATTGGTTTGCTCACACACAAAGCTAATGTGATAGACATATCATCATGCGTTTAGGATACCGCCATTGCCAGGTAGGTTGTCCACCAAACCCATAACGAGGATCACCTAGATGGTTTTTTGAATGTTGATAATTCTAGGGATTCAATCTCAAGCGTATTTTGGTTGCTCAACTTGTTGGGATACTTTCTCTCATACATAGTGATGAAAATCATTATTTATTTTTCTCTTTTGTTTTTCTTTTTGAGCAAGGGGTTTGAATAGTGGTGATAACCACTGTTATTTGATTTTACATTTTAGGTTTCAAAGTCAAGCTTGTCAATTTTTGGATTGCGAATGGAATTGATCACTTTTGGATTTGGGGATGACTACCCATCCTATATAGGGACGTGTAGTATGAATCCTTACGAATTTGGGGACAAAAGGTGATTGGGGATCTTATTATGTAATGGCATTGATAGTTTAGGCCTTGGGGATGACTACCCATCCTTGTCAAGGGTGTGTAGTACAAATCCTTACGAATTTGGGGACCAAAGGTGATTGGGGATCTGATTATGTAATGGCATTGATCTTTTAGGCCTTGGGGATGACTACCCATCCTTGTCAGGGATGTGTAGTACGAATCCTTATGACTTTGGAGATCAAAGGTGTTTGGGTTTTTTTGATAGCGTATTTCAACCACTATTTATTATGGGGAATTGGATGGGTAAGAGCTTGTCCTTTTGTCAATTCTCAGCATTATCAAACCATTCACACAGGGGGATGAGCAGGCTAACCTTTCACATATGGTACCCTAGACTTCTTTGTAGGTTTCTCTTGTGTTAACATAACTTGGGAATTTTTATGTGTTTTAACTTGTGTGGGGATGCTACGTAACGAGGTGTGATCCAAGTAAAACTCTACCTTTGTAAAATCTTTCTAACTTCGTACAAAATTTGACCAAAAATCTAAATACAGTTGAATGACAAAAAATCCTAAAGACATTAGCAAAAAACTGACTATGATAAAAAATGTGGATGGTGTTATTCTGGATGGATGTGTTTACAAAATGGTCTGAATGTGGAAAATGATGGAATTGCCTAGCAATTACAGTCTATGGTGCTTATGACGTGTATGACCAACAAATATGCCATGTATGGATGTGATGCCTAATGCATTTTATTATATTTTTGTGTTTTGATTTTTAAGAGTATGCATGGAAGTGAGATGTAATTTTTTTGTTATTTTTTATTATCTTTTTTTTTTGTTTGTTTTTGAATATTTTTTTTTGACCAAGCGATTGTGGGAACCCTTGGAGCTTTTGGTTTGACCAAAGAGTTTATGGATACCTTTGGGGCATTTTAGGTTGACCAAGTGATTGTGGGATCCTTGGAGCTTTTGGGGTGACCAAGCGATGGCGAGAACTCTTGGAGCTTTTGGTTTGACCAAAGGGATTATAGATACCTTTGGGGCGTTTTGGGGTTGACCAAGCGATAGCTGGCATCCTTGGAGATTTTGGTTTGACCAAAGGTATTATAGATACATTTGGGGCATTTTTGGGTTGACCAAGTGATATCTGGCATCCTTGGAGCTTTTTAGGTTGACCAAGCGATTGTGAGAATCCTTGGAGCTTTTGGGGTGGTCTATGGCTCTCTAAATGTGGAATGGCCTCAAATGACTGATGTTCAAGGGTTCTAGTTCCTTGATTCCTTCAACAGAGGTGAGTTGGTATGTTCTAGGTCCTATTTTACTAACAATTACATAGGGACCTAACCAGTTTATCTTGAACTTGTCCCTTATATGGGGACTTTTTATGGTTCTCTTTTAAGACCAACTCACCAACCTAAAATTCCCTCAGGTGAACTTTCATGTTGTATGCTTTCTTAAGTCACTCTTGATAGATACGTAAATGCTTGAGAGCATTGATGCATCATTTTTTGAGCAACGTAAGCTGGTCTAACCTGGCCTACCACGCAGTGTCATCATTGATGAACTCTTGCATAGATATGCGTAGGGAAGGTATTTCTAACTCGAGAGGCATGACTCCCTCGGAGCCATACACCAACAAAAAATGGAGTTGCCCCAATGGGCGTCCAAATACTAGTGCGATAAGCCCACAAGGCAAGCGGGATTTGAATGTGCCAATCCTTATGACTATCTGTGACCATATTTTTAAGGATGGCAACTAGCATTTTTTTTTACGCCTCTGCTTGCCCATTTGCTTGCGGATAATAAGGTGTCAAAAAATTATGCTAAATTTTGTACTTTGTTGTCAAAGCATGCACATATTTGTTCTTAAATGATGTCCCATTATTTGAGATGATCTTGGATGGAATACCAAAATGACATATGATGTTATGTAAAATAAACTCCGCAATGTGGGGTCTAGTCGTAGAGGTAAGCGGAATTGCTTCCACCCACTTGGTGAAGTACTCTGTGTCTGTTATGATAAATGTGTGATGGCCTGACAATGCATGGGATATCTTTTCGATTAGATCTAAGCCCCACTACAAAAATGTCCAAGCCAATTGGATCGGATGTAAGGCCTGAGAAGGTATGTGTGTCAAATTAGCATGGTGTTGACATTTCACGCACTTCCTTACATACGTGCAACAATATCTCTCTAAAGATGGCCAATAATAGCCCATGCAGAGAATGCACTTTGCGATGGCCATACCGTTGAAGTGGCCACCGCATGTACCATCGTGCGCTTGGGTGATCGCCAAAGCGGACTCCTACTAGTCCAAGTAATGAAGGAGGATACCTTCATAGCTCCGACAGTTCAAAATGTCTCCTAGCAAGACATGTTTTGTCGCTTTCTGTTTGAATGATATTTTCACGATGTGCGTCAATCCAAGTGGGAGGTTACCCAGGTTGAGGTAGTCTCTTATGGGTGTGTACCAATCCTACTAATTAGAAACCTCGATGGTATGAATTGCCAATCCCTCTTACAGTTTGTCCCTAGAAAAATTTGAGCAGGAACGAACTTGTAAGAATAGCGTGGTGTTGCTATTAATGAAAATAGAGGAGAACAAGGACCCCCAGTTGGAGTGATTAAGGCCATCGTGGATTCAAGTGAACCTATCTTGAGATGGTTCAATCTAGATCAAGTGGATTCCTAGTGTTATGTCAGAGCTTGCGTGCTCCATCATGGATTGTGATAGTGTTTTGACTTGAATGGTTGTCATCTCACCAAAAAGGTCTTGTGGCATTAGTGACCCCAAGGAGGCCATAGTGTCTACAAAATTATTTGATGATCGATGGAGTGCCTCGATGTTGTACCATTCAAGTTTTACCAGGAATTTATCCATAAGGGCTTTGTAAGCCTACAGAACTGGGCATTTGCATTGGAATACCCCTTTCACTTAGTTGACAATTAATAGCAAATCACCAAAGATGTTCAAGCATTTGATGTTCATGGTGATTGCTATCTGAAGACCTATGAGCAAGGCTTCATATTTGGCATTGTTTTTGGTGCACGGGAAATCAAGTTTAAATTATAGAGGCATTGGAGCCCCTTGTAGTGTGAACAATACAATTCCTGCCCCACCCCCTTGCTCACATTTAGAACCATCAAAAACTAGGGTTATATCGGCCTATGACTTAGGCTCATTAGAATCTGGTGATTCTGAGACATGGAAGACCTCATCATCGGGTAGCTCTACAGTCAGAGGTTGATCATCTTCAAGAGGAGCATCTGCTAGTTGATCGGTGATGAATTGACCTTTTATGTCCAATGAATTCGATGTCAAACTCTGTCAACAACATGATCCACTTCACTGTGCGGCTACTATGATAAGTACTACTCATCATGTACCACAATGGATTCTCCTTAGACACAACATACGTCGTATTGCTCAGCATGTAGTGGCATATATTTTTGGTAGCGAATACCACTGCTAAGCATAGCTTCTCAACATATGCATAGTTAAGTTCATAACTAACTAGGGTGTGGCTAAGATAGTAAGTAGCCTGTTCTTTATGTAGTTAATTTTTTTGGGCTAGCATGGTGCCCAATGCCACCTCAATAGCTGAGATGTATAAATAGAATGACACTCCTAGTCTAGGTGGTGCCAATATTGGCGATGAAGCCAAGTATTGTTTAATGTTATCGAAGGCAGACAGGCACTTGTCATCCCAGTGAAATGCTACCCCCTTGTGTAATAATTTATTCATGGATCAGAACTTGTCAGATAATTGCGCTATGAAGCGCTTGATTAACATGACCTTTCCCTACAAGCTTCTGAGCTGCTTGATGGTGGTTGGGGGAAGCATTTCAAGGATTGCCTTGAATTTATGTGGATCTACCTCGATGCCTCATTTTGAGACTATGAAACCCAAGAGTTTTCTAGATGTGATGCCAAACATGCACTTCTTGGTATTTAGTCTGACTTTGTGTTCGATGAGGCGATCGAGGATCTTGCATAAGTCATCGATATGATCTGGGCATAAAAGATATTTGGCCAACAAATCAACCATATAGTATTCCAAATTTTTATGCATGTGATCATGGAAGATGTATTTCATGGCGCGTTGGTAGGTGGCGCCAGAATTTTTAAGGCCAAATGGCATGACCTTATAACAAAATGTCCCCCAAGGTGTTGTGAATGACATTTTGAGTTGATCGTCGAGATTTATATGAATCTGGTTGTATCTTGAGAAACCATCCATGAGGGAAAGCATTTTGTGGCATACTGTAGCGTCTACCAATGCGTCGATGCTAGGCAAGGGGAAATCATCCTTAGGACTTGCTTTGTTTAGATCTCAAAAATTAGTGCATATGTGAATCCTCCCATCAGGCTTCTTGATGGGTACCATGTTGGAAAACCATGGTGGGTAATCCATGCAAATGACAAATTATGCATCCAACAACTTTTGTAGCTCATATTTGACCATTAAGGCTATTGTTGGGTGCATATTACGTAGTTTTTGCTTGACTGTATTGATTGTCGAATCAAGTGTTAGATTATGCATGACTAGTTGTGGGTCTAGCCCCGACATGTCTTTGTAGGACCATGCAAAAACCTCCTTCTTCTCTTTGATAAGGGCAATGTAATTGGCTTGCTCTTCGGGGGATAGACTTACCCCTAGCTTGATGATTTGTGGATTCATTGGATCAGAGCCGATGTCTACATCATTCATCTCTTCAACTGACATGTGGGACCCATCCTCCAACTGGTGTGGAGTTGGGATCAGGTGGATATCAGTTGCTAAACTTAGATCTACGTTTGGAACGTTGGGTTCCTCTTTAGCATGGAAGATATCTTGAGTTGGTATTGAGGTGAAATGAAGCATTTCACCGCAAGGCTAGTACTCTGATGGGGATGGTGGTGATTTAGCACGATCCTAGTATATGGCATCTACGTTTAGATACAATGGTCGTGTTGGATCGGATGGATTGTGGATGGGGGTGGTTAAGTCAATGGAGATCATGTTGATGAAGTGAATTTGGTCTCCATTACCGCATGGGTGTTGACTCGAACTTCCTTGGTGATCTTTATATCCCTGATATGGCTCTGTGGGTATTGGCACGAATGGATTGGCCCTATGTGTAGATAAAAGGATAGGGTCTACCCTTGGCACTGATGGCTCTATAGGGTCTCTCGATGGAGGGTGCTCTTTGTATGCTTGAAGTGGCAGATGCAACACTTGGTCCAACTGTGCCTAGTTCAAATGCCACCTATGCCTTGGCCCCATGTTTAGCTATTCAAACATGTCGTCAATTTCTATGGGATATTATTGCTACCACATATGATTGAGATATGCCATCTTAGTATCATATTCATAATGGATATCAGATATCCATAGGCCTTTGTTGGCTCCAACAGCTATTTGCGGCATGTGAGGTTCGTTCTGCTTGAGTAAGTTAATTTGGTCCCATCGGGGTTGTTCTGCTCTCTATGGGAGGACCTGGTTCTCTTAATGTGGCCATTGATTGATTAGAGCATTCAAGGGGAACATCGCCATGAAGTCCTCCTGATAATCATCTATGAGTGTCACCTGCGAGTGATTGCTATCGAACTCGAAAGGGTCCCAAGGCGCTACCTCATACTCTAACTTGTCTTTTGAAGATCCTTCTTGGACTTGTCTATATCCCTTTTGGAGGAAAGTTCTTGAACTTTCCCCTTTCTCGATCAACGAGAAGGGGTTTTTGAGGCCCACAAGGTTGGTTGTTAACAATGGGAGATAATCTCCCAATGTGTATGTTGTGTTAGGATTGGCATATGGATCTTGTGCCAACCCGTCCTTGTTGCTTAGCCCTAGGCCTTGCATGTTCTCTACCAAGATGTCAAGGGGTAGAGGGTGGTTGAACCCTACTCTTGATTTGTCATACGACATCTGATATCTTGGTTGACAAAGAACGCGCACCCCTTGTTCATATCTACCCAACCCATATTCATGCCAATTACATTGGCCAAGATATTTCAAAGTGAAGTTTGAGTTGGATAGATAGTTGACATTCTCAAAAAAGCGCTCTTCGTCCTCTTCCTCTTGCAGGTAAGGTTCAATGCTATTGTCGAGGCCCCCATATAAAAAATTTGTTTGGTTTTGTGGGTAGCCCAAAGGGACAATAGTGCCGATGGGGAGGCGAGGTCTCCCCATGTCCTGCATGGACTCAAGCGCAGGTGTTGCTACAATGTTTCACACTAGATACTCCCCCAGGACCATATTGGCCATCTCAATGGTGATCATTGGCGGTTGAGGGGGAGGTAGTGGGAGTTCTTCCTGAGTCCACTCCATGTCGGGTGACCTAGGCACCTCGACTTCCATTCGGCTAGGCACCTCTTCGATAGAGATGGTTGAGACTAATGGCGGTGCCTCTTTGCGGGGTTTCTTCCCATTGTCCTTTAGTGTGGCCATCGTAGGTGGCATCGTTGGTGAAGGACCAGACGATGAAGATGGACCCGACTAGGGATTTGAGGTACTTAACAACAGGGATGTATGCGGAATCGGACCCTATTTGGACAGATTCAACTGAAATTCCAAATGTGTCAATGGAAGGGTCGATTGTGGCATCAACTGCACCACTTTGCAATACTTGAATGGCTCTAAGTCTGCCAGGACCACAATCACTTGCCCTTCGTATGTGTACTTTAGGCATTGATGGGCTATCGAAGGGACACACTTCATGTCCCTGATCCAAGTCTTGCCTAGTAAAATATTGTAGGCCATTTCACCTTCCAAGATGTGGCACAACGTAGGAATAGTCTTTTGTCCCACTTGGATGGGCAGGACAATTGTGTCAACCGTCGAGCATATTGTGTCATTGAATGCTCGAAGAGTATAGGTGGAGGCCAAAATGTGAGATGCTGGCAACTTGAGGTGCTTCAATGCCATTGTTGTGATTATATTGCTGTACAAGGTAGTTTCCACCAACACCCTCTTAAATGGAATCTTGTTGACCCGTGCAATGACATGCAGGGGTGGATCCGCCATATCACCAGTCATCAATTTCAATTCATCTTTTCTAAAGGTGATGACTGGTTCTGTACATCATTTTACATGTCCCATAAAGTTTTTGAAAGAGTTTTCTTCATGGGGCTGCAACTCGATGGCTTTTAATATCTCCATTAGAGCCTCACGATGGGGCAGTGATTATTGGATGAGCTCATAGATGGAGAGCCTAGCCAATGTGGTCCTTAAAATTTGGGTAATTTTAGTCTGAATCGTGGCCACTGATCTAGGTGGGGGAGGTTGCGTAGGGTGGTGTGGACGTTGTGATGTTGATGGAACCTCTCATGTAGCTTTCGGGGGGGTAGCTGTGCTTGGGTACCTCTTGTTTCGAGTCACTATGCTTATCATCCCTCCATACCCCTGCATGGTGCAGTTCTGTGTCACCTCATTAACTTGAAGGGTATTTTCATGTGCATCATGAGCAGTAGGGGGTCTTTGAAGACCTCCATTTTTTGGTTGTTTGGTGCCACGAGATTATCCACTGCTAGCGTCTTGTTGTCTATTAGGTCTTGCACTAAGCTTTTGAACTTCCAACACATGTAAAGGTCATGTCCTTTCTACCAATGAAATCTATAGTACAAGTCTTCCCTATAGCCCTTGGGTTTTGGCACGTTGGGGTCTACGGGTCGACTTTCTGGCAGGTTTATCAAGTTTGCCATGGACAAGCAATCAAACAAGGAGTCTTTAGACTCTATGAAGGGTGTGAATTGTCACCTAGGGTGATGCTACTGATTTTGATCTTGCCTATAATTTTCCTTTCCATAGGTGTCGAGAGGAACTACCTGGTAATTAGCCCTTGGGGTTTGTATTGCTTGTGTAGACATAGGTATGTTTATAGCAACCTGATTGATGGCGATGGGTTTCGGTTGTGTTGACCCAGTTTTGGCATTTTTGGGCCACTCTTTCTTGCGTGGCTTGGTAATATTGCCATCCTATATGTTGATCTCCTCTATGATTCTGGATTGCGTCAGGCCTTCCTCGAGAGTGGCATATTGTTGCAGTTGCAATAGCACAAAGATCGATCTTAGGCAACTTTTCGAGAATATTTGGGTTAGATCGACCATGGGAGGGAGTAAGGAAGCTTTGAAAGAAACATTCTCCATCAATTTCCATAGGCCGCCATGGTCTCCTCCTCAAACTATCTGAGGCTAGCTAGGTCGCTTAACGATGCCTTATTCTTGGTATTAAAGGCAAAATGTTCAAGGAACACGTCCACTAGTTGGTCCAAGTTGCTGATGCTATGCTTCGGTAACTGGGTAAACCAATCTGAGGCAGGGCCTATGAACATGGTTATAAATGTTCATAGAAGCAAAGCATCATTGTCCTAAATTCCAAAGCATTGGCTTAGGAATCTTATCACATGTTCTTGGGCATCCTCATCCCCTCTAAATATTTCCAATTAAGGTATTTTAAAGTGTTCAAGGTAAGGGGGTGCAGGCACTGAAGGATGCACAGGGTGACTGCAGAGCTGGCGTAAAGTGGGATTTTGGGACCCAGAAGTCTTGGTCTCCACAGACTCTAAGTGCTCTAGCAGTGCTTTGTATGCATTAGAATATTTTATCTCTTCCTCCTTGGTTTGTTACCATTGTGAATTATAGGGAAATTGAGGCCTATGGATGGGTATCCGGATAGCACCCCCCCTGCCGTGGTAGGGCATTTCAGCACACTCTTCTTATTGCTTGAATTCCTCATAGGCTTCTTGAGGAGTTCCTGGGCATGACCTATAAAGAAAATTTTGTTGTATATGCAATATGAGGGATCTTATACCTCCCAAAATGGTCGTCCCTTCAATATACCTCTGCCAGGCCATTATACCGAACCTCTCAATATACCTGTCCTTACGTGATGGAAACTATTGGTACACGAGAGCAGAACAGTACGTGGAACGTAGGTGGTACAGAAGAGGAATCGCTCTATTTTTGACACCTACCATAGAAGAATTATCCTCATGCATTGGGAATCACCCCAGATTCACTTGGTCATCTTTCATCAGGATTTACGTCTAGCAAAAGTAGCGATCAGGGTTATGTATGCAAAATTCAAGCCAAGGTGGTGATGAAATCCACCGTTGGTCTTGATCAAGTGTTGGGGTTTTATGACCAACGCCTTGATGTTTAGATTATCTCGTGGTGTGTGGGGTTATTTTTACTTGCGCAAAGAAAGAAAACATGTAGTAAAATTTCCTATACAAGAAAAGAAACAGAAAAATCATATAAACAAAAACATAAAATTACAGAGGATGTTCAGAAAACCTACCTCTTCTCTGCCCACACCACATGCCCCTGAATTTCCGCCCAGAAACTACACAAAGAGCTAATCATCCCAGGGTGGGATGAATAGTAGATATTTATTCATCACAGGGTGGTATGAATGACTTATTCATCTTGGGGTGGCATGAATTCTAGTCTGTATTCGTCATAGGGTGGCACGAGCAGCAGTCCAACGCTTGAAGGATTAACACCTGCAAGCAAAATCACAAAGTTTTGATCATAATTTTAATCCTAAAATTAGGGGATAGAGTCCCACCATGATTGCCACTGAAAGCATGAGGATACAAAATCCCATAGGCATACCGGGTGCAGTGCAAAAAAAAGCATACGAAACGCTAAGTCCTACAAATGAACAAAGGACTAAAGTGCATGAAAAAGGGAAAACAAATGAAATTAAATGAGTTATAAATCAAATGTAAAGTGCAGCACTTCTTTTATTTAATTTTTCTTTGAGACCAGGTTACAATACATCTCCTTAATTTTTAGGATATAGGAGCGTTATATATAGTTTTGTTACACCACGGATGGTACGCTTCCCTTCAGGATCTTTCGCGTGCCCACATTTGAAATGGGTGGACCAAACATTGCCGTCGCTTGCGTGAATGTGTCTATAGTTCCTTTATGACACTTTGGTTTCGAGATACTATGTTCAAAGAAACAACAAATGATTAATAGCACCTGTGGATGGAGGGAAATATGTAATCCCCAAGGCCTCCGGTTAATGCATGCATGAAATAATTAAAATGGTAATAAAAACATGTCAAAATAAGATGAAATTTGGACAGAAGCATGCAAATGCTATCAAGAACATACTACAAAATGAATAGTCAAGAAATATGCTATAGATTTCTAATCGCTCTAGGGTGGGACGATTAGGACTGTCATAAAATGTCAAAAAGCAACCTCCTAAATGTCCCATCCAGATGCCTCCAAAACACCTACAAATTTGGGGTTAGGAAAAATAGGGCATTTTGAGACGATCTAGAAGGTTGGATTCTACAGATTCGGCCTCGATCGCCTTGTATCCAAATATGCTCCCTGTATGTTAGTGAAGACGAAAAACAATGAAAATACAGTCAAACCTCAACAGAATGGCATGAAATTTGAATGGAAGCATACATGAATGACATAAAATAAAATTCAAAATAAATAGTGAAGAAATATGCTACATATTTCTAATCACTCTAGGGTGGGGCGATTAGGACTGCAGTAGTGCGGGGGGGCACCTGGGGGCAGGATGCCCACCGTTTGGGGCTTGGTTTCGACACAAATCCACTTGGGATTGATCTAAAACCTCATATGGGGTTGTGTCAAAAAATTGAGTAGGGTATTGTGGCCAAATTTTTGGGTTCTAGGTCTAGATTACGCTTCCAATGTTCACCCAATAACCTCCCTTCCAAAAGAGAGATCAAGGATTTAAGAAGCATAAGTGAGGGACAAAGATGTAATTCGACAACACTCCATTACTCCAAATGCTCCTGATATGTCCTTTATTTGGGATGAGAAGACTCACAATTTTATATACCTGAGGGTCTCTTGTGAATGAGCATGTAGAGGCGCCACTTGGCTATCATGCCTTGTCAGGGTAGAGAAGATTCCTCCCTGATTAAGGGCTCCATGACTGCCTCTTTGAGCTCAAAAATGCTCACTTACACTCCCATGCATTGAAGGTGGAGTTGAGTGGCGAATCTGAGCTGCATTTGTCAAGGTTTGACCTTTTTCCTGTCATACCTGCTATTCACCCCACCCTGGAGCAAATGCTACTAATCGTCCTGGGGTGGGACGAATACCAATTTGTAATCATCCTAGGGTGGAATGAGTAGGGAGCAGAGTGCCTGAAAGGTGTCAAATTGACCTCTGACCTTCCAAAACTACTGTGGGAGTGGTTAGGACCACTGTTTAACCTTTGGGGGCTGCCCTAGGGGCATGTATGTCAATTTGGTCAGTGCTTGTAGTCACATAATCGAATTGGTGATGTTTTGGTGTCTACACCTCCAAAAACTCTCCCTTACGTGAGGGAGACTATAATTTTTTAGTGGTAATGATACATGGAATGTAGGCAAAAGATATTTTGAGGAAAAAAAATTTAGGTAGATTATTTTATTTAGAGAATTTTAAGAAGGAATTTTTTCTAAATAATGTAAACCAATTTTTTTTTTACATATAGGGTTTACAATACATTTTGAAAATTTTGGTTTTTTATGAAATCTGAATAATATATCTATGAAATAAACATGGTTATTTTGAACAATTATAACTTTATTTTGAATAGCATATATGAAGATAGATAGAAAAACGAGAAAATGCAATTTATTTTAAAGATGGGCCTTTAAAAATTTGAATAAAATGTTTTGAATATATATGTAATCAATATTTAAGTGATATTTAAAGAAATATAAATCTATAGCATAGATTAAGAAAGAAAAAAAAAAGGAAAGCAAACTTCTAAAGATAGACCTCTAAAAAAAATAAAAATAAATGCATATATAAAGTTTTGATGAATTTGAGTTACTCCTCTATGAAATATTAAAATTATATTTAAATAATTATAACCTTATGATTTTACTTGAAATAAAGTAAAATCATAGATGAAGATAGACAAAAAAAAATGCAAACCCCCCCTTAAAGAGACACCAATGTGCATATGGTTGCACATAAAACCCCCCAAAAACAAATTTTATATTATGGTTACAATAGACTATGACTTATCAATGTTTTTTTTTTTTTGTAAAAAGAACTTTGAGAAGGAGTCAATATTTTACTTCGAAATTGAAGTTAAAAAAAACATTAAAAAAAAAAGAATTAGGAACAAAATAAATCCTGTGTCTACTTGGAAATCTGAAGCACCCCTAAGGACAAAAAAAATAAGGAAAAAATAGAAACTCAGTGATTAATCCATCACTGGTTTGATCTTGGTGGAGGAAAACTGATTGCCACTAAAATATTGAGAATCCTTCGAATTTTAACTTTCCAGAGAATAGAGGCTTTTTGAATACCGTTATCCCGCGAAGATAAATTAGTAGAGAATATATATATATATATATATATATATATATATATATATATATATATATATATATATATATATATATATATATATATATTATTTTTTTTTTTTTTTTATTTTAATATTTCATTGCTGGTAAGATTCAGGTGAAGGTTGCCAAAAACCTGAGACGCCGCTTTAGACCACTTAGAAACCTATTACAAAACAATCAAAGAATATATATATATATATATATATATATATATATATATATATATATATATATATATTATATATATATATATATATCTAAAATAACTCTTTGATTTAAATCTGCGAGGGAAAAAATATCTTTTAAGCTAAAAAATAAATAAATAAAAAATTGAAGCGCCCGAGGAAGAGTTTCCCTCTGAGTCATCGCTTGCTTGGAACTAGGTGGAGGTAGGAATTATTTAGAGAGAGGAAGCCACTGAGAGGACAGAGAGAGGTCACTCTGAGCAATTTGGTCTCAACTAGAGAGGAGATCATTGCCGAAAGTGCCCCTTACCCTACCAGGTCGTTGTCAAAAGAGCAGAATGAATAAATATTGTAGAAGATAATGTTAAAAAAATATAACACTCTAGCTTTAATGTATAAAACGTTATGCTCGTCAGAAATGAAGGAAGCAATATTGATAACAGGATAAATAAAATATAATATTTAAAAAATAATTTAGTTTGGGAGTAAAGGGATGTGCCTAATAGGTGTTGTCTCCCGACGAACAGTGAAACCTGCACACAATTTTTAAAATGAAAAATTATTTATTTCTTGGTAATGTACCGAATGGCCAGATGGAAGAGCGTTGCCTCAGATGAACCAGTGAAACCTGCACAAAGTGATTAGGGTGTTGTCTCCGGATGAACAGTGAAAGCTGCACACAAATTTTAAAAGGAAAAATTATCTATCCCTAAAGTCTTGAATGGGCAGATCGAACAGCGCTGCCTCAGATGAACCAGCAAAACCTACAGGGAGATGATATATATTGACCGACAAAGAGAGAGAACCAGTTGAAATGTAACTCCAAGAGGAACAATGAGAAATATGAAAAATAAGAGATGTTGGAACAGAGACAAAGAGAACGTCGAGTGTGCCAGAGAGAACATCGAGTGTACCAATTTTAAATTTTAATGAGGAAATTTGTTGTCCTTTAGGACTGAATAAAACTCAAAGCACTCTAAGTAAACACATTATTTAGAAATTAATGATATTTGCGTTATAAAAATAAGTGGAAATCAAATGATGTTCCTATATTGGTGGGCCAAAAAATGCTATTTAAAATGAAAATCTAATAGAGGAAAATAATTTAAAAAAAAATAAGAGGATTTTCCTTTGAATATGGGAGAGAATAGTGCCTTCACACAGGGTAAACCTTGTGTTTAAAGAAAAAAATAGCTATATATTTTTAAAATAATTTTCCTCAAGCACGATTTCAACACATATTTGAAATAATTTGCAACATATTTTTAAAAAATAAATATGCTAAAAGATAAAACTATGGATAAAATGAGACTACTACAAACTTTGAAGATAGATAGCCAAAAAAATTATCCAAAGTAAATGAATCAGATCCTAGAACCTTCAAGAGAGAATACTAGCAAAATCTATCATGCTCTGATACCATGTTAGAATTTCACAATAATAGATATGCAAAAGTATTACACAAAATATGAAGAGAAGAGTGGAATTGATTGATTTATTCCAAGGATCATTGAGAGCCGTTGGATTACAACAACTCATCGGACATTATGAAGACACCATTGAGAGTTCTCCTAACACATGGAGGAGTGGAAATTCAAGTGTCTATCCTAGTGGAACTTAAGAGAATATTCTCTTATTCTAACACTTAAGACCCAGCCTTGGTTTTCATTTTGCTAACTCATTGGAGGGCAACTCCTTTGAGTGCCTTGTGACTAAACCATCAACTAATATTGAGGTAAATTCTACTCTAGATATAGTTTCTATGGCTTCTCCTTCCTTGTTGGCTAAAGCAAACCCTAAAATAGACTTTGGCAATCTTTAAAATGGAGACTCTATAATTTGTAAGGATATCCTTCCAAAGGGAAGAGTCTTGATTTTTTAGTTCAAGAAAATTTACCAAATTCAAATATGATCCTAGATTTATCTTCAAAAGGGAAGAGTCTTAGTTTAATGATAGACCTAAGAAATTCTTCAAGCTCTCCTTCTAGAATGCTAAATGGTTCACCATCTAAAGGAGAGAATCTAGGCAAGTTGGTTATTTGTGAAAATGTCGTAAAATCACCATCCAAAGGGAATAACATATTGGTATCTAGGATTGGGATCCTTGTCTTGTAACACAAGCCTAAAAGAAAGAAGTTGTGGTTGTAGGTATTGAAAGAAAAGTGAGAAAAGCCTCAAATAAAGAGATCAATAAAAGAGCCACTAATATTGACATTGCCAATTGGTCCCAAGTGATCTTGAAGCTAGAAGCTATCAATGAGCAAGTGGGGGAAGAAAAATAAATACAAGAGTTGAAAATAATTTTTTTATCTTGGAATATGAGAGGCCTCAACAACCATTCCAAGGCAAATACTTTTATCATTAATGAGAAATAATTTAGCTCCTCATATTTTACTTTTGCAAGAAAATTAACTAGAAGAACATAATTTATTAAAAATAAAGAATGCATTATGGAAGGAGGTAAAGCTTACTACGAGTAATGCCCAAGGTTCCTCACTAGATTGATTTTGCCATGATTTTGACTAGGTGCTTATAGGACTACAAAGAATATTTTTCCCCCCATGCCTTCATTTGGAAATTTTCAAAATGATTTTTTGAACTTTCTTGGAGCACGAGTGTGTTTCTTGGCATGGGAAAAAAAAATCTAATCTAAATATTTTTTGAATTTTCTTATATTAGGAGTGTGTTTTTTAACATGGGTGGGAAACTCTTCTTGGTATATTTTTTAATCTGATTTGAATCAAGACTTCATGGTTTGAGTGGATCCCAAGTTTCTCATTGGGGTCATATTTCCTAGCTTGGGTGGAAAATGTTTCTATTTTAAAGTATTCTCAATATTAATATAAAATAGATTAGACAGTTGGGTAGATTCCAAGTTCTCCTAGGGATTCATGTTTTGTTGTTGAATCTGACTAGTAAAGATCGTTTGGGATCTAGTTCTTGCTCTCTTTCTTGAATTTAGTTGTTTTGGCTTGACTCATCTTATTGTTTCTCTTGTAGTTGTGTTCTCGAGGATTTTGTTGTTGTAAAAAATTTTAGGTACACTCAAAACCCTAATTTTCATTGTAAAAGGTTCAAGGATCCTTTCAAAATCCCTTCTTCCATCTAATCAAAAAAAAAATTAAACAATATCTCTTTACATTATAAATTTTACAATAAAGGTTTTAATTGAGGAAAAAGATATTCATATTCAATCTTTCAACTCAACAAAACTTGATATAATTTTAAGAGTATAGTTATATAAAAAAATATTTATTTAGTTGTGAACAATAAAAGCAAATAAAAATAAACATATCTAGGAAACTAGTCATGAAAAAGTTATGTTATTAAAAATAAGAAAAAAATTGGTCTTAAAATGTAACCTAACAAGGTTTTAGAGAAATGCATCTCCTAATGAAATGATGCAATCACCACAAGTTGATATAATGGTTTAGAATTTATAAATAAAGAAAACTTATTTCCTTCACAACTTATATTAACATAATTATCTAGAAGCCCACACTAAACATTCAATTGAAATAATTATTAACTAAGAATATTGAATATTATTTTTACAAATTTATAGAAGGGAAAGGAAAAAACATTGAAACTTAGCAAGAAAATATTCTTTAAATTTGTTTCTTTTGATAATCTTACATATTCAACACCAACTCAATACTTCACTCAAACATGGATTTACATTAAATACAATTAAATATTCATTTTTGAACTTTGTTGAACTCTTTTGAACCATTATCAAGAAAACAAATGGGCACTTTTTCATGTGCATACACTAAAAAATGTCATAAAATTTTTGAAATAACAAAGAATATCAATTTATGATCTTCACTAATTTAGAAATATTATTTTCATGGTATAGAATAAATTACATGGTCTTAATAAGAAACCATTGAAAATCTATGAGAGAAATAAATGCATACACTGGATTTTGAATGATAGTGTAAAGACCTGTGTATGGTTCATTGCCAGACATAAAACTAATTATGATTATTCAAATAAAATCCAATCTAGCAATTTTTAAAATACATAGATTGATTTGAAAAGCAACTTGAAGAATAAAGAATTATCAGAATAATGGTAGCATGTCCCTATGTACATGCATACCATCACATAGGAAAAAGATACATTAGAATATATCTAACTAGATAGACTACCAAATTACTTTTGTGTGGATAATTTTGTTATGGACCGAGACAAAAATTAACCAAACATACAAAAATAATTATAGATGGTCTAATGAGTATGTAATAATTATATGCAACTAATAGAATTTATTAAATTTAAGTATAACAATGTGATATCTAGAAATATTATTTACCCTATATTGAAAATCACTTCTCAAATCATCAAATCCTGTAAATATGTAAGAGGTGAAGTTCCAAACATCATGATTAAGATTTGACAAATATATATTTAATAATTTTCTAATTCTTAACATCCTCTATGAGTATGGTATGGAGGTATACTAATGCGCGTGGAATAAATTAAGAAAGTCTAAAATAAATCATATATGACAAATTATTTTATAATTAAGAGCAACATTGTGTTTCTTATGGATTTAGTTTTTGATGTAGTAGTAATTTATTGAGGAACAAAAATTCCTTTTCTCTTTGTTTGATTCATCCGTCCTTGTATGAGGACCTAAACTATACAAAAATACAACAATACAATACCCTCAATTATACAACAATCTAACTCTAAAATGCTTCAACTGTGTGATAATCCAATTGTACAACTCATTTTTCTCATTATATAATTGTATTCTTGTATCATAAGATTGTATAAAATTTCTTTATTGTACAATAATTATCTTCACCATACAACAACATTCCCAAATTAGATAATTAATTGGTTGATATTTTATCACTATATGATCACAACTTCTATAGAACAATTAGGTAGTCATTCATTTGAATGATGGATCAAACCATTGATGGCTATATTTAGTTGAATAATGATAGTATGTCCTCCTTGTTTGAATACTAAACTTCCTCTAAGTTGCAATAAATAATACACTTCTTCAATGGAACCGCGAATGTAGTGGACGCGTGCGCAGAATGTGGAGTAACGCTTCTTCAATCGGAACGGTCTACATGGACCCAAAGAGAGATCCACGCATTGTCGTCGACGAAAACTGCTGGAGTGATTTGGATTATTGCATTCAAACAAAGGTATGGAATGACATTCCAAATTTCATTGCGGCTTTTCAAAACTCGATGAAATTATAAAGAGATTATTAAAAGATTGACCATGTTGGTGATGCAGAACTGGTACAGTTATGCGAAGACGGTGACGGAGAAGTCCGCATGGAAGCGAGCGGAGGAGAGGTATTTGGATATGGTGGTGGTGGTTCCATGCTTGGTTTTAGATCCCATGTTGCACAACTCCATCAACCTCAGCATTCGTCATATCATGAAGTATCTTACAGGTAAGTTAACAATTGTTCTATATGATCTTCTTTGAATGAATTATACACTTGTCGGAATTGAACGTGTGATAGTAGTTTTATGATTTGCAATTTTACAGGTTCTGCCAAGACGTATGCAAACTTAACTCAAGGATATGTGGACGTGAGAGATGTGGCGGAAGCTCACATATTAGTCTACGAAACGCCTTCTGCCTCTGGTCGATATCTCTGTATGGAAAGGAACATCCACCGAGCTGAACTCGTTGAATTTTTGGCAGATATGTTTCCACAGTACCCATTGTTGGAAATATTATTTAATCAAAATTCTGTACTTGCCTTTGCCGCTGGAATGTCCCGTGCATAGGAAGCATGAGCGAGTTAAGGGAGTAGGTGAACTTTGTATGCCTCCAGGATAGCCTCGAGATTCGCGCCAAGCCAGCGTCAGATCCCATGCAAGCATAAATGGAAGCCTCGGGCACGCATTAGGCATTCTGGGCAGCAGCCCCAGTTCCCCTGCACACCAGCTGTGCAGGCTAATCCCTGCACACCAGCAGTGCAGGATTCGGCGGCAAGCCTTGTCGCAGTTGATTGCTCAGAAAGAGCTTTGGGTTTCTTGCTGCTCCTTAGCGCAAAACCCCTTTGTAATGGCAGATTATTTCGTAGACGGCAGATGCCGTAGATGTAAGGCTCCGCAAAGCCATTTCCCTGTTTTGGGTGCCTTCCCCTGTTTTTCAATATAAACCTTGTAAACTTATGTGCCTCCGCTTGCGTGTGTTTTCCGCCTGCGTGTGTTTGTTTGTAACAGGGCATGTCTCAAAGATCTTCGGATTTATTTGTTTTTGTTTCAGTTTAAACTCTCTACATGGTATCAGAGCGAGGGGACAAAGACCGCAGGCAGAGCAGTCGTGGAGAAGCTACGTGCAGAGCAGCCATGGAGAAGCTGCGTGGAGGGCAGGCATAAAATGACTTGCTAGGGTTTGGTGCTTGAGGCAGAAAGTGTCTGCAGAACTTTTCGTGAAAGATTCAAACCCTAGACTGCGAATCCCAAGTCTTCTCCTCTGAGATAAAGCGGCGGCGCTCCGGCGGGAGCCCAAGGAGGAGAATCTGGGATTTGTCGTCAAATTCGAGTGGAAGATGAAGGTCGCTCGGGCACTGTGGAAACTGGCTGTGAAAATAGGAAGAGCAGAATCTTCATGCCTCTGGTGAGGTAGTTGGGCCACATGAATCCCTTAGTTGTCGCGGAGGCGGCCACAGTGTTGTAGAAGAGCGTCAAGGAAGCTTCGCAGGTTTGTGAGGCGAGGAAGGAACTTCACTGAAGTGGAAGTTTCGGAATGTTCAATCGGCGACTAAGTAAAATGAAGCTTCATGATTTTTAATGAGTGCTTCGGGAGTTTGTTTAGCGAAGCAGCAGCTTCGCACAAGTTTTTTTTTTGCCAAAGTAGAAATGCTTCAGCAGTGTGATGTCACTTCGCAGAAGTCCCTTGCCAAAGTGCATATTAAGTGCAGCAGGAGGTCGGATTTGTTCCCGAAAGCTTGGGAATAAGTTAGCGTGATTTGGCAATCTGAGTAGAAGCTTCATTGCAGTGGATTTTAATGGACAGATGCGTCCTTCGGAGTTTTTGTCTGTGAAGCAACAACTTCGCAACACTTTGGCAGATTGAAACTGCTTCGGAAGATTGAAGAAGAAATGGTTCGACAGTTTGAAGTCACTTCACACAAGTCTTTGCCGAAGTGAAAATGCTTCGACAGTTTGAGCAGTTTGAGCAAGCTTCGCATCAAGTTTTGGCCAAAGCAAAATTACTTCGGAAGCTTCTTCGGAGATTTGGTCAGCGAAGCAGCAGCTTCGGACCTGTTTTCGCCGAAGTTAATCTACTTCGATAGAGTAAAACTACTTCGGCAAACTAAAGTGGTTCGGAAGGTACTTCGGGAAGCTTTTACCGAAGTAAAAGTACTTCAGAAATTTGAAACCCGAAGTGAAGATTGAAGGCACTTCGCGACAGTTGTTGCCAAAGTAAATCTACTTCGAAAGTTTGAAGCCGTCACGCGAAGTCTTTTTGGCCAAAGTGAAATTACTTCGAAAGGTTGAAGAGAAACTGCTTCGGCAGAATTGAGCCGCTTCGCGAGAGTTTGGGCCGAAGTGAATCTACTTCGGGAGTTTGAGCAGCGAAGTAGTTACTTCGGAGAGAAAATCGCCGAAGTAGAATATCCTGCATTGGAGAGTGTCGAAGCTCATTTTTTTTGTTAGAAGAATTTGGATTAAGGGAGGCTGTTGGAAATATTATTTAATCCAAATTCTGTACTCGCCTTCGCCGCTGGAATGTCCCGTCTGGTAGAGGAAGCATGGGCGAGTTAAGGGAGTAGGTGAACTCCGTATGCCTCCAGGCTGGCCTCGAGATTCGTGCCAAGCCAGCCTCAGATCCCCTGCAAGTATAAATGGAAGCCTCGGGCACGCATTCGGTATTCTGGGCAGCAGCCCCAGTTTCCCAGCACACCAGCTATGCAGGCTATTCCCTGCACACCAACAGTGCAGAGGATTCGACGGCAAGCCTTGCCGCAGTTGATTGCTCAAAAAGAGCTTCGGGTTTCTTGCTGCTCCTTAGGGCAAAACCCCTTTGTAAGGGCAGATTATTTCGCAGGTGGCAGATGTCGCAGATGTAAGGCTCCGCAGAACCATTTCCCTGTTTTGGGTGCCCTCCCCTGTTTTTTAATGTGCCTCCGCCTGCATGTCTCAAAGATCTTGTCTCAAAGATCTTCGGATTTACTTGTTTTTGTTTCGGTTTAAACTCTTACACCCATCTCCTACAAGGTTAGTAAATTTGAATTTTGAATTATACAAGTTTTAATAAAGGATTCCTGAAGAATGGGATGAATACTAATCAGCATCCACATTATCCCTGTAGGTGCTCGGACGAGAAAAATCCGAAGAAAGAACCATAGGAGTTTTCTACTGAGAAGATTAAAGACCTAGGCTTCGCCATTACCCCGATCAAAGAGTATCTGGCTGACACAGTAGCCAGCATACAGAAAAAGGGTTTTCTTCCTTGATCGTATCACCATAACGCTCGGAACGTAAGGAATGAAATCGCTACCTGTTTCTGCCATATACCGAACTTATATAGAATATGTAGGCAGAATTCAATAAAATTGAGAAAGTACGAGTCATCTATGTAGAGAGAGTAGACCCTCTCTCTACAGAACTAACTACAAGGCATACAAAGCAACTCTCTTGACAAAACTAACTCCAAGGATAATGAGAGTAAAAAAAAATTAATACCATGATTGTTGTTGGTTACATGGTTTAAAATAATTTTATAATTTAATTTAATATAAAATTTGCATAACGATATGGATAAGTTATTTTATATAATTTTTATTTATTTATTTTTAATGTTAGGGTAGTTGTTTTTAACATTTTTAAACTTTAAATAATATCTTCTTCGTATAACATTATCAATAAAAATTTAAATACAAATAAAAATATTTATATTTAATTTTGAATTTGATTATACAAGGTATAATTTTGAGTGTAGTTAAAAGAACGTTTGGGTCAACATAAAGAATAAATGTAGAATATATATATATAACTGATCTTAAAAAATTAACCTAATCGTGTTCGAAAGACATACATTTCTTAATTGCATGACTTAGCCACCAAATCTCTAAATAAAAAAAAATAATGCTAGCCTAATTAATTAGAAGTCAATACTAATTATTCAATTAAATTTTTTCAAAGAAAAGTATTGGAAAAAAATTAGAATTAACCACAAGTGATGTTTTAAATAAGTTCCGCATTTTCAATACCAACTCTACACTCCACTCAATCCAACCTTTCCGTAACACTTAAAACTTCAATATACCAATCTATAAAATTATGCCATCAAATAATAATGGCCTAGCCTTACTTTCTATAGAATAATAATGGTTTATCCTTCGTTAAACATTTACAAGCAAGTATATAAAAAATAAAGAATGGATATTTTTTCACATCCTTACATTAAAAAGAATATCCTAAAAAACTTTCTATACTCAAATAATATGGTCTTAAGAATAAACCTTTAAAAAATGTATTGAATATATATATATATATATATATATATATATATATATATATAAAATGGAATTAGAATTATAATATATATACTCATACATAAGTGGCTCATTACTAAATGTAAAAATAAGTGAGATTGATCAAATGAAATTTAATTCAATATACAAGTTAGGTAGGGATTTTATCTATCCTCTGGGTATTTTTAAATATATTTGGAAATATACTCAAAGAAGAAGGATACATTTGAGTGTTTCTAGCTAAAATACATTATCGAAAATTTTGTTAAAGACCTTATTAAAAATCAACCAATAGTAAAATCCATATATAGTCAAAGTATTTTGTTATAATGCCATAAACCAAAATTAAGAGAATAATAAAAAATGATATACCATACCATTTTATTTTAAAATCACCCTCTTGAACGAATCAAATATTATAATAATTCAAACAATGAAGTATTAAACTTTAGGATTAAGGTCAGATAAAAGACCTACTTGATAACGATATAGTTTGTAATAACCTTGTTATGTGTTAAAATATGGGATGAATATAACCTAATACACATGGAAAAACAAAAATTAGCACAAGTCACTTTATGACTAAGATCAATATATCATTTTCTACTCTTCTTGTTGTGTAGTTTTACTATCTATCTAACAATATTTTATAAAATCATATCAATTATATTTTTATAGAGTATGCATCCTAAGATAATAGAATATAATTACTCTAAAATGATTAACTCTTTTTATCATATGATAAACATATATCCAATATATATGATTCAATTTATGAATAGACTTAATATGGACTAAAATATTCATCATATTCATTTAAATCAATAAAAGAGGCTATATACAAGGTGCATTAAGAATTATGTACAATAAACCATAATGAACTAGTAAGATTCCTTATAGTTTTGTGAATACTAGAAAGTTTGAGTCATTTATGTAACTCTCCTCTTGATATAACTAATTATATGGAATATGAGACCGTCATAACCTAATTTTCTAACCTAGTTTTTTTAAAACTATAGGAAGTCTTAATTGTAATGTAACCCACATATAATTATTTTATCTAAAACTTTCCCGAGGTACACCCATCCCTACATATTGCATATATTTGGCTACACAAGTGTACTAGGTGCAAGACTATAGTTTACAAGTTTTATCTCTCACTAGACACACAAGCTAACTTGTCTTCCCTTTCATTCCTTTGAAAGGAGCATGCCAAAAGCTACATGCTACTCATATCCATCTAAGTAGGTCTAGAGCGTATAAAACTTGACTATCCCTCTCATATAATATGAGCTAGTCAGCTCTTTAATTGGATCGTTAATTCTTTTTTTGTATGAACAATTAGATTAGTCAAGACTAAATATTGCCAACTAATAAGGGCGAATGAGGGTACTAAACTTATTTTTCATTATACATCCATCAAATTCCTTTATGATGTGTATGAATAATTCCTTAGTTTCCCCTCCCTTTACAACTACATGTTTCAAGCTACCATAGGGTTTATCCTTTTCCAATTTTAGTTAATATTAACCATATATTATGTCTTTTGGCAAGACCATAAATTAAGTTGCTCACATATTTTTAATAAGATTAATTTAATTCATTTTTATACATAAGTATAAATGGTTTTAGTTTTCAAGCACATTTTTTTTTAGACAACTAAACTTAACAAAAATAATTATGTAAACTTCCCATGATTCCTCATTTCCAATCAATATAATCAATTAAACATTATTTTCAATACATATATTTAACCAAACTCTCAACAAAGAATGCATGGTAAGCTCATCTAGTGTATTAAGAAAAATAGTATTTAAGTAAATATAATCCACACAATAAACCACAACAACACATTATTTACCCTTGGAAAAATCCCATAGGGAAAATATAACCTCATTTCCAAGCAATATAATCAATTAAACATTATTTCCATTATATAAATTTAACTAACTCTCAACAAAGAATGCATGGTGATGTTATCTAGTGTATTAAGAAAAATAACATTTAAGCAAATATAATCCACACAATCAACCACAACGATGCATTATTTACCCTAGGAGAATTTTTGTAGGGAAAATCCAACCACAAATTCGCTCCACTATTAAATACTTAATCATGCTAAACTTTACATTGGATATGAAAAATTCATGTTATTCTAAATTCTTAATGTAGAATCATATCACATCTTTCATGTTTTCCTTTATGAGATAGTCAATTATTTCATAAAGCAACCCTTGAATCTAAGCCTTGGAAACAAATTTCATATTTCTAATCTCAATATCATAACAATATTTGAAGTATGCAATAACTCATTAGGAAAATGCCTCATTAAAGTATATCGATAGATCTCTTACAGAATATCTTAGCTATATTATTCAACCAACACCTATCAAATTTAAAATTGATATCAGCTACAGTACTCAGAGAGAAACCTATCTTTGAATCTGATGCTACTAATTTGGGAACCTTACAATTTCCTTACACAATCAATATCCACTTCATTTGATTGAAACCAAATTAAATTATCCATCTCATAATGACAAAAATACTTCTAAGTAAAATGAAAAATTTGAACAAAAAGAACTATTTCCACCTTAACTCAAATTTACATATCCTCTTAAAATTTCCATTGAAATTCATTGTTACAATTAGAGTTCCTTATCTCATTTATATGTAAATGAGCTCCATAATAGAAGATATTATTGTCAAAAAATATTAAAAATTAACAACATTAATCTACTAGAAAAAATATGATAGAATAAAAAACATTTGTCAATAAAATGAAAATTCCTTCTAGCATGAAAGAGGATCATAATTTCATTTTGATATTGCTTATCTATTCTAGTAAAACTTATCATCAATACTAAAAAAACCTTAAACAAACACTCAAAATCATCCACCTTCAGGCTACTAGTCCATTCTTTAAGAAAAATATTTTGGAAAAAAATCACTCTTCAAACTAACTATATATGTTTAGGTGTAAGAGAGTAACAACCTCCAGTCTCATAAAAGAAACTTTTATAAGAACACATAAATAGTGATTGTTCAAAGTAAGAGTTATCTTATATAAGAAATGCCTCTATCCATCATAGATATCAATAACGATCATTAATAAGATTTTTGTTTCTTTTTTTTTTTAAAAAAGAACACTCCCTATATTTGAAACATTATAGTTGAGGTAAAATATTTAATCCTTTGACTAAAAGTACATAATTGTTCCTATACACTTACTACTCTATCACACTCCCATTAAAGTGCAACACACAATACATGCATGGCAGCAAAGTTGGATAATTTCATACAAAATCAACATAATTCAATCTAATATAACTCATATTTCCTAGACGAGATTCTACTCCATAGTGAAATATTATAATCAATTTCTATACCAACGAATTGATAACTTAGTAGAGCTAACTCCAAAGTCTTATATTACAATTTTGACTATAAATACATACACAAATCATTCTATCAAACCAATAAGTGCAACAAAGTGTCTTCTATTCCATATGGTTGGTAATAGAATATCAATCCTTTCGGATATAATATAACCCTGTTACTACAATACACAATATAATAAATCAAAGATAACAATTTTAAATACAAATCTACCTAAGATTTGTGATTTATTTGTAGTGAACCAGATAAATTGCTCAGTGTCTCTACTCTAAAGCCACCTCTTATTGTTTGACTATCAAACTCTCCTTGATTTTCTAGTGAACTCTTTTTTTTTCTTTTTCTCAATCTATTTATTCAGTATTTTTGTTTTTCCATCCCTTCTTCCTCCTCGGTGTTGCTAACAGGTGAAGCATATCTCCACTCTTGCACTACTCCATCACCCATCCATTTTATAAGCATGATGATAGATATTCAATGGAGAATTTAATTACGATAGACTTTTGTTGTTCTCCACCTAGATTTAAGCATCTTTCTCTCCTTTAACAAATAGCTCAAACTTTTATTAAATAATAATTTAATAATCCGAATACCATATCACTTGTCTCCTTCAATAGTTTACATATATATATATATCAAAATACTTTCCTACCAACATCATTGTGAACTAGCAATTAGTAATAGTAGTATTATTATGTTGGCTCAAATTCTTACTGGTTCCTTAGAAAATATCAACAATAACTTTTTCAATAATGTTACTAATCCATAAGACAAGTTCCAATTAAATATGGTCCCTTACTAGAAAAATAACGAAGTCAACCTCATGATTATGTTTGCAAAACTTTACTCCATTCACTTTATTTAAATGAGATTATATTTTAAGAACATTATAACAACTTAAAACATATCTATTGGAGTTTTGTATTCAACAACCAAGCAAGCAAAATTTGGTCTATTCACTTCATGCAAATAATGTTAAGTTACTATATGGAAAGAGAGAATTTATCTGGGTTTCTCTTTTACTGATGCATATGCCAACTCATCTTTCTCCTTTTCTAGTGACAACCTTTTTTTGTGTATTTAAGTCTTTGTTTCACCCACAAGACAACTTATTTTTCATTAGTGCAAATCTATTAGCAACATCATATTCTATCATTAAACCTATATTTTTACAAAAATTAAACATAAATTTGTCAATCATTTCTTGATTAAAATGAAACACCATGATTCATTAAAATATGCATAATACATATCCTAACATGAATCTAACAAAAAATGCCTGCCAAGAGAGGGTCATGACATCCTCCCCTCCTTAGGCTTAACATAGTCCTATGTGTATTATCATAGTTTTAAAAAATAAATAACATTCAAATTATATTTTCAAAAAAAAATAAAAAATATGTTTGTATGTCTGCTACTTTATCCCAAGTAGCATTTATCCGAGAGTGATGGTCCCATTGGACCTTGCATTGCTCCAAAGTTCCTTTCCTCATCAATTTGGATTGAAACTCAAGGATCATTATTGGTCAAACCTCTATAGCCTCTGTATTCATCATCTATAGATTATAAAAGTCCCACACATATTTAGGATTATCAATATACTTTTTAAGCAAAGATATGTGAAAGGTGTTGTGAATATTGGACAAACTAGGTGATAAGGCAAGTCGGTATGCCTTAGGACTAATTTTCTCTATAATTTCAAAGGGTCCAATTTTGTGGACTTAATAGTACTCTCCTCTAGTATTACCCTCAGAAACACTCTATCACCTATAGAAAATTCCCTTGGTGTCTCTTAATATCATTAAAACATTTTTGATGGTCCAAGGCTTCTTTTAGTCTTTCTCTAATTATCTTTAATTATTGCTCCACTTATTTGACCATGTATGGTCCTAGAACAACCTGATATTCTATATTATCCTATGACAATGGTATCCTACATCTTATACCATATGAAACTTTGAATAGAGTCATGCCTAGGTTTGAATAGTGATCGTTATTATAGAAAATTATACCAGATGCAAATTGAAAGCACGAGGATACGGAAACAAAAAGGAAAATGCCAAGTACGATGCGTGTAAAACCAAACTTAACGCTAAAAGCCTATATATTGAAAAATGCATGAAAGGAAAGGACATAAACGAATCGACACAAGATAAAAGCAATATGGAATATGGCCCTCTTTATTGATATGCTTTTAAAGTCGTGTTACAATACGTCTCCTTCCCTTTTAGGGGATAGGAGCGTCAAATATGTTTCTTGTCACATCCATGGATAGCAATCCTTCTTCCGCGTGCCCACATGTAAGATGGGCGGACCAAAACGTCACCGCCGCTTGTGTATATGAGTGTTGACTCCTTCCTGCTCCTCTAATGTCGAAGACCTGCATTCAAGGAAACAGAAAATATTAGTAGCACCTATAGATAGAATAGAACATGTATTTCCCAAGGCCTACTGTTAGTGTATGCATGAAAATATTAAACCGATAACCAAATAATATCAGAACGACCTAAAAATTTGACAGAAGCATGAATATGTTACCAAGAAGCCACTGCAAAAGGAATAGTCAAGAAATTCCTCACATATTTGTATTCGCTCCGGGGCGGGACGAATAAACCTGCAACAAATTGTTAGAAAGCACCCTCTTCAATGTCCTATCCAGAAAGCTCCAAATGACCTACAAAGTTGGGGTTAGCTAATTGGGGGTATTTTGGGATGACCCAGATGGTCATATTTCTCCAATTTGGCCTCTATCACCCAAAATCTGATGGCGCTATCTGCATGTTAGTGAAGGCGGGAAATGATAAAAGCATGGTCAAAACTTGTCAAATGAAGTGAAATTTAAACTACAACCTATTTAAATAACCTAGAATAAGATGCAAAAGAAAAATAAAAGAAATCTGCCACATATTTCTAATCACTCCGGGGTGGGGCGTTTAGAACTACGACAGTTTGGGGGGCGCCCGGGGGTAGGACGCCCACCGTTTGGGACTCTGTTTCGGCACCAATCCACTTGGGATGGGTCCAAAACCTCTTATGGGGTGTTGTCAGCAAATTTTGTGGGATATTGTGGCCAAATGTTTGGGTTTGGGCTCCGGATTTGCGCTTCCAATAATCACCCAATAACCTCCCTTCAAAAGAGAGATCAAGGATGTGAAAGGCACAAATCAAAAGGTATGTGTGTGGATGTAAAATGGCAGCACTTCGTTGCTCAAAATGCTACCTCTCTCTCTCTATTTTGGGTGAGAAGACTCACCAATTTATAGACCTAGGGTCTCTCTGTTTGAATGCGCATGCGAGGGCGCCACTGGAGTTGCATGTCCTATTTTGGGAAAAATATTATTCCCTGATTTAGAGTCTCCTTGCATGAGGCCTCCAAAAATCAAAGACATGCATGACTGAAGTCTCTCTCCTTGATTTGAAGTCGTTCCTCGCAATTGCATGGCCTGAAGCTGCAGTTAACTGGCGAACTTGTCGAGGTTTGACTTTTTTGCCAGTCAAACCTTCTATTCGCCTCACCCTGGGGCGAATGCTGATAATCATCCCTGGGTGGGACGAATACCAGTTTGTAATCATCCCAGGGTGGGACGAGTAGGGAGCAAAGTGCCAAAAAGGTGCCAAATTGACCTTTGACCTTCCAAACTACTTTTGGGAGTGGTTAGGACCACTGTTTAACCTCTGGGGGCTGCCCTAGGGGTTGTGTGTGTCAATGCGATCAGCGCTTGTTGTCACATAATCGGATTGGTGCTGTTTTGGTGTCTACAGATGCCCCTTTTTGGGATGCATTGTGCAAGGCGCAGCGTCGAGCAAAAATAGATAACCAAAGCACTAATGATTAGGGTTTCTCAAGTAACCTAACCAACTCTTGATGCCCCAAGTATGGAAAGGGCACGCATTCTTGAATCCTTGCTTCTGACGAGCTAAGGAACTTAATTCAAGTGTTAACCTTTTTCGGTGAGGTGTTACTTGAGCTTGGACATTGATCAGTCATGAATAGGCAAAGGGCACAACCTTTTGTCTGTGGGAACCTTGAGTTCATGATTCATGAATGCCAAGTGTTTGATCAGCTTGTGATTATTGCTTGTTTGCTGCCCCAAGCAGGAGCGTGATTGTCTTTGTCAATGATCCTTTGAATGCGTGTCATTTCCTTGATTGGGTGTGTTTTTGTTGATTGGTGACTAAGTGTGACTACCCCCTCAAGCGATGAATCGATGAGGGAATGACCAACATGAGAAAAGTGACGAGTCGCTTGACCCAAGATGACTTAGGTAAGGGTGCCTTCAGTTGTTTACCATTGAATGCTTAAGCAGTTTCCGAACATTCTGACCTATTTTTGGTGGGTTTTAACCCTTTTTGTGACGCATTTTGGAGCTGAAATTGTCAAAAATCCATCCTCCCGTGGAGCGGTCCGGCTATGGTAGCCTTCTTAGGGAGTAGGATAGTGAAAATTTGTGACCCCAACATCTGTTTTGGATGCCAAGAATGTCAGGCACAAAGGCGCCTTCGTTCGGCAATGTTATTGCTATTTTTGGTTGGGTTTTGACCCTTTTGTGACGCCATTTGGGGATGAAATTCTCGAAAATCCATCCTCCCGTGGAGCGGTCCAGCTATGGTAGCCTTCTTAGGGAGTAGGATAGTGAGGATTTGTGACCCCGACGTCTATTTTGCATGCCCAGAATGTCAAGTGCAAAAGCACTCTCATTGGACAATTTTATTGCTATTTTTGGTTGGTTGGACATTTTGTGGATTTGGGATGAAATTTATATCGTTGGAGGGATTGTAGCTTCTTGGAGTAGATATGAGATTTGTGCTGACGTTATTCTTTTCATGGTTTGTTTTGATGTTTATGCACAGTTATTTATGATGATGTATGCATGTGGTATTATGAATGCGATGTTTCTAATTATATGATGTATGCATATGGAATGAATGAAATGAGTTGTTGATAACTTGTCGATGGCACCATAGACTGTACAAGATTTACTGGCTTTCTGTACTTATGTGATGGCTTTGTGGAATGACTTTGCATGTGAGAACTTTGTTTTTGTATTTTTTGTATTATCTGATGGTGATGTATGTAATGAAATGTACCAGTTGTTTTAAAATGTAGTTAAGCTTTTCTGAGATTCAGATATTTTAACTAACTAGCCAAGACTGTACATTTATCTCGCAAGACTTTTGAACAAGGTATAAATCAGACTTGAGTTTGACCAAGTTATTTTACATCCCTGTGTGTGCAATTGAGTTCATTTATGTGGTATTTGTCAGGATACCGCCAGTGCTAGATAGGCTGTCAACCAAACCTGTATTGAGGATCACCTAATTAGCTCCACTAACTCCATTGTTGTATTTAGTAAGATTAATCCATGGGACAATCTAAGGTACCATAAGCTAGCTCATCCACATGCAAACATTGGTCTGCTCACATGCAAAGCTAATGTGATAGACATATCGTCATGCGTTTAGGATACCGCCATTGCCAGGTAGGTTGTCCACCAAACCCGTAATGAGGATCACCTAGATGGTTTTCGAATGCTGAGAATTCCAGGGATTCAAGTTCAGGATTTTTATTGGCTCAATGTGTTAGGATACTTGCTCGTATACATAGTGATGAAAATCACTGTTTATTTTTCTCTTTGTTTTTCTTTTTGAGCAAGGATTTTGAATAGTGGTGATAACCACTGTTATTTGATTTTGCATTTTGAGCTTCGTAAGGTTGAGCTTGTAGGTTTTTGGCTTATGAATGACCTTGATCCTTTTGGCCTTGGGGATGACTACCCATCCTGTTCAGGGACGTGTAGTATGAATCCTTACGACTTTGGGAACCAAAGGGGATTATGGAGATTATGAAGTAAGGGCATTGATCTTTTAGGCCTTGGGGATGACTACCCATCCTTGTCAGGGGCGTGTAGTATGAATCCTTACGACTTTGGAGACCAAAGGTGATTGGAGATGGTCATGATGATGGCTTGTGGGGATTTTGCTTTTGAATGGTCATTGATCCTTTTAGGCCTTGGGGATGACTACCCATCCTTGGCAGGGACGTGTAGTATGAATCCTTACAACTTTGGGGACCAATGGTGATTGGGATTTTTGGTAGTGGTGAAAACCACTGTTGATTAGGGGGAATTGATGGGGAAGAGCTTGTCCTTTTGTCAATTCTCAGCACTCTTGAACCATTCGCACAGGGGGATGAATAGGCTAATCTTTCACCTATGGTACCCTAGACTGCTTTGTAGGTGTCTCTTGCGTTCACACAACTTGGGAATTATTTTATGTGTTTTAACTTGTGTAGGGATGTTACATAACGAGGCGTGACCCAAGTAAAACTTTCCCTTGTAAAATCCGTTTAACTTTGTACTATTTTTGGCTAGAAATTTAAAGACAACTGAATGACGAAAACCCTACATACATTAGGAGACAACTGACTATGCTAAAAATGGGGATGGTGTTATTCTGGATGTATGTATTTATAAAATGGATGGAATGTGGAAAATGAAGGAATTGCCGAGCAATTACAGTCTATGGTGCTTGTGACATGTATGACCTAGCAAATATGCAATGTATGGATGCGATGCCTAATGCAACTTATATTTTTGTATTTTGATTTTTACGAGTATGCATGGAATTGAGATGCAATTTTTTTGTTATTTTTGATGATTTTATTGTTTTTGTTTGTTTTTGAATATTTATTTTGACCAAGCGGTTATGGTAACCCTTGGAGCTTTTGGTTTGACCAAAGGGTTTATGGATACCTTTGGGGCATTTTTGGGGTTGACCAAGCGATTGTGGGAATCCTTGGAGCTTTTGGTTTGACCAAAGGGTTTATGGACACCTTTGGGGCATTTTGGGTTGACCAAGCGATTGTGGGAATCCTTGGAGCTTTTGGTTTGACCAAAGGGTTTATGGATACCTTTGGGGCATTTTGGGATTGACCAAGCGATTGTGGGAATCCTTGGAGCTTTTGGTTTGACCAAAGGGTTTATGGATACCTTTGGGGCATTTTGGGTTGACCAAGCGATTGTGGGAATCCTTGGAGCTTTTGGTTTGACCAAAGGGTTTATGGACACCTTTGGGGCATTTTGGGTTGACCAAGCGATTGTGGGAATCCTTGGAGCTTTTGGTTGGACTATGGCTCTCTAAATGTGGAATGGCCTCAAATGACTGATGTTCAAGGGTTCTAGCTCCTTGATTCCTTCAAGAGAGGCGAGCCGGTATGTTCTAGGTCCTATTTTACTATCAATCACATAAGGACCTAACCAGTTTGCCATGAACTTGTCCCTTAGATGGGATGACAAATTAGAATTCTGTTGGTTCTCTTTTAAGACCAAGTCACCAACCTGAAAGTCCCTTAGGTGAACCTTCATGTTGTATGCTTTCTTAAGTCGCTCTTGATAGATACGCAAATGCTCGAGAGCATTGACGCGTCGTTCATCGAGCAACGTAAGTTGGTCTAACCGGGCCTGCCGCGTAGTGTCATCATCGATGAACTCTTGCATTGAAATGCGTAGGGAAGGGATTTCCAACTCGAGAGGCATGACTGCCTCGGAGCCATACACCAGCAAAAATGGAGTTGCCCCAGTGGGCATCCGAATGCTAGTGCGATAAGCCCATAGGGCAAGCGGGATTTGAATGTGCCAATCCTTATGACTATCTATGACGGTATTTTTGAGGATGGCGACTAGCATTTTGTTTGACGCCTCTGCTTGCCCATTTGCCTGCGGATAATAGGGTGTTGAAAAACTGTGCTAAATTTTGTACTTTGTTGTCAAAGCACGCACATCTTTATTCTTGAATGACGTCCCATTATCCGAGAGGATCTTGGATGGAATACCAAAATGACATATGATGTTATGCAAAATAAACTCCGCAATGCGGGGTCCAGTCATAGAGGTTAGCGAAATTGCTTCCACCCACTTGGTGAAGTACTCTATGGCCATTATGATGAACGTGTGATGACCCGACGACGCAGGGGAGATCTTTTCGATTAGATCAAAGCCCCACTATGAAAAAGGCCAAGTCGATTGAATCGGTTGCAAGGCCTGAGAAGGTACGTGTGTCAAATTAGCATGGTGTTGACACTTCACGCACTTCTTTACATATGCGCAACAATCTCGCTCTAAATATGGCCAATAATAACCCATGCGGAGAATGCGCTTTGCGATGGCCATACCACTGAAGTGGCCACCACATGTACCATCGTGGGCTTGGGTGATCGCCCAAGTGGACTCCTGCTGGTCCAAGCAATGGAGGAGGATTCCTTCATAGCTCCGATGATACAAAATGTCTCCTAGCAAGACATGTTTTGTCGCTTTCTATTTAAATGATCTTTTTGCGGCTTGTGTCAATCCAAGTGGGAGGTTACCTAGCTTGAGGTAATCCCTTATGGGTGTGTACCAATCCTGCTGATCAGAAACCTCGATGGTATGAATGACCAATCCCTCTTGAAGTTCATCCCTAGCAAAAGTTGAGCGGGAAAGAACTTGTAAAAATAGCGTTGTGTTGCTATTAAGAGGGGTCGGGGAGAACAAGGACCCCTAGTTGGCTTGAGTCAAACAATCTTGGATTCGAGAGAACCTATCCTGAGATGGTTCAATCTGGATCAAGTGGATTCCTGGCGTTAGGTCAGAGCTTGCACGCTCCATCATGGATTGTGATAATGTTTTGACCTGAATGGTTGTCATCTCACCGGAAGGGTCTTGCGGGATTAGTGACCCCAAGGAGGCCATAGTATCCGCAAAATGATTCGATGATCGAGGGAGTGCCTCGATGTCATACCATTCAAGTTGTGCCAAGAATTTGTCCACAAGGGCTTTGTAGGCCTGCAGAACTGGGCATTTACATTGGAATACCCCCTTTACTTGATTGACAATTAACAACGAATCACCAAAGATGTTTAAACGTTTAATGTTCATGGTGATTGTTGTTTGAAGACCTATGAGCAAGGCTTCATATTCTACATTGTTGTTGGTGCACGAGAAGTCTAATTTAAATGATAGAGGCATTGGAGCCCCTTGTGGTGTGAAGAATACAATTCCCATGCCACCTCCTTGCTCACATTTAGAACCATCAAAGAATAGGGTCATGTCAGCTTGTGACTCAGGCTCATTAGAATCTGGCGATTCTGAAACATGGAAGACCCCATCATCCGGTAGTTCTACGGTCAGAGGTTGATCATCTTCAAGAGGAGCCTCTACTAGTTGATCGGCGATGACTTGACCTTTTATGGATTTTTGTCCAATGAATTCTATGTCAAACTCCATCAACAACATGATCCATTTTGTCATGTGGCTACTATGATAAGTACGACTCATCATGTATCACAATGGATTCTCCTTAGACACAACATACGTCTTGTTGCTCAGCATGTAGTGGCATAGCTTTTTGGTAGCAAACACCACTGCCAAGCAGAGCTTCTCAACGTATGCATAGTTAAGTTCATAACTGACCAGGGTGCGGCTAAGATAGTAAGTAGCCTGTTCTTTGTGTAGTTCATTTTTTTGGGACAGCATGGCACCCAATGCCACCTCAATAGCTGAGATGTATAAGTAGAATGACACTCCTGGTCTAGGTGGTGCCAATACTGGTGGTGAAGCCAAGTATTGTTTAATGTCATCAAAGGCTGATTGGCACTCGTCATCCCAGTGAAATGCTACCCCCTTGTGCAATAATTTATTCATGGGTCGGCACTTGTCAGATAGCTATGCTATGAAGCGCTTGATCGACGCGACCTTTCCCTGCAGACTTTTGAGCTGCTTGATGGTAGTTGGGGGAAGCATTTCAAGGATTGCCTTGACTTTGTTTGGATCCACCTCGATTCCTCATTTGGAGACTATGAAACCCAAGAGCTTTCCAGATGTGATGCCAAATACGCACTTCTTGGGGTTTAGTCTGACTTTATGTTCAATGAGGCGATCGAGGATCTTGCTTAAGTCATCGAGATGATCTGGGCGCAAAAGAGATTTGGCCAACAAATCATCCATGTAATCTTCCAAAGTTTTGTGCATGTGATCATGGAAGATGTACGTCATGGCACGTTGGTAGGTGGCGCCAGCATTTTTAAGGCCAAAGGGCATGACCTTATAACAAAATGTCCCCCAAGGCATTGTGAACGCCATTTTTAGTTGGTCCTCGAGATTGATACGAATTTGATTGTATCCCGAGAAACCATCCATGAGGGAAAGCATTTCATGGCCCATTGTAGCATCTACCAATGCGTCGATGCTAGGCAAGGGAAAATCATCCTTAGGACTCGCTTTGTTTAGATCTCAAAAATTGGTGCATATGCGAATCCTCCCGTCGAGCTTTTTGATGGGCACCATGTTAGACAACCATGGTGGGTAATCCATGCAGATGACAAACTGTGCATCCAACAACTTTTGTAGCTCATCTTTGACCATTAAGGCTACTGTTGGATGCATCTTACGTAGTTTTTGCTTTACTGGCTTGACTGTCGGATCAAGCGTTAGATTATGCATGACTAGCTACGGGTCTAGTCCCGACATGTCTTTGTAGGACCATGCAAAAACCTCCTTCTTCTCTTTGAGAAGGGCAATGTAGTCGGCTTGCTCTTCGGGGGATAGACTTACCCCCAGCTTGATGATTTGCAAATTCATTGGATCAGAGCCGATGTCTACGTCAGTCATCTCCTCGACCGACATGTGGGACCCGTCCTCCAACTGGTGTGGAGTTGGGATCAAGTGGATATCATTTGCTGAATTTAGATCATCATTTGGAACGTCGGGTTCCTCTTCAACATGGAAGACATCCTGAGTCTATCCTGGGGTGAAATGGAACATCCCACCACAAGGCCAGTACTCTGATGGGGATGGCGGTGCGTCAACGCGATCCCAGTCTATAGCATCTAGGTCTAGATGCAATGACCATGTTGGGTCGGCTGGATTATGGATGGGGGTGGTTAAATCAATGGAGATCATGTTGATGAAATGATTTTGGTCTCCATTACCGTGGGTGTGGTGACTCTGACATCTTGGATGTTCTTTGTTAAGGTCAACAAGGTTGTTTGTTTGTAATGGGAGATAATCCCCCAATGTGTATGTTGTGTTAGGATTAGCATATGGATCTAATGCCAACCCATCCGTGTTGCCTATCCCTAGGCCTTGCATGTTCTCTACCAATATGTCCAAGGGCAAGGGGTGGTTGAAACCTACTCCTGACTTGTCATATGATATTTGATATATTGGTTGGCACAAAACACGGACTCCTTGCTCATACCTACCCAACCCATATCCATGCCAATTGCATTGGCCAAGATATCTCAATGCGAAGTCTGGGTTGGACAAATAGTTGACGTCCTCAGCAAAGGGTTCTTCATCTTCGTCTTCTTGCATGTGAGGTTCAATGCCATTATCCATGCCCCCATACACAATTTTTTTTTGATTGGGTGGGTAGCCTAGAGGAACCACAGAGCCGATGGGGATTCGAGGTCTCCCCATGTCCTGCATGGACTCAAGTGCGGGTGTTGCTACAATGTTTCACACTATATACTCCCCCAAGCCCATGTTGGCCATCTCAACGGTGATCGTTGGTGGTTGAGGGGGAGCGAATGGGAGTTCTTCCTGAGTCCACTCCATGTAGGGTGAACTAGGCATCTCGACTTCCATTCTACTAGGCATCTCTTCGGTAGAGATGGTTGAGACTAGGGGTGGTTCCTCTTCTAGGGGTTTCTTTCCCTTGTCCTTCGGTGTGGCCACCATAGGTGGCATCGTTGGTGAAGGACCAGATGAGGAAGATGGACCCTGTTGGGGATTTGATGGACTTGTCAATGGGGATGCCTACGAAATCGGACCCTGTTTAGATGGATTCAACTAAAAATCCAAATGCGTTGATGGAAGGGTCGATTGCGGCATGAATTGCACCATATTGTAGTACTTGAAGGGCTCTAAGTCTATCGGGACTACATGCACCTGTCCTTAAAATGTGTACTTTAAGCACTGATGAGCTATAGAAGGGACACACTTCATGTCCCTAATCCAAGGCCGCCCTAGTAAGATATTATAGGCCATCTCACCTTCCAAGATGTGGCACAATGTATGAATAGTCTTTTGTCCCACTTGGATGGGTAGGACAATTGTGCCAACCATCGAGCATATCGCATCATTGAATGCTCGAAGAGTATAGGTGGAGGCCACGATGTGAGATGTCGGCAACTTTAGATGTTTCAATATTGTTGTTGTAATTATATTACTGGACGAGCCAGTGTCCACCAACACCCTCTTATACGGAATCCCGTTGACCCATGCAATGACGTGTAGGGGTGGATCCACCACATCACCAATCACTGATTTCAATTCATCTTCTCTAAAGGTGATGACTGGCTTTATACATTGTTTTACATGTCCCACGAAGTTGTTGAAAGAATTTGCTTCATGGGGTTGCAACTCGATGGCTTTTAATATCTCCATTAGAGCCTCCCGATGGGGTGATGATTGTTGAATGAGCTCGTATATGGAGAGCCTAGCCGACGTGGTCCGTAGAATTTGGGTAAGTCTAGTCCGAATCATGGCCACTGTTCTAGGTGGGGGAAGTTGCGTAGGGTGCTTTTGAGGTTGTGACGTCGATGGAACCTCTCTTGTGGCTGTCATGGGGGCAGCTCCTGGGTACCTCTTGTTCCTAGTCACTATGCTTATCATCCCTACATACCCCTGCATGGGGCAATTCTATTGCACCTCATTGACTTGAAGGGGTTTTGCCTATGCATCATGGGTAGGCAGGGGGTCTCTGAAGACTCCCATCTGTTGGTTGTTTGGCACTACGGGGTTGTCCACCGCTAGCGTCTTGTTGTCGATTAGGTCTTGCACCAAGCCTTTAAACTTCCAACATGCATTAAGGTCATGTCCCTTCCGTATGTGGAACCTACAGTATAAGTCCTCCCTGTACCCCTTAGGCTTTGGGGCATTGGGATCTATGGTTTGAATCTCGGGTAGGTTGATCAAGTTCTCCCATGACAAGCGGTCAAACAAGGAGTCCCTGGACTCTATGTAAGGTGTGAATTGTCGCCTAGGGCGATGCTGCTGATTTTGTTCTTGCCTCTGGTTTTCTCTATCATAATTGTTAAGAGGCACCACCTGATAGTTAGCCTTTTGGGGCTGTGTTGCTTGTGCAGGCTTAGGGACGTTTATAGCAACCTGATTGACCACAGCGGGTTTCTGTTGCATGGTCCCTATTTTGGTGTTCTTAGACCATTCTTTCTTCTTTGGTTTGGCAATCTCGCCATCCTGTATCTTGATCTCCTCAATGATTCTGGCTTGCACCAGAGCTTCCTCAAGAGTGGCATATTGTTGCAGCTACAATAGCATGGAGATCGATCTCAAACAACTCTTTGAGAACATTTGGGTTAGGTCGGACATGGGAGGGAGGTAGGGCAACTTTGAAAGCAACGTCCTCCATCGGTTCCCATATGCCACCATGGTTTCTTCCTCATACTTTCTGAGGCTATCTAGGTCACTTAGTGACACCTTTTTCTTGGTGTTGAAGGTGAAGTGTTCGAGGAACGCGTCCACTAGCTGATCCAAGTTACTGATGCTATGTTTTGGCAACTGAGTGAACCAATCCGAGGTAGGGCCTACGAATGTGGTTATAAATGTTCTTAGAAACAAAGCATCATTGTCCTGAATGCCAAAGCATTGGCTCAAGAACCTAGTCACGTGCTCTTGGGCATCCTCCTCTCCTCTAAAGAGTGCCAACTGGGGTAGTTTAAAGTGTTCAGGGTATGGAGGTGCCGACACTGATGGATGCACAGGGTGACTGTGGAGTTGGCGTAAAGTGGGCTTTTGGGGCCCAGAAGTCTTGGTCTCCATAGACTCTAAGCGCTCTAGCAATGCTTTATATGCATCGAAAGATTTAATTTCTTCCTCCTTAGTTTGCTCCCATTGTGGGTTAGGGGGAACTTGAGGCCTATAGAGGGGTGGCCAGATAGCAGCCCCTCTGCCTTGGTAGGGCATTTCAGCCTCGCTCTTCTTCTTGCTCATACTCCTCATAGGCTTCTTGAGGAGTTTCTGGATGAGACCTATAACCATGGGTGGGTCCCCGCGGAGGGCGCCCATCGTTGTTCCTGGGAGTGGCCTCCCGCTCGGGTCTAGGAGGTCTTGGAGGCAGCACTTGGTAAGGTCGCGGGGACCTGTCTCGCACCAAGGGGTTGCGCCTCTCATACACTTCTACTTTATGCACACGAGGAGTTGGGACCTTCTCAAGCATAGTGTTATGAAGCAATTCGGCTGCCTGATGTTGAATGCACTCTTTGCTAAGGTGGTACAAATGATATAATTGTTTTTGATCTTGCCTGAGTTATGTGATTTGCGCTTGGCGGGTGGCATGTCTGGAAAATGCCAAGTCAATTTGTTCCATTGTCTCATGTTTAGGAAGCCTAGATGCCTCTCCTACATGTCTATCTCGATCGTGGTGATCCGAGACCCCTATGGGTTGCTTTCCTCTGTCGAGGTTAGTGACATTTACCCGAGGCTCTGGCCTCAATGGGTGATCCTGATACATAGCAAGTGTGGAGGTGCATCGCTCCCGTGCTATGTACTACTCTTGAGGAACATGGTGGTCTTCCTCATACTCCCTTTCGTATGTGTGAAGGGTGCGGGGAGAATTGTCTTGCCCTACCTGGAGAGCCTTGTGCTCTAGATTTTGTCTAGTGTTTCTAATAGTAATAAGGGGTAAAGGAGGGATGACAAAATCATGTGGCCCCTCCTTATGGACCCTACGTTGCTCTAGCACTTCATCACTAGGCCACTCATAACGAGCGTCTAAGGGAGGCCTCCTTTTTATGTTGAGTGCCACGTGTAGGTTCTCCTCTTGAAAAGGTCTATGCTGAGTGGGGGTGCCCCTCAAAGAGGTGCCTCTATAGTCCTATTCTGTGGTGGCATGATGTGGACTATCTTGTGTGTCAGGCCGCCAAGGCGGGATGACCAAGTCCTCAGGACTATATCGGAGGTGACTTGTCCCCCTTTGTGCACTCTCTACAGTGTCTGCCCGTGATTGGGCTCAGCTACGGGTGTACACCATGGTGATGCTTTCCTACAAGATGCGTAGATTTTTATCTCTTTTTATGATTTTTATGCTACACTAAACAGAAGGAAAACACACACAAAGCAATGATTATCTCATTTAAAGATTAAAAGTGTGCCCTAAATCTGGTTTAGTGTGTTTTGATTTTTTGTTTTGAAAGATTTTGTAAAGAACGTTTAAATGCAATATGATGGCTCTTATGACTCCCAAAAATGGTCGCCCCTTCGATATACCATTGCCGAGCCGATATACCAACCTCTCTATATACCCGCCCTTATGTGAGGGAAACTATTGGTACGTGAGAGCAGATGGTACGTGGAACATAGGCGGTACGGAAGGGGAATCACTTTGTTTATGACACCTACCATAGAAGACTTATCCTCATGCGCTAGGAATCACCCCAGCTACACTTGGTCAGCTTTCGTCAGGATTTACGTCTAGCAACAGTCACGATCGGGGTTATGTATGCAATATCTCAAGCCAAGGTGGTGATGAAATCCACCGTTGGTCTTGCTCAAGGGTTGGGGTTTTACGACCAACTCCTTGTTGTTTTAAATTACCACGTGGTGTGTGGGGTTATTTTTAAGTTGCATAAATGAAGGAAATAAGCATTCAAACTCTCCTATGCAAGCAAATAACCAGAGAATAGAAAACAAAAAGCAGAAAATGACAGAAGGTGTTTTAGGACCCCTACCTCTTCTCTGCCCAAATCGGATGTCTCTAAATTTTTGCCCTAAAATTGCACAGAGAGCTATTCATCCCTGGGTGAGATGAATAACAGATCTATATTCGTTCTAGGGTAGGATGAAGTCCTATTCGTCCCTAGGTAAGACAAATTCCAGCTCTGTACTCATCACATATTGAAACGAATAGCAGTCCAACGTTTGAAAACTTGGTACCTGTAAGCAAAAAACAAGCAACTTTTGATCAAAAAGTTAATCTTAAAATCAAGGGACAGAGGTCCCACCGTGATCACCACTGAAATCATGAGGATGCAAAAACAAAAAGGAAAATGCTAAGTACGATGTGTGTAAAACCAAACTTAACGCTAAAAGCCTATATATTGAAAAATGCATAAAAGGAAAGGACATGAACAAATCGACACAAGATAAAAGCAATATGGAATACGGACCTATTTATTGATATGATTTTAAATTCATGTTACAATACGTCTCCTTCCCTTTTAGGGGATAGGAGCGTCAAATATGTTTCTTATCACATCCATGGATAGCAATCCTTCTTCCGCATGCCCACATGTAAGATGGGCGGACCAAAACATCACCGCCACTTGTGTATATGAATTTTGAATCCTTCCTGCTCCTCTAATGTTGAGGACCTACATTCAAAGAAATAGAAAAATATTAGTAGCACCTGCAGATAGAATAAAACATGTATTTCCCAAGGCCTACTATTAGTGTATGCATGAAAATATTAAACCGATAACCAAATGATATCCAAACGACCTAAAAATTTGATAGAAGCATGAATATATTACCAAGAAGCCACTGCAAAAGGAACAATCAAGAAATTCCTCACATATTTGTATTCGCTCTGGGGCGGGACGAATAAACCTTAAACAAATTGTCAGAAAGCATCCTCTTCAATGTCTTGTCCAAAAAGCTCCAAATCACCTACAAAGTTGGGGTTAGCTAATTGGGGGTATTTTGGGACGACCCAGATGGTCATATTTCTCCAATTTGGCCTCTATCACCCAGAATATGATGGCGCTATCTGCATGTTAGTGAAGGCAGGAAATGATAAAAGCATGATCAAAACTTGTCAGAATGAAGTGAAATTTAAACTACAACATATTTAAACAACCTAGAATCAGATGCAAAAGAAAAATAAGAGAAATCTACCACATATTTCTATTCACTCCGGGGTGGGGCGTTTAGAACTGCGACAGTTTGGAGGGCACCCGGGGGCAGGACGCCCGCCGTTTGGGACTCTTTTTCGACACCAATCCACTTGGGATGGGTCCAAAACCTCTTATGGGGTGTTTTCAGAAAATTTTGTGGAATATTTTGGCCAAATTTTTGGTTTTGGGCTCCGGATTTGCGCTTCCAATAACCACCCAATAACCTCCCTTCCAAAAGAGAGATTAAGGATGTGAAAGGCACAAATCAAAAGGTATGTGTGTGGATGTAAAATGGCAGCACTTCGTTGCTCAAAATGCTACCTCTCTCTCTCTATTTTGGGTGAGAAGACTCACCAATTTATAGACCTAGGGTCTCTCTGTTTGAATGTGCATGCGAGGGCGCCACTGGAGTTGCATGTCCTATTTTGGGAAAAATATTATTCCCTGATTTAGAGTCTCCTTGCATGAGGCCTCCAAAAATCAAATACATGCATGACTGAAGTCTCTCTTCTTGATTTGAAGTCGTTCCTCACAATTGCATGGCCTAAAGCTGCAGTTAACTGGTGGACTTGTCGAGGTTTGACTTTTTTGCCAATCAAACCTTCTATTCACCTCACCCTGGGGCGAATGCTGATAATCGTCCTTGGGTGGGACGAATACCAGTTTGTAATCATCCCAAGGTGGGACGAGTAGAGAGAAAAGTGCCAAAAAGGTGCCAAATTGACCCTTGACCTTCCAAACTACTTTTGGGAGTGGTTAGGACCATTGTTTAACCTCTAGGGGCTGCCCTAGGGGTTGTGTGTGTCAATGCGATCAGCGCTTGTTGTCACATAATCGGATTGGTGTTATTTTGGTGTCTACACAAATAATATTCCCATCGAGTATTCTAATCTGTATAGTACATGTGAATTATATATTCTAATATCTACTTCATTGTTTTTGTTTGCCCATCAATTTTTGGGTGATAAGTAGAATTGATGTTTAGCCTAAAACTAATGGCACGATGCAAGGCTTACCAAAAATCAGATGTAAATCTTGAATCCCTATTTGATGTAATTACTTCCAATAAACCATGAAGCCAAAATATTTATTTAGCATATCTATTAGCCATAATGACAATATTATCCTTGGTATTCCCAAAATTAAAGTTCACAACATTGGTCAATATGTCAACCACTACTAATATTGCATCATGTTGAAACTGATTTTTAGGTAGCCCTACGATGAAATACATCAAGATTACCTACCATTTTTGCATAGGTACATCATGTAGATATAATAATCCAATAGGATGTCTGTGTTTTGTTTTTACTTTCAAACATTTCTAGCATCAAGTAATAAATTTAGTTATGTCTTTCTTCATTCTTGGTTAGTAGAAAGTTTTCTTCATGTTTTCCCTTATTTTTGCTCCACCTAGGTGAGTATAATATTGATATCTATTAGCTTAATTCATGATAAATTTTATTATATTTTCAATCTTAGGAATTACTACCCTATCCTTAAAACATAGGAAACCATATTTGATGCTAAAATCCTTGTATTCATCTGGTTTTCTTTCCATCCTTTCCAAATTTGATTTTAATATGCATCCTGATATTGCATAACCTAACTTGGTCCATCAAGTCGATGTGGATGCAATACAAAACAATTATGTGTCTCCTTCTACTTAGTGCATATGTGACTTTATTCTCCTTTCCCTTTATATACTCAATGTAAAAATCATATTCAACAAGAAATTTCATCCACATTCTCTACCTAGCATTGAGCAAAGGTTGAGTAATGTGGGTGTATTTATTCTTCACCCACATGCACTTTGAAAAGAAAGTGCTCAAAGTAATTAAACCATGCAATATGAAATAATCTAGTGCAAAATTAGCTAATTCTATATGATGAAGAGTTTCACACCTAAATGTCACTCGGATTGGTTTGGGAGACCTGACCAACCAAAGAGTTTGAATATGAAAATTCAAGGGTCAAAATTTTTGTCCTTCATTGAGGCCAAGAAAGAACTTGAATATCTGGCCCAACTAAGGAGCTTATAATTGCACTCGATGATATCCTATAAATGTTTGGTATGTCTGGCCTAGTCATGGGAGACTAGAAATTTTACATCCAACTAAAGCCCAGGGTGATCTAAAAGTTCTAGCATATGAATATGAAGAAATTTCCAAGTGCGAGAAGCACTGGAGGAATCACGCCTAGCCTAAGACTAAATATATACCAAATACCTAGCTTTGGATTTTTGCACATGGCCAGAGCCTGGATTGGTTCCAAATACCTGGCCCATGGCCGAAACATACCACATTGTATAAATAAAATAAGTGTCAATGTCATTGAAGGATTTAGACCCAATAGAGACCTAGATGGTTGCCAATAATCTTTCTAGAAACCAAAAGCCAACAAAAATAGAACCTAGAGGATTTCAAATTATTTGAACATGATCAAAGCCTAGGTAGGCATACACTCTCTATACTATTGTTGAAGTCCAATACTGGAAGCCTAGAAGGTTTTGACATGTTCAACACCTAAAGAGGTACTAAAACTCTGGTCTAATACCAAATAGCTTAAGATCATAAATAAATCATTTGCTGAGACTATTAAAGATTTTATATATGGCTAGGATGTACCAAGGTTCTAGACACTCAGTGCAACCAACTCAATTAGGTCTAAAACTGGATCATTTGCACAAGGAATATCATTATCCCAAGATACCTATTCGATGCAATTTTCTTGCTAGAGTAATATAATAAGCATGATTGTATTCATAGCCATCACGTAGGATACAGGGAAGATCAACTAAAACTAATAAAGAAATATCAACTAACCATATGCAAGCAACAAGCCCAGTACTACCCGGTATAGCACAAATTTTGGCCAAGTTAGCAAGCCATGATGAGGCAATTGGGGTAACCATACTTCCCAATGGTCCAATTAGTTGGCACTCCCTCTGACATAACAACATTTTTTTTGTAAAATATCTATATATACAAGGATGTAGAATGAATACTGGTCGGCTCTTAAATATTTATAATTCATATGTAAGGATAGACATTGTAGCTTAATGCAAACAGACTACTATCTAGCCTCTTGTTTGATTCACTTGTAAAGTATGTATGTATGTATTGATGGCTGCATATTTCTAATTTAAGCATGTTAAATATTTATGGTGATAATTCTAAATCATGTATTTCCATTGTACTCATTTACTTATCTAGAACTTTTGTACTCATTAAGATACAATAGATTAAACTAAATACTCTTTGATTGTTTGTACAACTAGTTGATCTGTTAGGTAGTTGGTTTTTTAGTTGCATGATCCTTGTTATTGCATATATCTTGATGTTGCTTAATTTGTACCACTACAATTTTTGGCTCTAGTTTAGTTTATTTCTTTCAACACCCTTTCCCCCCACTTTTAGGAATAGTTAGCTGAGACTTAAAGGAAACCACTTCCTCTAGATATTGATCACATTTTTTCTCATGATCTACTTAATCTCTCAATGTTGTTCAAGGTCTGTGGGCATATAAACCTTTCCATTAAATAGATATTTTGACCAACATATTTTACAATACCTAATGGGACTCAAACGTCCCTTATTTAGATAATATAAGGGTAGGTGATAGACTTTATTATAAAATGCCATCAAAATTACCTAGTGACTCTGCTCAAATACAAATATCTACATCATGTGACCAATTGCCTTTAGGTCTAAACATAACCTAGTGATATTCTATTTTGATCCATAATCCCCATCACCTGGTGACTTTATCCATTGATATCTAGAAAATACTTGCATATCCATATTTCTTTAACCTTCCCTCCTTGGATTTACATATATATGATCACAAGACAAGTAGCTAGATATTCTAAGGAATTGATTAAATTTTTAGAACTACAGTTTGGCAACTTTAGAATTCATCCAACTTTTCCACCTAGTTCAACACCATATTTGATTCTAGTAGTAGATCTTACCAATGCAAAAACTCGAATTTCTACTAAATCAACTCCAATAACCCATCCTCTTGCACCAATAGCAATGGTTGTAAACCCAAATTAAAAGTGCCCAACCTGGAACTATATCAAACCTCTGAATGTATCAATTCATAATCCTATTTTCCAATCTTACTTGAAAGCGCTACTATTAGATGATGGTACTAGAAAAATGGCATAGGAATATTTCCAATATGTGGTAGCATTAGCTGCCATACATAATATCCAATATGAAGACATCATGATAAGGTTGTTGGTAATGTCATTGAAAGGAAATATGTTATACTAGTATAGAACCTTGTTGGACCTAACCATAACTTCATGGAACACACTAGCTAGCAAATTGATTGAATAATTCAATGAACAAGTAGATCCCTTCTCTCTGTTGAACCAGTTCACTAGCATCCAAAGACATCTGCAAGAGGAAATCATAGACTTCAACATAATATTCATCTAGACATGGAAAAGAGTACTGCAAGGCCTACACCCAACTAATGAATAGGTAATGCACCACTATTTAAGGGTATTTCCTTCAGATATGAGGATGTATATAAGGAAATCCCATGTACAAACATTATCAAATATTTTTCAAGAAGCACTAAGAGTTGAGAAAGACCTTATAATTGTAGAAATACTACCTCCAAAGTTTGTAATGCCCATATATCCAAAACTTCCTCAACAACAATGACCATTTTTAGCTGCACCAAGATATTTTCTTGCATATACCACAGTGGTAAATTTCTTATTCTTGCCTCCTGCTCCAACTCAACAAGAATTTCCTACTACCATGGTAGTCCCACAACTTCCAACACCTACTATTGTCCTGGTATTACTAGCCATGAATTCCTAGATAATTGCCCTTTGGGAAATAATTATAGCCTTTAAAAATCTCACAAATGAGGTCACAACCATGAAGATATGAGAAGCTAAAAGGAACTTTTAGTCGTAAATATTCCCATCTATTACAAGAGACTAGGCTACTCTGACTAGCAAGCCCCTAGAAAAATCTAATGGCCTCTATGCCAATCAAGAGGAGGAAGTTTCTTCCTTGGGTTCTGAGCCAATTTACTGGTGCTCAAATTGTAATGATCCTCATGGTGAAAGCACGTGCATGATGGATCAACACTATATCTAAATAATTTCAATTAAGAAAGAAAAAAAATACATAGAAGGGGTAAATAAATATAATGAGAGAAGTATATGATTACAATCTCATGGTGCCAACCGAAGAACAAGTGGTAGTTCTTAAAATATCTAGAAAGAATCATCTATCTATTGATAAATTAATTTATCCTTCCTTAAAAAAATGACAAAGGATTGAAGCGGTCCAAGAATATAAGGACAAATATGAGGAACTTACAAAAGAGTCGAGGAAGTAGGTGCAATCTTAAAATTTCAACATTCTAGAATAATTAAAGAAAACACCATCCAAAATCAGCTTGTATGATGCACTCCTCATCCCTGGATAAATTGATATTCTATAGGCCTCTCTTAAATTGATTAAAATACAAGGGAAATAATAGGTATAGCTAAATCTATATCAATACCACCCTACTTCAATAACGAGGAAGATAAATCCATATCCATTTTACTTGTCCTTATATTTGGAGGGATGGGTGGTACATATAGACACTAAAATCACATCAATCCAATTACACTACCAAGAAACATTCTAATCGACACCATATGGTCATTTGGGTAACTATCAAAGGTTAAAAATTGGTCCTAGCCACTTTTGGGAGGTTCTACCCCACTTTTGGGAAGTTTTAGGCCATGTAGGCATGGTCGTCCCACCCTAGGACAACCACAGTTCATGGTCATCCCACCTAGGGATGGCCACCAACAACCATCCCTAGGTGGGACAACCATGGCCTTGGACCCTTAAAAATTCAAAGATAAGATAAATGGCACCCAAATTCTACCATTTACCCCACCCTTTGAATCATGTCAGTCTAAGGACACGTAACTCTCATGCTAAGTTGTAAATTGGAGTCCCAAATTGGATATTATTCCCCCTCCAATGAATGGCAAGGTTTGGATAAATGGCAGCACCTACCTCGCATGGCTAAGCATACCCATTTGACCATATGCTCACTTGAGCTATAAAGTGGAGTCAAACCACCAATTTTAGGGAGAAGTCTTTGCAATATTTCACCACGAAGTGCTATCGAGATTTATCCCTAATTCACTACAAGTTTTTTCTTGAGATCTCCATCGAGCGAAGGAGGTTTTCAAGTGATTCCAAAACATGCAATCCATTTACAAAATTAACCCATTCAAGTGAATAAAATCCTAAAATTTTATGAAAACACCCCTAGGAGTAGCTTAGACCAAATCCTAGAGGAATTGGTGGTAAAAATCACCATATTTGGTGGCCATCCCACCCTAGGGTGGCCCCCAAATTGTGACAGTACTAAATGGCTCACCCAGGGATGGCAATAAATTTGAGCATCATTTTATTTCTAATTTTACATAGAGTGATTCTAGAGTAGATTTTATACCTTCCATCAAGTTTTTGTGCAATTTTAAGTTGTTTTGCACCTATTATTATGCATTTCTTGTTTTGCAGTCCTAAATGACACACCTTAGTATAACCACAAATTTGTGTACAATTTCCTTTTTTTTCTTGATTAGATAATTTCCATAACATATTATATCCATGATCCTAAGTTTTGGTAGCATTTGTATTAGTTTTGAATCATCTATACATTCTCTCTTTCAAGCTAATTATTGCATACATCTCTTTGATTACCTTTCAATTTGCACATGTTATTAACACATATTATTTATTTGTGTGTAGGTCCAAGTATTCCAGTGTGCAAGGAAGGAGTAGTAAGTTAGAACATCGATAAAACATTACAGCGACATCAAAATCGCACTCTTCAATCGTGAGTGTGATGAAGACTCTGAAAGTGTACCTTAACTTTCTGAAAGGATTTGATCCTTTGAAAATTGTAATGAATTGTATCAATTGAGATCCCTCAAGGGGAGGTTTTGTAACTGCATATTTGGTAAATGTAATAATATAAACATAACTACCTATTTATTTCACTTATTTTTCGCTTATGCTTACTTAAAATGTTGCTTTTGTAGTGCTTAAATCAACATAGCAATAGATGCATTTCATTTCTCTTTTTTAGGTGCACCATTTTTTTTGCTCTGTAGTGATGATCATGGTGGGACCCCTGTCTCATTTATTTTTTGCAAATATTGTAGGTTTTGGTCGTTCTATCCTGAAATGGCCCTTGATTTCCTAATTGGAACACCCAGGGATGGCCATAGAAGCCATACCACCAAGGGACAACCCCCTAATTTGTAGCCATCCCACCCCAAGATGACCACAAAATAGAGGGTCTGCAACACAAATTGATAGAAACAATAGAAGCATAGGCTTTCAAGGTAAGTAAATACACCTTGCTTTTGCATTTTTACTGTTTAAAAAAGATCAAATTTAGTTTTTTCTTTCCCCCTTTGTTTTCTTGAAAGGTAGATTTCACTTTTCTTTAATAACAAAAACAAAAAATACAAAAAAAAAAAATAGTAGGAATGCATTTGTGTGGTTTGATTACTTGCGACCTACCTAATGGGTAGGTTTACATTTAAGGCATGCATTTTGTAGGTTCAATTTATATTTAATATTTTTTTAAAGTGAAACAATATTTTTTGCATTTAGTAAAATCTAATTGAGTGCTCTATTATTTTACTTTCTTTAAGTATAAAATGAACCACACACATGTCCCATTTTGAACATTAATGAGTTTTAATTCATCCCCAACCACTAATAGAGACCAACAACGGTGGACTTAATCTCCATCCATTGGCTCACATGATTGATACAAACCCTATTTCATTGACCAAGGCCAACTCTAAGAACTGTATTAGCCATGGAAAATAGCATGCATTCCTATTTAGAGGGTGTATCATTTCTTGTGGTCAATACGGGTGAGGACTGGTAGGACCTTTGCTCCCTAATCAGATATGGGCTTCATATCCATACTTTGGTTGGTACACATGACTAGAATTTCATTGTTGATTGTCGATTTGCGAGTATACAGGTGAAATTCCTTTAACATAAGAATATCATCCAACAAAAGAAAAACATATGAAAAAATATCTCCTTGCAAACAATGAATCAAAACACACAAAATAGTTTTAGGGAACACACATAAATATTTAAAAGAGATAAACACTTGTCTTATTGTGTGTTTCCATTCTTGTGTGGTACATCATTAAAATTTGTAAATGAGATAATCACGTAGGGTTTTGTAGAAAGTAGTTATGGTGTGCACCCACAACAAAGCCCATTCAAAGGGGGACACTATGGAGAGTAGACAAGGAGACATAAATCATCTCCAATTTAGCCCTAAGGATATTTTCATACCTCCTTGGTGGCCTCCTACTTTCCCAGGTCCCATAATAGCTAGTCAAGAACTTCACCTACAAGGGACCCCTACTCGGGACACCCCTATAAGTTTTGGTATTGATCAGGGCATGTACTTACCATATTTAGACACTTCACATGCCTTATTTCATGAATGGAAACTGAGAATTAAGGTGTTAACAGATAGATAAATACCATGCATTCACATGCTTGCAAGGTCTACCATGCCCAGCTATGGGTAATATCAATAGTACACATTGGATAGGGCTAAATGATCAAACTATGCCTTTAAACTGCCCTAATAGGTTACAACAACTTAAGTACTAAGATGAGTATGATAGTCATCGCTCAAGGTGAGTAAATTTAGCTCTTCCCTTCCTCATCAATAAAGGAAGGCATGAGATTTTTTTTACTATCCTTAGGTCCATTATTGCATGCAATCATGATGTGCCTTTACACTAGCTAAATACAAGGAATGCTTGTTTAGTAATGAACCTCAAGTGAACGTGGCTTCCCTTGATTGATGGAAACTCGTAGTCGATATTTTAGATCATCCTAAATGAGATAGGCCCCATGGTGATACTAATAGGGCTCATAGACCATGCACTATAGAATAAATATATCAAGTGGTCAAGAGATATACCGAGTGCCAAGCATAATTCAATTAGATTCAGTAGGATAAAGAATGCTTGGACCACCAACACCAATTAGAAAAAAAAAAGAACTGAGTAGCAAACCAATAAGTTGTTTCAAGAGACCTTACGTGATAGGGTCCCTACCCCAAGTATTCATAAATAGGGGGTTCATCAAAAGAAACCTATGTTCAATAAAGATAGGCATCATAGGCCTAACCAAACATTACCTCCTTGACCTCCTAGGCCCAACTAAAGAACACAAGCTTATACTAATATGGAGGATAAATTATATAAGATCACCTTTTTCTTTTATTTCCAAAATAATATTATCCAATATTATCAATTGAAATATATTTCCAAAGTATTGTTAACCAATATCATTAATAACAGTAGCAAAGCAATGCACATATCATCACACATAATGAGAGATAGACTTAATGTGGTTCACCCAATGTGGGCTACATCCACGGAGAAAATATTTCTTCTAAATTTTCTCAACAAATCTCTTAGGAACCAAATCCCTATTACAATGTTTATGGATCTCTATCCAAAGGAGACACCAATCCCCTATGCTCAAGTTTATGGATCTCTATCCATAGGAGAACTCTATCCCCTCAAATCTAGTTTGTGGACCTCTATCCATAGGATAAATCTATCCCCTCAACTCTGGTTCATGGACCTCTATCCATAGGAGAACTCTATCCCCTCAAATCTAGTTCGTGGACCTCTATCCATAGGAGAACTCTATCCCCTCAAATTTTGTTTGTGGAACTCTATCCATAGGAGACACCTCTCCTCTTAGCTTTGGTTCGTGGATCTCTATCCATAGGAGACACCTTTCCTCTCAACTCTAGTTCATGGATCTCTATCCATAAGATACACCTCTCCTCTTAGCTCTGGTTCATGGATCTCTATCCACAAGATACACCTCTCCTCTCAATTCTTTTTTGCTCTAAATATAGCTCAATACTCTACTAAAAAAACTACTCCAAGCCTTCATACAAGGCTTGCTCAAATTTGCAAAAAAATCTACTCAACTCACTATTCCAATATACACTAAGCCTACTCACAAGGCTTGCTCAAATCAACAACAAAACCTGCTCACAAATCTACACCAAGCCTACTCACAAGGCTTGCTCAAATATACAACAAAACCTACTCAAAAATCTACCCAAATATACACCAAGCCTATTCACAAGGCTTTCTCAAATTAGCAACAAAACCTGCTCACAAATCTACCCAAATCTACACCAAGCCTACTCACAAGGCTTTCTCAAATCAGCAACAAAACTTGCTCATAAATCTACCCAAATTTACACCAAGACTACTCACAAGGCTTGCTCAAATCTACTCTCAAATCTTACCCAAACTTGCTTCAAGTCTTCTCACAAGACTTGCTCAATTCTACCTCAAACCTGCTTCAAGTCTTCTCACAAGACTTGCTCAATTCTACCTTAAACCTGCTTCAAGTCTTCTCACAAGACTTGCTCATATCTGCCTATTTTTGCTTCAAGTATTCTCCTAAGACATACTCAAATCTACCTAAATATGCTTTAACACATACTCAAAACTTGCTCATAACCCATGCTTTGATCAAAGTACTTCAGACATATTCTACCCAGAATTCTTGTTCAAGAACACATAGAAAATGATATGCAATATAATTTCACAATATATTCTTTTCAAATATCACTCAAGGCCAATGCACAAATTGCTTCACAAAACTACCCTATAACCTTTGTAAATTTATCTCAATATCAATCAAATCTAGTGCATAAATTTACTTCACAAAACTGCCTTTGTTCCTTGCAAATTTGCTCTCAAAGATCAAGCACAATAATGCACAAATTTGCTTTACAAAACTGGTTTCTAACACTTGCTCATTCACATTCAATGTCACTCAAACCAATGCCCAAATGCTTCACAAATTCATTCAAACAATGATGCACAATTTGTTCTCAAACCCTAGCACAAATATTTCCAACAATGCACATATATAATCCTTATTTCTCCACCTTATGATTTAGAAATATTTGCTCAACCAAACACCTTAAAGAAGGAATAATATCACCATACCTCTTAACTTGCTTTGATGAAGATGTGCCCTCAAAAATATGTCTCAAAAGAATTTCCCTTTCAAAGTGCCACTTCAAAACTGGTTAGTAGATCTCTCTTTCAAATCATCCACATTAAATTTCTCCTTAAAAAGTTTGTACAATAGAATCTGAAAATTAATGCTCTATGAATCTCTTTTTTTCTCAAAATATAAAGCATCAAAAACCTCTCAAATTTATTTTCCACCATACAAAAATTACAATAAAAAATTGAACCACAATAACACCTTATAACTCCTTTCACAAGAAATAATTCTCAACACACCACAATATTTCTTATAGCATTTAACAACCCAAGGTACAATTTACAATTATTTAAATCAACCACATACACCTTATGCCTCCTACTTTCATAAAATAATTTTCAATACAATTACCATTACAAGGCACAAATTACAATATTGAAATTACCACATACACCTTATACCTCCTACTTGAAATAAAATGATTTTTAATGCACTCAAACTTTCAAGGTGTAAATCATAATATCAACTCTATCTCATGCACATTTCACAACCAAAGATCTGAATTTAAATTTCACGTTGTCCTTTTGACCTCAAAAGATAAAACAAAAATTTTAACCTTATGACTCCCTAATGCAAGTGAATGGAGCGCATACCTTAGACCTTAGGATAAATTTAATTCAAAAAATTTGCCCTCACTATTGCAGCTATCATGAATTGAACCCATCACCTCTTGTTGGCCTGCACCCTAGCTCAATGCTAGGCTACCACATGGGCTAGCTGCCCACACAACAACCAAAGTGCACGAATCATGCTTTCAATATGCCTCTACAATGCTATATCCATATCAGCAAAAATCTTCACCAAAATGACCCTACCATGCCTTGAACCCGTGACCTCTTCTCTGCCAATGACTTAGCGCAGGGACTCCCTACCATCTGGGCTAGCTTCCTAGATGAAACTTCCACCACGTGCACTCCCTTTTGAATTGTGAATTCATCCTTTAAAAACATGCACCTTTGTCCTTTCTCTCCTCTCTACCTCCATGAATGAAATGCAAATGGAATATTTTGAATGGCACTTGCACTCAACCTTAGCCTTTGCAAATAATTTATGCTCCTTATATACATGTTTCTTGCCCTTCAAATTTTTGACGTCGGCGCTTAGAAATGTGAAATAATAATTTATCATTTTGAACCTTTGCCGCCCAAACTTTTAAATATTTTATTTAATTATAATAATTTAAATATTAAAATATTTAAATATTATAATTTAAAATTTTAACCTTTGGCCCAAAATATTTTCTTACTTTTGTCTCAACTCTTAAACCCTTTATTATTCTTATAATATTTTAAAAATAAAAATTATAATCCTTCTTCTCTTCTAGGTCTTTGTCCTTCTTATAATATTTAAAAATAAATATTATAATCCTTTTCTTACCAAATTTTTTTTCCTTTGAGATGTATTTTGCCATGAATAAATGTCCAACATTTTTCCATGAATAAATGTCCAACCATAGAAGAATATTTTTGCCTTACCAAGTTCTTTGACATCAACCTTTTGACATCAATGAAAACTCAATATGCTCAATATTTCCAACAATCTCCCCCTTTGTCATTGATGGCAACCCTTCTAAAATATTTTCTTTTACTACCACTGGATTCCAAATCTGCTCCCCCTTACTAATTTCTCTCCCCCTTATTGAAACTCTCCCCCTTTGACATCAATGGCAAAGGGCTCCTTTGGGGCTAAAAATAAGACTCTTAGCTCAGCCCCCTCACCACCTCCTCTCCTTGAGGTGATCAATTTTGGGGTGGGAGTAAGACTACTCCCAACTTACAATGCTCTTCTCCTTTCTCAACTTTCTTCCACATTTTTGTAGTCATACCTCTTTGAACCTTTTGGCCATTTCTGTCCTTGCTTGTCTTTGAAGGTTCTGGAAACTCTGTTCTACACCACTTTGCTTTATGCCCAAAATTATTGCAATTGTAACACCTGATGTTGTAGTTTCTGAATGGTGCAAATGACCTAAAATTTCTTTTGGTGAAGCCATAATCATTTCTGCCATGAATCCTGCAATGTATAGCTTTGTGACCAAAATTATTACATGAGAAACAATGCCCTTGGAAGAAATATTCATCTTGTCTTGAAAAATCTGGTCTCTTGGTCCTTTCTTTGCCTTCTCTGTGATGATCCATGTTTCTTGTTTGTGCATTGTTTTCTTTCTCAATGATGCTTCCACTCCTCAACTTATCAACATAGGTCTTAGGTTCTTCTTCAATATCTTCCTCTGAAACTTCCTTTTCTTTTGAGCTTGACTCCTCTTTTTGTACCTCTTGACCTTCTTCATAGCCTAGTCCTATTTTTATAAATGAAGATCTTTGTGCTTTGATAATGTTATCCAAATATTTTGAACTTTTCCCAAACCTATGCAGCTTATCCTTAGAATATTTCACTTCCATCCTTAGAGAAACCACTTCATGTTCTAATATTTCACATTCTAACTCTTTTGCCTCTAACTTTTCAACCATAACTTCTTCAAATCTCCTTGCCTTAACTTTTAAGTTTTTGAGATCTTGTAGAAGCTTTTCCTTTATTTCCTCATCTTCTTGAACTTGAGCCTTCGGTCTTGAGTTCTTCTTTCTAACTCTTTTCAACTCTCTAAGAGCAACAATAAGTTCCTCTTCTAGGTCAACTGTGGCTTCTTCTTCTTTTTTTGAACCTTCCTCTAGGTCTTCAATTATAGGAGCATCTTCTTTTTCTTCTACTTGGTCAGAAACATCTTCTACTTGATATTCAATAGGAGTGTCCTCTTCCTCTTCTATTGCCAAAAATAGAATCTCTTCTTTTTCACTATCTGAGAAACTTTCATCACTGTCACTTGAAGCACTACTTGCTTCTTCAACATAGAAACTCTTCTTGTGCCTTTGAAAAATCTTCTTTTCATGCTTGCCTTGACCATACCTATTTTTATTTTCATACCTAAATTTTCTTTCTTCCTTTTTCTTATAATCTTGTTTCTCTTCATTGCTACTACTTCCATATTGTGGACAATTAGATGCATAGTGACCAAAGTTACCACAATTAAAACATTTCATAGTCTTCATATCTTTGTGTTTTCTTGAGCCCTTCTTATTTCTTCTCACATAGTTAGCTTCTTCATCACTTCTTGACTCATCACTTGATTCTGGTTTCTTATCTTTTTTCTTCTTTGAAACTTTGAATGTTGCCTCTTTCTTGGAATTTTGATCTTTTTCTGTCCTCATCTCATAAGCTGTGAGAATTCCATGTAACTCATCCATTGTTAACTTATCGAGATCCTTCATCTCTTCTATTGCTAAAACCTTTGCATCATACCTCATAGGGAGTGATCTTAATACTTTCTGAGCAACACTAGAGTCCTCAATTTTGAATCCAAGTCCATACATGGTATTAACAACTTCATCAACACAAAGTAAGTATTTAGCAATATCTTCCTCATATTTCATCTTCAATTCTTCAAACCTCCTCTTATGAGTTTGAAGTTTTGCCAACTTAACCTTGCTATCTCCTTCATATGTTTTCTTCAATTTATCCCATATTTATTTTGCTTATTTGCATTGCATAACTTTCACAAAATCTGATTCACGTAATCCACTTAAGATTCCATTCATAGCCTTGGCATTATTTACATATAGTTGCTTACCATCCTTATCTGTGGGAGGAGTAGTTGTAGGTTTGAACCCATCCTCAATAGATTGCCATGTTTCATATCCTTGTGCCATCAAATAAGTCTTCATCCTCATACTCCAGAAAGCATAATTATTCCCATCAAAAATTGGAGCCTTATTTGTTGAAGATCCATTCTGAGAAGCCATCTGTGTTCTTGTAAGATCTTCCTTCAAGTTGTTAGACTTTTTTGAAGGAACCCGCTCTGATACCAATTGAAGAACACAATATTATACTGAGGAGGGGGTGAATAGTATAAGATAACCTTTTACTTTTCTTTCCAAAACAATATTATCCAATGTTATCAATTGCAATATCTTTCCAAAGTAGTGTTAACCAATATCATCAATAGCAGTAGCAAAGCAATGCACATATCATCACACACAATGAGAGACACAGATTTAACATGGTTCACCCAATGTGGGTTACATCCACGGAGAAAATATTTCTTATAAATTTTCTCAACAAATCTCTTGGGAACCAAATCCCTATTACAATGTTTATGGACCTCTATCCAAAGGAGACACTAATCCCCTATGCTCAAGTTTGTGGATATCTATCCACAGGAGAACTCTATCCCATCAAATCTAGTTCATGGACCTCTATCCATAGGAGAACTCTATCCCCTCAACTCTGGTTCATGGACCTCTATCCATAGGAGAACTCTATCCCCTCAACTCTAGTTTATGGACCTCTATCCATAGGAGAAACCTATCCCCTCAACTTTGGTTTATGGAACTCTATCCATAGAGATACACCTCTCCTCTACTCTAGTTTATGGATATCTATCCATAGGAGACAACTCTCCTCTCTACTCATGTTTGTGGATCTCTATCCATATAGACACCTCTCCTATTAGCTCTATTTTATGGATATTTATCCATAGGATATACCTCTCCTCTCATTTCTGGTTTACTCCAAATCCAACTCAATACTTTTCTCAAAAAATTACTCCAAGCCTTCACACAAGGCTTGCTCAAATCTACAATAAAATCTGCTCAACTCACTACTCCAATCTGCACCAAGCCTACTCACAAGGCTTGCTCAAATTAGCAATAAAACCTGCTCATAAATCTACCCAAATATGCACCAAGCCTACTCACAAGGCTTGCTCAAATTTACTCTCAACTCTTGCCCAAACCTGCTTCAAGTCTTCTCACAAGACTTGCTCAAATTTACCTCAAACCTACTTCAATTCTTCTCACAATACTTGCTCAAATCTACCTCAAACCTTCTTCAAGTCTTCTCACAAGACTTGCTCAAATCTGCCTCAAATCTACTTTAACACATGCTTAAAACTTACTCATAACACATGCTCAAAAATTTCTCATAACCCATGCTTTGATCAAAGTACTTTAGATATATTCTACCTAGAATTCTTGTTCAAGAACACATAGAAAATGATATGCAATATAATTTCACAATATGTTCTTTCCAAATATCACTCAAGGCCAATGCACAAATTGCTTCACAAAACTACCCTATAACCTTTGTAAATTTATCTTAATATCAATCAAAGCTAGTGCATAAATTTGCTTCACAAAACTGCCCTTCATTCCTTGCAAATTTACTCTCAAATATCAAGCACAATAATGCACAAATTTGTTTTAAAAAACTGATTTCTAAAACTTGCTTATTCACATTCAATGTCACTCAAACCAATTCCCAAATTCTTCACAAATATATTCAAACAATGATGCACAATTTGTTCTCAAACCCTAGACATATATTTTTCCAACAATGCACATATATAATCCTTATTTCTCCACCTTATGATTCAGAAATATTTGCTCAACCAAACACCTTAAAGAAGGAATAATATCACCATACCTCTTAACTTGCTTTGATGAAGATGTGCCCTCAAAAACCTGTCTCAAAAGAATTTCCCTTTCAAAGTGCCACTTCAAAACTGGTTAGTAGATCTCTCTTTCAAATCATCCACATTAAATTTCTCCTCAAAAATATGTGCTCAATAGAATCTAAAAATAATGCTCTATGACTCTCCTTTTGTTCTCAAAATATAAAGCATCAAAAACCTCTCAAATTTCTTTTCCACCACACAAAAATTACAATAAAAAATTGAACCACAATAACACCTTATAACTCCTTTCACAAGAAATAATTCTCAACACACCACAATATTTCTTATAGCATTTAACAACCCAAGGTACAATTTACAATTATTTAAATCAACCACATACACCTCATGCCTCCTACTTTCATAAAATAATTTTCAATACAATTACCATTACAAGGCACAAATTACAATATTAAAATTACCACATACACCTTATACCTCCTACTTGAAATAAAATGATTTTTAATGCACTCAAAATTTCAAGGTGTAAATCATAATATCAACTCTATCTCATGCACATGTCACAACCAGAGATCTGAATTTAAATTTCACGCTATCCTTTTGACCTCAAAAGATAAAACAAAAATTTTAACCTTATGACTCCCTAATGCAAGCGAATGGAGCACATACCTTAGACCTTAGGATAAATTTAATTCAAAAAATTTTGCCCTCACTATTGCAGCCACCATGAATTGAACCTGCCACCTCTTGTTGGTCTATGCCCTAGCTCAATGCTAGGCTACCACATGGGCTAGCTTCCCACACAACAACCAAAGCACACGAATAATGCTTTCAATCTACCTCTGTGATGCTATATCCATCTCAACAAAAATCTTCACCAAAATGACCCTATCGTGCCTTGAACCCGTGACCTCTTCTCTGCCAGCAACTTAGCGTAGGAACTCCCTACCGTCTGGGCTAGCTGCCTAGATGAAACTTCCACCACGTGCACTCCCTTTTGAATTATGAATTTGTCCTTTAAAAATGTGCACCTTTGTCCTTTCTCTCCTCTCTACCTCCATGAACGAAATGTGACCAGAATATTTTGAATGGCGCTTGCACTCAACCTTAGCCTTCACAAATAATGTATGCTCCTTATATACATATTTCTTGCCCTTCGAATTTTTGACGTCGGCGCTTAGAAATGTGAAATAATAATTTATCATTTTGAACCTTTGCCGCCCAAACTTTTAAATATTTTATTTAATTATAATAATTTAAATCTTAAAATATTTAAATATTATAATTTAAACTTTTAACCTTTGGCCCAAAATATTTTCTTACTTTTGTCTCAACTCTTAAACCCTTTATGCTTCTTATAATATTTAAAAAATAAATATTATAATCCTTCTTCTCTTCTAGGTCTTTGTCCTTCTTATAATATTTAAAAATAAATATTATAATCATTTTCTTACCACAATTTCTTTTCCTTTGAGATATATTTTGCCATGAATAAATGTCCAACATTTTTCCATGAATAAATATCCAACCATAGAAGAATATTTTTGCCTTACCAAGTTCTTTGACATCAACCTTTTGACATCAATGACAACTCAATATGCTCAATATTAAAAATAATAGGCCCAACCGAGACTTGCCTCCTAGGCCAAACATAGATCGCCATCCATAGGTGCTTATCCCTCCTTGTAGGCCAGTTCAAGAGACACCTTATGGGGCCTACACTGAGCTTGAACTAGAATAAGAATATCCTGAAGCACCTTATGGAGGTAGGGTGGATGATATTCAACCACCACATAATAGGCTTGATATTCCTTGCCCTCCCTCATAGGGTCAAAGCAAAGAAGAGGAGATCAAATCCTCTGATGCATACAAAGAATTTCTAAAACACATGGAATTGATAAAGAATAAGACCTTGGGGTTTGAGCCTCAAAATCCCACTTTATGCTAGCTTTGTAGTCAACCCCTTCACCCATAATTACTTTACTCTCCCTATCCAAAGCATTTTAAAATATCCAAGCTAGATAAATTTAAAGGAGAGGAAGATGCACAAGATCATGTCATTAGATTTTTGAACCAAATATTCTATATCTAGGATAATGATGCCTTACTATTGAGAATATATTTTCTTTCCCTCTCTGGCCCTACCATATATTGGTACCATCAACTCCCAAAGTACAACATTTACAATTTTGAACAATTCGTAGATGCATTCCTAGAATACTTCACCTTTAACACTAAGTGAAAGATAACATTAATAGACCTCACAAGGTTATAGAAATATGATGATGATTCAATCACGGACTATGGCAACAGGTGGAAAATACTTCTTTCTAAGATACCATACCCACTTCCCGTTTCTAAGTTGTCTCACATGCTTTCTAAGAGCTACCTGAAGCCAATTTATTTGTTGCTACAACTACAACAATAACCAACTCTTGAAGATGCTCTAGCACAGGCTAGGAAAATCTACGATATTAAATTTCAAGAGGGAGAAATTACAAAACCCCACAAGAAGGAATGGACTAAGAACACCAAGAACAATTCGATGCAACCAAAGCTGGAAGCAATCAACCAAGTTGCTATTAGTATTATAGGTCCTGTGCAACCAATGTCGTCTCAGAAGCCCAACTATTAGGTCACACCTAGAAAATACAATAATAACAATAAAAAATGAAGGGCAAAACCAGTAACATCACCCTAAGTGATAATTTATGCCCATTACAGAGTCCATGGATTGTTTATTTGAGTGCCTCTATGCAGCCAAGATAATTAATCTACCTGAAAGTTGACCTGTAGATCTGAATGCACCAAAGCCCCTAGGATATCGTGAAGACCTATACTACAAGTACCATAGGAATAAAGTGTATTACATGTAGATGTGCTTCAGGTTTAAACACATAGTAGAGGACATGATCAATAGAAATGATCTTTAGGTCGATAACCCTATTGCAACAAACAATCAATAAATGGGTTTTTTTAAAGACTCGTTGCCTACTCATAACAAGCAGGAAAAGCTAGAAAAATAGGTGAATGAAGTTTGTATAGCACCCCCTAAACAAGGTTTCATCGGTATGGTCAACATCATGACAAGGAATAAGTATTTCCCAAGTCAAGTTGCACCACCTACAACTTCAAGTGATATTCCTTCAATGTAACAACCTCTTCCACCTCTAGTACAAAACCTTCCACCTCATTCTATGGTCACAATAAATAGAAATATTGCTCAGAGCTTGCAAATAACATTATCTAGGCTCTCTATATATGACCTTATTCAATAGTCTCTACTTCATCGAGAAGCTCTCATCGAGATCCTGAAGTCGACTGAACTGCAGCCCCAAGAGTCTAACTCCTTTAAAAAATTTGTGGGGCATGTTCAACAATGCACAAAATGAGTAATCACATTTCATGAGAATGAACTCAAGCTAATACAAAATTACATGGTGGATCCTCCCCTACACATCATTGCATATATAAATGGAACACCTTATAAGAGAGATTTGATTAAAACTAGTTCTTCCAATAATATCCTCATCATGACTGCTCTAAAACATCTAGGGCTTCCAACATCCCACATTGTTGCATCCATGTATACCCTCTGATTATTTAATGATGCTCTATGCTTAATGGTTGGTACCATATTTTTACCTATTCAGGTGGGATAAAATACCATACCAACATTGTGTCACATCTTGGAGGGTGAAATGGCCTATAATATCTTTTGGACAGACCATGGATTAAGGACATGAAGCGTGTTCCAATCATATCTCACCAATTTTTAAAGTACACTTACGAAATGCAAATATATGTTGTCTCTACAAACCTTGAGCTCTTCAAATACTATAACTTGGTGCAAAAAATCCTCGAGTTAACCTTACCATTAAACCATATAGACTTCCAACCAAACATGTCTAGTCAAGGTTTGACTCCTTCACTGTCACCTTCCATTAATCCATCACCATCTTCTTCCATACCATCCTCGTCATCCTTACCTCTAGATATACCTTCATCATAATAAAATCCTCCATAGAGGAACATGGAGAAGAGGCCTATTAAATATATCCTTCCAACTATATCCACCATCTCCATAGAAGCGATTCCTAGTCCAAAAAATGAGGAGCCACCTCATGAGGTAAAAATTGAGTCAACTCAAGTCTCGATTTCATTTCATCCATCTCTACCACCACAAGTCACTGTTCATCTAGCTCCCACTAGATTAGAAGAATACCTAGTAAAGAATATCACAATTCCTACCATTGAGATAGTGAAAAATATGGATCAACCTCGTATTCCCATAGGTGTCATCATACCTCTAGGCTTACCTCCTAATAAAATAAACTTCATTTATGGGTATCTTGACTATGGAGTAAAACCATATCAATAGAAAGAAGAGTACGAAGAGCCCTTTCCTAAGGACATTAATTACATGTCCAATCCTAAATTTTCCATAATATATATCCATCTCTACAATTGGCATGGCTATGGTTTGGGGTTGTACAAACAAGGTACTCACATTCCTTACCAAGCTACAATATCAAATACCATATGATAAGTCTTGTTTAAGACACAACAAGGTTGTACCTCCTGATTTCCTCATTGATAGTTTAGAGCACCTAATTTTGAGCTATAGGGATGAGCTTGCACTTGATCCTTATTCCAAACCTAATCATATCCATTATTTGGTGGATTACTTCCCTACAATTATGATAGATCAATATATATATCATGATTTCACCTAATTCTATGAAGCAAGTGAAAGATTGCATACTCTTCCACATGATAGTGAAGAAGAATATCAAGGTCCTCCTTATGAATGGACAACTAATGATGAGTCAGATTAAAAATTATAATCTATCAAATCTTCTATTTCATATGGGGAATATGTGTGGATCATCCCTTTGGATGATGAAGATGAGTTCTATCTATGTGTGTTCCCATTATCGCATCTCATTTGGTGATAGCTTCTACCCTTATAAGAGCAAGCTTGCCCACCTCTGCACCTACCACCTTTGGTAATTTCATTTCCACTACAACCATCCCCATAAGTATTGTGACAACCTATTGTCAATAGACCCCATCAACCACCTAGAGGAGATCATCCATCCATCAACATGATTTCCATAGATCTTTTCATACCCCTACATGATCTGAATAACCCATAAAAGTCATTGCATCTCAACTTGGAGGTAATCAACTTTTATTAGTGAGATTCTCCACCATATCCTTCATAATACTGGCCTTGTGATGAAATGTTATAGCCATTTCATTTCTCTCCAAGGTCTACTCAATATGTCTTTCATGCTGAGGTTAAGCCCAAATTTCCAATTGATGACATAAAACTAGTTGGCAATATTATTTTGATCCCTACTCCACACCAGTTGGAAGAGGGATCTCATATGTCAATTGAGCCTACAATTGATAATGACATTTATATAGACCCTAAAAATCCTCAATTCATCAAGTTAGGGGAAGGCTTATCCCTCATTGAGCAAGTCAATTTTATAGCTCTTCTCAAAGAGAAGAATGAATATTTTGTGTGGTCATACAAATATATGCTAGGACTAGATCCAAATATCGTCATGCATAATCTTATGCTTGACCCAAATGCAAAACCATTCAAGCAGAAGCTACGCAAAATGCATCCAAAAATAGCCTTAATGGTGAAAGATGAGCTAAAAAAGTTGTTAGATGCCAATCTCATTATATTAGTGGATTACCCACCATGTCTTTCCAATATTGTTCCTATCAAGAAGCTTGATGGGAGGATTCACATTTGCACTAACTTTCATGATCTAAACAAAGTGAGTCCTAAGGATAAATTCCCATTGCCAAACATTGGTGCCCTAGTAGATGCTATAGCAGGCCATGAGATGTTATCCCTGATGGACGGTTTCTCTGGATACAACCAAATTCATATTAATCCAAAAGACCAACTCAAAATGGAATTCACAACACCTTGGGGGATATTTTTTATAAGGTTATGCCTTTCGATCTCAAAAACCTTTGCGCTACCTACCAGCGAGCTATGAATTACATCTTCCATGACTACATACACAAAATTTTAGAAGATTACATGGATGAATTATTAGCTAAATCTTTACTATACCATGAGCACATCAATGTTTTGTACAAAGTTCTCGATCACCTCATTAAACACAAAATTATACTTAACCCAAAGAAGTACATATTCGGTGTCACATCTAGAAAAATATTGGGATTCATAGTCTCTAAAAAAGGCATCGAATTTGATCCCAACAAAGTTAAGGTAATCCTTGAGATGAATCCTCCTACTACCATCAAGTAGCTACATAGTCTGCAAGGTAAGGTCACATATATCAAGTGATTCATAGCACAGTTATCAGATAAGTATTGACCTATGAATAAATTGTTACATAAGGGGTCGCATTCAACTGGGATGATGAGTGTCAAGCCATATTTGATGAAATCAAACAATATTTGGATTTGCCACCAGTATTGGATCTTTAAATTGTCAGAATCACTTGATCTTGAAGAGCCTGAATCACAGTTTGAAATTACTCTATTTTTTTATGGCTTTAAGTGTGAGCAAGGGAGTGGCAAGGAAATTATTTTTTTCACATCTCAAGGGGCTCCAATACCCCTATCTTTCAAACATGATTTCCCATGCACCAATAATAATATCGAGTATGAAGCTCTTCTCATAGACCTTCAAATGGCAATCTCCATAAAAATAAATAAACTCAACATTTTCGGTGACTCCTTTCTCATAGTGAACCAAGTCAAGGGAATATACCAATGCAAATATCCAATATTGCAAGCCTACAAATCCTTGGTAGATAAAATTTTGACAAAATTTGAATGGTATGAAATTGAGGCAGTCCCACAATTATCTAACCATTTTGCGGAGACAATGGCCTCCTTGGGGTCTTTAATCCTATAGAACCATGTTGATGATATCACAACCATTCAAGTCAAAAAACTATCGTATCCACTCCATGCTAGAAGTCCACATGATTGAAATTGAACCTTCTTATGAATGGTTCTCGCGAATTCAAAATCACCTGAATAATATTGGTTGGGGGTTTCCCTCAAAATATTTTTGATAGGAGCACAACACTATATTTACAAGTTCTCTCCCAATCAAAATTCACTAGGGATGAACTTCAAAAGGATCAAGAAATTCATGCAATTAAGGCTTATCCAAATCAATATTGGTCCACTTAGATAAAATATTACCTAAATATTGGTAGTATCCCTTCTAGATTGTTGCATGTTGTCAAACAAACGTTCAAACAAAAAACAACAAAGTATGTCTTACTTGGATATATTTTGTATCTTCTAGGTTGTGAGGGTATCCTCCTTCACTATTTAGAACCTTAGGAGTCATTTTGGGTTATCGCCCAAGCACATGATGGTATGTGTGGTGGCCATTTCTATGGCATGGCCATCGCAAAGCGCATTCTCTACATGGGCTATTATTGGCTAAATTTAGAGCGGGATTACTGTGCTTATGTTAAAAAGTGTGCAAAGTGTCAACACCATGATAATTTGACACACTTACCTTCTCAAGCCTTACAAATGATTCAATCATTTTGTTTTTTTTTTGCAATGGTATTTTGACCTAGATGAAAATATCTTACCCCCATCCTTGGGTCATCACACGTTCATCATTATGACCACTGAGTATTTCACAAAATGGGTGGAAGTAATTTACCTTAACACTATTACTGGACCCCACATTGTGGAGTTCATATTACATAATATCATCTATCATTTTGGTATTCCATACAATATCATTTCAGATAATGGGCCACCTTTCAAGAATAAATATGTGTAAGCTTTAACAACCAAATATAACATCTAGTATAGTTTTTCTACACCCTATTATCTACAAGCCAATGAACAAGCTGAGGCATCAAACAAAACAATAATTTCTATTTTAAATAAAACCATTAAAATATTGGAATACTCAATTGCCCTTTACCCTATGTGCCTACCATACTAGTATTCATACACCAACTAGGGTAACTCCATTTTCACTAGTGTATGGTGTTGAGGTAGTCGTACCCTTAGAGCTAGAAATCCCATCACTTTTCATATCTATGCAAGATTTTATTGATGATGACACTGTGTGATAAGCTCACCTAGATCACCTAATTTTTCTTAACAAACGATGTGTTAATACTCTCAAGAACCTACACATTTATCAAGAGTGGCTTAAGAGAGCCTATAATATGAAAGTCCATCCTAGAGACTTTCAGGTTGGCGACCTTGTCCTAAAATAGAACCAATAAAATTCTAACTTGCGGCTCCATCTGTGGGATAATTTTATGGTAAACTGGTTAGATCCATTCATTATCACTAGTCATATTAGACCTAGAACTTATTGCCTAGCCTCCATTGAAGGAATTGAGGAGCCAAAACCCTTGAATATCCTTCATTTGTGGCCTTTTCATGCTTAAAGTGTTGTACCCTAACAAAAGCCCCAAAGGTATCCATAAATCCTTTGGTCACCCAAAATGTCCCAAAGGTATCCATAAACTCTTTTGTCACCCAAAAAATCCCAAAGGTATCTATAAACCCTTTGGTCACCCAAAAAGCACCAAAGGTATCCATAAACCCTTTGGTCACCCAAAAAGCCCCAAAGGTACCCATAAACCCTTTGACCACCCAAAAAAGCCCCAAAGGTATCCATAAACCCTTTTGTCAACCAAAAATATTCAAAGGTATCCATAAACCCTTTGGTCACCCAAAAAGCCCTAAAGATATCCATAAACCCTTTGGTCATCCAAAAATATCCAAAGGTATCTATAAATTCCTTAGTCATCCAAACTACCCCAATGGAATCCAATAAGCCCATTGGTCAAATGTATATACATATATGAATCAAAATCCAAAAACATCAAAAATACAAAAATATTCCATTGCATCACATTTCATACTACTACATTATACAATCACTTGCATTAGGTATACCCATCATTGTATTTTGTATTTTAGAGTTTCTCATACATGTCTAGCACCAGGTCTATATACTAGACATCCTTTAGAGTCAACTTTATCAAAATTCATCATTCACACCCATCTACATTACAATTATCATTTCCATCCACATTTCCAACCTTTCATATGTGTGTCTGTTTTCCTTCACCTAGTCATTTGTTATAGGGTTATTTAGGGTTTTCAGTAACTCAATCATATCTAGTTTTCTTTTCATATTTTGTAGAAATCTAGCCTAATTTTTAGAAGGTAGATTCTTTCTATGATTAAACCTTGTATACATCAAAATCCCAACACATTTTCACATTAAATCCAAATTTTGCACAAGGAAAGATGAAACCTACAAAGTGGTTTGTGTTACCTTAAGTGAAAATTTAACTTGATCATCCCCCTGTGTGCATGGTTCAAATATTCTAAGAATTGAAAAAAGTACAAGCTCCTTCCTACCCAAGTACAAAATAAATAGTGGTTTTCACCACTACCAAAAATCCCCAAAATAAACAATGGTTTTCACCACTAACAAAAGTAAAAAGTAAAATAAACAGTGGTTATCACCACTCCCAAAATACCTTGCTCACAAAACACAAATGATAAAATCCCTGAAGCAATTCAAAAATAAAAGAAAATAAGGGAGTACTTAACTTGAATCCCTGGAATTCTTAGCATTTGATAAATCATGAGGTGATCCTCATTATAGGTTATGTGGTATCAAGACTACCTGGAAATGGTGGTATCCTTAGGCATGATAATATGATTGTCACATTAGCATCCTACTTTTGTACAAAGCAATACTTGCATGCATATGGGCTAGATTTTGGTATCCTGCACTACCTAGTGGTATAATCCAACTACATACAAAACTCATGATCATGATACTCATAGGGTGATATTCAGTACATATGGGCTGCATCAATCCTATTTGATACTAGGGTAACTTTATGTGTTATCACAATAATGAACTCACCTGCACACATAGGGATATTTATTATCTTGGTCATCCTAGAAGATTCATACCTTATCAAAAAGTCTTGTATGGTTAGTATGTAATTTTTGACTAGTTGACTTGTTTGAGTCTCATGAAAACCTCAAGGACATTCTATAACATCTTGCTATACATTCCATTCCATACCATTTTATCATATTTTTATCAGTTTACATTTTTACAAATCCATTATATAGTCTCATGACAACATTACAAATGAATCGATGAATTTTATATAGTCTATGGTGCTAACATAGTGTGTCAAATAGTATTTATATTTCGTCATATAGAACAACAAATAATTCATTTCATTATGCATACACACATATCCATATTATCAAAAACATAATATTACAATACATGCATCCATCAAAGCATCAGTAAAACAAACACAAGCATTGCATACATCTAATAAAACAATAATGAAACAAATGATGACAATAAAACAACTCATATATATATGTATATGTATGTGGTAAAAAGATACATCATCATCCAAAAATTACCCGTAGGCTGCAATAAAGTGGATCCTCAGACCTCACACTCCCAAAATCAACAAAAAAAATCAAATAAAGAAAAATATCAAGTGTGCCTCGTACTCAATTATTTACCCTATACACTTGATGGTTACAGCGACTTGCGCTTCATGCAATCCAACAACATGAGTAAATTACCATAAGGCTACTTGATCCAAATTATTCATTGTCGAACTGAAATGTCTTCACTTCAATACCTAATAAGGCCATTGCGGTCGTACTACTCCATGAGAATGAGGTATTCATTTTCTTTATTCTATGAAATCTCATAAAAAAAAAATTCAAAAACAATTGAAACACCAAAACACACCTCAAAAACAACAAAAAAAGCAACAAAAATGGCTTAAAAACCACCAAAAATAGGTCAAATCTAATAAAATTCACTATGGATCAAGATTGAACTAAATTTTTCATGGATTAATTGCAGTCTTTACTTCAATACCCCAGAATACCACTGTGATTGGACCGTTAAATGAGAATAAGGTATTCAATTTCTTTCTTCCATGAAATATCAACAAAATCATCAAAATCCTCACAAAACTAAGAAATTTTACAATGGGTAAAGTTAAAGGAACCCCAACCAAGTCATATGGGTCAAGTGACTCATTTATTTTATCATTGGTCATTCTATCATTGACCCCTCACTTGAGGGGGTAGTCATAATTAAAAAATTCATAATCAAAATCAATAATCAAACACTCAATCATGCAAATTGTGTTCGTTAGTGAATCATTGCCAAAACCAATCATGCCCTTGCTTGGGGAAAAAAATAAGTAAATTTTTCAATTAAACAAATGCTTGGCATTACCAAACCATGAAGTATCATAGGACTTGTCTCTTCATGTTTGAAAAATGTCTAGGATCAAGTAATCCTTGTTGAGCAAGGTGCAGCAAAAGCATTTGAGAAAGTATTGTCATTGTTGTCAACACAAACAGATTGATGCATTTGATGCGATTCGGAGGTCGATCGGATCAAGTGCGAGAAAGTTTCAAGCAAAACGAGAGGTGACCCGGATTCAAAAATTGGCGAGAAAGAGACAAGGAAGAAAAGCGTCGCGATATCGCGACATGTTTTCTGTCGCTGTTTTGCGACAAAAATTAGGAGAGAGAAAATGCAAGCCAAAATGTCGCGATATCGCGACATGTCGAGTTTTCCAGGAGAGAGAAAATGTGTCGCGATTTCGCGACAAAAAGAGGAGAGAGAAAATGCAAGCCAAAATGTCGCGATATCGCGACATGTCGAGTTTTCACTGAGGAGAGAGAAAATGTGTCGCGATTTCGCGACAAAAAGCAAGAGAGAGAAAATGCACGCCAAAATGTCGCGATGTCGCGACATGTCGAGTTTTCGCTGAGGAGAGAGAAAATGTGTCGCGATTTCGCGACATGTTCCATTTTCGTTGGAGTTGGCAAGGAGAGTTGTACGGAAGAGCAAAGTGTCACGATTTCGCGACATGTTCCTTTTTCGCTGCTGTTGGAAAAGAAGAGTGTACGGAAGCCGAAAGTGTCGCGATTTCGTGACAAGAAGGATGATGACGTCAGCAAAGTTGAAAAGTGTCGCGATTTCATGACAGGATGAAAGAAAAGCCACTAGAAGCCGAAAGCGTCGCGATTTCGTGACATGCTTAAGGGTGACGTCAGCATAAGTTGAAAGTGTCGCGATATCGCGACAAGATGCAAGGAAAGCTTTCAAGAGCCAAAATGGTCGCGATTTCGCGACAGCAAGGGCATGAATGGTACGGCTACAGAAAGTGTCACGATATCGCGACAGGTAACAGTTTGGCGGGTAAAAGCCGAAAAAGCATGCATGGTGACACGTGTCAGAAAAAGCAGACAGGAAAATCATGCAACCAGTTACGTAAAAAGTAACTGATGTCAGATCGGCAGTTACAAATTGACAGGTGTCGAACATGCACTGAAAAGGTTGAATTTGCATGATTGAAAAGCATTCGAAGAATGGTATAGGGAGGATTAAAAAGCATTCGAACTGCTGCATTTGAAGTATTCGAACAGGGACAAATATGCGGGATTGAAGAAGCATTAGAAAAGACATATTTGCGAGAATTCAAAGAGTCGGATATGCGAGAATAGAAACAGATATTCGAATGGCCGTATTTGAAGTATTCGAACAACCGAATATGCGAGGTTCGAAAATGCATTAAAACAGTCGTATTGCAAGGAATCAAACCGCCGTATTGCAGGGGTTCGAATAGTCGTAGTGCATGTAATCAAACAGCCGTATTGCATGGATTCGAACAGTCAGAGTATGTGATTCGACTGCATGCAGGATTGAAAGGTTATAAAAGAATAGTCGTACAGAGAAGATGTTGCTGCTTTTAGAGAAAAGTTGTTGCAGAAAGAGAAATATTGCTGTGAAAAGAGGGTTTGGATAAGAAAATTAGCGAGCCAGTGAGAGTGTGCGAAGTTGGATTAATTACGGACCGGTCGGGGTTGTGCATGAAGTGAAGACACTTTTATGTCATTCTAATTGATCGGAATTGTAGTCCAAGTTGGTGCTTGGTACTAGGGGTTGGTGCTCCATCCATTGCGTGCAGAAAATTACGGGGGTTGGTGCTCCTTCCGGTGGATCTTTGGTAAAGAAGTTGTAAAATTGAAATTTTGCAAAGACTGGATTTGGATTGAAGTCCAAGCGGTTAATTTTTGAGGAGTAGCCAAATTGGTGAACCTCGTTATATTGTGTGTTGTGGTGTGCTCTCATTTTGTTCTTTTGGTTTTATAAGTTTTATGTGCTTCAGTCTTTGAATGCTGTTGTTTTGAAATTAAATAACTACACTGATTCACCCCCCCTCTCAGTGTCATTGTGTGAACATCAATTGGTATCAGAGCAAGGTTCCTTGTACAAGCTTAATCAGCTAAGGAGATCTTGGAAGAAACAATGGCAGGCGGTGAAGGATTTTCATCCAACAAAGCTCCCTTATTTGATGGAACAAATTACACCTTCTGGAAACTCAGAATGCAAACATATCTGAGTGCATTGGGATATGATATTTGGGATTTTGTAGATAGTGGATACACAGCACCCACTACTCCTCCAACAGATATCTGTGAGAAAAAGAAATTTGAGAACAACTCCAAAGCTAAGAATGCCATAATGTGTGGGCTTGTTGACAGTGAACTGATAAGAGTCATGAGTTGTAAATCAGCAAAAGACATGTGGGATAAACTGAAGAGCATCCATGAAGGAGACAGTAAGATTAAGGAAGCAAAACTACAAACTCATCGAGCACAGTTCGAAGCACTGCAAATGAATGAAGATGAAAACATAGAGACTTATATGTTGAGAGTCAACGAAATTATTAATGCAATCAGAGGACTCGGTGAAGAAATTGATGATGCAGTTGTTGTGAAAAAGGTTCTCAGAACACTTCACAAAAGATTTAACTCCAAAGTCTCTGCAATAGAAGAGGCAAAAGATCTAAACAACTTCAGCATGGATGAGTTGCATGGTTCCCTGACAGCATATGAAATGAGAATAGGACAAACCAAGTCTACAGACAGAGAAGCAGCTTTTAAAGCACACAAGAATGTAAAAGCTGAACATGAATCTGAGGATGAAGGAACACTGGATGAAACAGAAGCCAATTTTGTTCGAAAACTCACAAAAGGAAAAGGAAAATATAGAGGGAAGCTACCTTTTAAATGCTTCAATTGTGGAGGAGTCGGTCATTTTGCGGCCAAATGTCCAATGCGAGGAGAGAACCAAAAATGGTGAAGGTTCACACCAAGAAAAAGGTGAGTGGAAGAAGAAACAAAATTTCGAAAAGAACAACTTCAAGAAGAAAAGCTTCATAACCAAGAATGTCGGCGGTTCGAAGAAAGCACAGATGAGGAGTCCGAAGAAGAAGGAGGTGAAGCTCTTTTCATGGCACTTGAAGAAGAAAGAACGAGAGAAAAATCGGGAAGGTGATGAAAATTCCAAGGATGAAGCTGAAGTGTATTTGGAAGGAGAATTGGTTGCTTGCACTTGAAGAGTTGAGTGCGAGAAAGGAAGAAGAATAAGAAATTTTCAAAGAAATTAGAGAATGCCAGAGACATAATAAACAATCTGAAAATACGAGACGAGAGGAATTCAAGAAAATGTCCAAAGTTCTTGATGAACAATTAAGCTGTAAAGACAGGTTGAATGCGACAAGCTAGAGGAAGACATTGTTATGTTAAGGATGCGGTTAGAGGAGATGAATAGAAAATTAAGCTGTTTTCATAAGTTTGAAGAAAGTCTTGTAAAGTTGGATAAAATGTTAAATAACCAAAGGCCTTACGGCATAAAATTTGGTTTAGGCTTTGATGAAGGAGAATCTTCAAAGGATTCAAAGAACTTGAATATAGAACTCATAAAGAAAGAAGAAAAGATCAGGGTTGAACCAAAAAAACCAAATCTTGCAAAAGAAAACAATAATGCCAGATTCAAGAAGAATACTAACAAATATGGATTCACAAAAGTCACACATCCAAGGAGGAGAAGAGTCATGGCTCCTACTTCAAGCGGCAAAGACCGGCACCCGGGTTTAATCATGCATTTTTTGGTTATTGTTTTAAATGCAATGCTTATGGCCATAAGATTTCAGATTGCGAGGCATAATGTATCTCAAAGGAATTTTACCAGGAGAAATGTTTTTTCTCCTTTAATGAATTATGCGGTTGAATGTTATAATTGTCATAATTTTGGACATATTGCTAGAAGCTGAGAAGCACTTTTGCATCAAATAATTATCGGGGTAGAAAATCTCGGCCAAGTGGGTTGAAACAAAACCAAAAATTTCTTGAAAAACAGGCACATGCTAATGAAAGGACAAAGGCAAAACAAGTAGCAAAATCTGCTATCAAACCAGAATGGAAAGAAAAGGAATCTTTGATTGTCCAGGCTGCTTTTAAAGCTCAGAACAAATCAGCACCTTGGATACTTGGCGGTGGTTGTTCCAGTCACATGACGAGGTGACAAGCAAAAGTTTGAGAATTTACAGAATTATGAAGGTGGTTACGTGAAATTTGGAAATAATGATGGAGCAAAGATTGTTGGAAAGGGATCAGTCAAGATCGGTGATGGCAATATAAAATCAAAAGAAGTCTTGTTTGTAATTGGCCCGAAGCATAACTTGCTAAGTGTAAGTCAAATATGTGACGAGAGGCCATGATGTAATCTTCAAGAAGGAGGGTTGTGAAGTAAGAAAGACAAAAAATGGAAAGTTAATAGCCATTGGGTGAGAACTTCAGAAATCTGTATACACTTTCAGAAGCTGTAGAAGGAACATGCTTGATTGGACAGGAAGATGAAAAGCGGCTATGGCACAAGAGGCTTGGGCATATTAGTTTTGACAATGCGGAAAAAATCGGTTCAAAAGAAGCCAGTTAGAGATATACCAAACATTGGCAAACCTGTAAATAGCATCTATGAGTCATGCCAAAAGGGAAAACAAACCAGAGCCACTTTCAAAGCAAAAGAATACTTCACTAGCAAGCCATTAGAACTAATTCACACTGATCTATGTGGACCCATGAGAACTGAAAGCATAAATGGACACAAATATTTTATCTTGTGTATAGATGACTACTCAAGAATGACATGGGTACTATTTACGAAACTCAAGTCGGAAGCCTTTGAGATGTTTAAAACCTTCAAAAATCTTGTTGAGAATCAATCGGGAAAAATAATTAAATGCCTAAGATCGGACGAGGGGAGGAGAGTTTATCTCAGAAGAATTTGCGAGAATACTTGTCAAAAACATGGGATAAGAGGACAGTTTTCAGCGGCTAGGACACCTCGGCGAGAATGGTGTTGTAGAAAGGAAGAATAGAACGAGTGCGAGGAAATGGCAAGGACAATGCTTGGCGAGAAAACAAAATAGGCGATGATTTTGGAAAGAGGCGGTTCATACTGCAGTTTACATTCAAAACAGGTGCATCTTTGAGACCACATGAAAGCAAAACAGCTTATGAGTTGTGGTTTGGCAGAAAGGCAACAACAAGACATTTCAAAGTATTTGGCAGCAAGTGCTACATAAAACGGACTGAAGATAACCTCGATAAATTTGAAGATAGAGCTGATGAAGGTATCTTTCTTGGTTACTCAACAAAAAGCAAGGCATACACATGTTACAACAAGAGGTTGAAGAAAATTGTTGAAAGTGCTTGATGTGAAAGTTGATGAAGGTAGAGAACAAGAAACTACTTATCAAGAAAACTACCCTATGTATGAAGAAGTCATTGAAGGTGATGATGAAAAAGAAACAGAGAAGAATCGAGAAAATTGATCCGGATGGTGTAAAAGCTGAATCGAAGAAGAAGAAAACGAGGAAATTTAAAACAGGCAAGCTGGCAAAAAAATCATCCAAGTGAGCAGTTATTGGGGATCCCACGGATGGTATTCGGACAAGAAGAACAGCGGTGAGGAACTATTCTCTGTTATCTAGTATTGAACCTAAAAATGTTCTTTGAAGCAAGCATTGATGAAAGTTGGATGAAGGCAATCAATGAAGAACTAGATCGAGATAGAGAAAAACAATACACGGGAATTAGTACCTAGACCAACAAATAAAAACATAATTGGCACTAAATGGGTTTTTAGAAATAAATTGAATGAAGATGGGCGGGTTGTCAGAAATAAGGCAAGATTGGTATGTAAAGGCTATGCTCAGGTTGAAGGCATTGATTTTGAAGAAACTTTTGCACCGGTAGCCAGACTAGAGGCAATCAGAATGTTTATGGCATTAGCGAGTTCATAAAAACTTCAAAGTATATCAAATGGATGTAAAATCAGCATTTTTGAATGGAAAAGCTGGAAGAAGAGGTTTACATTGAACAACCGAGATGGCTTCCAACTTGGTGACAATCCAGATTTTGTTTGGAGGTTAAAGAAAGCTTTATATGGATTAAAACAGGCACCCGAGCATGGTATGCAAGGTTGGATAATTATCTAATTAAACAAGGGTTTAAGAAAGGTTTGGTGGATAGCAACTTATATGTCAAAACAGAGAAGGGTCATCTTATTGTTCTTGTTGTTTATGTAGATGACATAATATTTGGCGGCGACATGGATGAATACTTGCAAAGACATATCAATTAAAATGAAAAAAGAATTTGAGATGTCAATGATTGGTGAACTTTCTTATTTCTTAGGTCTGCAGGTCAATCAAAATGAAAAAGGCATTTTTATTTCTCAAGTTAAATATGTAAAAGAAATGCTGAAAAAGTTCACAATGGAAGACAGTAAACCAGTCAGCACTCCCATGACAACAGGCTGCAAGTTGAGCAAGGATGATAAATCTCCAGATGTGGATCAAACAATGTACAGGTCTATGATTGGAAGCCTGTTGTATTTAACAGCTACTAGACCAGATATACTACAGGCAGTATGCATGGTTGCTAGATTTCAGGCAAGTCCCAAAGAAACTCATGTCACAGCTGTAAAAAGGATCTTCAGGTACCTCAAAGGTACCATGGATTATGGGTTGTGGTACCCAAAAGGCAAAGACTTCACTTTGATTGCATATTCGATGCAGATTGGGCGAGGTGCATTGATGACCGAGAAGAGTACAAGTGGAGGAGCATTTTATCTTGGAGGCAGTTGGTAGCATGGCACGACAAGAAACAAGAATCGGTTTCTCTATCCACTACGAGAGGTAGAATACATTGCAGCCACAACTTGTTGTACACGGATATTATGGATGAGACAAACTTTGAAAGATCTTGGTATCCACTTCAAAGAGCCAATATCAATAAAATGTGATAACACTAGTGCTATCAACATATCCAAGAATCCAATTATGCATTCAAGAACCAAACACATTGCAATCCGATATCATTTTTTGAAGGATAAAGTTGCGGAAGGAGAAGTCAAGTTGGATTTTGTTCCAACTACGGAGCAAGTAGCTGATATATTCACAAAACCATTGCCCAAGGATGTTTTTGAGTACCTTAGGAATAAGTTGGGAGTGGTCACAATTCCCAAGAAGCGACTATCATTAGGGATCACATTCTCAATGGGTGCATGCATGCCTATACTTATAGTTTTGCTTATGTTTATGATTTTTGCTAACTATAACAATATTTTCCCGAGAATGGTGTACGAGAGACTCGGGGGAGTCTGCGGCGGCCCTTTGGTATTATTGGCAAAGGGGGAGAAGAAGTTGAGCAAGGTTGCTTGTGTGTTGCCAACAATTCCAAAGGGGGAGATTGTTGAGCAAGGTGCAGCAAAAGCATTTGAGAAAGTATTGTCATTGTTGTCAACACGAGACAGATTGATGCGGTTGATGCAGTTCAGAGGTCAGTCAGATCAAGTGCAGAAAGTTTCAAGCAAAACAGAGGTGACCCAGATTCAGAAATTGGCAGAAAGAGACAAGGAAGAAAACTGTCGCGATATCGCGACAAAAAGTAGGAGAGAGAAAATGCAAGCCAAAATGTCGCGATATCGCGACATGTCGTGTTTTCGCTGAGGAGAGAGAAAATGTGTCGCGATTTCACGACAAAAAGTAGGAGAGAGAAAATGCAAGCCAAAATGTCGCGATATCGCGACATGTCGAGTTTTCGTTGAGGAGAGAGAAAATGTGTCACGATTTCACGACAAAAAGTAGGAGAGAGAAAATGCACGCCAAAATGTCGCGATGTCGCGACATGTCGAGTTTTCACTGAGGAGAGAGAAAATGTGTCGCGATTTCGCGACATGTTCCATTTTGCTTGGAGTTGGCAAGGAGAGTTGTACGGAAGAGCAAAGTGTCGCGATTTCGCGACATGTTCCTTTTTCATTGCTGCTAGAAAAGAAGAGTGTACGGAAGCCGAAAGTGTCACGATTTCGCGACAAGAAGGATGATGACGTCAGCAAAGTTGAAAAGTGTCACGATTTCGCGACAGGATGAAAGAAAAGCCATTGGAAGCCGAAAACGTCGCGATTTCACGACATGCTTAAGGATGACGTCGACATATGTTGAAAGTGTCGCGATATCACGACAAGATGCGAGGAAAGCTTTCAAGAGCCAAAATGGTCATGATTTCGCGACAACAAGGGCATGAATGGTACGGCTACGAGAAAGTGTCGCGATATCGCGACGAGTGTAACAGTTTGGCGGGTAAAAGCCAAAAAAGCATGCATGGTGACACGTGTCGAGAAAGCAGACGAGGAAAATCATGCAGCTAGTTACGTAAAAAGTAACTGATGTCAGATCGGCAGTTACAAATTGACAGGTGTCGAACATGCACTGAAAAAGTTGAATTTGCATGATTGAAAAGCATTCGAAGAATGGTATAGGCAGGATTAAAAAGCATTCGAACTGCTGCATTTGAAGTATTCGAACAGACAAATATGCAGGATTGAAGAAGCATTAGAAAAGACATATTTGCAGAATTCAAAGAGTCGGATATGCAGAATAGAAACAGTATTCGAATGGCCGTATTTGAAGTATTCGAACAGTCGAATATGCAGGTTCGAAAATGCATTAAAACAGTCGTATTGCAAGGAATCGAACCGTCGTATTGCAGGGGTTCGAATAGTCGTAGTGCATGTAATCAAACAACCGTATTGCATGGATTCGAACAGTCAGAGTATGTGATTCGACTGCATGCAGGATTGAAAGGTTATAAAAGAATAGTCGTACGAGAGAAGATGTTGCTTCTTGTTAGAGAAAAGTTGTTGCGAGAAAGAGAAATATTGCTTGTGAAAAGAGGGTTTGGATAAGAAAATTAGCGAGCCGTGAGAGTGTGCAGAGTTGGATTAATTGCGGACCGTTCGGGGTTGTGCATGAAGTGAAGACACTTTTATGTCATTCTAATTGATCGAATTGTAGTCCAAGTTGGTGCTTGGTACTAGGGGTTGGTGCTCCATCTGTTGTAGCAAAAAATTACAGGGGTTGGTGCTCCTTCCGGTGGATCTTTGGTAAAGAAGTTGTAAAATTGAAATTTTGCAAAAGCTGGATTTGGATTGAAGTCCAAGCGAGTTAATTTTTGAGGAGTAGCCAAATTGGTGAACCTCGTTATATTGTGTGTTGTGGTGTGCTCTTATTTTGTTCTTCTGGTTTTATAAGTTTTCTGTGCTTCAGTCTTTGAATGCTGCTGTTTCGAAATTAAATAACTACACTGATTCACCCACCCCTCTCAGTGTCATTGTGTGAACATCAATCCTGACATGAAAGGTTGTACTTGAATCAAGTTCCTTTGCTCATTAGAAGAAAGGATTCAATGATGCATGTTATTTCCATTATTAGGGCATATAAATTTGATTAGGTTACTGAATAACCTTAATAATTTTATGTTTTAGTCATCTATTTTTACTTTGTGTTGTGTTGCACACAACGCATCCCAAAAAGGGGCATATGTAGACACTAAAATCATGTCAATCTGATTAGACTGCCAAGATACGTTCTAATCGACACCATATGGCCCCTTGGGTAGCCCTTAGATGTTAAATAGTGGTTCTAGCCATTTTTGGGAGGTTCTAACCCACTTTTGGTAACTTTTGGGCCATGTAGTCATGGACGTCCCACCCTAGGATGACCACAATTCATGGTCGTCCCACCTAGGGATGGCCACTAGCAACCATACTTTGGTGGGACGACCATGGACTTGGACCCTTAAAAAATTAAAGGTGATACAAATGGCACTCATATTCTACCATTTACCCCAACCATTGATGCATACTAGTCTAAGGGTACATAAATATCATGCAAAGTTACAAATTGGAGGCCTAAATTGGAGATTCTTCACCCTCCAATGCATGGCAATATTTGGACAAATGACGACACCTGCCTCGCATGGCCAAGCATGCCCATTTAACCATATTCTCACTTGAGCTATAAAGTGGAGTCATTCCACATAATTTCAAGAAGGATTCTTTGCAATATTTTGCCATGAAGTGCTATCGATATTTATCCCCAATTCACTGCATGTTTTCCATTGAGATCTCCATCGAGCGAAGGATGTTTTCAAGTGATTCTAAAACATGCAATCCATTTACAAAACTGACCCATTCAAGTGAATAATATACTAAAATTTTATAACAACACCCCTAGGAGTAGATTAGACCAAATCCCAAAGGAATTGATGGCAAAAACCACTATATTTGGTGGTCGTCCCCCCCAAGATGACCCCAAAATTATAACATTCCTAAATGGCTCACCCAGGGATGGTCACAAATTTGAGCACAATTTTATTTTTGTTTTTGTATATATCAATTCTAGAGTAAATTTTATGCTTTCTATCAAGTTTTGGTGCAATTTTGAGTTGTTTGGCACCTCTTATTATGCATTTCTTGTTTTGTAGTCCTGTATGGCACACCCTGGGATGACCATAAATATGTGTGCAATTTCCTTTCCATTCTTGATTAAATCATTTCCAAAATATATTATATGCATGATCCTAATTTTTGGTAGCATTTGTAATAGTTTTGAATCATTTATTATACATTTTCGCTTTCAAGCTAATTATCACATACATATCTTTGATTGCCTTTCAATCTGCACATGCTATTAACAAATATTATTTCTTTATGTGTAGGTACAGGTATTCCAGCATGCAAGGAAGAAACAACAAGTGATAATATTTATAGAACATTTTGGTGGCATAAAAATCCTACTCTTCAATCATTAGTACGAGAAAGACACTGAAAGCACACCTTAACTTTCTGAAAGGATTTGATCCTTCGGATATTGTAATGAGTTGTATCAATTGAGATCCCTCAAGGGGATATTTTGTAACTACATATTTGGAAAATACAATAATATAAAGAGAACCACCCATTTCTTTCACTTATTTGTCTCTTATGCTTACTTAAAATATTGCTTTTGTAGTGCTTAAATCAACATAGCAATAGATGCATTTCATTTCCCTTTGCTAGGTGCATCATTTTTTCCAGTCTACAATACACAATTATATGATTGACTCTAGAGAAGCTACTATTGTTATACCCAAAGTAATATATGAAGTAATACGTATGGAATATACAAGAAGTAATCTCAAAGTGGTGTATTTATATGGTACACCAATCAAAATATTAGTATTAATTAAGGATATTTCTATAAAGCTACATAGAATACCCCAAATTACCATTATTTAAAAGTTTGTGGTGGTGGATTTAGAACCTTATTTTTGTATCTACTTATTAAGATAATTCACTACCAATTTAGGTAATTATTTATCCCTTGATTACTCTCATATGGATATTCCTTTCAAAGTAAAAAGAGTCAAGATACACTCTGAAATACCATCCTCATTTCACATTGAGAGGCTTGGGGAAGAGTCACAAACAGATGTGGTGTACTTGATCACTAAATAAATACACTTAATAGAAGAAGTACGAGATGACCTGGAACCATAAGATCAGTTATCCATGCAGGATTTCAATGCCATGACTGAAACAAGGATAGGCACTTACTCAATCATGAGATCAAAAGAATTTGAAAGTACAATTTTTGTAAGTGAAACTCCCAACCAAGATTAAATATGGAATGGTTAACCACTGGATGGAAAGCAAGGTGGTGAACAAAATAATATCATGCCCAAAGGAATTATGAATTTAGAGAGTCCATGTGACAACAATAATATACCAATTGCTCACAAGATAAAGGTTGACAATAATAATTATAAATAAGTACATATTAAGCCCAAAAAAGGGCATCAACATTGGTGTACATTGTTTAGAAGAAGAAGTTAGCCAGACTATGGAATTGTACAAGGAATTCAATGATGTCATAGTATGGACTTATAAAAATTATAAATTATATGGCAAATATATCATCCAATACATCACAAAGTTGTTACCATATGAAAATCCATTCTGACAGAAACATAGATCGAGGAGTTCCAAAATTGAGGCTCTATTGAAGTAAGAAGCGACCAAGCATCCTGAGCAACATATGGTGATTAAATTTCTTGAAGCACTAATCACTAGATATCATATTCCAACCACCATAGTCTCAGCTAATTCTCAACCTTATAGAAAAGCAAAGAATTTAGATCTAGGAATGGAATATGAAATATGCTAGAATATTATCCTCAGGAAAATCTATAACTTTTAGTAGAATCCACCTACAAAAATATTCTAAAGAGCGTCAAGAGGAACACTGGAAATGATCCCAGAATTTGGCATTTACTCTTGGATCAAATCTTGTAGACTGATTGAATAAGAGTTGAAAGGGCTTTGAAGACACCACTCTATTCCTAGTCTTATGAAGAAGAGGCCATACTGCCAACAAATTTAGAATTTTTGGCAATAAGATTCATCAAATATACCATCTAGGAGGAGTTGCACCCTTCATAAATGGTAATTAATTTTAATTAGGATGATTCGATGCTCAAATAGAACTAGGATAGAGCAAAATTAGGGATGAATGAAAAAATTGATCCTATGTCAACCATCCTTTAGTTGTGCCAATTGGACAACCATTTACTGTTCATCCCAGTAGATGATCAACATCTCAATATTTAAGCTTAGAATAAATGGCATGCTTTTTGTACATATTTAAGCTTAGAATTTTTTCTTGAAGATGAAGTTGAAGCAGAAAATCATCCTTCTCCTAGTTCACCCACTAACACAAGCTCCTACCTTATTCACTCCACAACCAAAATAAGGTAATTTTTACAAGGAATTTTCCCCTATGAAATGTCTATACTATCCTATACTCTCACCCCATTTCCTACCTCATTAGTCACTCTGGTTCTCCCAATCACTACCTAGGAACCATTACCAAAGATCTTTTTTACTATTTAATTAGCAGGGGAGAACCAACTAAGTTGGAGGATGAGTTGAAGAGGGAACAACAAGAAAAGAATCATCAAGAAAAAATACATAGGGGGATCCTCCATAGGAAAAAGAATCACAACAACATGCATAAATAACTTTTTGTACAATCATACCATAATATCTGGTTAAGGATAATGACTCTGAAGCCCAATAGAACAAGCATAAAAGCAATATTAAGGGGTAGGTATAAATCCATGTCTGGAAAAATAAACAAGAAGATAGTAGTAATAAATTTTCATCAAATCATCAATTCTAGATATGGGATACACATCAATGTTTGTACTATTCTAGAGTAAATCAATGATACTTGCGGGATTTATCTAAATTACAAGCAATAATGAGGTGAAAAGTCACACAAATCAATTCCAAAAGAATGTGGAAGATATCCTTCAAGTATTAGATAGATCAAAATGAGGAAGATATTAAATAATTGGAGGATGGTCCATGATATGATGAAAATATTCCTACTGGGCTAGGTTAAAAAAAAAAAGAACAAGGAGCACAAAAAGTAGAAGAATGATGATTTCCTAAGGTGCCCATATTGGTTCTGAAACAACCTATAGTTGTAGCTAGGTTTACTGATGAAGATCCATGTTTTTAGGTGCATCTTGTATTTTGGGTATTCTCCAATTTACTTTTTGCTCCCCTTTATCCACTTCTATGCATACTTTCACTTGAAATTTTCTTTCATAATTTATCCCATAGACCCTAGCCTGATTCTCCTAGAAAATTTCCACTCTCTAGATGTCCCCATGTATGATTTTGATTTAATTACCTCCATCCCACCATCACTTATTACTTTTTATTTTAAAAATGGATTCCATTATCTAGTCCATCATTATAGTTTTGATCACTATTCCTAGCACAGCTGTAAAATCCTCAATAGTGTGTCTCCTACCTTACCCATGTTTTACCAATTGTCTACGTTATATGAATAGTGAAGTCTGAGTTATCTTTTTATGAGATAAAAAACCTTGGGAGCTTACAAGAATGTGGGTGTATTTATCCATCATCCACATGCACTTTGACAAGGAAGAGCTAAAAGTAAGTGAACTGTGCAACATTAAAGCATCTAGTAAAAAATTGGCTAAGTTTGGATAACTAGGAGTTTTACACCTAACTGATGCTCGAATTGGTTTCGTAGACCCGGTCAACTAAATATTTTGAATATGAAAATTCAAGGAAGGGTTGGAATTTTTTTCCTTCATTGAGGTTGGGAAAAAGATCAGAGATTTGACCCAACTAAGGATCTTGTAATTGCACTCGATATGAGTTTGCAAAGTTTAGGATGTTCAACCTAGCCATAGGATATTAGAAGTTTTGTCGCCAAATGAAGCCTAGGGTGGTATAATAGTTTTGGCATATGAATACAAAGAAATTACCAACTATAAGAAGTACCAAAAGAATCATACCCAACCTAAGCTTGGATAGGTACCAGATACCCAGTTCTAGTGTTTTGCAAATGGTTAGAGCCTGAATTGGTTTGGGAGACCCAAAATATGGTGGAAATATATTTCATTGCAAAAATAAAATAAGTGTCAATGCCATTGGAGGATTTGAACCTGATAGAGACATGAAGGGTTGCCAATCATTCTTCTAGAGATGGGAATCCAACAAAAATAGAACCTAGAAGGAATTGAATGACTTGAACATTATAAGAGCCCAGGAAGGCAAAAACTCCTTGACCTAATACTAAAGTCCAATACTAGAAGCCCAAAGGGTTTTGACCCAATAAACACCTAAAGAGGTACCATAACCCTAACCTAATACTAGATAACTCAAGAACATAAATAAGACAAGTAATGATATTATAGAAGGTTTTATACCTAGCTAGTATACACCAAGGTTCTAAACACTCGATGTAGATGGCTCAATCAGGTCTAGGACTGGATCTCCTGCATGAGGAATATAATTATCCCAGAACACCTGTACAATGTAGGTTACCTTTCAAAGGAACCTCAAAAGCATAATTGTGTTTGTGGCCCTCACACAGGATACGGGATGGCTCAACTAAAAGTAATAAAGAAAGATCAACAAACCATATCCAAGAAGAAGACTCAGAACTACCTAGCATTGCATAGATTTTTGCCAAGTTAGCAAGCCATGATGAGGCATTTGGGGTATCCATATTTACCAATGGTATAATTAGCTGGCACTACCTCTAACATAACAACATTTTATTTCTATAATAATGATATCTTTTGATAATTATGTGATTGTAAAATATCTATATATACAAGGATGTAGAATGAATATTGGTTGGCTCTTAAGCATTTATAATTCATGTGTAGGGATGAACATTGCACCTTAACGCAAATAGACAACTATCTAGCCTCTATTTAAATTCACTCAGAGTATGTATATGTGTATTGATGGCTGCATATTTATAATTTAAGAATATTAAATTTTTATGGTGATAATTCTAAATATTGGATTTTTTTTGTACTCTTTTAATTGTTTATAATTCGTGGTCTTAGTAAGAAACAATAGATTAAATTAAATACTTTGTTATTGTTTGTGCAGTTGGCTAGTCTATTAGGTATTTGGTTGTTTAGTTGCATGATATTTGTTATATTATATGCCTTGATGTTGCTTAATCTATACCACTACAAGTTTTGGATCTAGTTTAGTTTATTTCTTTTAGCATATTTTTCTCCCAACTTTTAGAAATAGTTAGCTGGGACTTCAAGGAACTGACCTCATACGACGATAGACCATGGTAGTTCTCATGATATCCTCAAAATTTAAATGTTGGTCAAGGTATTTGGGTACACAAACATTTCCATTGGATAGATTTTATGACCAACATGTAAATATATATTGTAGAATTTGATGATTTGTCTTAAACTCAAAGGATCTCCCTACCAAATAATATTGCCAACACTTAAGAGCAAATACTATCACTGCCAATTCTAGATCATGGGTTGCATATTTGACCTCATGTAATTTCAAATTTCTTGATCCATAGGCTACCACTACTCCTTGCGAGAGAAATCCTCCCAAACTAAAAAAAAAAAACTACCTTGAGGATCAAGTATCTTTAGTATAGGAGGTGTAGTAAGCTTTTGCTAAGCAAATCAAAATATACTTCACATTTATCCATCCACTAGAATTATTTCTCTCTCCCCTAAAGGTTAGTTATTGGTGATTTTATTTTGAAGTAATCCTTCACATGTCACCTATAGTAATCGGTAAAACCCATGAAACTTAAAACTTTTATCACATTTATTGGTGGCGGCCAATTCAAAATAGCTTTTGTTTTCTTAGGATCTACCACATTCCTTCTTCTATACAACATGCCCTAAGTATTATTATTTTGGCACATAAAAATCACACTTGGACAAGTTCCCATAAAATTAATTCTTCCTTAGCAGTTCTAGCATGATCATAAGATGTCTATCATGCTCTGCCTTATTTTGGTAATATATAAAAATGTCATCCAATAATACAAGAACAAATATATCCAAATGCTTCCTAAATATACTATTCATTAGGTTTATAAATTTTGTTGGAGTATTTTTTAGATCAAAAGGTAAGATAGTAAACTCGTAATGGTTGTAACAAGTTTTAAAGGTTGTATTATGTGTATCCTCCTCAAATATTCACAACTAATGATATCCAAACTTCAGATCAATCTTTGAGAAGATAGTGGCATCTTTAAGATGATCAAAGAGATATTTGATCTTGTGTAAAGGATATTTGTTTTTGAAAGTTGCCTTGTTTAACATTCTATAATATATATATAATCTCAAGGAACCATACTTTTTCTTTATGAATAGCATAGTTGTACCCCTTGGTGACACACTTTGTCTGACTAATATTTTTTTCCGCAACCATTGTAGCTGCAAATTCAACTCTTGAATTTCTATGGGATTCATTCTATAAGTAGCTCTATGTGTAGGCTCGATTCTAGGTTGAATATCCATCATGTTTGGGTGGTAATACATGTAAATATTCTAGAAATACATCCCCAAACAACTGAATAATGGGATTTAGCCTGAACACATCTTCCTTCTTTTCTTCCTCAATTTCATTTATCTTAACAACATATACCATTCCTCCATTTTTGATAGCTTTATTAAGTTGCATTGCAAAAAGTGTTTGAGGTTGAAAAGCCCCTTTCAGGAAATACACCCTTTGTACATATCCACCATCTTCTATGTACTTAATCCATATTTCTTAAAAAATAAGTATTACCTTGTGCATTTGCAATCGATCCATTCCTAGAATTACACAAAGGCATGTAGTGGTGACACATACAGGTATCTCATTGTCATTCCACTAAGGTAAGGTGATTTTTTCTATAGGGTAACATTGATTAATGGAGTCAGTTCATCTTGAACCATACTTATACTTCCACCCATGTGCCAAGATTCCTCGTCTTTCTAAAATATCTTGAGCTAAACTAGTGGAAATAATGCTATTTGTATCACCACTATCAATTAAGATTTTAACTTTCTTACCAAAAAATTTACCCTTTATTAATAGTGGTGTAACTTGAACTTATAGATTTTGATTTCTTAATGCAACAAAAATCTTGTGCATGGGTTCTTTATGTACAGGTTCTTTGTACATTAGTTCCTTTCCCTTTGAACTTTTTCCTACCCTATGTGGATAATTATTGGCATAATGCAGTCCTCTACAAAGAAAGTATCCTTATTTTTGTCGTAGGTGTACTATCTACTTTTGTCCTTCTACTTTTTCTACAATTGGAGGATTAGTCTATCCTTGTGGTAGTTTGTTGTTACCACTGTTGTGATTACGATTATTTCCTTGGAACCTTTTCTTGAACTTTCCTTGCTTCCTATCATTCCTTCTATATTATCTAGAGATACTTTTTTTTTTTCCTCTTTACAAAACCTGTGCTATTTTTTTCCTTAGTGCTTCTTTGCCCTGCTCATCTAAACCTTCATAATCAAAATAGGGTTTGAGATATTTTTTAGTTTTTCTATCCAAACCATAGTCTTTCTATAGAGTAGTATGTTATCACATATCTACCTCTTGCCCTATTCTAGGATCTGCTCCTAGTATAAAATTATGGATGTTAATTTTATCATTGTATTCAGGCACATATTTCAGCAACTTGACAAATATTTGATAATATTTTTCCACTGTCCTAGTTACTTGCTGAATTTTAGTGAAGTCCTCAAACTTCTAAGAATAAAAGTGCTTCGTGAGGAATATCTCTCTAAAAGCTACTTAAAATTCATCCCATTTTAATTTGACCATTTTCATAGTTTTTTGATCCTCACTAAAAGTTTCCCACCAATCCAAACCATCACCTTGCAAATGCAGTGTGGCATAAAACGTTTGAGTGCCAAAGAATTTTTTTTTCATACTACAATAGGTTTCTATATCTTTCAACCAAGCTTTAGCTTTATCACCATATTCCTCTGCATTGAACTTGGAAGACTTTAAATGTTTTATTTCCTTGTCCAATTTGACCTCTAGTTGAACCTTAGCCTGTTGTGCCTCAATAAGGGGTTCATTTACCTGTCTCATTCTAGATTTTCCAGGTTGTGTTTCCAAATTCAACACGACATCTAGAAAATATTTTTGTGTTTCTACCTGCTCATGAATTAGGGTCACTATCAAATTGATATTTTATCTTTAACTAATAGGATTATTTGAACCTACATCTGGGGTTCTATCCTCTATATTGGTCTATTGTGTCTACCTCATTTTTGGGGCAGCACTTCCTCTCCTTGTCTTTGGTGGCATTGTCTCTAACCACATGCAAGCGAGAAAATATGGGTTAGTTTACCACATCAACTACATTCCTATCTATTTTAAATAAATAGACGAGTCTATTCCTACTAGATATTCTATTTGATCAAGGTATAACCATGCATAGATATATTTTTCTATTACACTCCCCGACTAGTTTTATGCAGTGAACCTAATCCACTATGAACCAGACTCTGATACCAAATGTCATAATTCAATTTTCTAACCTAGTTTTATTTTTTACTATAGGGAATTCTTAGTTGCAATGTAACCCACATATAATTTTTTTATCTATAAATTTTCCAGGGTACAACCATCCCTACATCTTGTGTATATCTGGCTATACAAGTGTCCTAGGTGCAAGGCTATAGTTTACAAGTTATCTCTCTCACTAGCCACATGAGCTAACTTGCCTCCCATTTTATTCCTCCAAAAGGAGTATGCTAAAAGCCACATGCTACTCATATCCATATAAGTAGGGCTAGAGCATATAAAAATTTACTATCCTTCTCATCTATAACATGAGCTAGTTAGTTCTTTAATTGCCTCATTAATTTATTGTTTGTATGAACACCTTAGATTAGTCAAGATTAAATATTGCCAACTAATAAGGGTCAATGAAGGTACTAAAATTCCTTTTCAATATACACCCATCAAATTCCTTTATGAGGTATATAAATAATTCCTTAGTTCCCCCTCCCTTTACAACTACATGTTTCAAGTTACCATAAGGTTTATCCTATTCCAATATTTAGTTACTGTTAACCATATATTATATCTTTTAGTAGGGTCATAAATTAATTTGCTCACATATTTTGAGAAGATTAATTAATTCATTTGTCTATATAAGTATAACATGGTTTTAGTTTCCAAGCACACCTTTTTTTATACAACTAAACTTAACATAGAGAATTCTATAAACTTCCTATGATTCCTCATTTCCAAGCAATATAATCAATTAAACATTATTTCCATTACATATCTTTAACCAACTCTCAACAAAGAATGCATGGTAAGCTCATCTAGTGTATTAAGCAAGATAACATTTAAGCAAATATTATCCACACAATAAACCACAACGATGCATTATTTACCCTAGGATAAACCTTGTAGGGAAAAACTAGCCTCAAATTCTCTCCACTATTAATTCCTTAATCATGCTAAACTTTACATTGGATATGGAATTTCCATGATATCCTATATTCTTAATGTAGAATCATTAATGAAATATGGAGTATTAGTTTTGTATTGCATATGGAGTATCAATGAATAACAAATAGGAAGTAGTTCATATGGTTGTAGAACTACTTAACCATCATAACCTATTAAAATACTTGGCTTTGTGCTTCACATTAAATATAAGCACCAAAGAAATATAAATAATGTAATAATATATCACTATAGGATAAAATATCCCAATATAGGAAAACACCCACCATTATTACATTATTTGGAAATACAAAGAGCATTGCAAAACAATTCATATATGACACGTGCAAGTTCATATATGACATCTACAATTTTCTCATCAGTGGGAATGTACTAGAGTTGTATGTGGTGCTTTGGAACTTCATCTTGAATGAAATAACATTAAGTTTCAATGTGTTTGGTACGCTCATGAAATACTAGATTCTTGACAAGGTTCAAAACACCTTGATTGTTGCAAAAAAAGTGTAGTGGAAGACCCATGTTTCTAAGAATGTGACTTAACCATATTATCTCACAGACTTCTCCACATGCTACGTGATATTTTGTATCTATAGAAGATAGAGAAACCAACTAATACTTCTTACTATGCCAATAGATAGATCCAAATCCAAGATGGAAAATGAATCCAAAAGGTGACTTCCGATCATGAATGGATCCAACATAGTCTGAGTCCATTTATCCCTGCAAGAATAAATTGTCATTTTGCTTGTACTCCAAGCCATATTTTCTACTACCATAGACATAATGAAGAACCTATTTTACTATTTTCCAATGACTCACCTTAGGATCCTGCATGAACCTTGAAAGATAACCCATAATAAAATTAATATCTAGATTGGTATTGATCAGATATATGAGACTCCCAATCAGCTGGTGATAGAGAATACCATCTACCTGTGGAGATTTATCATATCATGATAACTTAATCCCTGGTTCTATTGGAGTTGCTTTAAGCTTGAAATCAGTCATGCAATATTTTTCAATCAATATCTTGTCATAATTCTTATGTGTCACTCTGATATGATTCTTTTTTTGAGCCACTTCTAAAATAAGACAATAGTGAAGAAGTCCTAGATCTATCATATCAAATGATTGTTTCAAGTCATATTTCATTGTATCTATCATGTTATTTGAACTACCAGTGATGATCATATCATCAATATAGAGTACTAAAATCACTATGTCAGAACTTTTATTCTTGATATAGATATTAGCATTTGAAGGAATTATTTTGAATCCATGCTACAATAGGTGGCTGCCCATTTTGATGTACCAAGATCATGGAGCTTGTTTTAACCCATACAAGGATTTAAACAACTTGTAAACTTTTTGCTCTTGTCCTTCAACCACAAACACTTATGGTTGGGTCATGTACACTTATTCTTGTAGGTCACCATTTAATAAGGCACTTTTGACATCCATATGATGTAACTTCCACCCAAACTGAGCTACCATAACACAAAGTATGTGAATGGTAGTCATTCTAGATGTGGGTATAAAAGTTTCCTCATATTCAATATCTTATTTCTATGCATAGACATTTGCAAAAATGTGTGAATTAAGCTTATCAATATTTTTTATCTGCCTTATACTTCACTTTGTATACCCATTTGCAGCAAATGGGCTTCTTTACTAAAGGTAGATCAACGAGCTTCCATGTTTTATTTTTCATGAGAGATGTATGTTCTGCATCCATAGCAATCTTCCACTGAGGCTCACTAAGTGCATATTGAACTGTGGTGGGTTCAATATAATCCAATGAAGTTATATAGACCCTTTCATCATCCACATCCATATATTGTTCTCTATCTTCCTTAGCATCTACAGAAAGTTTCTCAAAGTGTTGAAAAATATTGTCAACTTTTAAAGTTGATGCTTCTACTAAATTTTATGCTTCTACTCTCATTTGATGAGTCATACATCATGTTCAAGGTCAATCTAAAGTGATATCTAGAGGAGAAGTCACTTTAGAATCTCTCATTGTACTTGTATACCATTTTGGGATATTTTTTTGTGGGATATTTTTCTATGGGGAAGAAACCTCTTTCTTAGTTTCCTCTTCATCCAAGTATACATATGTAGATGTGTTTTTAGATGTTAAAGCTTCATTAAATACCACATCTCTACTAGTGTGTGTTTTATTGGTATTTGGATATATCAAGTAATATCCCTTGAATTGCTCATCATAACCAAGAAAAATACACTGTAAGGTTTTCTCATCTAACTTCTTTCTCTTCTATTTTGGAATGTGCATGAATGCCTTACACCCAAAAATTCTTATATGAGAAATGGAGGTTTTCTACTACTCCATGATTCTTGTGGAGTCATACCCTGTAGATATTTTATGGATGCTCTATTACGAAGGTACAATGCTGTATTCACTACTTTTGTCCAATATTGTTGCTCAATATGTGCTCCCTTAAGCATGCATCAAACCATTTCCATGATGGAATGGTTCCTCCTCTCAGTAAATACATTTTACTATAGAGTATAGGCTATTGTAAGATGTCTCTTAATCCCATGTGAATTCAAAAATTATGAAAATTATTTGCAGGTGTATTTCGCCCCTCGATCTAAGCAGAGGGTCTTGATGGAACATCTTGACTCCTTCTCAACACTCTTATTGAACTACTAAAAGTGTAAAAATTCCTCTGATTTAAATTATAAAAATAAAATTATACCTCTTTCCACAATAATTGTTTGGCATAGGATCACACAAGTCAGTGTGTACCAAATCCAAAGATTTCTTAGCTCATGAAGAGCTCACCTCAAATGGTACTCGATGTTGCTTTCCTACTAAGAAATCTAAGAATACTAGCAATTATGGATGAAAGGTTTGGAAGACCTTTCACCATCTCATATTTCATCAACTCGAGAAAATATCCCAAACTCATATGCCTATATCTCTTGTGCCAAATAGAAGTGGTCTCCTTTGTGTTTTACACCATGGAAACATGAAGCATAAAAACATCATCTAAGATAAACAATCCATGCTTGTATGAACCTATTGCTACATGCTTTACCCTCCTAGTGATGAAGCATTGCTTCCTACCATCTTCAACTATGAAAACAATATCCATGTTTTTATCCAAGATCTGAGGGACTGACAATAAATTGTTTGCCAATTCAGGAACATAGAGAACTTTCTCAATATGACAATATCCATCTAGAAGAGTGACCAAAAAATTTCTTGCACCTTGGATGTGATATATTTTATCATCATCAATTATCACTAGTTTGTATTCCTTTGCCTCAACAGTCTCAAATCACGATCTATCACCAGTCGTGTTTGATGGCACCAAAATCAATATACCGCAAAGGATTATTTTATTGAGAATATGTGTGGGTCATGAGCACCTTGTGCACTCTCTCTGATTCTGAGTTTTATTCCTCATAAGAAAACATTTCCCTTGGGTTACTTATTCTTATTTTGTGGTTTGTATTTCCTCTTTCCCTATTTCTTGTGATCTTGGTCATTGGGTTTTTTATTCTTGAAATAACACTTGTTGGTGTCATGGTTATCCATATCACAAATTTTACATTATTTATTTTCTTTTTGTTGAGGTTTTTTTACCTTTTTATTTTGATGAATATCCTCCTTTATGAAAGTGACCTTGCTTATTTCCCCTTGTTTTGAATTTGAAGCTAATTTGCCTCCTCAGTTTGAAGTAAATTTACCAATTGCATAAAAGTAACTTTTCTACCAAACACTTGTAGATATATGATCAACACCTTGTAGGATTATATAAAAGCTCTTAAAATAATGGAAGTCAAGAGAGTATATGGCACTACTTCTCCCATAGCGTTCAATTTGAATTTCAATTCTACCACTCTATATAGGAACAATTAAAATGTCTCATAGATTTCATACTGAGTGTATGTTGTTGAGATTTAAGGTTAAGAATAGTGGACTAATTCTTCCCTTAATAAAATGTAATCAAAGCATCCCAAGCTTCTTTACTAGTTTTTGAATCAAAAATATGAGGTTGTACCTCATCTGTAGTAGCAAGCATAATAGACATGAAACACCATCTATCCTTCTTATAAAATACCTCTTGAACTATCCCTGCTATTGTAGGATGTTTTGTAGTTCCAGTCACTACATCCCACAAATATTCAACTCGAAGGATAACTCTCATCATTGTTTTCCATGGTGAAAAATTAGAACCTTTGAGAAACTGTGAATCTGACATATTTTTGTGAACAATGGACATTGCGAAGGTTCCTTATAACACTAAATGGTCCCCCTTTCGATATACAACAAAGAGGGCATGAAAGGGAATTCAATAAAATTTATGGCACCTACCTCAAAACCCTTTTAAAAAATGATGATGGGTTAGAGGATTTTATGCCAAACAATAAAAAAGAATAAGGGTATAAAATGGAGTGAATATCAAAACTGGCATTCCTTATTTCTCCCTGATTATTTATAGAGAACAATAGCTTAGACATAGTTTTTGCAACTATGTTAGGTGTTAGATATAGTAGCCCAAATAATACCAACATTACCTATAAGTGTGGGCCAGAGGTACCATATATACCGAGCACTACAACTAGGTTTAAATTTTGGGGTTTTTATTTTGCTTTTAATTTTAACTTATGATCGAAATGCAAAAAATAGGAAATTAAATGTAGTAAAAAATCATAATTTCCCATAAATTTTAACTATATGTGTCGGTTTCCATCGAAAATGCACCTATTTACAATACCAATTTTTGTTTAAGATGTCGGTCTCCATCGAAAATGCATCTTTGTTACAATGATTTTTACAAATTATGTGAGTTTTTGGTTTACAAAAATGATATTCTATTCCACAATTTTCTCCCCCCCTTTGTCTTAGAATTTTGTAAAATAAAATGCTTTTGATTCCCCCTTTTTAGGTTTAAAATAAACTAGGGTGAAAAAAAATTCAATATACCCTTTCAATGGGCAAAAAAAAAACTTGCTTATCCCTCCAAAAAATGCACTTGTTAGCCCTATTTTGCTTTGGGGTATATAAAGAAAAATTTGCAATAAAAAAAATCCTTTGAATAAGGTATTAAAAATATACCTCTTCACCTCCTTTGTGAAGCAAAAATTGGTGTTTTGAGGCTTCACGTGGTTTAAACCCACGACCACTTGTGAAATACCTTAGAACTCTCTGCCTTACCATCTCAGCTATGGGCTTTGATGAAACCACAACAAGAATCAATGTATTTTAAGATGTCCTTCGTCCACCAAGTTTTCAAAAATAACAAAGATAAACTTTCCTTTGTGTGTCTTTGGGCAGGGGTTAAACCTCCGACCTCCAAGAAACCCAAATGGCTTCACACGCAATGATCGACCAATCTAACTATATGTTTAGATGATAATAGAGATGAAAATCATTCATATTAAGTCTTTTCCACCAGAAAAGAGGGAAAAAAAACTTTTGAGGATATTTATCCCATATGCAGCCCATCGTTGCAATTTGCATGGGATAAAAACAAAGCCTCACACTTTATTATTTGATTGCCTTGGGTCAATCACTGTTGAAGATAAATATTTTACCATCTTACACATTCAAAAAACATATTCCACGTGCGTGCGATAGATGCCACATCAACCACCCAATGGATGCCACATAAGTCGCCTTGCACAACTGGATACCACATCAAACTACCATCTGACTCAGTCTATGTGCTTACTATCTTGGTCCATGTGTAGTCTTGATCTATATGCTTGGTCGACTCCTTGATATACATGTTGTGTCGGGTCCAAAATATTTAGGGATTCCCTTTAGAATGTTTGCCCTAAATGCTTACCTCAGGAAATGTGTTTCAATATTTTTAACTATGTTGTTTTCCCGTTAAGCTCTAATACCACAATGAAATCCATATTTAGGGATTCCCTTTAGAATGTTTGCCCTAAATGCTTACCTCAGGAAATGTGTTTCAATATTCTTAACTATGCTGTTTTCCCGTTAAGCTCTAATACCACAATGAAATCCATAGCATTAGTTTCGTATTGCATATGGAGGATCAATAAATAACAAATAGGAAGTAGTTCATATGGTTGTAGAACTACTTAACCACCATAACCACCTAAACTACTTGGCTATGTGCTTCACAACAAATATAAGCACCAATGAAATATAAATAATGTAATAATCTATCACTATAGGATAAACTATCCTAATATAGGCTAACAATCATATCACATATCTAAAGCTTCCCTTAATGAGATAGTCAATTATTTCATAAAGAAACCCTTGAATCTAAGCCTTGGAAATAAATTTCATATTTTGAATCTCACCATCATAACAATATTTGAAGTATGCAATAACTCATTAGGCAAACACCCCATTAAACCAGACCGATAGATATCTTAAATCATATATCAACTATATTTTTCATCCAATACATGTCAAATTTAAAATTAATAATTGCTACAGCATTTGGAGAGAAACCTATATTTTAATCTGGAGCTACCAGTTTCGAAACCTTACAATTACCTTACACAAATCAATCGCTACTTCATTTGATTAAAACCAAAGTGAATTATCCATATCATAATGACAAAAATACTTCTAATTAAAATGGAAACTTTAAACTAAAAGAACTATTTCTGCCTTAACTCAACTTTATATATCCTCTTAAATTTCTAAAGAAATTCATTGTGACAATTAAATTTCTTTCTCTCAGTTATATGTAAATGATCTCCACAATAGAATATATTATTGTCAGCCAACGTAAAAAAGTAATAACATTACACTACTAGAAAAAATATGACATAATAAAAAAATATTTATCAATAAAAAGGAAACTCCTTCTAGCATGAAAGAGGATCACAATTTAATTTTGATCTTGCTTTTCTATTCCAGTAAAACTTACCGTCCATACTAAAAAACATTATAAGAACACTCAAAAACATCCACATTTAGGCTATTATTCCATTCTCTAAGAGAAACATTTCGAAAACAAAATCACTCTTCAAACCAACTATATATGTTTAGGCATAATAGAGTAACACCCTCTAATATCGTCAAAGGAATTTTTATAAGAACACATAATGGTGTCCATAAAAAGTAAGAGACATATTATCTAAGAAACACCTCTATCCATCACAAATATCAATAGCAACCATTAATAAGATTTTTGTTTCTTTTTTAAATAAAAGAAGACTCACTAATTTTAGAATGTTACAGTTGAGGTAAAAAATTTAATCCTCTGACTAAAATAAAATCACTATCCATGTACACTTACTACTCTATCGCCCTCCCATTAAAGTACAACACACAATACATGTATGGTAGAAAAGTTGGATAATTTCACACAAAAAAAACACAACTCAATCTAATTCAACTCATCTATCCTAGATGAGATTCTACTACATAGTGAAATATTATCATTAATTTCTATACCAATGAATTGATAACTCAACAGAGCTAAATCCAATGTTTTCTATTATAGTTTTGACTATAAATACATACACATATTATTCTATTAGACCAACGAGTGGAAAAAAGTGTCTTCTATTCCATATGGTTGGTAATAGAACATCAATCCTTCCGGATATAACATAACTCTTATACTACCATACCCAATATAATAAACCAAATATAATAGTTTTAAGTGCAACTCTACCTGAGATATATGGTTGATTTGTAGTGAACCAGATCAATTGCTCGATGTATTCACTCTAAAGCCTCCTTTTATAGTTTGAATGTCAATATCTCCTTGATTTTTTAGTGAACTTAATTTTATTTTTTTTCGTATCTTTGTTCACCAATTTTGTTTTTCCATCCCTTCATTCTCCTTGGCATTTCTAATGGATGAAGCATATCTCCACTCCTCCACTACTCTATCACCCATCCATTTCATAAGTATGATGATAGATCTTCAACTTAGAATTAAATGATGCTACGCTTTTGTTGTTCTCCACCTAGATTTAAGCATCTTTCTCTCCTTTAACAAATAGCTCAACCTATTATTAAATAATAATTTAGCAACCCAAATGCCAAATCACTTGTCTCCTTCAATATTTTACACATATATATTAAAATAATTTCCTACCAGTATCTTTGTGAACTAGCAATTAGTAATAGAAATATTATTATGTTACCTCAAATCCTTACTAGTTCCTTACAAAATATCAACAATAACCTTTTCAATAATGTAGCTAAGCCATAAGACAAATTCTAATTAAATATTATCCCTTACTAGAAAAGTAATGAAGTCAACCTCATTATTATGTTTGAAAAACTCTATTCCATTCTCTTTCTTTAAAAGAGATTATATTTTAAGAACATTATAACAACTTAAAACATATCTACTGGATTTTTGTATTCAACAACCAAGAAAGAAAAATTTGATCTATTCCTTTCATGCAAATCATGCTATGTTACTATATGGAAAGAGAGTATTTATCCAGGTTTCTCTTTTGCCAATGAATACACCACCTCATCTTTCGCCTTTTCTAATGACAACCCTTTTTTTCTTGTAGTTACATCTTTCTTTTATCCACAAGACAACTTGCTCCTGCATCAATGCAAATATATTAGCAACATCATATTCTATCATTAAAATTATGTTTTTACCAAAATGTAATATCCCATTTTGAAGACTATGTGGACCCCATGCATTGTAATGTTTTATTTTTATCATTTATGGACAAGGAAGTGGGATGCCCCCTTTTTTTTAGGCTAATAGGTATTTTATATAATAAAAATTAAGTTTTGGGAATTAATGTTGATGTAACCTTCACTTAATGAATAATTAGAAGCCTCTAGTGGGGTGACTAGATGTATAGGCTTGGAAAGTCACTTTTAGGGTTTCATTATATCATGTTCATCTTGTAAATTGTAAGAGAGAGGATTGAATCCTTCCTCACCTTCTACTACTTAGGTGGTGTGCCCTAAGTCTTTAGAAATAGCCAATATTTTAGATAAGGTGATGTACCCTTGCTCTTGATTGGATATCGGGTGGATCTATCTCAGGATTCACAATTGTGTTGCAGATTTTGGTGTGTTGGAGTCTGGGAGTTGGTCGTCCAGCTTTGGGAGGCCATTTGTGCATGTTTTGTGACCTATTTTACCCTCATAGGAGGATCACACAACTTTGGGGATTTTTATAAAAAGTTTTGAGGGTTGATTTATGTTGTTGGATAGTTATTTGGTCTGTTTGCACTTTCAAAAAATTAATAAAATTTTGTATGGTTTGAACGTCCATTTTTAGGGTTCTTAGAGTAATTTCTAAGTAGTAATTACAAATCTAATCTATTTTGCAAAAAAATAATTTTTATTTTTTTAAACCCTAGTTTGCTAAGTTAGGGTTATTACAGTGGTATTAGAGTTGGTTTTCTACCAACCTATGAGAGCTCTTTATGCAGCCAAATAGGTACTATTTGAGGAGAAATAAGTCAAATACTAACCTCAACTAGTGGAAATAAATTCCAAAACCAAAAGTTGAACAAAGAGAGCTGGTGGAGATGGTAGATGAGCAAAGGGATCCTATTGAACATAAATTTCACACCATTATTTAGTAACTAACTCGTTTAGTGACCAATATGGATCAGGATGGAGTTCAGCCACCACCAAACTAGGGAGAAAATACTAACCCTCAATCGCCACCAGATCAAGGAGAGCCATCAAATAGGGTAGCCAATCAGGACCAAGGGAGTCACATGTCTGTGAGATACACTCATTCTCCTTTTCCTAGGCTAGCAAAACCCATGTTTTTTCCCAAGTAAGAACCTAATGTACACCAAGATATTGATGAACTAAATGCCCTATTTGTAGAATATCAATGTAGGGCTGAAGAATTTGGAAATACAATCACTTTCCAGAGTTACCTAGAGATCATGGGGAAGAAGGTTTGGAGAGACAATAAGTATGGAGAAAGAAATAAATTGCAACAAAAAATACAAGTACCAATATTCAATGTAGATGATAACATGTCTGCTAGGGCATGGCTATAGAAATTATAGACTTACTTTACTCTCATCCCTATGGATGAAGATGATGCAGTATAATTTGCTACCCTACATCTTTAGGGGGTTGCATATGACTGGTGGTATCATGGTCTCAACACACAAGGCCATGGAGAGATCACCTTATTTTATGATTTTAGTTAGAGTATCCTGGATCGTTTTGAGATGAGGGATGAGGAGGAATGTTTTAAGGAGTTGGCTACCCTTAAGTAGAAAAATATAGTGGAGGTATACATTGAGTAATTCTAGAAGATTTAAATCATGGTGACTAACATTTCAGAGAAGAGATTTACCTTTCTTTTCATTAAGGGTTTGGTAGATTCCTTGAGAGGCTTGGTAAAAGCCTTTAAACCTGCTTCATTGTAGATTGTAATGAAAATGGATCTGACCCTTGAGTCTAAAACATCATCAAAACCTAGGGTTTTAGCATCACCACCACCTAGGTTTATCTAGGTAGGACTGTCAGGATCATGCCATAGAGGGAATTTCTTCCAAAACAGAGAGACACTCCCTCTAGGGAAGAATCATGATTTTGGGAAGCCAATGCCCCCTCCATAGAGGGATTCAACACCTACACCACAAGGAAGGAGAGTAAATTAGGAGAACAATGATCTTAGGAGGAAAACATTGTGCTTCACATGCAAAGGCCCTTGGTTACCAGGCCATCACTGCTAGGGAAAGGGGTAAATTCACTACATTGAGGTCATTTTAGATGAGGAGGCATCAAAAAGTGAATATGAGTCTTCAGAGTAGCGTAAGCTTGAGGATCCATCCCTTGAGTCTCATGATAGATCAAACATTGACACATTGGCTACGTTGAGTAATGCAAATAGGTATCTCATAATCAAGGTGCTAGGAGAGACATTGGATAATAAGGTGATAGTATTTATAGATGGTAGGGCAACACATAATTTTGTGGATGAGGGTTTTGTAGCCAAGAAAATCTTGAAACCAAAAATATTTACTGGGTTTAATGTTGCTACTGGAAATGGGAGTATTGTGCTTTGCAATAGATTTGTGAGGCAAATGAAGGTAAATTTTGAGAATCATTCCATAGTAGATTATTTCTATGTATTTATATTGGGGGGAATTCCTTATTTCATACTAGGATTTCAATGGTTGTATTCATTGGGATACTAAACCACAAATCACCAAACATTGCAGCTAAAATTTAAAGCTAAATAACAAGAGGTAGTTTTGCAAGGGATCAAGAAAAATGTGGTCCAAGAGGTGACGTCCAAGAGGATGGAGAGGATTATCAAGAAAGAGGAGATAGTTTGATCTACTAGTGTATTTATGACAAAAGGTGTTGGAGTAGGGGTTTTCCTAATGCAAAAGGGATGGCCAATTGCCTTTGATAGTAGGAAAATTAGTCCAATGGAGAGAAATTTCAGCATATATGACAAGGAGATGCTTGACATTATGCATGCTTTGATCAAGTTCAAGCAATACCTTGTTTAAGATAAACTTGTGGTAAGGAGTGATCATAATAGCCTTAAATATTTCCTTGGACAGTGATATTTAAATGATAGGCAAAAAAAATGGGCCACTAAAGTGTAGGCATATGATTTTAAGATTGATTTTATAAAAGGGAAAGAAAATTCAACTATTGATGAACTATCTAGAATGCCCACATTTCACTCTATTTCCATTATAATACTTGACTGGAAGGTTGTAATTATGGTTGAGTATGTGAAGAACATTTTTCCATATAAAATTATTTTTGGCCACTTGAAAAATGAAAGGTATAACATGAAGGAAGGTCTTATTTTTTACAAAAATAGAATTTTATTATGTCAAATTTCAAGCTTAAATAGAAATTGATTACCACTATGCATGACGCACCCATGGTTGGTAATCAAGGTTTTTTTAAGACCTATAAATAACTACGTGAAAGGTTTTCATGGAAGGGGCTAAAATATGACGTATTGAAGAATGTGAGGGAATGCACCACTTTTTAGGATATTAAAATTGGAAACACATTGCTTACTGGTCTTATTCAATCCTTGCCTATTCCCAATCAAAAATGGTAAAGTATATCAACGGACTTCATCACGGGACTACCAAAAGTGTATGGTAATGATTGTATATATGTTGTGGTGGATAGGTTAACTAAATTTTTATACTTTTATGCTATTTCAGCTTCATATACATCAATACAAGTTGCTAATTTGTTCTTTAGAAAAGTGTTTAAATTGCATAGCATGCCAAATAATATTGTGAGTGATAGGGTCAATAGATTCATGAGTATGTTTTGGCAAGAGTTTTTCAAGCTTTGTGGCACATTTTTGACTCCAAGTACAAGATATCACCCCCAAATAGATGGCTAAATAGATATTGTGAATAAATGGGTTGAAGGCTACTTGAGAAACTATGTTTTAGGGAAACAAAATGCATGGATTAAATGGTTGCACTTGAGGAATTTTGCTATCATTCTTCCTATTTTATGTCTAACCCAAAATTATTCAATGGTTTAGGTATGTGCTTCAGACCCAACCCTAGTTTTCATTCTGCTAACTCGTTGCAGGGAAACCCCTTTGAGTGCCTTGTGACTAAACCATCAACTAATGTTGAGGTAAATTCCACTCCAGATATAGCCACTATGAATTCTCCTTCATTTATGGTTAAACCAAACCCTAAAATAGGATTTGATAATATTCAAAATGGAGACTCTATAATATGCTAATAATATCCTTCCAAAGGAAAGAATATTGATTTTTTAGTTTAAGGAAATTTGCAAAATTCAAATATGATCCTGAATTCCTTTTCAAAATGGAAGAGTCTTAGTTTAATGATGGATCTAAGAAATTCTTCAAAGTCTTCTTCTAGGATATTAAATGGTTCACCATCTAAAGGAGAGAATCTAGAATAGTTGGTTGTTTGTAAAAAATTCATAGAATCATCATCTAAAGGGAATAACATATTGGGATTTAGGCTTGGGATCCTTCGTCTTGTAATTCAAATCCAAAATAAAGGAGTTGTGGGTGTAGGTATTGAAAGAAAAGTGGAAAAATCCTCAAATAAAGAGTTCAAGAAAAGAACCACAAATATTGGCATTACCAATGGGTCCCAAGTGATATTGGAGCTAGAAGATAACAATGAGCAATTAAGTTTTTCAGAGAATTCACAAAGCACCAAATCCCAAATCCCAAACTCTGGTTCATGCAAGTGGGGGAAGAAAAATTATTGCAAAAATTGAAAATAAATTTTTTATATTGGAATATGAGAAGCTTCAACAACCATTCCATGCAAAGACTTTTATGCTTAATGAGAAAGGATTTGGCTCCTCAGTTTTTACTTTTGCAATAAAATTAACTAGATGAAGATAATTTTTTTAAAATAAACAATGAATTATGGAAGAAGGTAAATTTTGCTATGAGTAATGCATAAGGGTCCTAACTAGTTTTCTTCTACCTTGATTTTGAGCAAGTGCCTACAATATTGTAGAGAATCCTCTTTCCCCCATGGATTCATTGGGAAATTTTCAAAATGTTTTTTCGAACTTTCTTGGAGTACGAGTGTGTTTCTTGGCATGGGAAAAAAATTTCTAATCTAAATGTTTTTTTAATTTCCTTATATTAGGAGTGTGTTTTTTGACATGGGTGGGAAACTCTTCTTGGTATATATATGAATTTAATTTTAATCAAGACTTCATGATTTGAGTGGATCCTAAGTTTCTCCTTGGGGTCGTATTTCCTAGATTGGGTGAAAAACTTTTCTATTTAAAATATTCTCGATATTAAAAGTAGGTTAGACGATTGGGTAGATTCCAAGTTCTCTTAGGGATTTATGTTCTGGTGTTGACTCTGACTAGTGAAGATCATTTGGGATCTGGTTCTTCCTCTCTTTCTTGAATTTAGTTGTTGGGCCCTATTTTTTTGGCTCGACTTCTCTTATTGTTACCCTTGTAGTTTTGTTTTCAAGGATTTTTTTGTTGTAAAAAGGTTTAGGGACCCTTGAAACCCTAATTTGCATTGTAAAAGGTTCAAGGATACTTTCAAAATCCCTTATTCTATCTAATAAAAAAAATTAAACAATATCTCTTTACATTATAAATTTTACAATAAAGGTTTTAAATGAGGAAAAAGATATTTATATTCAATATTTCAACTCAATATTGCTTTTGCTTTTGCTGAGAATTTGGGTATTCTTTCCAATAACCTTGCTGAGGGGTATGGTATCCTCAGAGGCCTTCAAGAGGCTACTAAGGTTGGATGATAAAATGTGCTAGTTGAGTCTGACTCTCAAATTATGATTAACATCTTGAAGACTCCTAATAATAATAAGGTGGATTGGAGAATAAAAATAATTATTGAGAAGATTCAATTAATCCAGATGGGATTTTTGAAAGTTGATTACAATCATGTTGTCAAAGATCAAAACAAATGTGCTAATGCTTTAACTAATTGGGATTTGGAAAAAGGTGATCTTACTTATTATGGCCACCCTCCTAGATGGTGGGCTTCTCAAATTAGGGAAGCTCTTCTTTCTATCATTTCTTTGGATGGCTCCAGTTCTGAAGGTACCTAGTTTATTCTTGTTTTTTTTTTTACTTCTCTTTGGTTCATTTAGTTTTTTTCATTCCCTAGCTCATTCTATTATTTATTTTGTTTCCTCTATTGATTCTTGCCTTAATAGTCTTATGGTTTAGATAGGTCATTGTTATCTTCATTTTTTTTTTTTGTTTTTGTTTTTTAAGGTGGGTGGGTTATTTTGTTTTGTTTTTGTTATCTTCATTGTGATAAATACTTATGTAATAATTTTTAAATTTTTAACATCCTATGAGTATGGTGTGGAGGTATACTAATGCACATGGAATAAATCAAGCAAGTCCAAAATAAATCATATATCACAAATTATGTTATAATTAAGAGCAACATTGTGTTTCTTATGGATTTAGTTTTTGATGTTGCAGTAAATTATTGAGGAAAAAAATTCCTTTACTCTTTGTATGGTTCATCCATCCTTGTATGAGGACTTAAACTATACAAAAATCCAATGATGCGATTCCCTCAATTATGCAACAATCTGATTGTACAATTCCTCAATTGTGTGATAATCCAATTGTACAACCCATTTTTTCTCATTATATAATTGCATTCTCATATCATACAATTGTATAACATTTCTTCATTGTATAATAATTATCTTCACCATATAACATCATTCCAAAATTAGAAAATTAATTGGTTGATATTTTATCACTATACAATCACTACTTCCATAGAACAATTAGGTAGTCATTCATTTGAATGATGGATCAAACCATTGATGGCTATATTTAGTTGAATAATGATAGGATGTCCTCCTTGTTTGAATGCCTCACTTCCTCCAAGTTGCAATAAATAATATGCTATATTAAACCATAATAAAACAACAAATTTCATTCTAGTTTATTGAATACTGGAAAATATGAATCATCTATGTAGGTCTCCTCTTGATAAAACTTACTATAATGAATATGAAATATATAAAAATAAAAATGTAAAAACACCATGGATTATGCGAGCAACATGGAACAATTATATGTGATGGTATAAGTTGTAAGTCTAAATCTTATCTACAAGTAAGAAAATAGCTATCAACATTAATATAATTATTCATATTAAGCTTGAATTTCGATATACACCATGATTGTATTAATACTAAATTACATTACATTTATAAAATTATTTATTAAAAGTTTAATTACTATTTTTTTTGGTACTATTAATAAAAGAGGGTTTTGAAAGGATCCCCACAACCTTTTACAAAGTGAAAGTCCCAAAGGCAACCACCTAGGGACCATCAAACAACACCAGTTGGTGCCCAAACACAAACAACGAGGAGACCACATAGACCAAAAAAATAATCTGGCAGGGGTTTGGGGAGAACCGAGAGATTTCAACACCCAAATATCCCCCAAATAATCCTCTCAACCACGTTCCTCCTAACCGATAAAAAATATTTAAAATAAAAAAATCAATGGCCTTGAAAACTACCTTTCTCAAAGGATTCATCCACTATCCCACGAAGGGACAACGTGGAACCAAGAACAAGAAACAACTACTCCTAACAATGATGGAAAATTAACTCCTTTGTACTTGCACCATGCCATCAGGGACCTGTGAAGGCACCATGTAGACCACCACAAATGCAGACCATTCACCACCATCTGACAACATTAAGAGCTATCATCAATGGATCGATGCATAATTTCATCTAGAAAATCCATCTACCATATAGAAAATCCCTAGGTAGTAACACCCACATTTGCCATTAAGTTTGCAATAACATTGGCTTCCCGAAACACGTGCACAATGGACATAATACTCAGAATGAATGTTCCATATGATCTCATTTATCATATTGGAAACCTTCCAACCTGTCTGAAATTCCTCCTTCAGCATTTTAATTACATTAAAGGAGTTACCATTGATGATAGCATTGCAAATTCCCATATCCTTCAACAACCTCACACCAAGGAAAGGAGGTCTTGCTTCAACAAAATGGGAATATTGAGTGCCAATATTTTTTATGTATGCATAAATGATATCTCCTCTACAATCGTGAATACCTCCCCCAATAGCTGCAACACTTGGGTTTCCATTGGAAGCCCCATCAAAATTGAACTTAAACCACTCTTCATGTGGAGGAGACCAACATACAACATTCCTTAGGTCAGGAGTAGACGAGAGTCGAGCCAATGGGATAAAACCTAGCTTCTCCTCCAATTTAAATTCACTCAAAGAGTGAGCTAGAGGAGAATTCAAAATTTTGAAAATAGAAGAAACATTCTTCGTAACTTTCTAGAGGATTTTGAAACTAATGTGATCCACTTCACCTTCCATGTCATTAAATGCACGCGCTATTTGCTCCTTCCAAACACCCCACATCACATGAGGTAGCAATAATTTCTAAAAGCACTTGAGACCCCCACTGATAAACATAGTCCAAAATTGAGTTGGGCAACACCCAAGAGATACCCAGCAAAAATAAAATGAAAAAGAGCACTTCCTGAAAGACCTAACAATTGAGAAGAATATGAGAAGATGACTCCTAATATTGCTTACAAATAAAGCAACGATTAACTAAAAAAATACCTCTATTAATGATATTTTCAATAGATAAGATCTTATTTTGCATGGCAAGCCAAAAAAAAATATTAATTTTTAGAGTCAAATTCTTTAGCCAGATCAACTTCATAGGGAATTGACCATTATCTTCAGAGCTCATGAGCTCATACGTTGACTTGATAGAGTAAGAGCCTTCACTATATCCACACCACACCAATATATCACCAAATTCCTCTTGGTGAATGACATACAATATGATTTCTTCCATTAATGTACTCCATGACTGAAGCTCACTATCAATTCTCAATATTGGGAGGGGATTGACCCAAGATTTCCTACCACCACAAGCCACCAAAAATTCTACCACCTTTCGGAGACCACTAATTCTAGATAAATTAATCAGTTCCCCAAAATGTTGATCTTCAATAAGTGGATGATCTCTCAGCCACTGATCCTCCCAAAAATCCATAGATTTATCATCATAGATGATCCAACTGCAATTGGATTTAAGGATGTCACGATAATAAATTAAACTATTCCAAAAAGTTGAGCCTCCACTTATAAGAAAGTATGAGAGAAAGGAATCAAAATTATATTTGGCTCTCAAAATTATACACCATAGACTATTTAAATTGGAGGCCACTTTCCAATCGAGATTTGTACATCCTTGTTCATCCTGGCTGCACTTTTCAAATTCAAATCGCCATCCTCATTTCTTCTGCAGAATTGATACCACGAAACAAGGTGGAATTTTCCTTTCCTCTTAGAACCAACCCAGATAAAGGACTTACAAATGCTATCAAACTTAGCAACTACTTTTCTTGGGAGATGAAAGTGGATAAGAAGTAGATAATAATACTCTACAAAGTACATTGGACTAGCATCGATTTCCCAGCTTGGCTTAGCAAGGTGCTTTTCGAAGAAGGTAAATTTTTTTAAACCCTTTCAACCACCAAATTTAATAAAGAGTATTTGATGTAGCCAAAAAATAGGGGAAGACCCATGTAAGTTTTTGGCAAGGTAGAAATTCTACAATTTAAAATTCTAGCAATCTTATGTTACTACTCTTATGGAGTATTAACAAATAATAATTGGCTTTTGTCAAAACTAATCTATTGCCCAAACATCTTCTCATAACAATATAATATCACATTCACATATCTATCATGATACACCGAGACGACATAAGAAATCATGGTATCATCAGCAAATTGCTGATGAGAAATCGGGGGGTAAGGCAAAGTCGGACGTAACCCAAAAATTTCACTTCTCTGAGTAATGGATCTCCCCAAATATTCCACCATGAGGATAAATAAAAAGGATGATAAATGGTCACCTTGATGGATACCCCTGTTATATTTAAAAAACCCAACTAGAAAACTATTGACTAAGACATAGAACCAAGCAGAAGAAATACAAGCCACCACCAACTGAATCCAAAAGTCATTAAAGTTGAATCTCCTAAGAACACTGAACAAAAACACCCACAAAAATCAGTCATAAGATTTATTCTTTCCAATTTAAGGAAGAAAGTTGCTCGACCACTCTTCTTTACAAAATTAAGTTGTTCATGGATTACTATAGCCCCATCCAAAATTTGCCTTCCCGGCACAAAATTTTAATTACTATTAATATTGTCTTTAAAGTGTAATTTCTCAAAATATATTCAATATAACCTTTTGATATTTTCAAAATTTTAAATAATATCTCTTTACATAATAACTTATACAAAAAGTTTTTTAGATGACGAAAAAGAAACTTATATTCAATATTTCAACTAAATCAAACTTGATATAATTTTGATGGTAGAATTATTTAAAAAATTATTTATCTTATTGTGAAAAATAAAAGCAAATAAAAATAAAAATATTCAAGAAGCTAGTTATAAAAATTACATTATATTAAAATAATAAAAGAATTGATCTTAAAAATGTAACCTAGCAAGGTTTTAGAGTCATGTATCTCCTAATTAAATGATGCAATTACAATAAGTTGATCTAATGGATTAGAATTTATAAATAAACCTAATTTATTTCTATCACAATTTATAATGTAACATAATTTATATTGAATGTTAGTGTAAATACTTGTGTATGGTTCATTGCAAGACATACACCTAATAATAATTAATCAAATGAAATCTAATATAGCAATTTTTAAAATACATAGATAGATTTGAAAAGCAACTTGACTACTAAATATATATTAGAATCATGGTCTCATGTCCCTATGTGCATGCATAACATCACAAAGGAAAATGATACAATACATATAGACTACCAAATTAGTTTTATGTGGATAATTTTACTATGAACCTATATAATACTGAACCATACTTATGAAAATAATTATATATGGTCCAATTATTATGTAATAGGTATATGCAACTAATATATTTTATTAAAATTAGATATAACAAAGTGATATCTAGAAATGTTAATTACCATATATTGAAAATCACCTTCTCAAATCATAAAATCCTATAAATATGTAAGTGGTGAAGTACCAAATCTTATTATTAATATTTGAGAAGTACCTATTTAATAACCTTATAATTGTTAACATCCTCTATGATTATAGGATGGAGAGTATAATAATACACGTGGAATAAAATTAAGTCTATCACACAATTACATCTAGCAAAATCTAAATACTATGGTCCTACAACCCTTCTTGATATATCATTGCATATGATAGGATGTTATAACTTTGGTTTCTTCCTCTTTTACTCCCTTGATGATATGTGTTCTATCAATGATGTGAGAAGTCCCACAACACTCATACCAAAGTTCTTATTTAGGAGGAACCCAACATAATGTCCATTCCTCCCATTGGGATTGTGTAGAGATTGGTCTAAAATGGATAGTTTCCTATGGATATATGGGCATTATAACACCTCCTATTACATGTTATGATATTTTCATATAAATATTTATTATAATTTATTCATGGTCATAGATGAAACAATTTGCTCTTTTGGCTACACTAGGGTCAACAAAGTTATTTGTGCTACCAGAGTCTAATAGTATCAAAACCTTATACCCTTTGAGAAATAATTGGATTATAATGCATTAGGGTTTCAATGTTCCTGTAATACCATTTAAATAAAGGGTGGTTATTTCTTCCACAAGGCTATCAAATAAAGGTTCTATGTCCACTAATTCTAATTGCTCTTTTACTAAATCCATAAATTTATCCCTTCTATCTATAGAAAAATATAAAGTATCGATTATATCTATAAGGTAGAGGAATTATGTTTTGCATTTCTGTCCCATGATATAACAAAGTCCATTGGCTTTGTAATTGGATCTCTGTTAGTCTCTTAATTGTTGAAGCCTTTAGACCATTATTGTTTATGGATGTAAAATCTATATTTATAAAATGTAGTGTGTCTATAAGCCTTCTCTTTGTCTTTCCATTCATATTTTACAAGATGAGAAAACCTTATGGTAGTCATGTAGGTGGTTGTTTTGAGCATTTGGATATTAGTTCTTATTTATTCCTTTAGACTTATAATAAAAAAATTCTTGAAGAATTCATTTGGGAGAGCTTTTGTTCCATTGGAAAGATTTAAAAAATCCATAATATTCTTAGGTACAATATTTGTTTTTTGAATCTTAATGATTATAGTAGTAGAATATTTAAATTTTGATTACAATATTAAGGATTTATCGCTTGAATTATGTCCACCTAAGGTTTAGGGCTTCTTTTCATAACCACCAATACCAATGTAGTGCTTCAAGGGCAAAATGAAAATTAGATACAAAGAGCCTACAAAAATCCATTGGTTAAAGGGTGTTTCATGTGTTCATCTCAATTTTAATCCCCAATATTTTGCTTCATTACACAAAATATTATGACATTCACTAAACATATCCCTTTTCTCTAAACTTGGATTATTGTGCTTACCTATTTGTAATTCTAAAAGTTTCTCTTTTAGTTCATTATTCTAAAAAATGTTTTTAAAAATGTTATTTTTCCATTCTTCTAATCTAAATGTCATTGATTTAATTTTTTGTGAAAGTGTATATAGTCCACATTGCTCCATTCTTTTATTCATTGCTCCAACATCCCCTAAGACATTTGAACTTTAATATAAGAACAATTTGATTATTATAATATTCAATTCCAACAATATGTTTTACAATCAATATAAGTAAGGATCCACAATTAAAGCTCCAAGTTGATATTGAAGTTAGGAACCTCTTATATAAAAATAGATCAACTATAATCACATTAAAAATAATGTTTTTTAACTAACAAAGCACACGAGAGGCGATGCGCCAAGCAGTGAAGGGAGTGAAGTGGAATATTTTGTGGAGGAGGTTGTAGACGAGACGTATAATGAGTTGGGTGGAGCCATCACCCATGTTCCCCTAGCCTATGGCAGTGTTGTTGGCGAGGCCCATGATATTGGAGCTGAACATTGAACTCATCCAGTACTGATAGAACATGATGGTGGCTAGGAAGAATATGATAAGAAAGCGGACCACGATAAATCCCGCCATAAAGGATATAAGAGACATACCATGTTGAGCAAGGTGCAGAAACAGTATTGTCATTGTTGTCAACACAGACAGATAGATCAGTTGATGCAGTGGACAAGAGTTCAGAGGTCAGTGAGAGCATGTACAGTAAATTTCCAAGAAGACAAAAGTGGCCCAGATTCACAAAATCAAAGAAAAAGACAAGTAAGAAAACTGTCGCGATATCGCGACATGTTTTCTGTCACGATTTCGCGACATATCGAAGGAGAGAGAAAAAGCTAGAAAAGTTGTCGCGATTTCGCGACATATCGGAGGAGAGAGAAAATGCTGGAAAAACTATCACGATTTCGTGACATGTTGGAGGCAAAGAAGCCAAGTGGAAAAACTATCACGATTTCGCGACATGTTGGCAGAGAAGAAGGCAAGTAGAAAAACTATCATGATTTCGTGACATGTTTGAAGAAGAAGCGCATGCAAGGAAAACAATCGTGATTTCGTGACATGTTTGGAGAGAAGGTGTAGGCAAAGAAAACTATCATGATTTCGTGACATTTTTGGAGAGAAGGCGTAGGCAAAGAAAACTATCATGATTTCGTGACATGTTTGGAGAGAAGACGCAGGAAAAGAAAACTGTCATGATTTCGTGACATGTTCGGAGAGGAGGCGCAAGCAAAGAAATGTGTCACGATTTCGTGACATGTTTGAGAGAAAGAGCTTAAAAAGAAAAGTGTCACGATTTCACGACAATTTGCAAGAGGAAGCGCTAAGGAGAAAAAGTGTCACGATTTCGTGACATGTCGAGTTTTCACGATCCGATGAGAAGAAAAGCGCTAAGGAGGAAAAGTGTCACGATTTCATGACATAATGCAGGAGAGAGAGTCCGATAGAAAAAGGTGTCACGATTTCACGACATGCTTCATTTTCATGGTCCAAAGCGAAGAGAAAGAGGAGAAGGATGAAGTGTCACGATTTCGCGACATGCTTCATTTTCGCGGTCCAAAGCGAAGAGAAAGAGGAGAAGGATGAAGTGTCGCGATTTCACGATAGAAGCAAAACGAAGGAGCATGGAAGCAGAAGCATCATGATTTCATGACAAATTCAAGGAGGAAGAGCTCAAAGGCAAAAGTGTCACGATTTTGTGACATGTTCCATTTTTGTGGGCCAAAGATAGAAAAGGCACAAGGCAATGAAAGTGTCACGATTTCATGACATGTTTCGTTTTTATGGGCGAAAGGCAGGGAAGTGCAAGGAGGCAAAAAATGTCACGATATCGTGACATGTCATGTTTTCATGGGTAAAAGGCGAGAAGAGCACAAAGAGATAGAAGTGTCACGATTTCATGATAGGTCGCAACAACACGATTATGGATAGTTAACTAGAGTCAGTGTGACAGTTATAGGTGCAGTTATAGATAGAAATCATGCAAGCTATTTTAAGAACTGTCGAAGAAGGAGAGATCGAACAGTCACATAAATAGAATCAAAAAATGCATGCATGCATAGAAAAGGATACGAACAGTCATGACCGAGAAGACGAACAGTCATGGTAGAGGTATACGTTGCATGTAACGTGTTTAATGAAATACCCACTCTATATATACAAAAGGAGTTACATAAAGAAGTTATAGTTGACAAGTGGCAGAAGAGAATGTTAATAGACTGCATGCGGGATTACAAGAGTGACAGAAGACGAGGAGTTTCAATGAGAAATATTGTTATAAAAGGGCAGTTGTGTGGAGAATTGAGTTGTTGCTATAAGTGAGAAATTGCTACGTAAAGAGGGTTAGAAGAGGGCTGAGAGAGAGATAAGCAGAGCCGTGAGAGCGTGCAAAGTTTGATTAATTGCAGACCAGTCAGGGTCGTGTAAACAGTGAAGGCATTTTTATGTCATTGAAATAATTCAGAATTGCAGTCCAAGTTGGTGCTTGGCATTAGGGGTTGGTGCTCCTATCTGTTGTAGCAAAAAAATAAGGGGTTGGTGCTCCTTCCAGTGGGTACTGGTAAAGTGTTTGTAAAATTGGTGTTTTGCAAAGGTTGGATTTGGATTGGAGTCCAAGCAGTCATTTTTGAGGAGTAGCCAAATTGGTGAACCTCGTTACATTGTGTGTTGTGGTGTGCTCTCTTGTGAAAATTGCTTTACCTATTTTTAAGTTCTCTTTGCTTCAGCTTTAAGTGTTGTAGATTTGAATTTTAAATAGCTACACTGATTCACCCCCCCCTCTCAGTGTCATTGTGAGAATATCAATTGGTATCAGAGCAAGGTTCCTGAACAAGCTTAATCAGCTAAGGTGATCTTGGAAGGAACACAATGGCAGGTGGTGAAGGATTCTCATCAAACAAAGCTCCTTTGTTCAATGGAACTAATTACTCATTCTGGAGACTCAGGATGCAGACATATCTGAGTGCATTAGGATACGACATTTGGGAGTCAGTAGAAAGTGGATACACAGTACCCGCTACTCCTCCAACGAGATCTTGTTGAGAAGAAAAAGTTTGAGAATAACTCCAAAGCAAAGAATTCCATAATGTGTGGGCTAGTAGACAGTGAACTGATAAGGATCATGAGCTGTAAATCGACAAAAGACATGTGGGAGAAAGCTGAAGAGCATCCATGAAGGAGACAACAAGATCAAGGAAGCCAAGCTGCAAACGCATCGAGCTCAGTTCGAAGCATTACAAATGAATGACGATGAGAACATAGAGGCCTATATGCTGAGAGTCAATGGAATCATTAATGCTATCAGAGGACTCGGCGAAGAAATCGAAGATGCGGTTGTCGTGAAAAAGGTACTTAGAACTCTTCACAAAAGATTTAATTCTAAAGTTTCTGCAATAGAAGAGGCTAAAGATCTAAATAATTTTAGCATGGACGAGATGCATGGTTCTTTGACTGCATACGAAATGAGAATAGGACAAACTAAGCCCATAGACAGAGAAGCTGCTTTTAAAGCACACAAAAATATAAAAGCTGAACAAGAATCTGAGGATGAAAAGACATCGGATGAAACGGAAGCTAACTTTGTTCGAAAACTTACAAAGGGAAAAGGAAAATATAGAGGAAAGTTACCGTTTAAGTGCTTCAATTGTGGAGGGGTCGGTCACTTTGCAGCTAAGTGTCCAATGAATGAGAAAACCAAAAGTGATGAAGGGTCACACCAAGAAAGAAGTGACTGGAAGAAGAAACCAAATTTTAGAAAAAGCAACTTCAAAAAGAAAAGTTTCATATCCAAGAATGTCAGCTCTTCGAAGATAGCTCGGGTGAAGATTCGAAGAAGAAACAGGTGAAGCTCTGTTCATGGCATTTGAAGAAGACAAAACAGAAGAAAAATAGGAAGGTGACACAAACATTAAGGATGAGGCTGAAGTATATCTGGAAGGAGAGTTGGTTGCTGCACTTAAAGAGTTGAGTACAGAAAGGAAAAAGAATAAAAAGGTCTCAAGAAAGCTTGAGGATGCGAATGACATAATAAACACTTTGAAAGTACAGACGAAAGAATTTAAGAAAATGTCTGAAGAACTCGAAGTGCAGTTAAACAATGAAAATAGATGAGTGCAACAAAATGGAAGAAGAGATTGTTGTCTTAAGAATGCGGCTAGAAGAAAAGAATCAAAAATTGAGTTGCTATCACAAACTTGAAGGAAGTTCTGCGAAGCTTGAAAAGATTATAAATAGTTAGAGGACTACAGGCATCAAATTTGGCTTGGGCTTTGTCGAAGGAGAATCGTCAAGTGCATCAAAGGCCATAACTGTAGAACAAGTAAAGAAAGAAGATAAGATCAAGGTTGATCAAGGAAAAATGAATCAGGCAAAAGAAAGCAACAGTGCCAGGCACGAGAAGAGTGCTGACAATGAGGGATTCATAAAAGTCACACATCAAAGGAGAAGAAAATTTGTGGCTCCCACTACAAAATGGCAAAGACCAATTCCCAGGTTCAATCATTCCTTTTCTGGTTATTGTTTTAAATGCAATGCTTACGGTCATAAGATTTTAGACTGCATTCATAATATAGGACAAAGAAATTTCACCAGTAGAAATGTCTTTTCACCCTTGATGGATTATGCAGTAGAATGCTATAACTGTCATAACTTTGGACACATTGCAAGAAACTGTAGAAGCACATATGCAGCAAACAGATATCAGGGAAGAAGATCTCAACCAAACAGTTTAAGGCAAAACAAAAAATTCCCAGAAAAACATGCACAAGCTATTGACAAAGAAAAGTCTAAACAAGTGACCAAAACTATAGCCAAACCAGAGTGGAAGGAAAAGGAGCGACCCAAGGAAGAAAAGGAATCCTTGATTGTTCAGACAACATTCAAAGCACAGAACAAATCTGCACCATGGATATTGGATAGTGGATGCTCCAGCCACATGACAGGAGATAAACAAAAATTTGAAAAATTACAGAAATATGAAGGGGGCTCTGTAAAGTTTGGAAATAATGATGGAGCCAAGATAGTTGGCAAAGGATCAGTCAAGATAAGTGATGGAAAGATCAATTCCAAAGAAGTTCTGTTTGTGATTGGTTTGAAGCACAACTTACTGAGCGTAAGTCAAATCTGTGACAGAGGTCATGAAGTCATCTTTAAGAAGCAGGGCTGTGAAGTCAGAAAAGCACACAGTGGGAAGGCGATAGCTACTAGATCGAGGACTTCTGGAAATCTATATACTCTCTCGAAACTTCAGAAGGAGCATGCTTGATTGGACAGGAAGATGAAAATTGGTTGTGGCACAAGAGGCTCGGTCATATTAGCTTTGACAATCTGGTAAAAATAAGTTCAAAAAGGGCAGTAAGAGATATACCCACCATTGGCAAACTAGTAAATAGCATCTGTGCTTCATGCCAAAAAGGGAAGCAAACTAGAGCCACATTTAAATCAAAGGAATACTTCACCAGCAAACCTTTAGAGCTAATACATACTGATTTGTGTGGACCCATGAGAACACAAAGCATAAATGGTGACAAATACTTTATGTTGTTCATAGATGACTACTCCAGGATGACATGGGTACTATTTTTAAAGCTTAAATCAGATGCCTTCGAGATGTTCAAGATTTTTAAAAAATAGGTTGAGAATCAAACTGGAAAAAGAATTAAATGCCTAAGATCAGATAGAGGAGGAGAGTTTATCTCAGAAGAGTTTGCAGAGTACTGTCAAAAATATGGGATCAGAAGACAGTTTTCAGCAGCAAGGACACCTCAGCAGAATGGTGTTGTAGAAAGGAAGAACAGGACAGTGCAGGAAATGGCACGGACAATGTTGGCTGAGAACAAAATAGCTGACAGATTTTGGAAAGAGGCAGTCCATACTGCGGTTTACATCCAAAACAGGTGCATGCTAAGGACGCATGAAAGCAAAACACCTTATGAGCTGTGGTTCGACAGAAAGGCAACAACAAGATATTTCAAAGTGTTCGGCAGCAAGTGCTACATCAAACGAACTGAAGATAATCTCGGTAAGTTTGAAGATAGAGCTGACGAAGGTATTTTTCTTGGGTACTCGACAAAAAGCAAAGCCTACACATGTTACAACAAGAGGCTAAAGAAAATTGTGGAGAGTGCTGATGTTAAAGTTGATGAAGGTAGAGAACGAGAAATTACTTATCAAGAAAACTACCCTATTTATGAAGAAGTCATTGAAGGAGATGAAGAAAAGGAAACAGAAGAAAATCAGAAAATTGACCCAGATGATTTAAGAATTGACTCAGAAGAAGAAGAAAACAAGAAATTCAAAACAGTGAGCTGGCAGAAAAATCATCCCAGAGAACAGATTATTGGGGACCCAACGGTTGGTATTCGGACAAGAAGAGCAGTAGTACGGAACTACTCTCTATTATCCAGCATTGAGCCCAAAAATGTTGTTGAAGCAAGCACAGATGAAAGTTGGATGAAGGCTATTAATGAAGAACTAGATCAGATTGAGAAAAACAAAACCTGGGAGTTAGTACCAAGGCCGACAAATAAAAATATAATCGGTACTAAATGGATTTTTCGAAATAAATTGAACGAAGATGGACAGGTTGTAAGGAATAAAGCAAGACTGGTTTGTAAAGGCTATGCACAGGTTGAAGGTATTGATTTTGAGGAAACCTTTGCACCAGTAGCTAGACTAGAGGCAATCAGGAATGTTTCTAGCTTTAGCCAGTTCATAAAAATTTCAAAGTATATCAAATGGACGTAAAATCAGCATTTCTGAATGGAAAACTGGAAGAAGAGGTTTACATTGAGCAGCCAGATGGTTTCCAACTCGGTGATAATCCCAACTTTGTTTGCAAGTTGAGGAAAGCTTTGTATGGTTTAAAACAGGCACCCAGAGCATGGTATGCAAGGCTGGATAACTATCTGATTCAACAGGGGTTCAAGAAAGGTTTGGTGGACAACAATCTGTATGTCAAAACAGAGAATGGCCATCTTATTGTCCTTGTTGTTTATGTAGATGATATCATTTTTGGCAGCAGTCATGATAAGTCTTGTAGAGACATAGCAAATAAAATGAAGAAAGAATTTGAGATGTCTATGATTGGTGAACTTTCTTATTTCCTCGGACTGCAAGTCAATCAAAGTGAAAAGGGCATTTTTATCTCTCAAGTTAAATATGTGAAAGAAATGCTGAAAAAGTTCACAATGGAGGATAGTAAACCTGTTAGCACTCCCATGACAACAGGTTGCAAGTTGAGCAAGGATGACAAATCTCCAGATGTAGATCAAACCATGTACGGGTCTATGATTGGAAGCCTGTTGTATTTGATAGCTACCAGACCAGATATCTTATAGGCGGTATGCATGGTAGCAAGATTTCAGGCTAGTCCCAAAGAGACTCATGTGACGATTGTGAAGAGGATTTTTAGGTACCTCAAGGGTACTATGGAGTATGGGTTGTGGTACCCAAAAGGTAAGGACTTCACTCTTATTGCATATTCTGATGCAGATTGGGCAGGATGTATTGATGACGAGAAAGAGTACCGGTGGAGGAGCATTTTATCTTGGAGACGAGGCTGGTAGCATGGCACAACAAGAAACAAGAATCGGTCTCTCTATCCACAACGGAGGCAGGAATACATTGCAGCAACAACATGTTGTACTCAGATATTATGGATGAGACAAACCCTGAAAGATCTTGGTATTCACTTCAAAGAGCCAATTTCAGTTAAATGTGACAACACCAGTGCTATTAACATATCAAAGAATCCGGTTATGCATTCTCGAACCAAACATATTGCAATCCGGTATCACTTCTTGAAGGATAAAGTTGCAGAAGGTGAGGTCAAATTGGATTTTGTTCCAACTACAGAGCAAGTAGCAGATATATTCACAAAACCATTGCCCAAGGAAGTTTTTGAGTACCTTCGGAGTAAGTTGGGAGTGGTCACATTTCCCAAGAACCGACTATCAATTGGGATCACATTCTCGGGGGAGCATTTATGTCTATATTTATAGTTTTGCTCATATTCATGATTTTTGCTAACTATAACAATGTGTGTCGAGAATGTTGTGCATAGACTCAGGGGGAGTCTGCAGCAGCCCTTTGGTATTATTGTCAAAGGGGGAGAAGAATTACAGGAGATTGCATGAGTGTTGCCAACAATTCCAAAGGGGGAGATTGTTGAGCAAGGTGCAGAAACAGTATTGTCATTGTTGTCAACACAGACAGATAGATCAGTTGATGCAGTGGACAAGAGTTCAGAGGTCAGTGAGAGCATGTACAGTAAATTTCCAGGAAGACAGAAGTGGCCCAGATTCACAGAATCAAAGAAAAAGACAAGTAAGAAAACTATCGCGATATCACGACATGTTTTCTATCGCGATTTCACGACATATCGGAGGAGAGAGAAAATGCTGGAAAAGTTGTCACGATTTCGCGACATATCGAAGGAGAGAGAAAATGCTGGAAAAACTATCACGATTTCGTGACATGTTGGAGGCAAAGAAGCCAAGTGGAAAAATTGTCACGATTTCGTGACATGTTGGCAGAGAAGAAGGCAAGTAGAAAAACTATCACGATTTCGTGACATGTTTGAAGAAGAAGCACATGCAAGGAAAACTATCACGATTTCGTGACATGTTTGGAGAGAAGGCGCAGGCAAAGAAAACTATCACGATTTCGTGACATGTTTGGAGAGAAGGTGGAAAAGAAAACTATCATGATTTCGTGACATGTTTGGAGAGAAGGCACAGGCAAAGAAAACTGTCACGATTTCGTGACATGTTCGGAGAGGAGGCGCAAGCAAAGAAATGTGTCACGATTTTGTGACATGTTTGAGAGAAAGAGCTTAAAAAGAAAAGTGTCACGATTTCATGACAATTTGCAAGAGGAAGCGCTAAGGAGAAAAAGTGTCACGATTTCGCGACATGTCGGGTTTTCGCGATCCGATGAGAAGAAAAGCGCTAAGGAGGAAAAGTGTCACGATTTCATGACATAATGTAGGAGAGAGATTCCGATAGAAAAAGGTGTCACGATTTCATGACATGCTTCATTTTCGGTCCAAAGCGAAGAGAAAGAGGAGAAGGATGAAGTGTCACGATTTTGCGACATGCTTCATTTTTGCGGTCCAAAGCGAAGAGAAAGAGGAGAAGGATGAAGTGTCACGATTTTGCGACATGAAGCAAAATGAAGGAGCATGGAAGCAGAAGCGTCATGATTTTGTGACAAATTCAAGGAGGAAGAGCTCAAAGGCAAAAGTGTCACGATTTCATGACATGTTCCATTTTCGTGGGCCAAAGATAGAAAAGGCACAAGGCAGCGAAAGTGTCACGATTTCGTGACATGTTCCATTTTCACGGGCCAAAGACAAAAAAGGCACAAGGCAGCGAAAGTGTCACGATTTCGTGACATGTTCCGTTTTCATGGGTGAAAGGCAGGGAAGTGCAAGGAGGCAAAAAATGTCATGATATCGCGACATGTCATGTTTTCACGAGTAAAAGGCGAGAAGAGCACAAAGAGACAGAAGTGTCACGATTTCATGACAGGTCGCAATAGCACGATTACGAATAGTTAACTGGAGTCAGTGTGACAGTTATAGGTGCAGTTACAGATAGAAATCATGCAAGCTATTTTAAGAACTGTCGAAGAAGGAGAGATCGAACAGTCGCATAAATAGAATCAAAAAATGCATGCATGCACAGAAAAGGATACGAACAGTCATGACCGAGAAGACGAACAGTCATGGTAGAGGTATACGTTGCATGTAACGTGTTTAACGAAATACCCACTCTATATATACAAAAGGAGTTACATAAAGAAGCAGTTACAGTTGACAAGTGGCAGAAGAGAATGTTAATAGACTGCATGCGGGATTACAAAAGTGACAGAAGACGAGGAGTTTCAATGAGAAATATTGTTATAAAAGGGCAGTTGTGTGGAGAATTGAGCTGTTGTTGTAAGTGAGAAATTGCTACGTAAAGAGGGTTAGAAGAGGGCCGAGAGAGAGATAAGCAGAGCCGTGAGAGCATGCAGAGTTTGATTAATTGCAGACCGAGTCAGGGTCGTGTAAACAACGAAGGCATTTTTATGTCATTGAAATAATTCAGAATTGCAGTCCAAGTTGGTGCTTGGCATTAGGGGTTGGTGCTCCTATCTTTTGCAGCAGAAAAATAAGGGGTTGGTGCTCCTTCCAGTGGGTATTGGTAAAGTGTTTGTAAAATTGGTGTTTTGCAAAGGCTAGGATTTGGATTGGAGTCCAAGCAGTCATTTTTGAGGAGTAGCCAAATTGGTGAACCTCGTTACATTGTGTGTTGTGGTGTGCTCTCTTGTGAAAATTGCTTTACCTATTTTTAAGTTCTCTTTGCTTCAGCTTTAAGTGTTGTAGATTTGAATTTTAATAGCTACACTGATTCACCCCCCCCTCTCAGTGTCATTGTGAGAATATCATATCAAACATAGTGGGTGCTGCCAACATGATCAAGAAGGTGTACCCATAGCATGGACCCACCAGATCACATATGGCTCCAATAACCAACCAAGATAAAATAGAACCCTACATCGATGTGATGCCCACATTTTTTATGTCTCGCTTCATGAGTTCCAGGTTGTGTCTTATCACAGGAAGAAATGGTGCCGCTGCAAATATCAACACAAAGCACACACATAAAGACAACCATGATAGGTGAAAAGTTCTCATGTACAGATTTATAAATGATAATAGCTTCAAATCTGTGGCTTTGTGCTCTGAGACCACCGGTATTTTGAACTTCTTCTCACTTAAATTGGAGTTCCTCTCGTCTTGTGTGCAACTAGAAAAAATTATATAGGTTTAAAATTGCATACCAAGGGGTTATTTTTGTTTTTTACCATCATTTTGGATATGGAAGAACCCTTGCCATTTCTACTTCTGAAAATATGGGGTAAAACCCTTTCTTGGATTCTCGAAATCATACTTGTGGAAATTTCTTCCATTGTCCCGTTGTAATTGTTGCTGCATAGAGGATGTGTAGTTCTAGAAGTTTATCTGCTTATTTTATCTTCTTGGAGAAGTACCCTAAAATTTTAAATTATACCCTTTTTCTTTTTGTTGCCTTTGTTGTTATTGTTGTTTTGGTTGTTTATTGCTTTCTTGTGGTTGTCATTGTTGTTTTTTGTTTCTATGTTGTTGATGTTGTTATGATTACCATTTTTGTGTAGTAGAGGCTCTCTAGTTTGGCCTCTATTGTGACTTTTATTCTTGTTGTGTTGTGCAGAAAAGTTCTTTTGTGCACTTGTGATTAGTTTTTCTAAATAATCAATTTGTTTCTTGATTTCTCTTTTAACCAGGTCAACTACACTTTTTGTAGCTTCTGACATATTACCTTATGGGACATATAAAGTAGCATTCTTCTCTTGTATATAATATTACATTTGTATTTCAACTCACCATGCCTAAAGCTTTCCCTCAAAAAACTCTTTAATCTAGGATTTTCATTCCAAAGCAATTTCCTAAGAAACTGTCTTATGTTTATTTATAGAATATACAATAATTTTCTTAATTGAAAGAAATAAAATATTGGGAATATATAATTGGACTTAGTAGCTAATTTATCTGTGTATTTTTTAAAATTACAAATGTACAATTTAGCCATTTCCAAGCAATTTTTTTTTGTAAGTACCTTCAACTTGTCAAAAATATATTTATTATTATCTTTATATGGAAGTTGAAGATGTGGTTTTTCCATTCATAGGCTATGGATAACAATGCCTTTACCATTCTCTTCAAGTCGGGCTATCCTGGAATGGCATTTTTTTGCCTTTTTTCTCAAAATCTAGAATTCTTCAAACCTTATTTCCAACAACTTGTCCAAAGACTCTAGTCATGGAGAAACATTGTGCATTACACTGATTCGATCTACGAAGGTCCTTCTATCTTGTGTAGAAGGAACTCTTTCATTCTAAGAAAAAAAATTATTTCTACTAGACCTCTATAAAACTCTTCCATTTTATCTATGTTGAATATCCATTATTAAAGCTCTCAAATTTGTTTTCGTGAACCCTCTTGTTGTAGATGTTTGTGAGGAAGGCAAATAGGGGAACTATGGGAGAGGATTCAAAATCTGAAAGATCAATAACTAGTATAGTAGCATGCACCATAATGGGTAAACTCATTAATAAAAAAAGAAACATGATGAAGTAGTACTCTAAAAATTTAAACTAGTTTCTAATTCACCATCATAGATGTGCAAGTAAAGAGCATACTCCTAGTGTTGTAAGATTTTTGGTTCACCAGATCACATTACGTGCAAGTGAGGACCATAATATCGATAACAAAAATATATTAGAAAATAGAATAAAGAAAAATGAGGGATTATAAAATTAAAGAGACTAGTTAGGAAAGGAAAAAAAAATATTTGATTGAATTTTTATTCAAAAAAAAGAAGTTATACATCTACAAAACTTTGAAAGCATTTTGACCTATAGGTCTCATTAGTGGAGTGAGCTTCGAAGAGTAATGCATGTGGGATAAAAATACCCAAACATTATTACAAACTATAGGTTTATAGATCAAGACGATGAAAAAGTGAGAAGTCCCAAGCTCAAGCCCCAAAAAAACACCCACCTATAAAAGAGAACAAACATGTTAAAAAATGTAAAAATACAAGGTGGGAAAGAGTCCCTCAAACAATTTTATTTTTACAAAAATAAGATTGAAGAGGTTTTTGGTTCCTCCAATAAATGATGCCTCGAGAAATGTGCTTGAGCTCTCTATATTTTCTCCATTTTTCAAATATTGGAGAAATAATATCTATGTCGATTTGAAGATCTCTAACAAAATTGGAGTTGTCCAACTTCAAAATAAGAGAAACTATTTTTATTTTGGTTCCATTTCTACGTGCTACTCACTCCAAAAATCTGGCCAAAAGTGAAGGTCTACTATAAACTTTAAATTTCTCAAACAAATGTAGGAGAAAATTATTTGATATCCCCTAGCTCTGAGTCTATTAAAAAATATATTTAAAAAATAATAATTCCATCTCTAGAGCTTTCTCTAACCAGAAATTTATTGAGATCACTCATGATAAAGGTATTTTTTTGTTGAACTGGATGATGGAAGGAAGCATGGATGTATTGATACACATTCATCAACTTCTAAAATAATTTTGTGCAAAGAATTCTAGTCTGAGCAAAATCAGGCCTCTTAAAAAGCATAGGATCCAAAAGTGTTACTTCAGAATAAAAAACAAAGGACGTAATTTTAATATTATCATAGATGGAATCGTAGGTAGCAAGAAAACCATTAAGATCCTCCTTAGGGCCATGAAAAATTCCAATGGCATCGTCAATGTATCTTTTATAAAATAAAATATTATACACAACAACATTATTAAATACCCATTCCTCTAGATGACAGAGAAATAAATAAGCATAAAACACTACAAAATTAATTTCCATGGCTATTCCTCCTATCTACTTGTATGTTTTTCTTTTGAATTCTAAGTAGTGTTGTGTTAACACTATCTTTGTAAGCCTTACCACAAAATTTATTATGGTCGAATCAAATTCATTCCTCAAAAAATGACGGAGGGCTACCAATCCTTGAGAGGTGGGGATACTGGGATAGATGATCTCAACATAAAAAGAGAAAAGAATGATATCTTGAGGAAAAGTATGACCATGCAAATATTTAATTAGAGATATGAAATCCAAGAGATGATTTTTTTGCTTCAAAAAAATTGGCAAGAGTAGATTATGAAGCCATTTGGAGGCATGTTCATGTATGAAACCATAGTAGGAATAGATGGGTTGACCAAAAATCTTGGGTTTGTGAATTTTGGGGAGCAGGTTAAAAACACACACTCTAGCAGAGGATGGTGTTACCTAGAGCATAAATTTCCTATGGTTTTCTAAAAGCAAATTTCTCTATAAAGCCTAGTCAAGCAAGTCTTGGAGTTGATAAAAATATCCTACCAGGGGAACTTTTTCACTTCAAAGTAGAAATTTTGATCTGAAATCTAGGAAAATTTTTCTAAAATGTACGAGTCCATGGAAAAAATACAAACATCCAAGTTTTACTATGCAGGTCTAATGTCAATGTATTTTCATTGGCAAGGGAATAAATGTCAGACCATATATGGGGTGGAAAGACATGTTAGCAAGTGGGATTGGTAGTAGATAATTTATTGTTGAGGAATATTTCACCCATGCTAATAACTTCTTCCAAAGACCTGTAAAACTATGAGTAAATAAAACATGGGTTATAAACACGAAAAGGATCAATGGGTTTAAGAAGTTTTGGAAGGTCACCTCTCAGTCCAAAGAACCATTCGAGACAAAGACGTCTACAAAATGCTAAAAAATCATATTTTAGAACCTTTTTTGTCATAGAATTAGGATCAAGGAGGAAATTTAAACCCATGCGAAGGGATTAAATTTCATTCTGGATAAGTTTTTTGAAGGAAAAATTATGGATAAAAAAATTTGTGATTTTACCATCCATAGCCCAAACAGGACTCCTATAAAAATATTGATGACAAAAATCCTATGGGTTGAAAATTGTGGACCAAGGGGTTATTTTTTGTTTTTGCCACCATTTTTGAAATGTAAGAGCCCCTGCCCTTGCTACATCTGAACAGATGAGATAAAACCCTTTCTTGGATTCTCGAAACCAAAGTTGTGGAAATTTCTTCCATTGTCCTGATGCAATTGCTGCTACACAAAGAAAGTGCAGTTTTGGAAGTTGCTCCATTTATTTTGTCTTCTTGGAGAAGGGCCTTGAATGTTTAAATTATACCCCTATTGTTGTTTCTATCTTTGTTTTTGTTGTTTTTTTAGCTATTTATTCCTTTATTGTGGTTGTCATTGTTGTTGTTTATTTCTATAATGTGGTTGTTGTTGTGATTGCCTTTTATTTGTAGCAGAGGCTTTCTATTTTAGCCCTATATTGTAAATTTTATTCTTATTGTGTTATGGAGGAATGCTATTTTGTGCAATTGTGATTAATTTTTCCAAACAATCAATTCGTTGCTTGATTTCTCTTTTAACCAAGCCAGCTACACTTTTTGTAGCTTCTGACATATTAAATTTTGGGACTTCTAAAGCAAAATTATCATGAGTAGCTTTGGTTTCTCTTGTATATATTTTTGTATTTGGATTTCAACTCTCCAAGCCTCAGGCTTTCCCTCAAAAATATCTTTAATATGAGATTCCAATTCCAAAGCAATTTCATGATAAATTGTCTTACGTTTATTTATATAATCTGCAATAATTTCCTTAATTGTAGGAAATAAAATTTTGGGAATATAATCATTTGGATGTGTAGCTAATTTATATTTGTATTTTTTGAAATTATAGATGTACAATTTAGCCATTTCAAAGAAATTTTTTTGTGAGTGCCTTCGAATCATTAGAAAACTATTTATTAATATCTTCATCTAAAAGTCGAGGGCATGGTTTTTCCGTTTGTAGGCTATAGGCAATAATGCCTTTGCCCAAATTCTATTTAATTCAGGCTAGCTTGGAATGATATTTTTTTCTAAATCTTGAATTCTTCAAACCTTGTATCCAACAACTTGTCCAAATACTTTGGTCATGGAGGAATTTTATGCATTGCACTGATTCCATCTATGAATGTCCTTTCATATTGTGTAGAAGGAACTCTTCCATTCTTAGTAAAAAAAAAAATTCTATTAGACCTCTATAAAACTCTTCCATTTTATCTATGTCGAAGACCCATTATTCAAGCTCCCAAATTTGTTATCGTGAATCCTCTCAATAGGTGCAATAATATAATATTACATCCCCTAAGGTATAATAATTACATCATAAAATAATGTAATAAGTACCTAACATACATCCTATTTGGTATGGTAAATATTTGAACCTGTCAATCATAGCCAAAAATCCACCTTTTACAAAAATTACTACCTTCCCTTAAAATGAAATTGTAGTTTGTATTTGGCTTTGGCTCTAGCTTTAGCTTGGGTAATCACCTTGAGTTTACATCTGGATCATAAAATTTAGGTCTACCTTTGGGTCATAACCTTTAGGTCTACCTTTGGGTCATAACCTTTAGGTCTACATTTGGGTCATCCTTTTTGAGCATAGCCTAGGTCAAGTATATGAATTTTGACGTAGAAGTCATGCATCTAAAGAATACATATATTGCATAGCTCCATGGGAAAAAATATGATCTCTTTTAAACATCAAACTTTATCTTATTATTTATTTCATATGAGGATAAAGCCTTCATTTATTAAATCTATTCAAAATTTCTTTCACTCCATACCATTCTATCACATTCATCCATCCACAATCAATATGTATTTAGTTGGGTATTTTATCTTTGTACCAATAATAATTGTGAGAGTAATTATTATCTTCACAAATATCACAAGTATGCATATTCCAACACCTACTTGTCATATTTTCAGATCGTCTACAATGACTACAACAATTTATTCTAAGATTTATATTTTTTGTATAGGTTTATATTTTTACAAACTTGGTCTTACCACTTTCTATTGGACCATCCTAACGAAGGCATTCATTTTTTGTCCTTATATTTGGTTCTATGGTATTTCTCATACCTTGCCCATTCCTTATCAATCCTATGCCATTATAAAACACTATTTTCATTAGTCTTGAACCAATTCCTTTAGTGTACTTTTCAAAACACATAATATCTTCATCAACATGTTATGTATACTTTCCTCACAACATATATAGGAAATATAAAACTATTTTCTAGAATATCTTCATAAACATCATCTTATCTTATAATTGATTGTAAACAACATCTAAGTTTTAATAATTCTCCACATTCATAAATATTTTAACATTCATGGAAATAAATATTTTTATATCATGTCACACACTTTTAAACTTCAACTTGCTTCTCTCCATCTTCACTAGCTTCACTAGCTTCTCAGAAATAAAGATCACACTTTTGAACTTATACTTGCTTCTTCGCTTCTTTCTTCATTTTCATTCTAATTTTATCAAATTATGTGGATGCTTCTTATTGTAATATTTAGAATTTTATTCTTGAACAAAATAGTGAGGGTTCCTTATATCTTCCAAATGTCCCTCCTTTCTATATACCACCACTTCAATATATTGCACAAAATTCAATATATACCACCACTTCAATATATCAATAACACTTGCTTAAAGAATGTACTTATTGTAACAAAATTCTCTACCAAAATATATATATACCAAAATTCAATATATACCACCACTTCAATATATAAATAACACTTGCTTAAAGAATGTACTTATTGTAACAAAATTCTCTACCAACATTTACAAATCCAAATTTGTAGGGGTAAATTTATCAAAATTCTATATTTCTCTTCTTTGGGATTATTGTTATTATTTTGGTCTCATAATTCTTTTAAAATTACTTCATCCAAAGTTTAAGAAAATAATTTTAGGCTTCATATTGCTTAATTATGACTCACTTATACAAGTTAGAGTCTTGTGATAATTAGACACAATAAAATATCCATTGTAGTTATGAGATAATAAGAAAAATATTGGAATAAAGCAAGCGAAAGATTTTTAAATATTATGTAAGTAGCATGCTTAAAAATCTCTAGCATAGTATAAGGACTACAAAGTGGAGAGTATTTATCTCAAAATAAGGTAAGCTAATTTTTTTGAAATAATAACATTAGTTCAATCAAAAAAGATTTCAACACAATTCAAAGTCCATAAAGCAACATAAAACGCTGCCCAAAATGCAAGTAAAATGGAGTAGCACCCTAGATTAGAAATTTCCAATGAAAGAGGTGATGTCAAAATATAAAATATCTAATTGGATCATGACAAGCAAGAAAAGTAACACAAAAGGCAATGAACATAACAACACCCTAGACCAAAATATATTAATATGAAAGACACCTAACACCCCAAATAACAGTAGCTAGGAGACATGGCATTACTCAGAACTAAAAAGTGATACCCATTCCACATAAGCATTGTTTAATATCCTACAATCATCATCACTCGATGCCTAACATAGAATATGATAAAAATGTCTGGTAGTGCCAACTCATATTAATATTATGTTTGACCAATTTCTAATCATGATTATACATTATAGTTAGTTTTATTTTATTTCAACAAAAACTATAAATAGGGGAATATCCCTCATTCTAAGAGGTTGTATTTTTAAATGTAAATTAGTCATAGGATTTATGTTTATGCTATTCTAATGAAATAAATATTTTTTTGAATTACCTCAATTGAAATATGAAGAAGTATTAATTTCTATGATAATATACATCTTCAATATTTTTGTTTATGCTTTAATCAAAGTCTTTCTATTAGGCTCAAATTTATTTGGTATGCTTCAATAATTGGAATGTTATCTATAGTCTTGATGTTGTTTGGATTTCTTTGATTGGAGTGCTTAAAATATTAAAAGTTCTAATACGTGTGCTTACTATATTTCTTTGTAGCTTTGATTAAATAGTCTATTAGGATTTGCTTGTATTGATTAGTTGATATTCATGCAGTTGAAAGCAATTTTATAAGTTGAATTTATGAATGCATTTAATATATCTCTCTAACCCTTATTACTCTACCCTATCTGCTATATATTTATTTTTTTCTTGAACATATTAGGATTTTAAAAAGGAGCAATTATGAGTCATCCAATCTTGACCTTGATATAAGGAACAAATTCTATACATAGGTAGATCAAACCATCAAGAGTTTTGACATACCCAATGAGACCAATCCAATATAGATTAGCCCACAAAGAAAAACTTGTGGAAATCAAACCCATAATAGACTAATTAGAAGGTAAAGTTTCAAATCCACTATATGCTCAAGAGATTTTTCATGCCCACTTTTTGGGATGATCATGATTAGGGTGAAGATATTGGTATCATTAGAAAATAAGAAAATTATTCACCTGGTGACTCCACTTTCAAGAATACAAGAACAATTTGCCAATATTTTTGGAAGGTATAGCCCTAGAATCATATAATTACAATATCAAAAACCAAAAAAGTGAAAGAACCCCTACAATTTATTGATCTATTAGCTTTCAAAAATATAGAAAAGGTAAGTCACTTTAACCTATGTAAACCTCCTCTGTCCAAAGCCCATGTTAGGACCCCATCCTAACCATATTATGTAATTAAACCTTTCCTAACATGGGGATACCATATTAATAATATTATGTAATTTCTATGTGTTATTTGAGGCACCTAGACAAGTGGGGCCTGTAGTGATTTATTTCTAGTAGTTTGCACCTATGAAAAATTTCTAATTATAGGTGATCAAAAGTTTATGAATACTATGAGGAAAGGAGATAATATTTACTCCTTAAAGCATGCAATATATCTAAGAGAGGAGGAAGCTAATATGAGTTATTATAGTCATAGGGTATATAATATTGAGACTTGAAAGAGACGATATATTTGATTCATAGAAATGAGTACCTATATATAGGCATGAGAGCATATATGAGATAATGATAAGTGTAATGATCTCCATAATCCTATATGGATCAGTCCATGTAACATGCATAAGATAAGTAATGCATAACACAAATTACACATTAAAATATTCTAGCATGCAAAACTTGTTAAGTAAAGGAAAGAAAATTCTCAATAGAAGAAGCAATGAGGAAATAAAGTTGGAGGAGTATTTTCATTTTGAAGAAACTCTGATATATAAAGTTTTGTTATCTGAAACTAAGATCAAGCAATAAATTTGTGACTAGTCTATAGGAATATCTTAGGTTTTGAAAGAAATGAGGGTTGCATTAAAAATTTTGAGCTACAACCTACTATGCATAAAATCAAAGTGCATGTAATTATATCAAAGGTAGGTGAATTTAATTAATGTGTCCTTACCTGGGAAGAGAAAGACCACCTACTAGATGATATCTTAATTAAGTGGATTATATGTTCATTTAAGATAATTATGGTGATGACAGTCCTAGATCTGACAAATATTATGACCAAGGGTACCTCATTTAATTTTTCGGATCCGTAGAAGAGGTTCCTCATTTAATTTAATTCTTGAGCGGCTTGTGGGTAAATAAAAACCCCACTTCTTGCATAATATTTTATAAAATTTACTTCCATATATATATGGAGGCCTATGTCAATTTTTGGACTAGCCATCTATGTTTCTTCTATTGATACATTTCTATATGTGTGTATGTATTTGTAATTTGTTTTACCTATTTTAGGTTTTTCTTGGATATGTGTTTGTGAGAGGCCTACAACAATTTTTGGACTAGCCATCTATGGTTATCTACTGACCCATTGCTTGATGCCCATATATATTGGTAAATATCATTTGTGCTTAACTGTTTCTTGGAGAGAAAGTGTTCATCACTGGCACATAAAATTTAGGCCTATTGTGTAGGGAGATCTTAATAGATCTTTTGCTACTTTGCAACACTTTTATTTTTGTTGAGTTATTTTATTTTTCTCTTACATCTAATTTTCTCCACTTGAGTTAAAGTGTACCTAAAATATCACATCCTAATCAAGGAGACAACCTTGTTAAAAACTCCTAGAGATCCTCTATTTATCTAAACCCCATGCTCTTGGTTGTGGCCCTATTGTGTCACTCCACATAATGCATGATTTTTCTAATCGGGACAATCAGAGATGACAATAGTTTAATAGAATACCTGATGGCATCCCAATGATATATCATTAGTCCCATAATCATAATAATAAGTTAGACTTAGTATTGGTGAGGGTTTATGCCTACTCCTACTTATTGAAACACCTTTTCAATCACTTGGTGACTCTACTTAGTCATGCGTCACAACAAAATTTCAAAATATATTTAAAAAAAATATATCCAAATAATTTAATTTATAATCTACAAACTATTGATAGGTGATTTTATCAATGTTATTACTAGCCTTAAGTCCACTTATTAGATAATTTTTGTATGTCTTATTCAAGTCCCTTTCCAATACCTCTACCATAATAATTAATAGATATGATGATAGAGGATAAATCTATCTAAGATCCCTATTGGATTTAAATGGTTATGATACTAGAAAATTGAGCAACACTAAATATGATATCATAGAGATAAAAATTTTAATCCATATGACTCATTTCATCCCAAATCCAAATATTTCTAATACTAAATATGAAAATCTTTAACTCTATCATATGTTTTATTCATATTAAGTTTTAATATCATTAATATCTATTTTCTAGAAGCTAATGAATACAGTAGTTCATGAGCTACTATGATCCCATCCTAAATTTATCTCCCTTTTACAAATCCTTCTTGTTATTTTGAAATATTTTTTTCTAATAGTGGTCTTAACCAATTTTCCATAACTTTGGATATTAGCTTATATGCCATATTACATAGGCTTATGGTTCTAAATAAATCAAACAATTTTGAATCCTTTCTTCTTGGAATCAGGGTAAGATATATTGCATTTATTTTATAAGGTATATACTATCTTACCCTAGATTTCTCCACTACCACTAAGAAATAATACTTCATTATTTCCCAATTATGTTGATAGAATGTTATAGATAGCCCATCCAAATCTAGGTATTTATCCTTATCAAAAGAGAAAAGAGTTGAATGAAGTTATTCCAAAGTAATAGGCTCCATCAGTTTTCTATTATCTTCATTAGCTATAACTGAAGGTACTTCTTGTAGTAGTTTATCATTAAGAACTTTATTCTAGTAAAAGAACTTATCTCCTTTATAATTTTTCGTTGATCATCAATCCAAACCCATTCCATTGATTTTAATTCTAATAATTTTGAATGTTGATTTATGTACTATTTCCATCCAATAAAAATAATTTGTGTTTTAATATCCTTCTTTTAACCAGGTTTATCTCAAGTTTAATCCTCAATATTTCTCTTCCTTACTCAAAATATTATGACATTCACTAAGCATCTCAATTTTCTCTAAACTTGGGTAATTGTGCTTACTTGTTTGCAATCCTAAAAGTTTCTCTTTTAGTCGTTCTTCTAAAAAACACTTTTAAAAATGTTATTGTTCCATTCTTTTAATCTAGATTTCATAAATTTAATTTATTGTGGAAGTGTATATATCCCACCATTTCTTGAATAATTCCACATCTGCACTATCATATCAAAAAATTAAGGATGGTGTTCCTATATTTGCTCATTTTTAAAATATATTTATTTTGAATTCACTCACCACCATTCTAACTCTTATTGGCTAGTGATTTGAACCAATCCTTCTCAAGGTATTATTTTTAGCACAAATAACTTCATATAGCCCATGATATAAGAGTATGCATCTTTATTAATTTTTTTACTATCAAGTTTTGGGCTTTCCTATTTGGTACATGTATATATTTCCTCTTCAAACTCAACCTCCAATAGATTATTATTTTGAATAAAAGCTAAGAAATCACTCATACTTTGATTTATTTATCTAATTCCACCAAATTTTTCATCCATATTGGTTGTATCATTAAAATATCCAATGATCATGAGTCAGGTTTCTTGGTATTTACTTCTCATAAAGGCTTAAATCTCACTAGGTACTTATGATCTACTTGATTGAGTTGTAGGTCAATAGATATTGATAAGTATGAAATGAATATCTACAAAGTAGCATGTGACTAATGAGGGTATCCAATGTCTAGTTTTATGAATGGTTTCATAGAAATTTTTAACTAGATTCCAACATGTTAGAATTCCCTCTATGTATTATTTTGAATCCATTACATCCCATTCAGATCTTACTCATACTATTTTTATAGTTTTGAAACTTTTTCCTTTGTTATTTAAGTTTATTGGATATAGAGAATATCATGCTTATTAATTAAAAAAAGTTCACTGATAAACCTATTATTTGAGAGAGAATTAGAAACCTTTACATTCCATGAGATGGTAATCATGTCTCATTAGTGGCTATAGGACTCTCTTTTGAATTACCAATATCATTTTTTTGTTTGGAGAAGAGAAGTTCAACCAACTTAAATTTTGTTCCTTTCTCTATGTTTTCTCTTGCTTCCCTAGCTCTCACTTGATAATTTGAAGGTTTTACTCTTTTTGCCTTTCCAGTATTCATAGTAGGTCTTATTATTCTATTCCTCAATATTATTACACAACTTTTCTTTTCATAGATTTATCGTCTCCTAGATCTACTAAGGAATGTTTTGACATATCCTGGTCATGTTTTGGTATTTCTTTGTTAATGGTAGTGATATTAACATCTAACATTACAATTTATTCAAATATTTCCTTATCTTGAATGGTGCATGGTATCATAAGAGAGTTTTCAAATTTTTATTAGGTAAATTCGTTAGGTTTAGTAGGAATTTTCATCCTTAAATTGGGATCATACTAAGTAGATGAATCCTTCTTAATATTCTAACTGTGTTTTACCATGTCCTCTAATATTTAATTTTCATTTTATTCACAAGTTAAAGCCTTAAAAAAACTGGTATTTTTCAATAATTTTACTTATTTTTTTATTAAATTTAGGAGGGTTTTGAAAGGTACCCCTCACCCTTTTAAGTCAACTCCATTACAAGAGAATAACCAAAGAAACCAAATATAGAATGAAAAACCAAGGATATTCTCCTAGAAGTGCAGTAACACTTAAAGAAAACTACAACACGTAATAGGCATTACCAAGCCAGACAACCAAAACATCATGACATCTAGAGCTAATTCAGGTATGTGATGGAATTGCCTTGTATTTATTATAGGATTTCATTCACCAGGTGAATAACATCCTTAGATGAATCAACTATAAATTTCATATTTCCTATAATAGAACGTTATTTGTCCTCCACCATCCTAAGTTTTTGATGAAATAGACACGAGTACTCTTTAAGAGGGGTGAAGCTTTGGATTTCCTCTAAGAATTTGATTTTGCTTTTGGTGTTAGGTAAAATCTCAGATTCAAATTTAATTTTGACTTATACCTCCTAGAATGCATAGGAAACCATAACTTCATCATATTACGATGCATGACCTTTCTTGAAGCATTGGAAATAGATCATGATGATACAAGAATTCCCCAAAATTAAGAAAATCACATCTCTAGGACAATGTGAATAAACAAGCTTAGGACAACCCCTATCTGAATTGGCATAGAGGATTGCAAAGAAATGTGATAATTTGGAACACACACCATAGGAGGAAGAAATAGTAAACTATTTATAATAAATCAAAAAATATCTACATCAACCTCTTTGTGGGTCATATTTTCTAACCAAGCTCCAACTAAGCAAACTGCCCATAAGGAGGCAAAGAGCAACAAACTTGGCAAAAGGAATTTGTACATATTTCATGACCTAATCATACAATTTGAATCCAAACCTACATAATAACTGCCCTCTACAAGAAGAGCCAACTACCAACAATAAATATGAAGGATCATAAAACGTAGAACACAATAAATTTTTTGATAGTAATTAAGGTGGTCTAGTATTGCTAAGATTTTGAATATCCGATGGGAAGTTATCCCTCCACACCTTAATGTCCACAATATTGATTTTGATATTATCTAACCTATCGGTAAGTGCATTACCCTCCCTCAGGAAATGTATCACTCAAAATTGTAATAGTCCTCAAAGATACCTTCTTGATTCAAGCATAATATTGGAGATATTCCAACTCGGAGTAGAAGAAGAATTGAGAATGTTCACCACATTCATAGAATCACCTTCTATATCAACATTATAAACCCCCCATATTTATGAGAAATTTAATACCTAGAAAGACAACTCTAGCTTCAATGAAGTGGGAAGTTTGCTGAAATAAATGCTCTACATATACCATAATGATTTTACTTGCACTATTCCTGATGACACCACCAACCCCTGCGAGACTTGGATTACCTTTCAAAGATTTGTCAAAATTCAATTTTAACAAATCATTAGGATGAGGACACCAACATACCAAAAATATTAGATTTAGAGTTGAATGAGTAGGGATGATGCGGGTGAAGCCCAACGAAGTTTCCAAGATAGGCTCCAATATAGAATATCTAGAACTATTCTTTCGTAATTCCAAAAAGGAATGAGAAAGATTTTAACCATGCTCTAAATAATTTTGAGACCCAACCTTCTGTGATCCTTAAAGTCATTTTTGAATGCTCTACCATTATATTTGTTCCACAAATTCGATAGGAAATAGGGTAAAAGAAAGTTTTAAAAATACCTAAGGTGAAGAGTGACAAAGGAAGAGGTCCACTAGCTTATGAGATTGACCACAGACTCTGGAAACACCCAATAGATCCTCAACAAATTCAAAATGAAGGAAATATTATCCCCCAAAAGGGGTTAAAATAGAAAAAGATGATTAGTGGATTCCCAATCCCGTTCACAAAGATAACATCTATTAACAAAGCTCATCCCTCTTTTCTGCAAGCTTCCAATAGATAAAATATTATTCTGAGTAGGGATCCAAAAAAAGAGACTGATTTTAGGGATCAAGCTTTTCAGCCAGATTTGCTCAACCAAAATATGAGAGTGAATCGTAGGTTCAAGCAGTTGATAGGCCGATTTCACATAAAAACCCCCTTCATTATCACTTGCCCAAATGATCTTACATTTCAAATATTTGAAATTTAAAACTAGAGTTTGAAGCTCCTTAGCAATGGGTCTCCAGGCTTGTTGAATTTTTGGGCCTCCCAAGTATGGAGGAAGCTGAAACCAAGATTTTTGACCATTATTTTGAAAAATGAAATCAGCCATAATGGATTTTACCAGGTTGCAGGTAACAGGTTCGAGGTATTGGATCCTCAAATATGTGGATAGCAGACCCTTCATTAACCATTTAAAAAAAAAAAACTTGGCTTCCATCCCTAATAATCCATTGATTCCCCTTCTATATAAAGGATCTGCACTTCAAGAGGCTTTTCCAGAAGGGTGAACCACAAGCTGAGAGAGGACCAGATAATTTTTTTTGAAGTGATACTTAGCTTTGATTATTTTAACCATTCTACCTAAGCATTAGCCACCAAATTCCAAGTTAACATAGAATTAATAGCTTTATTCCTTTTATTAACATTTTTACATCCTAAACCACCATTGTTTTTATAGTAAACCAAATCCTAGGAAGCAAGATGAAATTTAACTTTATTAATCAGGCCAACCCAAAGGAAGGATTTGAATATACTTTCAAATTTAGGAACTATCCTGCTTGGCAAATATAATAGAGACATGAAGTCAATCAGAATGCTTTTAAGTAAATTGATATCCTTACTTATTGATCTTCACTATTTATTTACTTTAATTTGTCTAGACCTATTTTTTGGAATTTGAAAACCTTCCTTATCCATATCCATTTCTAATTTTCTCTTGTAATTTTCTACATATGTTTCTATTGTACTCTTCTTAGGGGATGATCTATAAATATGACCCACCCTATGACATACTCGAAATCTAAAATATATATTTTCATAATCCATGGTTTGGATCCACAACTTACCCCCATACTTATGAATAATTGATTTTGGCAAAGGTCTACTAATATTAATCATGACCAATATTGGGGCTTAAATAGTTGAGACTCCATGTTTTGTAGTTTTTAAAATATCAAGGAATTCTTCTAAAGTGTTTCATATTGCCTTGAACATATTAATTTCTCATAATTCAATACGAAACCCATACATTTTGGCCTATACTAGTACTAGGGATAGATTTATGTTTTTAGGTGTAAACGCTTCATATCAATGAGTAAGGAAGAGTCTTGTTCTTCACATAAACCATGGATGTGATTTTAGGATTATATCTCTCTCCTTCCTAGAATAGAAAATAGCTACGAAGAAATCTTTATGAGAAAATGATAAACTTACTACTAAATTCTTCCATTTTATATCAATCCATTTTCTTAAAGTCAAATATCCTTGACCAGATCCATTTTATCTACCAATGATGTCTTATCTTTGAGAAAAAAGGATCATTGCTCTATGAGTTCCTCACTAATATCTACTACTAGGTATGATTCTAAGGATTTAGCTACAAATCAGTCTATAGGAAGGAAATCATAACTCAATATCTACTCAAATTTACTAATATATCCTACAACAATTATATTATTTGAAAATAAACAAAAAATAATATGTATTTAAAATTTTTAAGATAATAAAGGGATAAATGAATCTTAAATTAAAAATATATTATCAAATAAAATGTCTCACCTTGGTTATGCCCTAGTTATCCATTGCTCCTTCCATAATTTGAACCTTGACTAATAGTTATTTGTAATTATATTTTTTGTGACTTGAAAAATTGTCACTACCCTTGCTTTGGATGGTTGACTTTGTTAGAATTTCACAATAATAGATATGCAAAGTATTACACAAAATATGAAGAGAAGAGTGGAACTGATTGATTTATCTCTAGGATCAACTTTGTATAAATAGTAGAGTTGATCATTGAGAGCCGTTATATTACAACAACTTCATCAAACCTGATGAAGACACAACTTGGAGTTCTCCTGACACATGGAGGAGTGGAAACTCAAGTGTGTATCCTAGTGAACTTAAGAGAATATTCACTTATTCTAAAACCCCCCCTTAAGTGATACTAGGGGAGAATCTATAAATGAGTCCCGACAACGAGGCCTGATTAGGTACTCATGTACAACATAGATAGTTGGTGGAAAAAACCCTAGTGGGGAAAAACCAACTATCACCTCTTTATTTTGAAATGATGGTAAAAACCCAGTGGGAAAAGCCACCAATCAAAATCAAATAAGTATGAAAGAGGCTTGTCTTCGGATGGCGAATATTGTCCTCTTTAATAAATAAAAGGTGATTCCCGACAAGAAGACCTTTTTAGGTACTCATTTACAATATAGTGAGAGGTGGAAGACCTCTTTTTCAATGCAGTTTTAACACTCCAAGTTTCTCTCGCAACTGAAGGTATTGCAGAGAAGGAAATGACTTGGTGAAGATGTCTGCAAGCTGATTCTCTATTGGAATATATTCCAAAAGTATATCCCCATTCTGAATATGTTTCCTGATGAAGTGCATGTGGATCTCAATGTGTTTGGTGCGTTGATGTTCAACTGGATTGCATGCAATATGAATTATGCTTTGATTGTCACACCATAGAGTTATAGGCACTTCTTGGAAAAAACCAAATTCTTTGAGAATTTGATGAAGCCAAAGGACTTCCTAATTGGCTATAACTGTTGCTTTGTATTCTGCCTCTATAGAATATAATGCTACTATATATTGTTTCTTGCATAACCAGGCTACTAGAGAAGAGCCAAGGCAAAAAACATATCCAGAGGTAGAACATATGTCATCCACTGAACCTACCCAATCTGAATCTGTATAGCCAATGATATCCATGGAGTCTCCTTTATAGATGAGCCCAAAGTTTGTAGTACCCTGCAAATAATGAAGAATTATTTTAGCTGCTTGCCAATGACTGAGATGAGGGTTATGAGAGAACCTGGATATGAGCCCAACAACATATGAGATATTTGGGTGAGTATGAGTGAGGTATAACAGACTGCCTACAAGCTGACGATATAGAGTAGCATCACAAGGAGGGGATGAGCAGGAAGTACTAAGATGAATGCCAGATTGAAAGGGGGTAGGAGAAGGTTTGCAATCTATCATTTGAAACTTCTTAAGGAGATCTTGAGTGTACTTTTGTTGACATAAGGTGATCCCTGCTTTATTTTATTTTATTTGAATCCCAAGGAAGAAATGAGCTAGACCTAGATTAGCCATTTCAAATTTTTTAGAGAGGGAATCTTTTATATTTTGAATGTGAGTGAGGTTACTACCAGTGAGAAGGAGGTCATCAACATAAAGAACAAGAATGGTGATGTTTCCTTTACTTCTCCAAATGTAAACTGTATTATCAGACTCACAATGAGAAAATCCTGCTAAAAGAAGGAAGGAGTCCATATTTTCATACCAAGCTCTAGGGGCTTGTTTGAGGCCATATAGAGATTTTTTAAGCCGACAAACAAGAGAGGAGTCTTGAGTAAAACCAGCGGGTTTCTCCATGAATATTTCTTCTTTTAAATTTCCATGTAAGAAGGCACTTTTTACATCCATTTGGTAGACTGGCCATTTATGGGAAGTGGCCAGAGCAAGAACCAATCTAACAGAATCCATTTTAGCAACAGGAGCAAAGGTTTCTATATAGTCAATACCCTCTATTTGAGAAAAACCTTTGGCTACAAGATGAGCCTTGTGTTTATCTATTTCCCCATTAGGCCCATATTTTATTTTGAAGATCCACTTACATCGAACTAATTTTCTTCCTTTAGGTAAGGGAACTAAATCCCAAGTATCATTTTTGATCAAGGAAGAGAATTCGTTATCCATGGCATCTTCCCATTATTTTATACCTAAGGCTTCTTTGAAGGATTAAGGATCAGAAGAAATGGATTGACATACAAGACTAGATCCTGTGGGGTTGGATGATCTGTTAGAAGGAATATTATGAATGTAGGGAGTAGCTTCTTTAACAATTGTGCGGGCCCATTTTGGCATAGAAGAAGGAGTTGAAGGAGTTGAAAGACTTTGAGAAGGAGTTACAGGTTCTTCATCTTGATTATCAATTACCAAATTAACTTCAAGGGTTGGTTCTTCATAATATTGAGGTTCCATTATAGGAGAAGGCTCAATGGAGGAAGAGTCCTTTGGAGGTTCTTTTTGAGGGAATGTTTCATCAAATTGGACATTCCTATGAAATAATACCTCATGAGTTGAGGGATCAAGAAGCTTGTAAGCTTTCAATTCTTCACAATAACCGACAAATATGAGCTACCTACTTTTATTATCAAGAGCCTTCCTTTTCTTCTTTGGGATGTGAGCCCAAGCAATACATCCAAAAATATTGAAATTGGAAACATCTGGTTTTAAGCTAGACCATGCTTCTTCAAGGGTTATTTGGTCAAGGGCTTTATGAGGTGTGCGATTTTGAATATAATTTGCATAGTTAATAGCCTCTGCCCAAAATATTTTTGGAAGATCTCTTGAATGGAGCATACAATTAACCATCTCTTTCAATGTTTGGTTTTTCCTTTCTATAATACCATTTTGTTGAGGATTATGGGAGACAAAATGTTGATGAATTATACCATGATTAGAAATAAATATGGAGAATTCATTACTGTAGTATTCCCCCCATTATGAGTACGAATCTTCTTGATTTTGCAAGAAGCCTGATTTTCAACTAAGGCTTTAAATATTTTAAAGTGAGATAACACATCACTTTTATATTTGAGGAAGTAGACCCAGGACCTTCTAGAGAAATCATCAATAAAGGTAAGAGCATACTTTTCTCCTTTAAAGGATGTTTTAGGAAAGGTCATTAAGTCACTATGGATTAATTCTAGAGGAGATGAGGTTTTTAGAGAACTACTCGGGTGGAAAGGATCTTGATGCTGCTTTCCAAGAGCACATCTAGGACAAACCCCATCAGAAGAAGAGACTTGGGGTAGTCCTTTAACCATATTATGGGTGCACAAATATTTTAGGTAGTTATAATTAATATGACCAAACCTTTCATGCCATTTTTGACTTTCAAGATTACTATGAGCCACAAAACAGGAGGCTCCTTCTGGATTTTGAAAGCCTTTGAAGTAAAAAAGATGAGATTTATGATCAATACTCCCTTTTGCTATAAGAGAATGAGGGAATTGAAAATATCTTATCTCAACTCCTATTGGGGAGAAGAGAACAATTTTCTCATTTCCAGAAGTACAAATTTGATAAATGGATAGGAGATTAGTGGCAATGTCTAGGACATAGAGAACATTGTTTATAGAGCCACCATCAATGGTTATATCCCCTTTCCATTTGACAAGAATGAAGGAGGAGTCCCCTACTTCTATGTTGTGAGTAGAGCTAGAGGAGATAGAAGAGAAAGACTTATCTGAAGCAAACATGTGATGAGTTGCTCCAGAATCTAGGACCCAATAATTAGAGGAATATTTGGAGGTTTTTCCTTGAACATTAAGGGCTTTTCTTATTTGCTTATTATTTTCCATCTTTTGATCCTTTATAGCTGCCTCTAGTTGTTGTAATATTTTCCAGCATTTGTTAGCAGAGTGACCATTATTTTTACAGTGAGTACAGGTAATGGGAGTCTTTTCCTTCTTTTTAAATTTTTCTTTAGAGGAAGTGGAGGCTACTAAGGCTTTTGAAGAAGTGTTTTCATATCTAGAAAGTTTGGTTTATTCCCTAGTGAATCTATCACAAAAGAGGGCATTTTAAAGGTTACACCAAGAGCATCTTTAGTAGATATGAAGGTGGTTGCAAATATTTGAAAAACACCATTTAGTTTAAAAAGGATTAGATAAATGCATTCGTATTCTAACTTTTTTTTCTCCCCTACCTTTTTTGATTTTAGTGAGGATTTCTTTGAACTTAGTGAGGAAATCGATAATACTACTAAAATATTCAGGAGATAGAGAAGTTAGTTCAGCTTCTAGTTGCATTGATCTCATCTGATCTACCTTTCCAAATAGGGTTTTTAATTTCTCCCAACTTTCATGAGGAGTTTTGCAATTTGTAATATGAAACCACAAGCTTTCATGAACATTGGTGCTAATAATACTGAAAGCACGAGATTCCGGTCAAAGGAAATCATTCAAGTGCAATTGCATTCAAAATTAAGCACGCCTAAGTCCTAGAAATATAAATTGCATGAAACGGAAAAGAGACATGTTGTAAGAGACGCAATGAGATAAAGAAAAACAGCCCTTTCATTAATTTCTTTCGATCTCTGTTACAATAATGCCTCCTCCCTTTTCAGGGGCTAGGAGCGCAAATAAGGTTTGATTACAATCGTTGAATGGTTCCTCCTTCCGCGTGCCCACGATTGCCTTTGGGCGGGCTAAGATGATGCCGCCGCTGATGTTGATGGGTTCTTCGCCTCTGCTTGCTTCTCCTGCAAACAAAGAAATGATCAAGACGTTAGTAGCACTTTTTGCAAATGAAAATCATTCTCTCTCTAAAACTAACAAAATATGCATACGAATATTTGCCTGAAACCATGAAAACAGTGAATCCAAATTGCTTCAAAATCTGACAGAAGGTAAGAACAGTCACCAGAAGGCCACTGCCACTGAGGCAGCTGGCCAATTCACCTTAAACTGGAATTCGTCCCTGGGCAGGACGAATTCTGACTGTAATTCGTCCCTGGGTGGGACGAATTCTTCTGAATAGGAGAAATCGACCTGCTGCTGCTCCAATGTCGGATCTCGGGACACGCAAAACTCCTGCAAACAGGGGGTTAGGTAATTGGGGCCATTTTGGGACGACCCAGATGGTCGGATTTTCCCAATTTGGCCTCCTCCCTCGGGAATTTAACCTTGACACTTGCAAGTTAGCGAAACGATAAAGCAATACAAAACACCCTAAACTACGACCAAAAGCTACAAAATTGCAATTATAGACTAATCGAGACCTAGTAACACTAGAATGCAATCTAAAAATTAATCTAAAGTGCTCAAAAACTGAAATTAGAACTTGGGGGTGCGGGGGTGCCCAAGTGGGCCTCCCACCGTTGGCCCTCGATTTTGGAGCCAATCCACCAAGGATGGGCCCAAAACCTTTTAGGATTGGGGGTCAGTGAATTGATGGGTTCATATGTCCATGCGTCGGATTTGAGTAAGGTTCGAGCTTCCAAAGGCCACCCAACAACCTCCCTTGCAAAAGAGATTGATGGATGTAGGAAGGTGAACAAAGGGGGATGCAAATGAGTCTTCGATTCGGCAGCACTTCGTTGCTTGAACACTCCTTCTACCTGCATATTTTGGGTGAGAAAATTCCCACCTTTTATAGACCCAAGGGGTCTCTTTTGGGAGGAAGCACAAAAGCCAAGTGTTGACCATGGGCGCCATGTGGCGGTCTTGTCTTCCCATGAGGGAGGGAGTCCTTCCACGACTTGAACTTTGATAAATGCTTCTTGTAACGAGTCCTCTAACGGCCCCTCTGTCCACTTACACATGCGTGCAAGGTAGGAGCCCTTAACTGGCTGTTCTGGGCTGCCACTTGGCACCATTTGCCCTTTTGCCCGTTAAGCTTAGAATTCGTCCCACCCGGGACGGATTCAGAATTCGTCTGGGGTGGGACGGATTCTATTTTGAATTCGTCTCTGGGTGAGACGAATACTGGGCAAAGTGCCCAAGTGTGCCAAATTGCTCCTTGACCTTACAAAACTGCTATGAAAGTGGTTAAGACCATTGTTTGACCTCTGAGGGCTGCCACAGGGAGCTGTGTTTGTCAAAGCGATCAGTGTTTGCGGTCACATAATCGGATTGGTGCTGTTTTGGTGTCTCGAGATGCCCCTTTTTGGGAAGCGCTGCGGGTGACGCGATCTTGAGCAAAAATAGATAACCAAAGCACTAATGATTAGGGTTTCTTGGTAACCTAACCAACTTTTGATGCCCCAAGTATGGAAAGGGCATGCATTCTTGAATCCTTGCTTCTGACGAGCTAAGGAATTTGATTTCAAGTATTAACTTGTTTTGGTGAGGTGTGACTTGAACTTGGACATTGATCGGTCATGAACAAGTGAAGGGCGTTTTTATCCTCAGGGGGAACCTTGTGTTCATGATTCACGAAATGCCAAGTGTTTGATTGATTTGATTGTTGCTTGTTCTTGCCCCAAGCGGGAGCGTGATTGTCTTTGTCAATGATTCTTTGAATGCATGTCGTTTTCCTTAATTGGGTGTGTGATTGTTGGTTGGTGACTAAGTGTGACTACCCCCTCAAGCGACGAATCGATGAGGGAATGACCTTCGTGAGAGAAGCGGCGAGTCGCTTGACCCAAGATGACTTGTGCAAGGTTTGCCTTTAGAGGGTTTACCGTTAAGCGTGTGCAATTTTTCCAACATATGGACCTATTTTTGGTGGGTGTTAGCCCTTTTGGTGACGTCATAATGAGGTGAAATCGTCGAAAACCTATTTCCCGTGGAGCGGTCCGGCTATGATAGCCTTCTTGGGGAACTAGGAGAGCGATAATTTGGACCTCGACATCGATTTTCTTTGCCTAGAGGTTAAGTGCATGAGCACTTATGCCTAGCAATGCTTTTGTTGTGTTTTTGTTAAATTTTGTCTTGTTTTTGTTGTTTTTGTGACATTATTTTGGGGATTAAATTTTCAAAATCTGTCTTCCCTTGGAGCGGTCCGGCTATGGTAGCCTTCTTAGGGAGTAGGATATTGATAATTTGTGACCCCGATGTCGATTTTGTATGCCCATCTTGTCAGTTGCATTTGCAATCTGTCAGGCAGTTTTATTGTCTTTTTAGTGCATTTTTAGTCATTTTTCTTAATTTTTTTGTCTTGGCTTGAATTCGTCCTGGGTGGGACGAATTCTAACTGAAATTCGTCCCTGGGTGGGACGAGCGCTAATCAGAGCGCTCGTCCCGGTCAAGGACGAATTCCGGTGCAAAGCCTATTTAAGGGCCAAAACTTGATTTTGGGCTCATTTGTGTCATTTTTTCTTGCGATTTTGGAGCTGCGGGAGGAGGAAGTAATGCGAAGCGAAGCGCTCTTGGAATTCTCTCTGCCATCATGAGTGCACAAAGCGGATTCGACGGCGGAGCCGAGGCGAGTCCTGTAAGTGACCCTAGGGCTTATTTTGCTTTAACTGAATGCATTGTTTTGTGTTGCGCTTTTCAAAACTTTAAGATTTTTTGTAATGTTTTTGTTTAACAACTAAGGTTAGAAACCTTAGAATTGAAAATTTTATTTTTTTTATTTATTATTATTTTTTATTTTTTTTTTTAGGTTGTTAGGAGCCGGTACCGTGTACCTGCCTTCGAGCGCGGTTGGCCTTGACGATGACGGCGGGAATGGCTTGATGCCCTTGGGCTCAAGCGGGTGGCTCGGCTGGAGCTGTGGTTTCGGATCAGGCCTATCGCGGCCTGATCAAGCTTTGGGATCCGAGGACCAATACTTTCCATCTCCCGACGAGGGATTGTGACGCTTGAGGACGTCTATCGGTTGCTTCGGATTCCGATAGATGGTGCCTATTAGGACATCTCCGTTCGATCAGCGTGCTATACTCACGAGATGTTTTGGGCATGGGGGGGGGTGTAGCGGACCCGGTGGAGACAGTCGAGGTGGATTGCAGTGGCGGGATTTTGGTTGGGGTGGAAGGAGAGGGGGTGTTAGGAGTGAGGCACGCATTCTGATGGGCCTCATTTCTAACATTCTTCTCCCTGATTCGTCGGGCGCGAGGTTCCGTGGAACTCTTGGATTTGGTGTGGCGGTTGGCGAGTGCCCGGTAGAGGCACCGATTGATCCTCGAGATGGGGACAGGACTTTGTTGGCGCGGCTTTACGGAGAGCTGTACGGGGTCCGCTGTCGACAGCGGAAGGGTGTCAGTTGTAGCTTTTTGTTGCGGTCTTTGGGGTTGGCGGCACATAGCTGTTGAGAGGCCCTACCCGGGTTACCGTGGACGACTCGGGTGGCGATGGAGGATGATGAGATTGGCTATGCAGCGTTGTGGCGACGGTCTGCGGAGCGAGGCGGAAGTCGGCGATGGGCGGGTGCGGTTGAGCACTACATTGATGCCTTTTCACGGCTCACTCCGGGGAGGTGTTTTGGCGTCCCTATCGGGGCTATCCCGGCCTGGCTTTGAGGCTGGAGAGTGGCTCCGACGGGTACGGAGGGAGCGATGGTTGGTCGGGCGGCACGGGACGGAGCATGAGTTCTTTCCGTACCGCCGGGTTACACGACAGTTTGGGGTGCGCCAGGGGTTGCCTGGTGAACCCGTAGGCTATCGGCGTCGGGGAGACGAGAGGGATCTGGAGCCACCTGTCCTCGTGCCATTGGGCGAGGAGTCGGATCCTTGTTATTGAGGTGTTGGATGTGGATGACGTAGGTACTACCCATTGAGTATGACTCGTGGTGGGTTTTTGCTGTGTCCTTTGTGAGAGGTGAGGGTCCTCCGGGAGGTGCGGAGGCGGCGGTGGAGGATCTTTGAGGCGACGAGGGGTGATTGGGGAGGGCCGTTGGATGATGCGGACATGGCGGATGTGGACTTGGGTGTTCCGGAGCAGCCGGACATGCGGGATGTGGAGGAGCGGTTGGAGCTCAGGCAGGCTACTGTCCCCGGGAGTCCTATGCGTCCGACAGATACGGAGGGGTGGGGTCGGATGTAGGCGATGAGGTTGCACGGCTTACAGAGCTACTACGGATGCGGGATCTAGAGAGGGATCTTCTGCGGGTTCAGTTGGCAGAGCGGGATAGCGTTTTGGCGCAGCGCGATGATGCCTTGTCTATCTATCATCGGCGGGAGGCAGAGTGGTGTCTATACCAGATAGACTTGGAGAGGGAGGTCATCCGCCTTGGCGGGCGGCTCCCTGAGCCTTCTATCGGCGAGATCTTCTCGACAGACGAGGGATAGTCTGACTGAGCAGTCAGCATCATCTCGCCGTAGGCGGTTGGATGAGGGGGTGGTAGTAGGCATGATGCGGAGGCTAGCAGTCGTCGCCCTGCGGGTCCCGTAGGACCCACACCACGGGGGTAGTTCCCGTCGCACCGATCTGCGTGATCATGGTGGCCGACGTCTTAGGTTGGGTTTTGGATATGATTGCGGGGTCTAAGGACCTGTTTTTGTAGTCTGCGGGCATCTTTTTTTGACGATATATATATATATATCGGTTTTATTTTTGGATTTGTACATGTGATGATGTGATTGATTTTTGTTATGCATGTTTATTTGTTTGATGGATGCAGATGAATTGAATTGTTTTAGATGCCTATGTGATATGCAAAATGGATGAATGCTATTTTTATTTATCTGGTTTTTCTTTCTTTTTTTGTATTTTTTGATGGTATCATAAGAATGATAAGTAGAGCGAGATGGTTTCGGGATGAGTGTAAGATTTTACGAGATTCGAGACAGGTTTTAACTCACTATCCACGTTGTACTTTGTCTTACAAGACTTTTGAACAAGGTATGAATCAAACTTGTTTTTGACCGAGCTATTTCACATCCCTGTGTGTGCAATTGAGTTCATTTAGTGGTATTTGTTAGGATACCACGGTGCAGAATGGGCTTTCAACCGAACCTGTACTGAGGATCACCTAATTAGCTCCACGAATTCCTTTGTTGTATGTACTAAGATTAATCTGCGTTGTAATCCAGGCTGCCATAAGCTAGCTCATCCACATGCAAACATTGATCTGTACACAAGTTAATGTGACAGATATATCGTCATGCGGGAGGTTTACTTCTGTTACCGAGTTGGTATTGAAGCTTGCCTTATGACCTACAGAATGCTGAGAGTTCCAGGGATTCAAGGTCAACTCCCTTCTTTTTTCAATTGTATTGGGATACTTGCTCTTTTGTAGTGATAAGATCATTGTTTATTTTTATTGATTTTTCTTTTGAGCAAGGGATTGGGGATATGGAGTGACAAAAATCACTGTTGTTTGTGCCTTTTGATGTGTGCACTATATTTTGTCAAATTTTTGAGTTTTGACATTTTGCAAATTTTTGTGTTTTGCAGCTATTGAGAACTTTTGGGATTCTTAGGAAATTGGGTAGGGAGGAAGCTTGTCCTTTTGCCAACTCTCCGCATTCTAGGGGTCATTCGCACGGGGGATGAGCAAGATAACCGTTTCGCTTGTGGTGACCTAGTTATTTTGCGGGTTTCATCTTTCGTTCACACGATTTTGGGAATTTTAGTGTTTTAATTTGTGTTGGGATGTTACGTAACAAGGTGTATTTCGAGTATGACTCTACCTTTATAAAATCCGTTCGACTTGGTACACTACATGGCTAAAGAGGAAAATGATAGTGAATTTTGAAACTCCTAGTACATTCCCAGACCACTGATTGTAGTGTGGTAAGATTTATGCATGGTGTTGGTTTTGATGAATTCGAGTATGCCTAGAATTGAGATGCAAATCTTTTTTTTTTTGATGATTTTTGTTGTTTTGTTTTTGTTGAATTTCTTGATTGTTTGACCAAGAGATTGCGATAATCCTTGGAGCTTTTGGGTTGACCAAGAGATTGCGATAATCCTTGGAGCTTTTTGTATTGACCAAGAGATTGCGATAATCCTTGGAGCTTTTTAGGTGACAAAGAGTGATAATCCTGGAGCTTAGATAATCCTTGGAGCTTTTGGTTGACCAAGAATTGCGATAATCCTTGGAGCTTTTGGTGACAAAGTAATTTGAGTTGGGTTGACCAAGTATGCGATAATCCTTGGAGCTTTTGGGTTGACCAAGAGATTGCGATAATCCTTGGAGCTTTTGGGTTGACCAAAGGTTGCGATAATCCTTGGAGCTTTTTGAGTTGACAGAGGTTGCGATAATCCTTGGAGCTTTTTGTTTGTTTGTTTTTGTTGAATTTTTTTTTTTTTTTTTTGGTACATGGTTGTCTTAGATATGAAATGGTCGTAAATGAGTGATATTCAAGGGTTCTGTTTCCTTGATACCGTCAAGAGAAGCTAGCATGTACGTTCTTGGTCCTATTTTGCTATCAATGACATACGGACCTAACCAATTTGCCACAAATTTGTCCCTCATATGGGACGGCAAATTAGAGTTTTGTTGGTTTTCCTTCAGAACCAGATCACCAACCCGAAATTCTCTTAGGTGAACTTTCATGTTGTAAGCTCTCTTAAGCCGCTCTTGATAGATACGTAAGTGCTCGAGAGCATTAACGCGTCTTTCATCAAGCAGCGTAAGCTGGTCTAACGGGCTGCCGCGCGGTGTCATCATCGATGAATTCTGCATTGATATGCGGAGGGAAGGAATTTCCAACTCGAGAGGCATTCTGCCTCCGAGCCATACACTAGTGAAAGCGGAGTTGCCCCGGTGGGCGTCCGAGATGCTAGTGCGATAGGCCCAAAGGGCAAGTGGGATTTGTATGTGCCAATCCTTATGGTATCTGCGACGGTCTTTTTAAGGATGGCGACTAGCGTTTTGTTTGACGCCTCTGCTTGCCCATTTGCTTGCGGATAATATGGTGTTGAAAAGTTGTGCTGAATTTTGTACTTTGTGGTTAAAGCACGCACGTCTTTGTTCTTGAATGATGGCCCATTATCAGAGATTATTTTGGATGGAATACCAAAGCGACATATGATGTAATGCAAAATGAACTCCGCAATGCGGGAGTCTGTCGTAGAGGTTAACGGAATTGCTTCCACCCATTTGGTAAAATATTATGTGGCCGTTATGATAAACGTGTGACGGCCTGACGATGCAGGGGAGATCTTTCCAATTAGATCGAGGCCCCACTACGAAAATGGCCAAGCAGACTGGACTGTCTGTAGGGCCTAGGAAGGTGCGTGCATCAGATTGGCATGATGTTGACATTTCACACACCTCTTGACATATGCGCAGCAATCTCGCTCTAAAGATGGCCAATAATAGCCCATGCGAAGAATGCGCTTTGCAATGGCCATACCACTAAAGTGGCCGCCACATGTACCGTCATGCACTTGGGTGTTGCCCAAGTGGACTCTTCTTGGTCCAAGCAACGAAGAAGAATTCCGTCGTAGCTGTGACGATACAAAATGTCTCCTATCAAGACATATTTTGCCGCTTTCTGTTTGAATGTTCGTTTTGCGGCTTGCGTCAATCCAAGGGTAGATTACCTAACTTGAGGTAATCTCTTATGGGTAAATACCAATCCTGTTGATCAGATACCTCGACAGTTTGAACAGCCAATCCCTTTTGGAGTTCTTCCCTAACAAATGCTGATTGGGATAAAACTTGTAAAAATAGCGTTGTGTTGCTATTAATGGGAATTGGGGAGAACAAAGACCCCCAGTTGGCGTGTTTCAAATAGTCTCGGATTCGAAAGAACTTATCCGAAGATGGTTCGATCTGGATCATGTGGATTCCTGGCGTCAAGTCTGAGCTTGCGCGCTCCATCGCGGGTTGCGATAAGGTTTTGACCTGAATGGTTGTTATATCACCGGAAAGGTCTTGCGGGATTAGTGACCCCAAGGAGGCCATTGTGTCCGCAAAATGATTCGATGATCGAGGGAGTGCCTCGATGTCATACCACTCAAATTTTGCCAAGAATTTATCCACGAGGGCTTTATAGGCCTTCAGAACTGGGCATTTGCATTGATATACCCCTTTGACTTGATTGACGATTAACGGCGAATCGCCAAAGATGTTCGGTCTTTTGATGTTCATGGCGATTCTTGTCGAAGACCTAGGAGCAAGGCTTCATATTCGCATTGTTGTTGGTGCCTTGGAAGTTTAATTTAAATGACGGGGGCATTGGAGCGCCCTGCGGTGTGAAGAATACAATTCTGCGCCACCACCTTGCTCGCATTTAGAACCATCGAAAAATAAGGTTATGTCGGCTTGAGACTCAGGCTCTTCAGAATCTGGCGATTCTGAGACATGGAAGACCTCATCATCGGGTAGTTCTATGACCAGAGGCTGATCGTCTTCAAGAGGAGCCTCTGCTAGTTGATCGGCTATGACTTGTCCTTTTATAGATTTTTGTCCAATAAACTCAATGTCAAATTCCGTCAACAACATGATCCATTTAGCCGTGCGGCTACTATGATAAGTACGACTCATCATGTATCGCAATGGATTCTCCTTAGACACAACATACGTCGTGTTGCTCAGCATTTAGTGGCGTAGCCTTTTGGTGGCAAACACCATGCCAAGCGAGTTTCTCAACGTATGCATAGTTAAGTTCGTAGCCCGACCGAGGTGCGGCTAAGATAGTAAGTAGCCTGTTCTTTGTGAAGTTCATTCTTCTAGGCTAGCATTACGCCCAGTGCCACCTCAGTAGCTGAGATGTACAAGTAGAACGGCACACCTGGTCTAGGCGGTGCCAATACTGGCGGCGAAGCCAAGTATTGTTTGATTTCGTCAAAGGTGGTGGCACTCGTCATCCCAATGAAATGTGACCCCATTGTGCAATAATTTGTTCATTGGTCGGCATTTGTCAGATAATTGCGCTATGAAGCGTTTAATCGACGCGACCTTTCCTTGTAGACTTATGAGTTGCTTGATAGTGGTTGGGGGAGCCATTTCAAGGATTGCCTTGACTTTGTTTGGGTCCACTTCGATGCCTCTTTTGGAGACTATAAAACCCAAGAGTTTTCCAGATGTGACGCCGAACACGCACTTCTTGGGATTCGGTCGACCTTATGCTCTATGAGGCGATCGAGGATCTTGCTTAAGTCACGAGATGATGCGAGCGCAATTTAGACTTGGCTAACAAATCATCCATGTAATCTTCCAAAGTTTTGTGCATGTAATCGTGGAAGATATACGTCATAGCACGTTGGTATGTAGCGCCGGGCGTTTTAAGGCCAAAGGACATGACCTTGTAACAAAATGTTTCCCAGGGCGTTGTGAATGCCGTTTTGAGTTGGTCTTCGGGATTGATACGAATTTGATTGTATCTCGAGAAACCGTCCATTAGGGAGAGCATTTCGTGACCCCTCTGTAGCGTCTACCAATGCGTCGATGCTTGGCAAGGGGAAATCATCCTTAGGACTCGCTTTGTTTAAGTCTCGAAAGTCGGTGCATATGCGAATCCTCCCATCGGGCTTCTTGACGGGAACCATGTTGGACAACCATGGCGGATAATCCACGAGATGACAAATTGTGCATCCAACGACTTTTGTAATTCGTCTTTGACCATCAAGGCCCTTTGTTGGGTGCATCTTTCTTAGTTTTTGCTTTGCCTGGCTTGATTTTCGGATCAAGCGTTAAATTGTGCATGACTAGCTGTGGGTCTAGTCCTGGCATATCTTTGTATGACCATGCAAAAACCTCCTTCTTTTCTTTAAGAAGGGCCATGTAATCGGCTTGCTCTTCGGGGAAAGGCCTACCCCCAGCTTGAGAATCAGTGGATTCATTGGATCTGTGCCGATGTCTCGTCGGTCGTCTCTTCGGCCGACATGTGAGATCCGTCCTCCAAGCGATGTGGAGTTGGGATTAAATGGATATCATCGGTGAGTTAAGATCTGCGTTGGGGACTTTGGGTCCCTCTTCAGTTGAAAAATATCTTGAGTTGTCCTTGGGGTAAAATGAAGCATTTTACCGAAAGGCGATACTCTGATGGTGACAATGGTGAGTTGACGCGATCCCAATCAATGGCATCCGTGTTTAGATGTAATGACCGTGATGGATCGGTCGGATTGCGGATGGGTGTGGTCAAATCAATGGAGATCATGTGGATGGAATGAATTTGGTCTCCAGAACCACGGGTGTGACGACTTGATTCTTTCAGATGTTCCCTATATTCTGGGTCTGGCTCTACGGGAACAGGCACGAATGGATCCTCTCTAGGTGCAAATTCGTCTCTAAGTGCGGAAAGGAAGGCGGGGTCTTCCCTTGGTGCTGTTGCCTGATGGGATCTTGAGGTGGACGATGCTCAACTTGAATTTGGAGCCATAGGCCTAGCACTTGGTCCCACCTCGTTGGGTCTAAGTGCCATTCATGTCCCAACCGTATACCCATTTGTCCCATTAGATCTTCATGGGTTAGAGCGTGGTGATGTCGTCGCGCATGTCTGAGATAGTCCATCTCAGTCTCGTCTTCTGAATCGCTTTCATAGATCCAAAATTGCTCATCCTCTTCAGCATCTGTTGCTTCGACATTGAGGACTCTTCTTGTTCCAGTGAATTAATCTGATCCCATTGCGGTTGTTCCACTCTTAGTGGAGGGACCTGATTCTTTTGATACTGCGTTATTTCGTACGGAACCTCTAAGGGGAAAAGTTTCAAAAAAATATCTGGAAGCCGTTGTTGTTCTTTTCGAGGACTGCTCTCTGAACTTTCACCTCTCTCTAGCAAAGGAGAGGGATTATTGTTGTTACCAGGGGTGTTTGTAGACCATGGGAGATAATCCCCCAATGTGTATTATGTGTTTGGATTGGCGTATGGGTCTTGTGCCAATCCCCCCCTATTGCCTATTTCTAGGCCTTGCATGTTTTCAACCAAGATGTCTAATGGCGAGGGGATGGTTGAACCCTACCCCCGACTTGTCGTATGGCATCTGATATCTTGGTTGACAAAGGATCCGCATCCCTTGCTCGTATCTGCCTAGCCCATACCCATGCCAATTGCATTGTTAGAGATATTTTAGGGCAAATTCTGGGTTCGACAGATAATTGATGTTTTCGACAAAAGGTTCTTCATCTGTTTCCTTTTGTTCGCATGGTTCAGAACCATGATCAAGGCCCCCATACACAAAATTCGTTTGGTTCGGTGGGTAGCCCTAAAGGGACGATTGTTCCAATGGGGAGGCGAGGTCTTCCCATGTCTTGTGCTTGACTCCGGTGTGGGGGTTGCCACAACATTTTGCACTATGTACTCTCCCGGGCCTGTCTTGGCCATCTCAACAATGATTGTTGATGATTGGGTAGGAGGAAACGGTAGTCCTTCTGAGTCCATTCCATGTTTGGTTGTTCAGGAATCTTGGTTTCCGTTGCGTTGGGCGCTTCCTCTGTTGATATTGTTGAGATCGTGGGCAACCCCTCTTCTAGAGGCTTAACCTCCTCCATGATTTGCTTTCCCTTGTCCTTCTGTTGGGCCCACGATAGGTGGCGCTGATGATGAAGGAGCCAATGATGACATCTCACCTGGCTGGGATTTTACCTTATTGGCCACCAGTTGTGCCTGCGGTATCGGACCCTGTTTAGATGGATTTAATTGAAAATCCACATGCGTTGATGGTAGGGTCGATTGAGGTATGAATTGTACCGCATTGCAATACTTGAAGGGCTCTAAGTCCATTGGGACTACATGTATTTGCCCTTCATAGGCATACTTCAAGCATTGGTGTGCGATCGAGGGGACACACTTCATGTCCCTGATCCAAGGCCGCCCGGTATGTTATAAGCCATTTCGCCTTCCAACACATGGCGAGTGTGGGTATTGACTTTTGTCCCTACTGTATAGGCGAGAACAACCGTGCTTGTCGAGCAAATTGCATCGTTAAAAGCTCGCGGTGTGTACGTGGAAGCTGTGATGTGAGAGGTGGCGATTTTAAATGCTTTAACGCAGCGGTGGTTATAATATTCTTTGGACGAGCCGGTATCTATCGGCACTCTCTTGTACGGGATCCCGTTGACCCGCGCGATAACGTGCGGGGGTGGATCCGGCATGTCATTCGATATTGTTTTGACCTCATTTTCTTTGAATGTGATGACGGGCTCCGTACATTGTTTCACATGTCCCACGGAAGCGTTGAAAGAATTAGCTTCGTGGGGTTGTACTTCAATGGATTTTAAGATGTCCATAAGAGCTTCTCTATGTGGAGTGATTGTTGAATAAGCTCGTAGATGGACAGCCTAGCTGACGTGGTCCGCAAACTCTGCGTGAGTTTGGTTCGTATCGTGACCTCAGGTCTAGGCGGAGGTAACTGCATCGGGCGTTGTTGAGGCTGCGATGTCGACGGAACTTCCCTCGCAGGTACCTCGGGGGCAACTGCTGGGTATTTTCTGTTCCTTGTTACAATGCTAATCATTCCCACAAATCCTTGTGCGGGAAGATCTTGTCGCACCTCGTTTATTTGGAGCGGTTTTGTCTGCGCCTCGTGGGCGAGCAAGGGGTCCTTGAATACCCCCATTTGTTGGTTGTTAGGTGCGATGGGGTTGTCCACGACCAATGTTCGATTGTCGATCAAATCCTGGACTAGTTCTTTGAATTTCCAGCACCCGTTTAGGTCATGTCCTCTGCGTCTATGAAATCTGCAATACAATTCCTCCCTATACCCCTTAGGCTTAGGAACGCTAGGGTCAAAAATTTGGATTTTTGGCAGAGTAACTAGATTCGCCGCTGACAAGCGGTCAAATAAGGAGTCCCTAGACTCCGCATACGAGGTGAATTGTCGCCTAGGGCGACGCTGCTGATACTGTTCTTGTCTCCTGTTATCTCTTTCGTAAGCAGGAGGCACTGCCTAGTAGTTAGCCTTTTGAGGCTGCGTTTCTTGCACAGGTGCTGGGACATTTATCGCAACTTGGTTGATTGCAGCGTGTTGTGGTTGCGTTGTCCCAGTTTTAGTGGTTTTATTCCACTCTTTCTTCTTAGGCTTGGCAATTGCGCCTTCGCCTATCTTAATCTCTTCTATGACTCCGGCTTGCGCCAAAGCTTCTTCTAAGTTGTCGTATTGTCGCAACAACAATAGACCAGAGATTGATTTTAAACAACTTTTCGCGAACATTTGCGTGAGGTCCGACATGGGAGGACGGTAGGGTAACTTAGAAAGCAAAGCTCTCCATCGGTTCCCGTATGCTGCCATTGTTTCCTCCTCAAATTGTTTAAGGCTAGCAAGATCACTAAGTGATGCCTTCTTCCTTGTGTTGAAGGCGAAGCGTTCAAGAAACGCATCTACTAGGTGATCTAAGTTGCTTATCTTTGTGTTTGGGCAGTTGTGTGAACCAATCCGAGGCGGGGCCTGCGAATGTGGTTATGAATGTTCTAAGCAATAACGCGTCATTATCTTGAATGCCGAAGCATTGGCTTAGAAACCGTGTAACATGTTCTGTGCGTCCTCTTCACCTTTAAAAGCTGCCAATTGAGGCAACTTAAAGTGTTCGGGGTAGAGAGGTGTAGGCGAGAGGATGCACGGATTATTGCGGAGTAGACGTAATGTGGGTTTTTGATGCCCAGCGGCTTTTGTCTCCACCGACTCTAAACGCTCCAATAGCGCTTGGTATGCATCGGAAGATTTTATTTCTTCCTCTCTTGTTCGCTCTTGTTGCAAGTTACGGTAAACCGGAGGCCTATGGAGGGGTGGCCGAATGGCATCCTTCCTGCCTTGATGGGGAGTTTCGATATACTCCTCTTCGGTTCATACTCCTCGTAAAATTCTTGAGGAGTCTCGGGGCGAAACCTATGACCACGATCAAGTTCTTCTTGAAGGTACCCATCATTGTTTCGGGGAGTTGCCTCCCTTTCAAATCTATGGGGTCTTGGAGGCGAGGTTTGACGAGGTCGTGGAGACTGTCTTGCGCCAATGGATTACGCCTCTCATCTTTGTTCAGCTCTTTGGATGCGAGGGGTTGGCCCCCTCTCAGGTATTTCATAGCGTAACTCATCCGCTTCGCGTTGCATGCGTTCTTTATCCAAGCGGTATTGATACTCTATCTCTTGTTGACTTTGTTTAAGCCGCATGATTTGGGCTTGACGGGTGGTATATCTGGCGACAGCCGGATCAATTTGTTCTACCCTATTTTGTTTGGGAGGTTCAAATGTTCCTCCTATGGGTCTACCTTGATTTTGATGCTCTAAGGTTTCAATGGGTCGCTTCCCTCTGTCGAGGTAGGTGGTATGTGCTCGAGGTTCTGGCCTCAAGGGGTGATCATGATATCCTGCTGGTGCGGAAATGCAAGGTTCCCGCATTGTTTGTTGCTCTCGAGGAATGTGATGGTTTTCCTCATACTCCCTTTCATGAGTGTAAATGGGATGGGCGGAGTTAGGTCGCCCTATGTAAGGAGCCCTGCGCTCCGGATGTGGTCTTTACGTTACGATGATAGGTAAAGAAGGGACGCCATATCCATGTTGCCCCTCTAAATGGACAGTGTGCCTGTTTAGCGCTTCATTGCGTGGTGGCCACTCATGCCTACCTTCAAGAGGTGATTCTCTATTTATGTCAAGGTCTACATGTAAGGCATCTTCCCGAAAGGGACTGCTTTGAATAGGCATACCCCAGGGATTACGAATTGGATTCTTTTGTAGGTTAGACCGATAAGGCGGTATAACCAAATCCTCGGGACTGAAGTGAAGGCAACTTGTGCACTGCTTTTGTGTACCTCTCGGAGCTTCTGCCCTTGATTGGGCTTGACTACGGGTGTACACCATTGCGGTGCTTCTATGCTATCTAAATAAGTTTTTATCTCGTTTTATGATTTTCTCTTTTTTTTTTTTGTCTACTCTAAGCAGAATTAAACACACACATTCACAAGACCGTGATTATCTCTTTTAAGGATTCTTGGTGTGCCCTAAACTGGTTTAGTGCATTTTGATGTTTTGTTTTGTTTTTGTAAGTTTTGTAGAACGTTTAAATGCATCATGTAGGCTCTTATAACTCCAAAAGGTCGCCCCTTCAATATACATGCCAGGCCGATATACCAACCTCTCTATATACCCGCCCTTACGAGAGGGAGACTATAGGTACGTGAGAGCAGAAGGTACGTGGTACATAGGCGGTACGGAAGGGGATTGTCCTGTTAATGACACCTACCATAGAAGACTTATCCTCGCGCGCATGGGAATCACCCCAGCTACGCTCGGTCTGTCTTCGTCAGGATTTACGCCTAACAACAGTTGACAATCGGGAAATGGATGCAAATCAAGCCAAGGCGGTGATTAAATCCACCAATGGTCTTGATCAAGGGTTGGGGTCTTAAGACCAGCTCCTTGGTTTAAAGTTGTCTCGTGATGTGTGTGGGATTCGTTTTATCCAATAAAATGAAACTAGCATACATGACTTTTCCTAATGCAATGCAAGATTAAATGAAAACAATTAACGAAGCGAGAAACGAAACGAAACGAGAAAATTATAACGAGAGATCATGAAAATCCCTACCTCTTCTCTGCTGCTCTGTTATCTCCGAATTTCTGCTCTGAAAATCCATGAGACGAGAATTCGTCCCTCAGGAGGCGGATTGCGAGACAGAATTCGTCCCACCCGGAGACGAATTTGAATTCGTCTCGAGGTCGAGACAATTGCGAGAAAAGGATTCGTCCTGTCGAGAGACGAATAGCGATCTGCAACAAAAAAAGTGTACCTGTCAAGCACAAACACAAAATTTTAATTACTTTATGTGATTTCAAAACCGAGGAACGAGGGGCCCACGTGATCGCCATGAAAGCACGAGATTCCGGTCAAAGGAAATCATTCAAGTGCAATTGCATTCAAAGTTAAGCACGCCTAAGTCCTAGAAATATGAATTACATGAAACGGAAAAGAGACATGTTGTAAGAGACGCAATCAGATAAAGAAAAACAGCCCTTTCATTAATTTCTTTCGATCTCTGTTACAATAATGCCTCCTCCCTTTTCAGGGGCTAGGAGCGCAAATAAGGTTTGATTACAATCGTTGAATGGTTCCTCCTTCCGCGTGCCCACGATTGCCTTTGGGCGGGCTAAGATGATGCCGCCGTGATGTTGATGGGTTCTTCGCCTCTGCTGCTTCTCCTGCAAACAAAGAAATGATCAAGACGTTAGTAGCACTTTTGCAAATGAAAATCATTCTCTCTCTAAAACTAACAAAATATGCATACGAATATTTGCTGAAACCATGAAAACGGTGAATCCAAATTGCTTCAAAATCGACGAAGGTAAGAACAGTCACGAGAAGGCCACTTGCCATGAGGCGGTGGCCAATTCACCTTAAGCGGAATTCGTCCACAGGCGGGACGAGTCAGTAATTCGTCCCTGGGTGGGACGAATTCTTCTGAATAGGAGAAATCGACCTGCTTTTGCTCCAATGTCGGATCTCGGGACCTGCAAAACTCCTGCAAATAGGGGGTTAGGTAATTGGGGCCATTTTGGGACGACCCAGATGGTCGGATTTTCCCAATTTGGCCTCCTCCCTCGGGAATTTAACCTTGACACCTGCAAGTTAGCGAAACGATAAAGCAATACAAAACACCCTAAACTATGACCAAAAGCTACAAAATTGCAATTATAGACTAATCAGACCTAGTAACATCGAATGCAATCTAAAAATTAATCTAAAGTGCTCAAAAACTGAAATTAGAACTTGGGGGTGCGGGGGTGCCCAAGTGGGCCTCCCACCGTTGGCCCTCGATTTTGGAGCCAATCCACCAAGGATGGGCCCAAAACCTTTTAGGATTGGGGGTCAGTGAATTGATGGGTTCGGATGTCCATGCGTCGGATTTGAGTAAGGTTCGAGCTTCCAAAGGCCACCCAACAACCTCCTTTGCAAAAGAGATTGATGGATGTAGGAAGGTGAACAAAGGGGGATGCAAATGAGTCTTCGATTCGGCAGCACTTCGTTGCTTCAACACTCCTTCTACCTGCATATTTTGGGTGAGAAAATTCCCACCTTTTATAGACCCAAGGGGTCTCTTTTGGGAGGGAAGCACAAAAGCCAAGTGTTGACCATGGGCGCCATGTGGCGGTCTTGTCTTCCCATGAGGGAGGGGAGTCCTTCCCTGACTTGAACTTTGATAAATGCTTCTTGTAACGAGTCCTCTAACGGCCCCTCTGTCCACTTACACATGCGTGCAAGGTAGGAGCCCTTAGCCGACCGTAATGGGCTGCCACTTGGCACCATTTGCCCTTTTGCCCGTTAAGCTTAGAATTCGTCCCACCCGGGGACGGATTCAGAGTCAGTCTGGGGTGGGACGGATTCTATTTTGAATTCGTCTCCGGGTGAGGCGAATACTGGGCAAAGTGCCCAAGTGTGCCAAATTGCTCCTTGACCTTACAAAGCTGCTATGAAAGTGGTTAAGACCACTTGTTTGACCTCCGAGGGGCTGCCACGGGAAGGCTGTGTTTGTCAAAGCGATCAGTGTTTGCAGTCACATAATCGGATTGGTGCTGTTTTGGTGTCTACAAATACCCATAGTTTCATGCATTTTCCCTTTATGAACAAATATTTCATATTCTTTATCAAATTTTGGTTGTTCTTCTTCTAATAAATGAGTAAGACCTTTTTGAGAGATGAGATTTAGAATTTTAGGTTTCCAAGTGTGAAAATTATGAGGGGTGAGAGGTTCAATTGAATTCATTTTTGAGGATTTAAAGTTGATTAGAACTTCCCCCCTTTAAAATATTTAAAAATGAATAATGAAGCTTGTTCAATAATAGGTAACCCAAATATACCCACCCTTACGAGAGGGAAACTGTAAGTATAATGGGGCCTATAATTGTTTGCTTTGGAGTGCCAAATCCTCTAATGGATCACAATACCCACCCTTACTTGAGGGAAACTATAAGTATTGTGAGCAATAGAAGGGTTTTGGTTTGGAATGCAAGGGATAACTCGTTTAAATGGTTGTCTCAAAACCCGCCCTGACTTGAGGGAGACTATAAGTTAAGAGATTTTCCAAAAAAAAATGTTATTAGGAAAATATCTTGTCAGGCCTTTATACCAATTGTCCAAAAACTCGCCCTTACGAGAGGGAGACTATTAGTTTTTATGGACAATGATACATGGAACGTAGACAAAATATTTAGAGGAAAAAATGAGGAATAAAGAAATATATCCCAGTTTTTATGATTTTTTGATAATTATACTTTGGTTATTAAAATATTTCAATAAAATTAATGTAAAGAAATAATTAATATATAAACCAAATATGAATTAAAAAATTATTTAGATATTCATATTTAATAATGAAATGAATTTTTTTTGTATAAATAACAAATATTAGACATCTAACATGAAAAGAAATACTTTTATAAACAAATATGTGAAATATATGTATATAAAAAATAAAATATTAGATATCTAAAAAAAACTAATGAAAGATGTAATGCAAAGTTTTAACACCCCTAATTAATGAAAGAGTAAGGCAAAGTAATAACACCCCTTTATTTACACATAAGAGTGTAAAGACAATCAGAAAGAGGCCCCCCCAACAAAAGATAAATTTTTATTATAAAATTTACAATTGAATCCTCTGTGTTTGTGGAGTTTGAGAACAAAAAAAGTTGTCCACCACAAAACATAGATAAGGATTCGAATCGAAGGGGAAACATAAACAAGAAACAAAATAAAATGCACCAATCTCTACGAAGTAGGAAGAGTCAGAAAATAGGTAATCGTCGAAGGCTAAGTCCTCGAGGAAACAAAAAATCTTCCCATACGCCTTGCACAACGATCGGTATGCTTCCATAGGGGCACTGGTGCTTCCAAAGTGCAACAACGGTTGATGGAATATTAGTGTAACACTACAAAAAATACTGAAATGATCCACGAAAAAGCGTGAGAGATTAGAAATCAATATATTGCTGAAAAAATAACTAATAAACCAGCTTTCGGTATTCAAGAGACCTACAGAAATACTTTGTTAATAAACCAAGAGATTTATATAAAAAAAAAACTATATGAAAATCGAATGTAATCAAATATGTTGCCTTTGAAAACATGCAGAGAACTTGTGCTTCCAAAGTGCAACAGAGGTTGATGGAATATTAGTGTAACACTGCAAAAAAAACTTGAAATGATTCATGAAAAAGCGTGAGAGATTAGAAACAATATATTGCTGAAAAAATAACTAATAAACCAACTTTCGGTATTCAAGAGACCTGCAGAAATACTTTGTTAATAAACCAAGAGATTTATATAAAAAAATGATATGAAAATTGAATGTAATCAAATATGTTGCCTTTGAAAACGTGCAGAGAACTTTAGTTGAAAAATAAAGCTAATATACTGCATAAGAAGTACAGGCAGAATATAATAATGAAAGACGTTCGACAAACCCAAAATAAATTTTTTCACTTGAAAAATTTAGAAAGACTTATGGCTCTGAGTTCTGGAAATTCTCAGAGAAGGCGTTGAAAAAATATTTGAAAAAATTCGATAAGCTTGACGGATATAAATACCAAGTGCTGTAACGAATTCTTGGAGGAGCTTTAGACATCAATGAGTGCGCCAAGGTTGTGCGGCTTCCAAACGCAAGTGCACCAGTGAACTTGAAGACGTCAATGAGTGCGCCAAACCACTTGATATAGACGTTGCTCGGGCCAAACCGTGAAAGCGGAAGTTAAGTTGCAATGTCAAGAAGTGAAGTTGCAACAGGTGGCTTAAAGGAGCGCCAAAGAGTGCGCAAATGTTGGCCTTCTCAAATGATTTCTAGGGACTAATAGAGCCAACAAAAATAGCACATGAATGATGAGTTTAACTAAAAGAAAAAACTCATAAAAAAATAACACTTGGTGTATTTGGAGATTCCGCTCGAAGAATAGCTGGGAAATTTTTTTTTACCAAGTGCTAGATATAAATGAAAAACGTTGAGGAATAAATATAAGAAAATTTTAAAAAATAGGCTATTTCCTTTGAAGAGAAGGGCACGAAACCAATGCCTTCACACAGGAAAAAAATAGCTATATTTTCTTAAAAGTTTCCTCTAACACAATTTCAATATAGGAAAAAAATATGTTGAACAATGGATAAAAGTAGACTAAAGAAAACTTTTGAAGTTAGATAGCCAAAAAAATAATATTCAAAGTAACTGAATCAGATCCTAGAACCTTCAAGAGAGAATACTAGCAAAATCTATCCTGCTCTGATACCATGTTAGAATTTTACAATAATAGATATGCAAAGTATTACACAAAATATGAAGAGAAGAGTGGAACTGATTGATTTATCTCTAGGATAAACTCTATATAAATAGTAGAGTTGATCATTGAGAGTCATTATATTACAACAACTTCATCAAACCTGATGCATACACAACTTGGAGTTCTCCTGACACATGGATGAGTGGAAACTCAAGTGTGTATCCTAGTGAACTTAAGAGAATATTCACTTATCCTAACAGACTTCACAGGGTAGTGTATTCCTCAATACTACTAAAATTTCTTCATATGACCATTCATTATATATATTTAAATTTTGCATAAATGGATGTAGGAATCATCTAAATCAGACAACCATTTCCAAATATATAGCTCTTGAAAGATGAGATTTAAAAAAAAAAAATTCCCTAGTGTTGTCCTTTTTTTGTATGACTTTCTTCACATGGTCGTATCTCCTTCAATATTTCTTGGATTCTTTTGTATGGCCACTCATTTCAAATCTCTTCAAATGCTCCACAAAATGACACAAGAATCATCTAAATTGGATAACTCCATATAAATATATAGCTCCTAAAAGATTAGTTAATCTTTAGAAAAAAATGTCCTAGCTCTACTGATTCATAATTCCTTCGAAAAATTTGATTTAGCTCATCCTAGATCTTAAGCAAATATAATAATTCTATTTATGCAATGTTATAATTCTTTCTAGCATCAAACTATAGACAAGACCTAATCATGCTTTCTAACTTTTAAAACTAGGAAGAAGAAAATTCATTCAAAATAATGATATATTGGTATTTTAAGTTTTGAAATTTGATATTATGAAAATTAAAACCTAAATGTCTAATTTTATAAGAATTAGAAATAAATAATTCATTATTATATTAAAGGGGTTGTGACTAATATTAGTCCAAATTTAAAAAAATTGTGGATAAGTAAAATATGATAAACATACATATTTAAACATGAGGATGTAGACATGAATAGATCATAGATAAGAATGTAGGAAAATGTTAGGGTAACTATAGTTTAAGAAAATTAAAATTATAGATCTATATAGTGAAGAGGTTACATTTGTATATGTGTAATGTCTCTTAGAAATTGAGCAAAATAGACACTTATTTAAAAAAAATAAAAATGCTTCTCTTATTAAAATACCTTAAGGGGTTGGCATTCTTTCACTTATGTCTAATGTCAAGATACATAAGGATTTATGTGATTTTGTGTCTTTTGATGTAATAAATGAAAATATCCAGTTTGCTATGAATATTTTATAAAACCATGCTCAAGCCATATTGGTGATCTATTACATAATTCATATGGATAGACAAGAAGATTTATAAGATATATGATTTGATTTGAAAATGATCTAAAGATTACAACTTCACAATATTGTGAAGGCCATCTTGTCCACATGGATCATAGGATACATCTTTTAATGTACAATTATAGAATTTATATGATATTTTCATTAGTGAGCATTCTATTGATAACGATAATAGTGGTTTTAATCATGTCAGTGTATACAACATTAATCAAAGTGGAGTTTTTATCAAGATTAGTAGTAGTGGATCATCTATTTTATTCTCATTAGTGAGTATTCTATTAATTATGATAATAGTGGTTTTGGTAATTTCATTGTATGCAACATTAATCAAATTGGAGTTTTTATAGATTAGTATAGGGATCGTCAATATAAAAGGTTAGGGATTCATTTTCTTTGCTAATAACTTATTCCCAAGAATTTGAATGAAGCTCGACATAAATTTACTCATCTCGACTCCGAGGCATTAATCAATGTTGGACGTGAAAACTCTTTCGAGCTCCACCTAGGCAAGGAGTATCTTGTTCTGGTTATCGTCTCGTTGTGAATTGTATTCGGAATCTCAAAATAGTTATGGGTATAAGTCACCATCTCTGACTTGCGTAATGAGGTGCTAAATTAGTGGAGGCACCAACCTCCCGAGTCTCGAATCAACTTATGTATAGCTTCTTACTTGAAGTCGCGGCGATAAATTTTATTTTCAATTTGGATATTAGCTTTTTAAACCTATTCGAATGAAATATACTTCCCTTTCCTGTTACAGTTCTATTAACTTATCAGTGAACAATATATCTCGAAGGAAGCTTTATTCACTTTGCAACAGAGGCGTTTCTTTCACATGTGTGCAAATAGCAGTAGCCACAGAAAACGCAGAGGTGGGCTCTCTCCCGGGAGACGCCTCTATGTCTGCCATCGTTTTCGATCAATGCAAATTTCGACAGGCTTAAAAGGCCTAGCAACCCCAAAAGACCTTGTCAGATTTTGACTTTAAAAAACGTGAGCTGGCAGTAGCGTCAGCACAATTGGCTCTCTAGTAAACCCAATGTCCGCTCTTTAGAAGAAGATTAATAGCCACGCCGCGTACGAAAAGATAGACGACCCTTGGAGTTTAGACTAGATCATAGCCACGAGTCGGTTGGACGTTATAATGGGCCGCTTGGAGATACTGCTCCCATATATAATTTCGTCCGCCTCATTGAGAATAGCTTGCTCGTTGGTCAACCTTTTTGCCAGTCTAAAAGACGAATGAGTTTTATAAGGCAGCCTACCCTCGTGCATAATATAATAAAATTGCCTAAGTTGCAAACCTTATTTTGAAAAAGGCTTAAGATTTATTATTATTATTTTTCTTTAAATGATGCCATAGATTCTATGACGGAAGAAAAGCTACTATCCTTTATATATAAAACGATCCTTTATATATAAAAAAGTAGATCGCATATGTCATAATGGAGTAACTTGGAGTTGGTTGGCATTTATTATATTTTATTTATTTTATAATTTTCTAATAGCATCTTTTGAGGTCACTTTTTTTTGGATGAAAAAGCATTATATTAAAATGATTTAATCATACAAAAAAGGTGTGTGGAATTAGCACACCTTGAGCACACAACCAACACATTAACTGTGTGCTAAACAACTAGCAGAGCTACCAAAATAACTTACAAAAGTTCACAAGAAAACCATACAGAGAACTGCCTATAAAAACAACTAATAGACTATGCATCATTGTTGTGTAAGGGCTAGAGGAACATGATTCACTACACAAGAAGCATTACCCCAATGATCAATAAGGTCCCGTAAGTGATGAAGCTCTATATTCACTTTTTATGCTTGCACTGAAATCTGCAGCCAACAATCATAGAAAACCTCATACTTATCAGCAAGAGAAAAAGTAGAAGAAGCCTCCTGCTGGTCGAAAATCACTCTGTTGCAAGTTTTCAACACATGAAAAAGAATCCCCACTCTAAATATATGCCAAAAAGGAACAAGCTTCTTAGAAAACTGAAGTGGATCCCCTAATAAAATATTCACCCAAGAATAGGGACCTGTCATATATGGTCTGAAAAAAGAGAAAATTCACTGCCAAGCCTCTTGAGCTCTCACACAAGACTAAAACAGATGATGCACATCCTCCTATGCTCCACAAGATCCGCAAGAAATATCATTCATACCCAAATATCTAAGCCACTTCCCAATAGGAAGCCCTTGAAACAATAAACTCCAAGGAAAAAAGGCTTACTTAGGTTCAAGATACTTTGCCCAGAGTGTATTAAATCTGAGACTCCAAATGGACTGAAGAGATACTACATCCCACCTAGAATTAAGCTTCTCAACCATAGGCACAACAGGGGAAATCCAAGAGTATCCAAAATGAGGTTTATACTTGGTGAGAGAAACATCTTTGGGCCAAGACCAATCAGTCCACCAAGGTTTATGATAATATTGAAAAACTTTACCCCAAATAGATAAAGGAGTGGAATCAATAACAACCTCATAAGTAGTTTTATCAGCAGAAGATAAACCAAAAAAATTCCTAAAAATTTCCCAAGGTATCCAAGACCTTGAATGAAAATCGATGAAATTAGATAACCGAGCTATACCTCGTTTATAAAATTTCTGAGCATGTATCCACTGGACTTGAGCAAGAGGATTCCTCTGCAAAGATATGGTCGAATACCACTAGATATTAAGCAAAGGTATTGAAGCCCCCAACTTCCCCTTATGACCTTTCCAAGAAATCCAGGGTTTAATGGTCTCCTAGAACTTCCAAATGCATTGCATAACAAAGGACCCCAAAATATTTATTGTAACAAGGGCGGTAAGAATGGTTTACAAATAAAGCCCTTTCCACACATTCTTATCGAAAGGAAACCCCGTGGAGAGGCAGTGATGAATTAAAAGTTTCCATGCTTCCTCCCCTTGTAAAGCTCTCACAATCCATTTAGCACAGAGGGAAAAGCCTTGTCGTTGACAGTCAAACAATCCCATTCCTCCAGATTTTTTAGGAAGACAACAAATATCCCAAGCCACCCTATGAAATCCCTTCTTACCAACAACATTGGACCACATAAAATCTCGAAGCAACTTCTCCAATTTGGCATAACAAGTCTTGGAAGGGACCCATCAAGAAGAGTAATACACATGAGTAGAGGCCAATACCTTGGAACAAATCTAAAACTTGGGAGCTAAGGATAATTTTTTGATACAATAGTACAAAAGCTTCTTCTCAACCTTGTGAACAACATAATCCCAAAAATGGGCAGGAGAACCCAAAAAATCAAAAGGAATACCCAAAAATTTAAAGGTTTTCCCAAGTTGAATCCACTTCCAAGGCTTATCAACTAACCAAGGAGGCATATCTTTTCCATACTGTCTATAGCAATAAGTTTTTCTCCATTGAATATTAGATCCAGAAGATAAGCAGAATGTATGAATACAATCTAAAGCATGAGTAACAAAGATCTCATCTTCTACAATAGTCAAGAAAGATTCATCTGCAAAATGACCATTAATCAACTACTTGGGGTAGGAAGGGAGATAAATTCCCTTAACCAATCCTTGAGCAGATCTATGAGCTAGAATATAACCAAATGCCTCAACAACAAGAATAAACAAAGAAGGTACCAATGGACAACATTTTCTGACAAAACGGGCTAATTGAATATTCTAAGATTGTCTCTTATTTAGAGTTAACACAACAAAGGTATCTTTGAATAACATAAGTATAGTCTTGATAAAATAAAGGGCCAAACCCCATAGCATTTAGCATAGAAGTAATAAATAACCATTCTATTCTATCATAAGCCTTCTCAAAATAAATCGTAAGGAAAATAACATCCTGACCAGAGGATCTAGCCCATTCCATCCCTTCCCAAACATCAATAACATTATCCAAAATATATCTATTATGAACAAAACTAGTCTGCTCAAGCCTGATTATCTTAGGAAGAATAGGTCTGAGTTTAAGAGCTAAAGCCTTGGCAATTATCTTATAACTGATATTAAGCAAGGTGATTGGCCACCAATTAGAAATAAGTTCAGGGTCTCCCGTTTTTGGAATGAACTTAACATTACCTTTGTTGATGAGATTCCTCAATGAACCAGTAAGCATAGCCTCTTTATACACTTGCAGTAAATTAGAACCCACTAAGTCCCAACATTCTTTATAAAATTTACAAGGGAAACCATATTTGTCATTTGCCTTCTGAGATAGAGCCTATTTGAGATCTTCCAGGGTTAAAGGTGCATCACAAAAATACAGTTGAGTTTGAGTAAGCTTAGTAGGTATGACTTGACAACAAGATTCTAGAGCTTGCACTCTATCATGGGTAAGGCCGTAAGAGGCAAACACTCTTTGATATTGATTAACAAAATCTCCAAAAATATCATCAAAAGATGTGCACTGTTGACCATCAACATGCAAAGTAGTGAATTGGAAAGTATGAGCAGGTGGGTGAAGGCGCTTGAAAAATTCTTTAGAGACTTTGTAACCCACATTTAACGAATGCATCCTGGCTCTTAATTTTTCTCCTTTGGCTTCATACATATCAACTTTTTTACGCTCATGTCAAAGGGCAGCCATGAAAGCTTGAAGATCATAACAAAAATGATTAGCCTCAAGTTGTACATAAAATTTTACTAATTCTGACTTTAAAACAAAATTAGATTTCTTCCTCCTCTTGGCTACTTCCACTCCTAGAGTGTGAAGCAAAGAGGTGGTTCTAAAAATAGCAGCATTCCACCAAGAAACCCAACCAAAGTCACCAGAGGGTCTCAAAAGCAAATTCCAAATTCTACAAATATGAGCCTTCATAGTCGGGTGATGAAGGAAGGAAACATTAAGATAAAACTGGGTCTAAAATTTCTAGGGATGATGAAGAATGACTTCCACAGAAAAAATAATAGGAGCATGATAAAAAAAAATAGTACCTGGGATAACCAAAATAGGAGGTTGAGAAGGTGAAACCCTAGCAATTTTAAAAGTCTCATTGGAAGAGATCATGGCTTGATCAAGGTGTTTTAACACCCTGGCTTCGCCTGCTTGAAAATTTGACCATGTAAACCATTGAGCTTCAAAAAATTTAGTAGGAGAAAAATAGATATTAGGATCACTAATACTCGGCTTATTTTTCATAAAATAAAAAGCTTCTTGCTCCCTAGCACACCAACGGTTAGGAGATAAACTAACTTTATCAGAAGGTTTTTCCACCATATTAAAATCCCCACACATCACCCATGTGTTAAGATGCAGAGACAAATCCAACCACCACCACAAGGCACACCTTTCTGGAGCATTATTCAAAGTATAAACATTAATAACTCCAAATGATTTACCATGCAATTCTAATAAAGTCTAGACTACTTGATTGGATGGATCCACTCCCCACGTCACAATATTCAAGTGCCACTTTGGGGAAATAAAAGTGACAACTCCACATGTCCCATTGGAATGATTCGTTACATGGAAAACACCACGAGGCCACAAAAAATTATAGATACATTGTAGATCAAAATTAGAAACTTTCATTTCTTGTAAACACATCACATCAATATCGCTAAACTTATGAGTGACATAAATCATCTCACTGTGTATCATATATTTACGGACGGGATCCATCAGTACTATTACATTCCATGAGAAGAAAACCATTAAGACCTATCAGTATGCGAAAGTTCCAAAACATCCTCACGGGATCCTAGCTGAACAAGAGACCCAAAGGAGTTAGAAGCATATTGATCCTGACCATACTGGTAAACATGAGAAGCCTCCTTTGTTTGGCAGTGCTTATCATAATGTAGATTATTTCTCGGAGGTTTATGAGAATGACGAGCTTTATAGCCAAACTGAAATTATGATAAAGGTTTCCAGAAGACATTAGAGACATATTCCTCCGAAGAGGTAGTAAAACTCGGCATGGCCGTCACAACTTAAGAAAAAGTCAGAGGAACCCAAATGGATTGCACTTCTAGAGGATCAATAGGATCTTGACAAACAGAAACATCCTAAGGCACGAAAGTTGGTCGTGTGACAACAGGGGTAGAGTGTGACAAAAGAGGTTGTAAAGAACTCTTAGGAGCTTGGGACTATAATGCACTCTGGGAGTGGTTTCGTCGATTAATAACCTGCCATTCCTCTTATACCCTAGTAATCCTAGCCACTTGAGAACTAGATGTCAAGGCACCAGGTGCCTAAACAGAAGAATTATTAGGTTCTGGAGGAAGGTTTTGTTAGAATTTACATGCCATAAGTGGGCAATATTTTATCTTATGGGCAGTTGACTGACAATGAAAGTAGGTATTCAGAAGGTTAATATAGGCCACCCTTTGTCTATGGGTATAATATCTAGCATTAATATCCTCAAGTAAATCCTTGGAAAGTTCAAGTTTGATGCATACCCTCCTAGCGGGTCGGGCTAAGAGGAAACGAGGAGGCTCAAAACAGATAAACTTTCCCAAGGCAGCAACTAGTTTATCTAAAAAAATTCAAAAGGGAATGGGAAGACCAGGGAACTTGAACCAAATAGGAACCTCCACAGAAGAGACATTAGCAATAGTGAAATCCTATGTATAGGGTTGTAAAATAAGTAAGGAATTCCTAACCGTCCAAGGTCCTTTAGCCAGCATCTTTTGTGCATGCACATGGTCATCATATCGAAACAAAAAATACCCTTTGGTAAGATTTTGAACATTCGAAACCTTGACACCATAAGGGCCCCAAACTTGGTTGACCCAAGTATGAAGCAAAGTATAATTAGGGATTCTACCCAAAAAATACCCCACAAAGTGATGACATTCAAATCATTGACAAGCAGATTAAAATTCATGATCAGAGATAACAACTTGAAGAAGAGCAGCATTACCTCTTGGTACAGTTTTAGATTGAGCTCCGATAGTGTTAGGATCAATTGATCTTGCTGAGTGAGCAGTCGCCATGAGGTAAAGGGCAGAGCCACCACCCGAGGCAGCAAAAGAAAAATATGTGGTAGTATCTAAGGCCAAATCCTACGCAAAAAATCCATAAAGAGAGCACAGTATTCCTATAGAATACCTTATCTGCAATTTAAAAATCTTTGCATTACGTTTGTTTTGCCTTAACCATCTCCTTTTGAGATCACTTTTATTAAAATATCAAAATATTATACTTGTTTCTAATTAAACTATATCGATCATGTTTTTTTTTTTTAATGAAAGATAGTTTTTTATTTTCTTTTCTATCAAATATATTCTTTGTCAAAGTTCTATATTTATGCAATGAGGTCCTTGTCATCATTTTTGTATATCAAATATATTCTTCTTCAAAGTACTCTATTTATACAATCAGGTCCTTGTTATTATTTTGTTTAAGATTTTGTTCTTTATCAAAGTTCTATATTTGTGCAATCAGGCCCTTGTCATTATTTTATTTAAGAGATAAAATCTTAGTAAATTAAATTTTAAAAATTGAAATTTGAATTTCACTAAGATGAAGAACATTTTGATTGCCTAAAATTTTTGCTACCTAATTTTTTCCTTTATAAATATGCTCACATTTCCAAGAGATTGCCTCCAATAATATATGATTAAAATTGACAATAATATTATTTATATCTAATCGCTAATGCTAGAATCTGATACGGACTTGAAAAAAAAAAAATTAAGTTATTTTCATTCTGTCAATCTTAGATTTGTACATGTATATAAATAAATACATAAAGTGTATGTCTCTTAGTTGTCTCAAAAGATATTTGGTGCTTCACCTTCATTTCTAAATTTTTATCTTCTCTCAACCTCCCATAAGGTGTAATTGTTCAACTTCTCTCAATCTCTCATGAGGTGCAACAATATAATATTACATCCCCTAAGTTATAATTATTAAATCATAAAATAATGTTATAAGTACCTAACATACCCCCTATTATACTATTTGTTATGGAAAATATTTGATCTTGTCAATCATAGCGAAAAATATAACTTTTACAAAAATTACTATCCTCCCTTAAAATGAAATTGTTGTTTGTCTTTGGCTTTGGATTGAGATCTAGCTTGGGTAATCACTTTTGAGTCTGTATTTGGATCATAACCTTTAGGTCTACCTTTCGTGTTGGACTCTAGAGCATATTTTAGATTATCTTCCCTAAAGTATATAGGTTCTAAATATTTAAAATACATTTAAATATAGTTGCACCAACTTTACTATTTGAGAGGAAATCAGTTTTGTTGTGAGATCACATAGGGAACTGTTTAGAGTGTTTCTAAACATAGTAGAAGCAAGTAAGATCTCCATAATAATAGATATTTCAAAATTATTGGAGTGCTATAAAAGCATTGTAATTTCTTCTAATTATGAATCTCATGAGAATATTTTCTCATTTTGGTATCAGAGCAGGTTTTCTTAGATGGATCAAAACCTGTGGAGAGTGGTGTGAAGTGATTTGAAACACTTACTTTGTCAGAGAAACTCAAGTGGCCAGCACTCAACAAATTTGCAAGGAATATCTAAAGTAAATCATTAATATATCATGCATCCTAAGGTATTTACTTTTGAAATTTTTAGGGTTGTTAGATAATTGTATAAATATGATGCAATCAAAATTTTAGGTGATTTGGAGCTAATTTGCTGATTTTATTAACATTTTGAGTTTTTCAATAAAATGGTTGTATAAGGTGGAAGACAGTGTTTTTGCTTCACAAATTATAGGAGACATATTATTTAGATAAAATAATAATTCATAAAACATTTCAGGTCATTTGGTTTTATATTGATCGATTTATGTGAATATTGATTTTTTCTTCAAAAATCCTAGATCCAAATTTGTGATAAAAAGGGAAAAAGTAAATGATCACATCATTTTCACCTTTACAAATTTCTTCTAAAATTTAGAGGGTTTTTATATTATTATCTCAGGAATATGGATTTTAATTGTCATAAATTTTGGAGTTGTATGGATTGATTTATGTGAAACACATTGAGGTTGTCTAAAAAACACTCTAATATCTAGAAAGGGCAAAAATAAATTGATCACATATTTCTCATTTGTGTGAATTTTCTTTTGAAATTTAGTGGATTTTCAGATACGTATATCATAAGTCTACAGAAAAAAATTTCATTTTGTTTCAATTAGTATTGGATTATTTATGATAAATTTGGTGCTTGAGACTTTGGTAAATAAAAATAAGCATGTATTTTAGCAATTAGAGGTTAATTCTGAGAGTTTGAATTAATAGGTTAATTCAATTGAGTAAAAGAATATATGTTGTTATTATTTATTGCAAAAAATTGTATTATAAGCTATCTACATTATTCCAAATTCTTTTTTATTAGCATCAATGGCGGCCAATAACAATCTTCTCATTCCTGAATTTAATGGGTTAGATTATGAGTATTGGTCCATCAAGATGAGGACCTTACTTATTGGAAAAGTGCTATGGGATATAGTTGAAGAAGGTTATGCAGAACCTATATATTGGACAACCTTGAGTGCAATAGATAAAACTAGCAAAAAGGATGCCTAAAAGAAGAATTCATCTGCCCTCTATCATCTTCAAGCTGCTTTGGAGAAGAGCATATTTCCAAGGATCACTTTGTGTTTATCATCCCAAGAAGCATGGAAAGTCTTGAAGGATAGTTATCAAGGTAGTTATCAAGTGAAGCAAGTGAGGCTTCAAAATTTTAAGAGTTATTTTGAAAACTTAAAGATGCAAAATGATGAAAACATTGGTGATTATTGTATTAGAGTAAAATCCATTGTAAAAAAAATGTAAACCCTTGGATATGACATAAAAACTGAAGTAGTGGTGAAGAAAGTGTTGAGGACACTTCTTCCTAAGTGGAACCATATAGTTATCATTATTGAAGAGTCTAAAGATTTGTCTACTTTATCATTTGATGCTCTAATTAGTTCCTTGATGTCTCATGAAGAAATATTGCAGGGTGCTACATCTACAAGCTATGGAGGTGATGAGAGATTATTCTAATCCAAAGAAGGTGATAATGCACAAGGAAGAAGACAAGGAAAATTACAAGGAAGAGGCCAAAGGAGAGGTAAAGGAAGAGGATGAGGTAGATCAAGAGGTGGAAATCAAGGAAGAGGAGGTGACAAATCAAAGAAATCTTGTTACAATTGTGGCAAGGTTGGTCACTTTTCTAGAGATTGTTGGTCCAAGATTTCTCAATATGGGAGAGGTCAATATGGAAACTATGGAGAAGAGGAAGGATATTCTTTAAATCTATTCCTCACCTATGGAAAATCATATCAAACTATTAATGAAACTTGGATTTTTGATACTAATTGTTCCAATAACTTCAGTGGAAAAGAGGAGCTCTTTGCTAAAATGGATTCCTCCTACAAATAAAATATCAAATTTGCATATGAAAAGGCATTACAATTTGAAGGTATTGGATCCATGGAGGTTCCAACAAAAGAAGACACCAAGAAGGTAAATAACATCTATTACACCCCCAAACTCCAACATAATTTGCTTAGCGTTGGACAAATGATGGAGAAGAACTATAGGATTGTTTTTGATGAAGGAAAATGTATCATTTTTGATAAAAAAATTGTAATAGAGTTATTACACAAGTACTTGTGATAAAAAATAGATTTTTTTCTCTTAATTTTGGGGAACAAGGAGGTCCTAAACTTGCTAGTGTAGCTATTGCTAATCTAAGTGTGCTTTGGCACTTGAGATTTGGTCATCTTAATTTTGCAAGTTTGAAGTTGTTGACTTCTCAAGCTATGGTAAGTGGAATTCCAAGAGTTTAAGAACACAAGGAGGTGTGTGAAGGATGTGCTTTGGGAAAGCAATCAAGATCAAATTTTCCAAAGGGGTAAGCATGGAGAACAAGCCATCCACTACAATTGGTGCATTTGGATATTTGTGGTCCAATGGAAACCAAAAGCATTGGTAACAACTCTTACTTTCTCACTTTCATTGATGATTTCTCTAGGATGTGTTGGATTTATTTTTAAAAACTAAAGATGAAGCTTTTGATTGTTTCATAGATTTCAAAAATAAAGTAGAGAATCAAAGTGAGTTTGTTGTAAAAAGTCTCAGGACTGATAGAGGAGGAGAGTATTCTTCAAATGCATTTCTAAAATATTTTAAAGATTGTAGAATAAAAAGGCAATTCACAAATGCCTACACCCTACAACAAAATGGTGTGGCTGAAAGAAAGAACCGCACTATAGTAGAAATGGTTAGATCAATGCTATAATCTAAGCATATAAGTAACATGTATTGGTTTGATGATGTTAGAACTAGTGTTTAAATTTTGAATAGGATTCCTACTTCTATTTTAGATGGGATTACTCCTTATGAAGGATGGTATGGCAAAAATAAAAATGTAAAACACTTTAAGGTTCTTAGTTTTCTTTCATATGCCCATATTCTTTATGAGCAAAGAAAGAAACTTGATCCCAAAAGTCAAACATGTATTTCTGTTCGATATGGTGAGTTTTCCAAAGCATATAGGCTCTACAATACCAAAAAACATAAAATTGTACTCTCTAGGGATGCAATTTTTGATGAAGGGGGAGAATGGGGTCATAAAAAACTTTTTGTTGATGATGGATCTCATGATGCAAGTTCCTCTCAAGTGCAGCAAGTGCAACAAGTGCAGCCCAAAAATAGCAAAGGAAGTCCTCCAAGCCCAAGTATGAGTACTACTTCAAGTACAATAGATGCTACTCCAAGTAATTCTCCACAAAGATCACTAAGTTCTTCACCTATGGATATTTATTCTCCATATAGAGGTAAAATAACGCTTCAGCACCATTCATATTTTCAAATGTTGGATAAGAATTTCCAGAAAAGATACACTAGAAGTCAAGCTAATGAAATGAATGCAGTTTTGAAAAGACTTAAAAATTTGCATATGTATGGTGATGATGAATCTCAATAACCTACGGGTGATGTTGTAAATTATGCTTTAATGACTAGTGTTGAGCTAGAGCCATATAGTTATGAAAAATCATGTAATTTTGATGTATGGCAACAAGCCATGAAAGAGGAAATGTCCTCTATAAAAAATAATGATACTTGGGAGCTAGTGAAGCTTCCTAAGGGCAAAAAATGTGTTGGATGAAAATGAGTCTACAAGACCAAGTTCAATACTTATGGAAGCATTGAAATAAACAAGGCAATACTTGTAGCAAAAGGGTTCACTTAGAAGTATGGGATTGACTATGAGGAGACCTTTGCTCCTATTGCTAGATAGGAGACAATCAAATCAGTACTTTCTTTGGCTGCCCACAAAGGGTGGAAAATTTAGCACATGGATGTAAAGAGTGCCTTTCTCAATGGATAATTGAATGAAGAGGTTTTTATGCAAAAACCTCAAGAATTTTAAGAACAAGGTAAGGATAACCTTGTCTACAAATTAAAGAAAGCATTATATGGCCTCAAGCAAGCACCAAGGGCATGGTACTCATGCATTGATGGCTACTTTCAAAAGTATGGATTCACTAGGAGCAAAAGTGAACCTACTCTCTACTACATGAAACAAGGTAAAGATATTATCATTGTATGTTTATATGTGGATGATCTAATATTCATGGGTAGTAGTGCTAAGATGAAAAAGGAGTTCAAAAAATTCATGATGAAATAATTTGAAATGAAATATCTAGGCTTGATGCATTATTTTCTAGGCATGGAAGAAAAAAAAATGTAAAGGGATCTTCATATGTCAACACAAATATGCTCAAGATATGATAAAAAAAAAATTATGGAGCACTACAAGCCTATTTCAACTCTAACGGGTCATGAGATTCAATTGAGCAAAGAATATGGAGCACCAAAATTTGTCATGACCACTTACAGGATCATGGTTGGGAGTCTAATGTTCCTCGCCAACACAAGATCGGTTATTTAGTATGTTGTTTCTCTTGTTTTAAGGTATGTGGCTGATCCATATGAACTTCATCTACAAGCAAATAAAATAATTTTGAGATATGTAAAGGGTACATTGGATTTTGGGATCCATTACCACAAATGTAATTATGTAAAATTAGTTGGCTTTAGTGATAGTGATTGGGGCAGCAATATAGATGATTGAAAATCCACTTCAGGTAATTGTTTTAGTATTGGGTCAGGACTAATTACTTGGAGTTACAAAAAGTAAACATTTGTAGCATTATCATATAATTAAACTGAGTACATAGCCATCACAAATGCTAGTACCCAAGCTTTATGGTTGAGAAAATTTCTTGAAGAAATCAGAGAGAAACAAAGTGGTCCTTCAAGATTTTATTGTGATAATATGAGTGCCATCAAATTGGCACATAATAATATCCACCACAGTAGGTCAAAGCATTTTGACATGAAGTATCACTTAATTCGAGACATGGTGGAGAAACAGGTGATTGAGCTACAACATTGCAGCACTTTGGAGTTGCGAAAGCTCAGTATATAAAGCTGAGAGACTATCTAGTCAGTCCTCTTAACTTTAAGGGGGAGAATGTTGGACTCTAGAGGATACTTTAGAGTATCTTCCCTAAAGTATATAGGTTCTAAATATTTAAAATTCATTTAAATATAGTTGCACCAACTTTACTATTTGAGAGGAAATTAGTTTTGTTGTGAGATCATATAGGGAATTGTTTAGAATGTTTCTAAACATAGTAGGAGCAAGAAATATCTCCATAATAGTAGATATTTCAAACTTATTGGAGTGTTATAAAAGCATTGTAATTTCTTCTAATTATGAATCTAATGAGCATATTTTCTCATTTTGGTCATCATTTTCAAGCATAGCCTAGGTCAAATATATGAATTTTGATGTAGAAGTCATGCATCTAAATAATCCTCATATTGCATAGCTCCATGGAAAAAATGTGGTCTCTTTCAACCATCAAAATTTATCTTATCCTTTATTTCGTTTAAGGATAAAACCTTCTCTTATAAAATATATTCAACAATTATTTAACTCCATCCCATTCTATCACATTCATCCATACACAATCAACATGTATTTAGTTGAGCATTTTATCTTTGTGCCAATAATAATTGTGATAGTAATTATTATCTTCACAAATCTCTCAAGTATGTAGATTCTAACATCTACTTATCATATTTTTAGATCATCCACAATGACTAAAATAATTTATTCAAAGATTTACATTCTCTACATAGGTTTTTATTTTTACAAACTTGGTCTCACCACTTTCTATTGGATCATCCTAACCAAGGCCTTCATTCTTTGGCCTTATATTTTATTCTATGGGATTTCACATACCTTACCCATTCCTTATCAATTCTATATCATTATAACCCATTATTTTCATTAGTTTTGAGTCAAATCCTTTAGTGTCCTTTTCAAAACACATAATTTTTCATCAACATGTCCTTTAAAAATATGGCCTTTATCATGACCAACACAATCAATGATATTGAGCATAAGACCATGATGCTCATCTTCAATACAAATCCTACTACAATCAATATTATTTAAATATTTAATATCAGAAGCAAAATTTATCCTATAAATAAGTTTACTTGTGTCACAACACACATTTGCAACTATAGAATTTAAATAGTAGGTATTAAAATCAAAATATGTCCTTTTGACAAGGTTTCTTGTGTCACAATAAACATTTTCTAGTATGGGCTTTAGACTGCTTGTGTCACAACAAGCATCTACCATCATAGGCTTGACCTTTATTTCTTTTTATTTTTTCCTTGAAGATATCAAGAGTTATTAATTCTATGTATACTATCCTCACAACATCTATTGTAAATATAACACTATTTTCTAGAAGATCTTCATAAACATCATCTTCTTTGATAATTGATTGCTTAAAATATCTAAGTGTTAAGAATTATTAATTTTCATAAATATTTTAACCTTCTTAGAAATAAATATTTTTATATGGTGTCACACACTTTTGAAATTCAATTTACTTCTCTCCATATTCACTAGCTTCTCGAAAATTAAGATCACACTTTTGAACGTAAACTTACTTCTTAGCTTCTTTCTTCTTTGTCATTCCCATTTTATCAAATGATGTGAACGCTTCTTATTTTAATATTTATATTTTTTCTCTTCAATATAACAATGAGGGTTCCTTATATCATCTAAATGGTCCCTCTTTCAATATACCACCACTTCAATATATCGATCATTTATTATATACCTACCCTTTTATATACCATCGATATATGAAAGAAGCTAGTCCTCTTTATATACATAGTTGTACATGAGAGAGGCCTTAAGGTATGTGAAAGATAAAAATATGTGGAACCAAGGTAGTATAGAAAGGAATTCACCCTATCAATAATACCTAATTAAATAAATTCCTTATTGTAACCAAATTCTTTACAAATATTTAAAATCCAAATATTTAGTGGTAAATTTGTCAAAATTCTTTATTTCTCTTCTTTGGGATTATTGTTCTTATTTTGGGCTCATAATTATTTTAAAATTATTTTATCCAAAGCTTAAGAAAATAATTTTAGCCTTCATATTTCTTAAGGATGGCTCACTTATATAGGTTAGAGTCTTGTGATAATAAGGCACTACAAAATAACCATTGCAATGATGATAGAATAAGAAAAATCTTGGAAGAAAGCAAACCAAAGATTTTAAATGTTATGTAAATAGCATGCTTTAAAATATCTAGCATAGCACAAGGACTACAAAGCGGAGAGTATTCATCACAAAAGAAGGTAAGCTATAAACTTTGAAATAATGATATTAGTTCAATCAAAAAAGGTTTCAACACAATGCAAAGTCCATAAAGCAACATAAAATGTTTTCCAAAATGCAAGTGAAAGAGAGTAGCACCCTATATTAGAAATTCTCAATGCAAGAGGTGATGTCAACATATAAAATATCTAATTGGACCACAAAAAGCAAGAAAAGTAGCATAAAAGACAACAAATATAACAACACCCTAGACCAAAAAATATTAATATGAAAGACACCTAACACCCAAAATAAAAATGGCTAGGACACGTGGCAGTTTTTAGAACCAAAAAGTGATAGTCATTCGACATGAGAATTGTTGAATATCCTACAATAATGATCACTTGAGGTCTAAAATAGAATATGATAAAGATGTTGGGCAATGCCAACTCATCTTAAGATTATGCCTAACTAAATTTTTATCATGATTAAACATTGTAGTTAGTTTCATTTTAGCTCAACAAAATCTATAAATAGGGGAATGTCCCTCATTGTAAGAGGTTGGATATTTAAGTGTCAATTAGTCATAGGATTTATGTTTATGCTATTCTCATGCAATCAAGAGTTGTTTGAATTACCTCAATTTTATTTTCAATGGGTTATATGGGATTGAAACATACCCTAACCATAAAAAATTATCACCATATAATGGTATTACAACAAAGCTTAGATATTATCCTTGTATTATTTTATAATATTTGAACATGGGTCTCCTAGAAATATTGAGAAATCTAACCAGTGGATCTAATACCACTTGATTTTTGACTTACCTCAATTGAAATATGAAGCATTGTTAATTTATATGATAATATACATTTTCAATATTTTAGTTTATGCTTTAATCAAAGTCTTTTTGTTAGGCTCTAATTTATTTGGTATGCTTCAATAATTGGAATGTTTTCTATAGTATTGATGTTGTTTGGATTTTTTTGATTGGAGTGCTCAAATTATTAAATGTTCTAATATGTGTGCTTACTACATTTCTTCGTAGCTTTGATTAAATAGTCTATTAGTATTTAATTGTATTGAATAGTCGATGTTCATGCAAATAAAAGCAATGTTATTAGTTGAAGTTGTGGATGCATTTAATAAACAAATATAGCTTTCCCGAAAAAGAAACACTAGTGGGACTCAAACCAATAATAACATGATTATAAGTCAAAAATTCAAATCCAGAATATGCTCAAGAGATTTTTATGTCCACTTTTTTTATGATCATTATTAGGATGAAGATCTTGGTATCATTAGCAAATAAGAAAACTATTCACCTAGTGACTCCAATTTCAAGAACCCAACAACAAATTTGCAACTTTATTGGAAGGTATAGCCCTAGAATCATATGATTACAAGATAAAAATCCAATAAAGTGAAAGAACTCCTATAATTTGTAGATATATTAGCTTTCAAAAACCTAGAAAAGGTAAATTACTTTCACCTATCTAGACCTCCTCTGCCTAAAGCCCATGTTAGGACCCCATCCTAACCATATTATGTAATTAACCCCTTCCTAACATGGGTATAACATATTAATAATATTATGTAATGTGTATTTGGTGTTTGAGGCACATAGACAAGTGGGGCCTGTAGTGATTTCTTACTAGTAACTTGCACTTAAGGCAATGTTTTACTATAGGTTATCAAAAGTTTATGAAGATTATGATCCAAGGAGATAGTCTTTTCTCTCTTGAAACATGCAATATATCTACGATAGGAGGAATCTAATATAAGTTATGATGGTCATAGGTTATGCAATGTTGAGACTGGAAAGAGATGATATATTTGATTCATAGAAATTAGTATATATATATATATATATATATATATATATATATATATATATATATATATATATATGAGAGCCTATATGAGATTATGACAAGTTTCATGATATCCATAACCCTACATGGATCAATCCATGTGACATGCATAAGATAAATTATGCATAATACAAATTACATAATATTCTAACATGCAAAACTTGTTAAGTAAAGGAAATAAAAGTCTCAATAGAAGAAACGATGAGGAAATAAAGTTGGAGAAGTATTTTCTTTTTGAAGTAACTCCGATATAGAAATTTTTATGATCTCTAACTAAGATCCAACAATAAATTTGTGACTATTCAATAGGAATATCTTAGATTTTGAAAGAAATGAGGGTTCCATTAAAAATATTTGAGCTACAACCTAGAATTATAAGAACGGTAGGTGAATTGAATTAATATGTCCTTACTTGATAAGATAAAGACCACCTACTAGATAATATCTTAATTAAGTGGATTAAATGTTCATTTAAGATAATTACGGTGATGACAGTCCTATATCTAACAAGTGTTATGACCAAGGGTACCTCATTTAATTTTTAGGATCCCGAGAAGAGGTAGCTAAAATTGTTAGATCCACCTGTATACAATTTTGGAGGGCAATTTTCCTTTTATAATCTATAAATTGAATTAGCTTAGACTAAAGAGGAGATTGAGAAGTTTGAATTAGTAGTCTTTTGCAAGATTTATTTTCATTCCATTTTGTAGGACAATAAATTCTTGAGCATATTGTGGGAAAATCAAAACCCCACTTCTGGCATAATATTTTATAAAATCTACTTGCATATATATATGGAAGCCTATGTCAATTTTTGGACTAACCATCTATGTTTATTCTATTGACTGATTTCTATATCTATGTATGTGTTTGTAGTTTTTTTACCTAAATTAGGTTTTGCTTGGATATGTGTTTGTGGGAGGCTTACATCAATTTTTGGACTAGCCGTCTGTGGTTATTTTTTGACCCATTGCTTGATATGCGTATATGTTGGTAAATCTCATTTGTGCTTAACCATTTTATGGAGAGAAATTGTTCATCACTAACACATAACATTTAGGCCTATTATGTATGGAGATATTAACAGATCTTTTGGTACATTTCAACAATTTTCTTTTTGTTGAGTTATTTTATTTTTTCTAACATCTATTTTTCTCTACTTGAGTTCAAGTGCACCTAAAATATCACATACTAACAAGGAGACAACCTTGTAAAGAACTCATAGAGACCCTGTTTGCAATTTTGGGTACTTTGGGTACATTGCCTTTGCTCAAGTGTATAAGTTGTCATTGATGTCAAAAAGCTCTTGAAGGAATTTGATTTGATGTCAAATAATTTGTTTTGATGAAGGTTTGGCATGACAGCTTCAAAGGTCTTTTGTAAACCCCAAGTTGGCAGGTTTAAATATTTCAGGTGGATGCATTAGTTTAATGCAATTGGGTCCAAGAGGAAATATTTATATTAATAATTAAAAACCTTGTTAAGGTTCCCTTTAATTATTTTTAAAATAAATATTAATTATTTGCAATGGGTTCTCCTAATCCATGGTGCAAATGTTTTAACATGGTGGGCGCTAGCTAGGCAAGACCTCCTCCGACATGCTAAACTCCTCGTCGACGTCAAAGAGCATATGGTAAGGATTCATATTAATACCCCTCGGTGAAAACAAAGATTCATCCCATCCAATTTTCAAAAGGAGTTGCTTGCTGAAAATTCGACTGTGTCTTTGCCAGTTTTCGTAATCTGTTGATCGTGTGTTTGTCTTCAATTTTCATATCCGTTGTTCATTCGTTTGTCTCGTCGTTTATCGAATCCACCCTATAGCTTGTTGTCTACGAGTTCGCATCAGAAGGAAGAGAGGACTATGATTTTTTTTCCTGACGTAGAAGGGACAAGTGTAACATCATGAGGTTTTAACCTCATCGGGTGCCTTTAGTGCACCGGTAGCGGCTAGGCTGTTGGCGCGCTACCCGAACAGGAGGTTCTGCATTTGAATCATGTAGAAGGGTTTTTCATCGTGGACGTAGTGGGTGCTGTTATATTTCAAGCGCAAATTTCTTCAAAGCGATTTTTTATGTTGGCTAAGGTATTTTTGAAATTAATCTTTTTCTAAGTGTATGTTGTGGATGGAGGAAGTTTGTTAAAAGAAAAACAGCTTAGAAGTTATAAGGAGTTTCAAAGCTTGTTGTTATTTTGATAAAATATTATTTTGAAAGTGTTGTTGAAATATCCTATTGCATTCTTATGAGAGATAAAGTTTATTTTTTGATAAGACTATAAGGGAGAAATAAGGTGTATAATGGATAATTTTTTCTTGTAATGTTGAGAGTGCTTTTGGTTGATTATGGAAATGAAAGCATGATGTGTTAAGGTTAATTGCTTCTTGTGTGAAAGTATGAAACCTTAGGTGGACAGCTTTGAGATTGACATTTGCTTTCATTAAGTTGGTTATAATCAAGCTATTCTTTACTTGGTTAAAGTGTTGGGCTTACTCCTTTGTTGTTGAATTGAAAAGTTGTTTTATGCTATTGTGAATTGAGTTGGTGGATGCTTTTGTTAAAAAAATATTGGAGAGAAAAATAGTTCTACTTGTTTCCTTTTCTGATGTTGATTGTGAAATGCTTCAATGTTGTGTTTTGAGTTAAATGGTGTTGATTAAACCTTGTTTGATGAGCATTGTTGTTGAAACCCTAATTGATGGTGAAAAGAACATGAGTATCATTGTTATGTGATTCTTTGCATAGTTGGAAATTGTTGGGGTTTCATGTTCTTGAAAGAAAGCATTCTATCCTATCCATTTCATATTTTGAGTTGAGTTTTCAGATTTGAGATTGAGTTTGAGCTGAGTTGATTTGAGTTGATTTTTGAGATTGGGAGTTGAGTATAGAACATATTGGGTCTCTAAAAATTCTCCTTATGCTTCTATGAGTTTGACAAATCACATTGGGTCTCTAACAATTCACCTTGTGATTTCCTACTAAGAAAGTTTTTCTTGGTGAGCTTACTGAGTTTTTGGACAGGTTTCGATGGGACTTGTGAGCAGGTTTTGGATAGGTTCCGATGGGGACTTGTGAGCAGGTTTTGGACAAGTTTCGATGGGGACTTGTGAGCAGGTTTTGGACAAGTTCCGGTGGGGACTTGTGAGTAGATTTGGACAGGTCCTAGTAGAGGACTTGTGAGCAGATTTGGACAGGTCCTAGTAGAGGACTTGTGAGCTGAGTTTGTTAGTTCTATCAGAGAACTTGAGGACAGAGGTGCATTGGTTCTTTGAGAAGAACCTGAGGACAGATTTGGCAAGTCTTTGAGAAGGATTGTGTGTAGAGGATTGATTTGTTCAAGTGTTGGACAAATTTTATAGACAGAGGAAGACTTGTACTAGAACGATTGACTGTGTTGGGTACAGGTTGCTGAGCTGTTGTGGACGTGATCATAGAAGGCAGAGGTCTCTTAGGCTAAGCATTGAGGACAGGAGGTCTTCAGTGGAAAGGAGTTCCATGTGCTAGTAAGAGGTAGAGGCAGTTGATCTTCTGAGGGATCATTTCCAGAGCAGAGGGGAAGGTATCTCCTTTGAGAAGAGGTTCATAAATCCAAACAGAGGGGAAGGTATCTCCTTTGAGCAGAGGTTCATAAATTTAGATTAGGGGAAGGTATCTCCTTTGAGCAGAGGCTCATAAATTCAGATTTGGGGGAAGGTATCTCCTTTGAGCAAAGGCTCATAAATTCAGATTGGGGGAAAGTATATCCTTTGAGCCGAGGCTCATAAACATTGTAATTGGGAAGGATTACCAAAGAATCTTGAGATAACTTTTAGAGAAAAGTTTTGTGGACGTAGCCCAACCATTCTGGGTGAACCACATTAAAACTGGTGTCACTTTATGGATGATTTTGTGCATTGTTTTGATATTTCTTTGGGTATACTGCTTTACTATTTTGAAGTATAAAGGAAAAAGTAAAAATATGTCTTATACTTTTCACCCCCCCTCTCAGTATAAGCTTGTGTTCTTCAATTGGTATCATAGCGGGTGCCTTCAAAAATTTTAACAGCTTGAAGGAAAAGCTAGTAAAGAACACAATGGATCATTCAAGTGGCAATGCAACACCTATTCTTGATGGGTCAGATTTTGGTCTTTGGATTGCAAAGATGAAGGTTCATCTAATGGCACTTGGTAATGAGGTATGGGAAGTGATTGAATATGAGTACACTATTCCTATACATGGTCATAATACTAAAGAAGAAAGGCTCCTACATCACAACAATTCAAAAGCAATGAATGCAATCCTGAAAGGCTTATAGAAAGCAAATATCACCAAAGTGATTCACTGCAAGACAGCTAGTGAAATGTGGAAACAGTTGAAGGTGGTTCATACAGGTGATACAAATGTCAGAAAGGCCAAGTTGAGACACTTCAAAGGTATGTTTAAATAGCTTCAAGATAGTGATGAGTCTTCTAGTGATGAAGAGGCATATTACAGCAAGAAAGGCAAGTTCTCTAGAAAACACAAAAGTATGAAAAATATAAGATGTTTCAATTGTGGAAAGTTTGGTCATTATGCTACTAACTGTACTGTTCCCAAGAGTGAAAGTGATGAAGATAAAAAAGATTCTATGAGCAAGGTTTCTGAAAAGCATAAGCATCATAGAAAGAACAAATATGAGCACAACAATCAAGGAAAGAGATATTCTCACAAGCACAAGAAGAGTTTCTATCTAGACAAAGCAAGTAAGTGTTCTAGTAGTGATAGTGAAAGTTCTTCAAGTGATAATGAAAATGAGATGTTGTTCATATCAGAAAAAGAGGAAGAACCAAAACATAGATTCATTATCAATGAAATGTCTTAGATGAGAAAATTTTGGTCACCTTGAGGATTATTATACAAATAATGATTTGGTTTCCAGTATGTATGAGGATGCTTCAGAAAACTATAAGGAATATGCTTGTATGGTTTTTGAAAAAGGTAACACCTCTAGTGATAAGAAATCTGAAAAAGGCTTTGATGATTCAGAAAGCAAACAAATAAAGGATCTTGAAAGTGAACTTATTAATGCTCTTAGTGCTTTTAAAAAGGAAATAAAGAAGAATGCTAGACTCAAGGATAAGTTAGATGAATGTTGCATGGAAAGAGATGAGCTTATAGAAAGTCTTGACTTATCTATAGCTAAGACACAAGAACTCAAGGATGAGTTAGAGTCTAAGGTTCTTGAGTATAGTGAGTTGGAACAGAAAATGCCTTCTTTGAAAGAGGAAACTAAAGAGTACAAGGATAAGCTTTACAGGTTTCAATATAGTTCCAAAAAGGTTAAGTTACTCATCAATGGTCAAAGAAAGACAACAGATAAAACATGCCTTGGTTTTGTTAAGCCACACAAGGAACAAGTTGGAGAGTCTAGTAAGAGACTCCAAAAGGAAGAGAGTTTTGATGAGGAAAGTATTTCAAAAAAGGAGTCCTTGAATGATAGATGCACAAAAATAGAAAACAAAATTCAGAATGAGAAGAAGAAGTTTTCAGAACCTAAGAGGTCAAATAAAGGAAAGTTTCAAGGCAGATGTTTTGCTTGTCACATGTTTGGTCACATGGCTTCACATTGCATGGATCAAGTGAAGAAGTTAAATGACAATTTTAGAAGTGCTAGTTACTTTCAAGGGTATTGCTACTATTGTCAACAATTTGGGCACAAGGTAGTTTATTGCAAGGCAAATAACAGGAACATGTTTGGCCAGAACAGGTTTAGTCATAACAGGTTTGGTTAGAACAGGGTTGGCCAGAACAGGTTTGGTCAGAACAGGATTGGCCAGAATAGGTTTGGTCAGAACAGGTGGATTCAAAGATCAAGTTTACCTCAGAGAAACAACATTGTCAAGTGTTTCAAGTGCAACAATGAAGGTCACATAATCAGATAGTGTAGAGATGAAATTCCAAAATACAAGAACATGAACAGTGGCATGATCAGGTCCAAGGATCAAGGTATGAACAAGAACAGGGATGAGAACAAGAACAAGAACAAGAATATGGACAAAGAGTTCAAGAGAAGGCCCGACAAGGAAGTTATAGATGCTAATGATGATCAGTGCCTAATTAGAGTTTTACTCCCACCCCAGAATTAATCACCTCATCAGGAGGTGGGGGAGGGACTAAGCTAAGAGGCTCATTCTTAGTTAGGAGCCCCAAAGGTGGCCCTTTGTCGTTGATTAAAAAGGGGGAGAGATATGAGTAAGGGGGAGAGCTTCAAGTGAAGATGAAAGCTTCAAGTCAGGGGGAGCAAAACTTCAAAGGAATATTCTCAGTTGTGGGCACAATTGGTCATTTGTTAGCACATTTGGTTTCATTTTTTGCTCTTGAGAAGTGTTTTCAGTAAAGGTTTGCCATCAATGACAAAGGGGGAGATTGTTGGCAATTTTGGGTACTTTGGGTACATTGCCTTTGCTCAAGTGTATAAGTTGTCATTGATGTCAAAAATATCTTGAAGGAATTTTATTTGATGTCAAATAATTTGTTTTGATGAAGGTTTCGCATGACAGCTTCAAAGGTCTTTTGTAAACCCCAAGTTGGCAGGTTTAAAGATTTCAGGTGGATGCATTAGTTTAATGCAATTGTGTCCAGGAGGAAATATTTATTTTAATAATTAAAAACCTTTTTAAGGTTCCCTTTAATTATTTTTAAAATAAATATTAATTATTTGCAATGGGTTCTCCTAATCCATGGTGCAAATGTTTTAACATGGTGGGTGCTAGCAAAGACCTCTGCCGACATGTTAAATTCCTCGTCGACATCAAAGAGCATATGGCAAGGATTCATATTAATACCCCTCGATGAAAACAAAGATTCATCCCATCCGATTTTTGAAAGGAGTTGCTTGCTAAAAATTTGATTGTGTGTCTTCGCCGATTTTTCTAATCCACTGATCATGTTTTTGTCTTCGGTTTTCATATCCGTTGTTCATTTGTTTGTCTCGTCGTTTATCAAATCCACCCTATAGCTTGTCATCTATGAGTTCGCATCAGAAGGAAGAGAGGACTGTGTTTTATTTTTCCTGACGTAGAAGGGACAAGTGTAACAGCATGAGGTTTTAACCTCATCAGGTGCCTTTGGTGCACCGGTAGCGGCTAGGCTATTGGCGCACTACCCGAACGAGAGGTTCTGCATTTGAATCATGCAGAAGGGTTTTTCGTCATAGACACAACGGGTGGTGTTATATTTCGGGTGCAAATTTCTCCAAAGTGATTTTTTATGTTGGCTAAGGTATTTTCGAAATTAATCTTTTGCTAAGTGTATGTTGCGGATGGAGGAAGTTTGTTAAAAGAAAAATAGCTTAGGAGTTATAAGGAGTTTCAAAGCTTGTTGTTATTTTGATAAAAGATTATTTTGAAAGTGTTTTTGAAATATCCTATTGCATTCTTATGAGAGATAAATTTTATTTTTTGATAAGACTATAATGGAGAAATAAGGTGTATAATGGATAATTTTTTCTTGTAATGTTGAGAGTGCTTTTGGTTGATTATGGAAATGAAAGCATGATGTGTTAAGGTTAATTGCTTCTTGTGTGAAAGTATGAAACCTTAAGTGGACAGCTTTGAGATTGAAATTTGCTTTCATTAAGTTGGTTATAATCAAGCTATTATTTACTTGGTTATAGTGTTGGGATTACTCCTTTATTGTTGAATTGAAAATTTGTTTTATGTTATTGTGAGTTGATTTGGTGGATGCTTTTGTTAAAACAATATTGGAGACAAAAGGAGTTCTACTTGTTTCCTTTTCTAATGTTGACTATGAAATGCTTCAAGGTTGTGTTTTGAGTTAAATGGTGTTGATTAAACCTTGTTTGATGAGCATTGTTGTTGAAACCCTAATTGATGGTGAAAAGAACATGAGTATCATTGTTATGTGATTCTTTGCATAGTTGGCAATTTTTGGGGTTTCATGTTCTTGAAAGAAAGCATTCTATCCTATCCATTTCAGATTTTGAGTTGAGTTTTCAGATTTAAGATTGAGTTTGAGCTGATTTGATTTGAGTTGAGTTTTGAGATTGGGAGTTGAGTATAGAACATATTGGGTCTCTAAAAATTCTGCTTATGCTTCTATGAGTTTGAAAAATCACATTGGGTCTCTAACAATTCACCTTGTGATTTCCTACTAAGAAATTTTTTCTTGGTGAGCTTGCTGAGTTTTTGGACAGGTTCCGATGGGACTTGTGAGCAGGTTTTGGACAGGTTTCGATGGGGACTTGTGAGCAGGTTTTGGATAGGTTTCGGTGGGGACTTGTGAGCAGGTTTTGGACAAGTTCTAGTGGGGACTTGTGAGCAGATTTGGAAAGGTCCTAGCAGAGGACTTGTGAGCTGAGTTTGTTAGTTCTATCAGAGAACTTGAGGACAAAGGTGCATTGGTTCTTTGAGAAGAACCTGAGGACAGATTTGGTAAGTCTTTGAGAAGGCTTGTGTGCAGAGGATTGATTTGTTCAAATGTTGGACAAATCTGATAGATAGGGGAAGACTTGTACTAGATCGAATGACTATGTTGGGTATAGGTTGCTGAGCTGTTGTGGATGTGATCATAGAAGGTAGAGGTCTCTTAGGCTAAGAATTGAGGACAGGAGGTCTTCGGTGGAAAGGAGTTCCATGTGCTGGCAAGAGGTAGAGGCAGTTGATATTTTGAGGGATCATTTCCAGAGTAGAGGGGAAGGTATCTCCTTTGAGCAGAGGCTCATAAATCCAGATAGAGGGGAAGGTATCTCCTTTGAGTAGAGGCACATAAATTCATATTGGGGGAAAGTATCTCCTTTGAGTAAAGGATCATAAATTCAAATTTTGGGGAAGGTATATCCTTTGAGCAGAGGCTCATAAATTCAGATTGGGGGAAGGTATCTCATTTAAGCCGAGGCTCATAAACATTGTAATTAGGAAGGATTCCCAAAGAACTTTGAGATAAATTTTAGAGAAAATTTTTGTGGACGTAGCCCAGCCATTCTGGGTGAACCACATTAAAACTGGTGTCACTTTGTGGATGATTTTTTGCATTGTTTTGATATTACTTTGGGTATATTGCTTTACTATTTTGAAGTATAAATGAAAAAGTAAAAAGAGGTCTTATACTGTTCATCCCCCCCTCTCAGTATAATCTTGTGTTCTTTAGACCCTCAATTGATATAAACCCCATGCTCTTGGTTGTGGTCCTATTGTGTCACACCATGAGGTTTTAACCTCACCGGGTGACACAATATCTCTATCTCTCCATCAGCTCTTGCTACATATTAAATTGCTCTTGCATGAGCTAGAACATCTGAGCCATATTTCCATATCTGAATGTAGCCCCTGCTATTGGCTTCTTTTTCTTTCTAACAATACATCATGGTTTTTTAGCAGTTTTTGCTCTTTTTTAATCCTTTACTTGTCGTCTAAGTACCCTCCTCGAACCTTCGTTACTTTCCTCTTACAAATTCACACTAGGTATCTGAGAAGTACCTACTATATGGCATTACAATTTTTGTTAGGAAATTATTTTAACCAGGTTTTCACAAACCTAGGTTTTGATACCAACTATCACAAACCTCAAAATTCCATCATTAAAAATTTGATTAATATCAGAACAACTTTGCTTGTCAACCCACTATGATTCTAGTTTAGGCATACAACAAACACACTTCAATAATTACCACCACTGTAGCTGGTGTCTTAAGTGCTCGATACTGACCACATCTCGTGAGTCGTCATGTAGAAATTTGACTCTTACTCAAGTCTACTTGGATTTTAGTGAAGGGTTATCCGTTCAGGGCCCATATCACCTGAACGAGGTACTCTATCTCCCTTACCCAAATCTAGAGAACTCGTAGTTCTCACGTGTTATACACCTACTTTGGATCTAGCATTCGTATACTGGTGCTAGGCAGGGACCTTCTGCTAATTTTTGACTAGATTCTTGCATCTCATGGCCTATAGACTAGATATTCATATCCTTACACTGACTAACAACAATGTTGTCCATAACCATATTCCACTGGAAATGCCTTAGCTCTCTAGCCATGCATTAAGTTGGTGTTTCCCTAGCCGAGTAGGATAATGAATATCACCACCACTAGTTGACTGACCACCTAGAACGATGTCCCATACCGTCGTTTGTTACACTCGATGGCTTGGACCCCTTGTCCTTGATTAGCTGGAGTATAGTGGTTCAGTTACACGTAAGCCACCTCGTGACCTAACGTGAGTGGGTAGAGTAAGTCCTACTCGACATACTCATTACAAGCTTTTTACTCCATGACTTTAACTGGTTTGGTTTTCTTTTCTTTAGACAAGAAAGTCTGGGTTTAATGGATAAAAGGGTGTTCTTCGGTACTAGAGTATATAGTATCACCCTCAAATTTTAAATAACCTATGTATGTTTTAAAGTATTTTATTATACCTCTATATACTTTAATTCAATGCTTTACTTTACTAAGAACTTATCTGAATTATAGCGAATCTTACACTCAGCTCTACATCTTATCAATTCATTTTGATATCCTAAAGTTTTTTTTTTCAACTTAAATAAAATCAAAGAAAATCTATCCATTAAGATAAGAAAGAATAACTATTGCAAGAGGTTACCTATTTAACTAAAAAGACCCCTTTTTCAACGAACTTAATTTCTTTTTTTAGAATAAATAATAAAGAAAGGATGTATATGATATAAAATAAAGAGATTTTATCCACTTAAACAACAGTTGAGTTTCTAAACAATAATTAAACTACCTATTTCAAAGTCCACATTGGAGTATTATTGTTGATACGACAGCCAGGCTTTCCTCATCTGAGTTCAATCACTATATATAAAACAAAGTACTTCAACGTTTTCTAATAAAATGTATGGTATTTTTACTAACCAGAATTAATGTACATGGAACCAAGGCATCACTAGGTATTCCATAGCAAGCAGAAATGACACAAGCACCATTTAGAAAATTTCTTCTACTCTTACCCTTACTACGTAGATGATGTAACTAACGTTTTATTTTCTAGAAAAGACATAACAAAATTATCACAAAATTCATTTTCTTTCTAAATAAAATATTAAATGACGTTCCTTTTTCCAAGAAAAATGTAGCAGAATTAACATAGAATTCCTTTCTTTCTAAAAACATAGTCTAAAACTGTCCATACAATATTTTACAGTCCAGACCCTATACAATATTTTATATATAAAAATAAAATGCAGTTAGAGTGAGCAACAATTAGTACAGACACCATCCACCCATGCTTTTACCGGAACACGCCTCAAGCAAACCATATTGGAAGGAACACAACATGTTTCGGAGATTGTTTTCGCAGTCTCTTGGATGACACTCCCCATAAGACCACAACAAGAAAGAGGGCGAAATCATGGATCAGCTTGGCCCATTCCTATATGACGTGCTCAAGCAGTCATGCAACAATCATCATGCAGACACACAATATGCATGTTCTAATCCAACATTCTCTTTGCACAAAACAAACTTATGCCCAAGCATCAAAGTTTTCCCAGTGTCTTCAGATAAGCTTACGAAAAGGAAAGAATATCACAAAACCAAGGTGCCATCTGGCCAAAACAAAGAACGTGCAGCCATTTCACGGTATATGAAAACCAAGTAAACACTTTGTTTATCAATTTCATTCATGGAAACGTATCCGAGTAAACACTTTGCTTAACAATTTCATTCCACTATTCATTCCTTAGACAGGCCACAATCCATTGCAATTGCAAACCGTAGTGCACACGAAATCACCCATATATTGCAAGGCTTTCATAAATACAACCTTCAAACAGATTATATTTTTATTTATTATGATATTATCAATACAGGATTTTAGCTAGCCACCAATGTACACAGAATTATCACAAACAGTAGTATTCTAAAGTTTAACAGTTATTAGTTCAGTGCTAGCCTTGTTTATGGTTTATAATTACGATGTTATCAATACAGTATTTCACCAGCCACCAACGTACATAGAATTATCACAAACAACAACATTCTAAAGCTTAACAATTATAATGCAGCGCTAACTTGTTTACAGCTTACTCGGGTTTTTAAACATGACAAACACTTCAAAATCCTGACCTTTTCTTATTCGGTGTTGGTAAATCTTTCGTCCTTCCTGTCAGCTATAGCCCAACCCAAGTGCGTCTGCCACTTCCAAAGGTTTTTCCCCCTTTCAACAATCAACCTTACATCCGTTAAAAAGAATGAAGCGCATGGTAAGATATTGACACCTTCGTATAGTCCACCAGGTATTGCAATATAGCGCTTCCAGGTGTCCGACATGTTTTTAACCATCTGGTTTTGTTACTTGATCAACATTTTTCCGTAACCTCGAATCCCCTCTCTTGTTTATTAAGGTGCTAAAGTTAAATCATTTTAAGCTTATTGTCATACGTAGCTTAGGCCTTCCATATTATAAAAGCTTATTTAGACGTAGCTTTTAACAATGTAGATATAATGTTTTATATTCCATATTTTAAATTTTATATTATTTTTTAATTATTATTTTAATTTGCTCAATCAAAATAATTTCATGGCTATTTGCATATGAATGATTTCTTATTCATTTATATAAATAATTCCATAACCATTATTTTATACTAATTGTATATACATATATTAATATTTATATTCATTATTATTATTATTATTATTATTTAAAAATAGCCAACAAGCAGCAAACATCAAACTGGAGAAGACATAGCAAAATTCAAACAACAATGACAAGCAAGATGTATATAAAAATGTAAATTCTACGGTGGGCTTCCATGTACCCACGGACTAAGGTGCTCATGGCATGACATCATATCCGCTTACCTGACCTTCCAAACTGCTGTCTTGGTCTTAGGGTAAGTGCTCCTCTCCATCCAATTCGAAAACCTACACCTGCACTGCAACAAAAATTGGTCACAGAATCATATTCTTCAAAATAAAAATATCAATAAATAGTGGGGATGTGACATATTTGGTATGGAAAATATCTGAACATGTCAATCATAGCCAAAAATTTACCTTTTACAAAAATTACTACCCTCCCTTAAAATGAAACTAGGGTTTATCTTTGGCTTTGGCTCTAGCTCTAGCTTGGGTAATCACCTTTGAGTCTGCCTTTGGGTCATAACCTTTAGGTTTACCTATGGTTCATAACCTTTAGGTCTACCTCTGGGTCATCCTTTTTTAGCATAGCTTGGGTCAAATCTATGAATTTTGATGTAGAAGTCATGCATCTAAAGAATCCCCAGATTGCATAACTCCATGGAAAAAATGTGGTCTCTTTCAACCATTAAACTTTATCTTATCATTTATTTTGTCTAAGGATAAAACCTTCTCTTATAAAATCTAATCAACATTTCTTTCACACCATCCCATTCTATCACATTCATCCATCCACAAATTTAGTTGGGCATTTTATCTTTGTGCCAATAATAATTGTGAGAGTAATTATTATCTTCATCAATCTCACAAGTATGCGGATTCCAACACCTACTTGTCATATTTTTAGATCATCCACAATGACTAAAATAATTTATTCTAAGAGTTACATTATGTGCATAGGTTTCTCTTTTTACAAACTTGGTCTCACCACTTTTTATTGGACCATCCTAACCTGTTAGATTTTGATGCAGCATGTAATGGGATATAGCAATCACAAGATGCATAATAATATAAAATAAGGTAAATCTATGATATGACTAAAAATACTATAAATATAAATGATGGATATGTTTACAAAATAGCTCTTGAGTAAATTAACACTCCATGAATAAAGCTACTGCTCAAGAATGGGTATTACATCATATTACATCACATTGCTACATCAAACTACTCTGGTCTATACTTCTTCCTACTACTATATCTATGGCCCTTTATATAGGAAATAGTTTCCTTGGCCAACACTCTACCTAGTTATGCAAGGAATAACTTGTACATATACATCTTGCATTTTGACACTTGTGCATTTATTACATTGCATGAAGTAACTAGATAAATTACCCCTAAAGTAATCTAATGTCCTAAGTATATAGCAAAAAAGGTACATTTACATGATCTAAATGATGTAATATACTCTATTTTTAACACCCCCATGTATTACGTTATTTGGATATTGAATATTTTAGTTTTCAATGTGGATCTTCTTTCATATTATGATATTTGATTCTTCTATAGTTACTTTAGTCTTCGAATGATACAAAAATATGTTGAAGTTGTAGGTTATCCTTTCAATTGACCTTACACTAAATTCCTCCTTATTTGAATTTATATCCTTCTTCTTCTTTAGTCTTCATGTTATTTCTCTATCATTTTTCAGTTTGAAGTCCCTTGATGTTAGGAATTTTTGGTGAACAATTGTTCTCATGATTTTGTATGTCATGAGTGGATCTGAATAGGTTCTCCTCCTTTCTTTTGTACTTATGTAAGACCTATTTTTTTGCCCTTCATAACTATGAACCTTGATATCAATGTTAGTAGATTCATCTAAAATAAGTTCTTGAAGATAATAATTTATTATTTGTAGTAATCTTCTTTCATAGCCCTTATAGTATGAGTATTTGAAATGACAATAAAATGATGGGTTATTTATTCCATCATAGTATTTGCGAGGATGAAAACTCAAAAAATGTGTCCTTTCATGACCATATTGATTGTAATAAGTGCACAATAGAGATGATATGATAAATTTGAAGTCTATTTTGGTAACATCATGTTTGTCTATCTCTTTAATAAGATCTTCAAACCATTTATGCACAATTGAAGCTATTCCATATTTTCATTTTTGAATAAAATCTTGTTGATTACTCTTTTCCTATCTTGTGTCTAATTTGATATTAGATTCACTGGATGAATCTTCCTTCATATGGATTTCAATTTCATAGCTTATTTCATATTGTATTGGTTATTCCTTTTCTTGACCTTTTTCATCATTATATCAGGTTTTTGATCCATGTTGGTATATTATTTATTCCACTTTTAAGATTATTGCTTAGCATGGTAGTAGTGATTTGTATTACTTGTATTCTTTGGGATAGACTGGACTACCTTATAGCTCCCTACTTAGTGTGTATAAAATCACACTAAATATAAGCTTGATTTGATAAAACCTCTAGTAATCCTTGTTTTGTAGACTTCCTTATATATCCCAAGTAATGTGAGTATATAATCCTAAGGATTTTTAGGTTTTGAGGAAAGCTTATATTTTGTAACTTGATAATATTTCATCGTGAAAGCACGAGGATACGAAAGCAAACAGAAAGGGAAATGTAACGCTAAGTCCTACGAACGAGAATGCATGAAAAGAGGGAAAACAAACGAATTGAAACGAGATTTAAAGCAAAATGTAAAAGTGCAGCCCTTTATTTTATTAATTTTCTCGAGATCGGGTTACAATGCGTCTCCTCCCTTTTCAGGGGCTAGGAGCGTTAAACATGGTTTTGTTACACCACAAATGAGATATTCCCCTTTGGGATCTTCCGCGTGCCCACATTGAAAATGGGTGGACCAAACGTCGTCGCCGCTTGCGTGAGTGCATCTATAGTTCCTTGCTGCCCCTCTGGTGTCAAGATCCTACGTTCATAGAAATAGTAAATGGTTAGTAGCACCTACGGATGGAGGGAAACATGCGATCCCCAAGGCCTACGGTCAATGCATGCATAAAATAATTAAAATGATAACTGAAACATATCAGAATGAGCTGAAAATTTGACAGAAGCAAGAAAACATTACCAGGAACACACTACAAAAGGAACAGTCAAGAAATCTACCACATATTTCTAATCGCTCCGGGGTGGGACGATTAGGACTGTCATAAAATGTCAGTAGGTGACCTCCTAAATGTCCCATCCAGGGGCCTCCAAAACACCTGCAAAGTTGGGGTTAGACAAAACGGGGCATTTTGGGATGACCCAGATGGTCGGATTTTGCATATTCTGCCTCGATCACCCTGTATCCGATGATGCTCCCTGTATGTTAGTGAAAGCGAGAAATATTGAAAGCATAGTCAAAACTCATCCAAATGACATGAAATTTAAATGACAACATATGTAAGTGACCTAGAATCAAATGCAAAAAGAATAGTATGGAAATCTACCATAGATTTCTAATCACTCTAGGGTGGGGCGATTAGGACTGTAGCAGTACGGGGGGCACCGAGGGCAGGACGCCCACCTTTTGGGGCCCGATTTTGGCACCAATCCACTTGGGATGGGTCCAAAACCTCTTATGGGGTTGTGTCAACAAATTAGGTGGGGTATTGTGGCCAAATGTTTGGGTTTTGGGTCCGGATTGCGCTTCCAATAATCACCCAATAACCTCCCTTCCAAAAGAGAGATCAAGGATGTAAGAAGCACAAACGATGGGTGAGGATGTAATTCGGCAGCACTCCATTGCTCCAAATGCTCCTGCTCTATCCTTTTTTGGGGTGAGAAGACTCACCATTTTATAGACCTGAGGGTCTTTGTGAATGAGCATGCAGAGGCGCCACTTGGCCATCATGCCTTGCTAGGGGGAAGAAGATTCCTCCCTGATTAAGGGCTCCATGACTGCCCCTATGACTGCCTCTTTGAGCTCAAAAATGCTCACTCACACTCCATGCATTGAAGGAGGAGTTAAGTGGTGGATCTGAGCTACCATTTGTCAAGGTTTGACCTTTTTCCCATCAAACCTGCTATTCGCCCCACCCTGGAGCGAATATCGCTAATCGTCCCAGGGTGGGACGAATACCAGTTTGTAATCGTCCCAGGGTGGAACGAGTAGGGAGCAGAGTGCCTGAAAGGTGCCAAATTGACCTCTGACCTTCCAAAACTATTGTGGGAGTGGTTAGGACCATTGTTTAACCTCTAGGGGCTGCCCTAGGGGCTGTGTATGCCAATTCGATCAGTGTTTGTAGCCACATAATCGGATTGGTGTTGTTTTGGTGTCTATAGATGCCCCTTTTTGGGAAGCATTGTGCATGGCATAGTGTTGAGCAAAAATAGATAACCAAAGCACTAATGATTAGGGTTTCTCAGTAACCTAACCAAATTTTGATGCCCCAAGTATGGAAAGGGCATGCATTCTTGAATCCTTGCTTCTAACGAGCTAAGGAGCTTAATTCAAGTGTTAACCTATTTTGGTGAGGTGTTACTTGATCTTGGACATTGTTCAGTCATGAATAGGCAAAGGGCGCAACCTTTTGTCTATGGGAACCTTGAGTTCATGATTCTTGAATGCCAAGTGTTTGATCAGCTTGTGATTATTGCTTGTTTGCTGCCCCAAGCAAGAGCGTGATTGTCTTTATCAATGATCCTTTGAATGCATGCCATTTCCTTGATTGGGTGTGTATTTGTTGATTGGTGACTAAGTGTGACTACCCCCTCAAGCGACGAATCGATGAGGGAATGACCGACATGAGAAAAGTGATGAGTCACTTGACCCAAGATGACTTTTGTAAGGGTGCCTTCAGTTGTTTTCCGTTGAATGCTTATGCAGTTTCCCAACAATTTGACCTATTTTTGGTGGGTTTTAACCCTTTTTGTGACGTCATTTGGGGATGAAATTCTCAAAAATTCATCCTCCCGTGGAGCGGTCCGGCTATGGTAGCCTTCTTAGGGAGTAGGATAGTGAGGATTTGTGACCCCAATGTCTATTTTGTATGCCAATAATGCAGGCGCAAAGGCGCCTTGTTCGGCAATGTTATTGCTATTTTTGGGTGGGTTTGGACCCTTTTTGTGACGTCGTTTGGGGATGAAATTCTTGAAAATCCGTCCTCCCGTGGAGTGGTCCGGCTATGGTAGCCTTCTTAGGGAGTAGGATAGTGAGGATTTGTGACCCCGATGTCTGTTTTGTATGCCAAGAATGTCAAGTGCAAAAGCACTCTTATTTGGCAATTTTATTGCTATTTTTTGTGCATTTTGGTGCAGTTTTTGTTGTTTTTGATTTTCTTGCTCTGTAATCGTCCCAGGGTGGGACGAATACCAGTTTTGTAATCATCCCAGGGTGGGACGAGTGCTAACTAGAGCGCTCATCCTAGGGTGGAACGATTACAAGCCTAAAAGCCTATTTAAGGGCCAAAACTAGGTTTTGGGCTCATTTGCACTTTGTTTTTCTGGCGATTTGGAGCTGTGAGGAGGAGGAGGTCGAGTTCGCGTAGCGGAGCGCTGTCAAATTTCTCGGACACCATGAGTTCACGGACCGGATCATCAAGTGGTAGAGCCGAAGCGAGACCGGTAAGTGCCCCTTCTCTTTATTTTGCTTGTTTTGTGTTATAGTTTAAAATCGTAATTCTTTTCTTTTGTATTTCATTTTTTGATTTAAACTAAAATAAAAACCCTAGTTTAATGTTTGTTGTTTGTTTGAATTTGTGCTTTGTATTGCTTTGTTAGAACTATGATCGAAACCCTAGTTGAAACCATGTTTATTTTGTTTTTGTTGTAAACTAAAAAAGAAAACCCTAGTTTAAACTAAGATCGAAAACTTAGCTTAAAAAATTGTTTTTATGTTGTTTTCTATTTTTTATCATTTTAGACTAAGGTTAAACCCTAGGTAACTGAAAACTATTTGTGTGTGTTTTTTATTGGTTTTTCAGTTTTAAACTTAAGGTTCAAACCCTAGGTAACTGAAAACTTTTGTTATTGTGTTTTGTATTTTTTAGTTTGACACTAGAATGAAAACCCTAGGTTAAAGTGTTTTACTTTGTTTTTTGTATTTTTATTGTTTAGACTAGGATGAAAACCCTAGGTTAAACTGTTTTATTTTGTTTTTGTATTTTTATTGTTTAGACTAGGATGAAAACCCTAGTGTTTTTTGTTTTTTTTTTATTTATCAGTTTGAACTAAAGTTAAAAACCCTAGGTAACTGACAAATTTGTTTTTTGAATTTGTTTTTTTTTTATTTATCAGTTTGAACTAAAGTTAAAAACCCTAGGTAACTGACAAATTTGTATTTTGAATTTGTTTTTTGTTTTATCAGTTTGAACTAAAGTTAAAAAACCCTAGGTAACTGACAAAGTTGTATTTTGAATTTGTTTTTTTGTTTTTGGCATTGCATTGTTTATTTGATTTTTTGAATGTGTGTACTGTACATGTTGTTAATGTTTTTGTTGTACCATTTTTTTCTTTCATGTTTTTAATGTTTTTGTGTTGTTTTTTATTTTTAGGTGGTGAAGAGCCGGTACCGTGTGTCGACGGTGTTTTCGGAGGCACGGGAGGCACTGACTACGGTGGACTGGGATTGGCTTGACGCCCTCGGGCTCAAGCATGTGACTCGGTTAGAGCCTGTGGTGGGGGATCGGGCATATCTGACTGCCTTGATCAGCTTATGGGATCCCCGCACCAATACCTTTCATCTCCCAATAGGGGAGATGATAGTGACTCTTGAGGATGTCTATCGGATTCTACGGATTTTGATAGATGGGCTTCCTATTCGGACTACTCCACGTGATCAGCGGATGGTGGTGCTGACATGGTGCTTCGGGCATGGGGTGGAGATGGGGGTGGATAGTCCGATGGAGAGGGCAGAGGGGGATTGCTTGATTGGCGATATTTTGGTATGGTGGTGGCTGGAGAAGGGCGTGTTGGGGGTGAGGCATGCACTACTGATGACCCTCATCTCCAACATGCTGCTTCCTGACTCCTCGGGTGCGAGGTTCCCGTGGAACCTGCTGGAGGTTGTTTTCAGACTAGTTGAGTGTCCGACCTTAGAGCCACTGATTATGAGGTGGGGTCAGACACTACTGGCATAGCTCTATGATGAGTTGTACGAGGTCCATTGTCGAAGGTGAAAGGGGATTGGATGCAGCTACCTATTGCAGTGTTGGGGATGGCAGCACATAGCTATGGAGCGGCCATAGGGTTTGTCATGGACTACTCGGGTAGAGATGGTGGACAGGGAGATAGGGTATGCGGCTCTATGGCGGAGGTCCGAGGAGCAGGGGTAGAGTCGAGGTGGGCAGGTGTCGTAGGGCACTATGTTGATGCCTTTGTGGGTCTTGCTCTAGGGGATGTGTTATGGCATCCATATCGGGATGTCTGCGAGGCTGGAGAGTGGCTCGATGGGTGTAGGGGAGATGGCTGATCGGGTGAGGGATAGTTTGGGGTGCACAAGGGTTTCCTGGTGAGCCCTTGATTTATCGATGTTGGGGTGATGAGAGGACTGGCTTGGCGATCATCGAGCCATTGGGTGAGGAGTCGAATGCAACGATCGATGTCCCTGATGTGGACAATGTCAGGGTGACTATAGATTATGACCAGTGGTGGACGATGTGGTGATGGTGGGGTGAGGGGCCTCTAGGAGGTCCAGAGGCGTAGCAGAGGTGGGGAGGGTGTAGAGGCATCGGGAGAGGGTTGGGGGGCTCCGCTCGAGGATGCGGACATGGTGGAGGTTGATAGCTTTGGGGGGATGATTTTGGGATTCTAGAGTAGCCGGATATGTAGGACGTCCCAGAGTAGTGGGAGCCAGAGTAGCCTGCCATCTCGGATATGCCTATGCCTCAGGCAGTCCTAGAGGGTATGGAGGTGAGGCATCATGCTGAGATAGCATGATTGGAGGATCTACTTTGGAGGTGGGATGAGGAGCTCGAGGATGCTCTACAGGAGAGGGATCTCCTACGGACTCAGTTGGCAGAGCGGGAGAATGCATTGGCTGCGTACCATCGGTGGGATGGGGACACAGATGCTTCATGGGAGAGGGATCTCCTGCGAACTCAGTTGGCGTAGTGCGATGATGCATTGGCTGCGTACCATCGATGGGAGATGGATTTGGTTTGGCATCGGATGGAGTTGGAGGCAGAGATTATCCACCTCGGTGGGCGGTTACCTGAGCTCCCTGGAGGTGGATCTTCATGTCGGATGAGAGACAACGATACTGAGCAGTCAGCATCTTCTCATCGTAGGTGGTTGGATGAGGGGGGTGCTAGTGGGCGTGATGTGGGGGCTAGCAGTAGCCACCCTGAGAGGTCCCATAGGACCCACACCACTGGGGGTAGTTCCCATCGCATCGATCCTGCATGATCATGGTGGCCGACGCCCTAGGCTTGGGGGTTTTTGAGTTTTTGCTTTTTTTTGGTGAGGTCCAAGGACCATTTTATTGTAGCCTGAGGGCATTTTGATGATATATATACATGACTTTCTTTTTGGTTATACACTTGTCATGATTTATTGTTTATTTTTATGCACATTTATTTACGTTGATGTATGCATATGTTATTATGAATGCGATGTTTCTAATTATATGATGTATGCAAATGGAATGAATGAAATGATTTGTTAATAACTTGTCGATGGCACCATAGACTATACAGGATTTACTGGCTTTCTGTACTATGTGATTGCTTTGTGGAATGACTTTGCATGTGTAATTTTTTTGTTTTGTATTTTTGATGGTGATGTAATAATGGAATGTGCTACAGTTGTGTTAAAATGTAGTTAAGGTTTTTCTGAGACTCAGATGTTTTAACTAACTAGCCAAGACTGTACTTTTATCTTACAAGACTTTTGAACAAGGTATGAATCAGACTTGAGTTTGACCAAGTTATTTCGCATCCCTGTGTGTGCAATTGAGTTCGTTCATGTGGTATTTGTCAGGATACCGCCAGTGCCAGATAGGCTATCAACCAAACCTGTATTGAGGATCACCTAATTAGCTCCACTAACTCCTTTGTTGTATTTAGTAAGATTAATCCATGGGACAAACTAAGGTACCATAAGCTAGCTCATCCACATGCAAACATTGGTCTGCTCACATGCAAAGCTAATGTGATAGACATATCATCATGCATTTTAGGATACCGCCATTGTCAGGTAGGCTGTCCACCAAACCCGTAATGAGGATCACCTAGATGGTTTTTTGAATGCTGAGAATTCTAGGGATTCAAGCTCAGGCGTCTTTCGGTTGCTCAACTTGTTGGGATACTTGCTCGCATACATAGTGATGAAAATCACTGTTTATTTTTCTCTTTTGTTTTTCTTTTTGAGCAAGGCATTTGAATAGTGGTGATAACCACTATTATTTGATTTTGCTTTTTAAGTTGCAAATTTGAGCTCGTATGTTGTTGGCTTGTGAGTGGCATTGATCCCGTTTGGCTTTGGGGATGACTACCCATCCTATTTAGGGACGTGTAGTATGAATCCTTATGACTTTGGGGACCAAAGGTGATTTGGGATCTTATTATGTAATGGCATTGATATTTTAGGCCTTGGGGATGACTACCCATCCTTGTCAGGGGCATGTAGTATGAATCCTTATGACTTTGGGGACCAAATGTGATTGGAGATCTGATTATGAATGTCATTGATCTTTTAGGCCTTGGGGATGACTACCCATCCTTGTCAGGGGCATGTAGTATGAATCCTTATGACTTTGGGGATCAAAGGTGTTTGGGGTTTTTGTTAGGATTTTAACCACTATTTATTGTGGGGAATTGGATAGGGAAGAGCTTGTCCTTTTTTCAATTCTCAGCATTCTCGAACCATTCACATAGGGGGATGAGTAGGCTAACCTTTCACCTATGGTACCCTAGACTGCTTTGTAGGTTTCTCTTGCGTTCACACAACTTGGAATTTTTTTTATGTGTTTTAACTTGTGTAGGGATGTTACGTAACAAGGTGTGATCCAAGTAGAACTCTACCTTTGTAAAATCTGTCTGACTTTGTATAGTTTTTGGCTAGAAATCTAATGACAGCTGAATGACGAAAACTCTAGATACATTAGAAGACAACTGACTATGGTATGGTGAAAAATGTGACTGGCGTTTATTTTTGATGGACTATTTATAGAGTGGAAAAATGTGGAAAGTGATGGAATTGCCGAGTAATTACAGTCTATGGTGCATTTGACTTGTATGATCAACAAATGTGCAATGTATGTATGCGATGCCTAATGCAGTTCTTTTTGTGTTTTTGAGTGTTAAGCTTATGCATGAAAGTGAGATGCATTTTTTTTTGTTATTTTTTATTTATCTTGTGTTTTTTGTTTGTTTTTGAATATTTTTTTATGACCAAGCGATTGCGGGAACCCTTGGAGCTTTTGGTTTGACCAAAGGGTTTATGGATACCTTTGGGGCATTTTAGGGTTGACCAAGTGATTGTGGGAATCCTTGGGGCTTTTGGTTTGACCAAAGGGTTTATGGATACCTTTGGGGCATTTTGGGGTGACCAAGCGATTGTGGGAATCCTTGGAGCTTTTGGTTTGACCAAAGGGTTTATGGATACCTTTGGGGCATTTTGGGGTTGACCAAGCGATTATGGGAATCCTTGGAGCTTTTGGTTTGACCAAAGGGTTTATGGACACCTTTGGGGCATTTTGGGGTGACCAAGCGATTATGGGAATCCTTGGGGGGTTTTTTTGGGGGGTTGTTTCGATTGTGGGAATCCTTGGAGCTTTTTGGTTGGGCTATGGCTCTCTTAAATATGGAATGGCCTCAAATGACTGATGTTCAAGGGTTCTAGTTCCTTGATTCCTTCAAGAGAGGCTAGCCGGTATGTCCCAGGTCCTATTTTACTATCAATTACATAAGGACCTAACCAATTTGCCATGAACTTGTCCCTTAGATGGGGCGGCAAGTTAGAGTTTTGCTGGTTCTCTTTTAAGACCAGGTCACCAACCTGAAAGTCCCTCAGGTGAACTTTCATGTTGTATGCTTTCTTAAGTCACTCTTGGTAGATACGCAAATGCTCGAGAGCATTGATGCATCATTCATCAAGCAACGTAAGCTGGTCTAACCGGGCCTACCATGCAGTGTCATCATCGATGAACTCTTGCATTGATATGCGCAGGGAAGGAATTTCCAACTCGAGAGGCATGACTGCCTCGGAGCCATACACCAGCGAAAATGGAGTTGCCCCAGTGGGCATCCGAATGCTAGTGCGATAAGCCCAAAGAGCAAGTGGTATTTGAATGTGCCAATCCTTATGACTATCTATGACTATCTTTTTGAGGATGGCAACTAGCATTTTGTTTGATGCCTCTGCTTGCCCATTTGCCTACGGATAATAGGGTGTCGAAAAACTATGCTAAATTTTGTACTTTGTTGTCAAAGCATGCACATCTTTGTTCTTGAATGACGTCCCATTATCCGAGATGATCTTGGATGGAATACCAAAATGACATATGATGTTATGTAAAATAAACTCCGCAATGCGGGTTCCAGTCGTAGAGGTAAGCGAAATTGCTTCCACCCACTTGGTGAAGTACTCTGTGGCCGTTATGATGAACGTGTGATGACCTGACGACATAGGGGAGATCTTTTCGATTAGATCTAAGCCCCACTACGAAAATGGCCAAGCCGATTGGATCGGTTGCAAGGCCTGAGAAGGTACGTGTGTCAAATTAGCATGGTGTTGACACTTCACGCACTTCCTTACATATGCGCAACAATCTCGCTCTAAAGATGGCCAATAATAGCCCATGCAAAGAATGCACTTTGCGATGGCCATACCGCTGAAGTGGCCACCGCATGTACCATCGTGCGCTTGGGTGATCGCCCAAGTGGACTCTTGCTGGTCCAAGCAATGAAGGAGGATCCCTTCGTAGCTTCGATGATACAAAATGTCTCCTAGCAAGACATGTTTTGCCGCTTTCTATTTGAATGATATTTTCGTGGCATGTGTCAATCCAAGTGGGAGGTTACCTAGCTTGAGGTAGTCTCTTATGGGTGTGTACCAATCCTGCTGATCAGAAGCCTCGATGGTATGAACAACCAATCCCTCTTGAAGTTCATCCCTAGAAAAATCTAAGTGGGAAAGAACCTGTAAGAATAGCGTTGTGTTGCTATTAAGGGGAATAGGGGAGAACAAGGACCCCCAGTTGGCTTGATTCAGACAATCATGGATTCGAGAGAACCTATCCTGAGATGGTTCAATCTGGATCAGGTGGATTCCTGGCGTTAAGTCAGAGCTTGCACGCTCCATCATGGATTGCGATAGTGTTTTGACTTGAATGGTTGTCATATCACCAGAAATGTCTTGCGGGATTAGTGACCCCAAGGAGGCCATAGTGTCTGCAAAATGATTTGATGACCGAGGGAGTGCCTCGATGTCGTACCATTCAAGATTTGCCAAGAATTTGTCCACAAGGGCTTTGTAGGCCTGCAGAACTAGGCATTTACATTGGAATACCCCTTTTACTTGGTTGACAATTAACAACGAATCACCAAAGATGTTCAAGCATTTGATGTTCATGGTGATTGTTGTCTGAAGACCTATGAGCAAGGCTTCGTATTCGGCATTGTTGTTGGTGCATGGGAAATCTAGTTTAAATGATAGAGGCATTGGAGCCCCTTGTGGTGTGAAGAATACGATTCCTATGCCACCCCCTTGCTCACATTTAGAACCATCAAAGAATAAGGTTATGTCGGCCTATGATTCAGGCTCATCAAAATCTGGCGATTTTGAGACATGGAAGACCCCATCATCGGGTAGCTCTATGGTCAGAGGTTGATCGTCTTCGAGAGGAGCCTCTGCTAGTTGATCGGTGATGACTTGACCTTTGATGGACTTCTGTCCAATGAATTCGATGTCAAACTCCATCAACAACATGATCCATTTTGTCGTGCGGCTACTATGATAAGTACGACTCATCATGTACCGCAATGGATTCTCCTTAGACACAACATACGTCATGTTGCTCAGCATGTAGTGGCATAGCTTTTTGGTAGCAAACACCATCGCCAAGCATAGCTTCTCGACGTATGCATAGTTAAGTTCATAACTGACCAGGGTGCGGCTAAGATAGTAAGTAGCCTGTTCTTTGTGTAGTTCATTTTTCTGGGCTAGCATGGCACCCAATGCCACCTCAGTAGCTGAGATGTATAAATAGAATGACACTCCTGGTCTAGGTGGTGCCAATACTGGCGGTGAAGCCAAGTATTGTTTGATGTCATCGAAGGCTGATTGGCACTCGTCATCCCAATGAAATGCTACCCCCTTGTGCAATAATTTATTCATGGGTCGGCACTTGTCAGATAGCTGCGCTATGAAGCGCTTGATTGATGTGACCTTTCCCTGTAGGCTTCTGAGCTGCTTGATGGTAGTTGGGGGGAGCATTTCAAGGATTGCCTTGAATTTATGTGGATCCACCTCGATGCCTCATTTTGAGACTATGAAACCCAAGAGTTTTCTAGATGTGACGCCAAATACGCACTTCTTGGGGTTTAGTCTGACTTTATGTTCGATGAGGCGATCGAGGATCTTGCTTAAGTCATCGAGATGATCTGGGCGCAAAAGAGATTTGGCCAACAAATCATCCATGTAATCTTCCAAAGTTTTATGCATGTGATCATGGAAGATGTATGTCATGGCACGTTGGTAGGTGGCGCCAGACATTTTTAAGGCCAAAGGGCATGACCTTATAACAAAATGTCCCCCAAGGCATTGTGAACGCCATTTTTAGTTGGTCCTCGGGATTGATACGAATCTGATTGTATCCCGAGAAACCATCCATGAGGGATAGCATTTCGTGGCCCACTATAGCATCTACCAATGCATCGATGCTAGGCAAGGGGAAATCATCCTTAGGACTCGCTTTGTTTAGATCTCAAAAATTAGTGCATATGTGAATCCTCCCGTCAGGCTTCTTGATGGGTACCATGTTGGACAACCATGGTGGGTAATCCATGCAGATGACAAACTGTGCATCCAACAACTTTTGTAATTCATCTTTGACCATTAAGGCCACTGTTGGATGCATCTTACGTAGTTTTTGCTTAACTGGCTTGACTGTCGGATCAAGCGTTAGATTATGCATGACTAGCTATGGATCTAGCCCCGACATGTCTTTGTAGGACCATGCAAAAACCTCCTTCTTCTCTTTGAGAAGGGCAATGTAGTCGGCTTGCTCTTCGGGGGATAGACTTACCCCCAGCTTGATGATCTATGGATTCATTGGATCAGAGCCGATGTCTACGTCAGTCGTCTCCTCGACTGACATGTGGGACCCGTCCTCCAACTGGTGTGGAGTTGGGATCAAGTGGATATCATTCATTGAATTCAGATCTACGTTAGGAACTTCGGGTCCCTCTTCAGCATGGAAGATATCTTGAGTTGGTCTTGGGGTGAAATGAAGCATCTCACCGCAAGGCCAGTACTCTGATGGGGATGGTGGTGAATTAACATGATCCCAGTCTATGGCATCTAGGTCTAGATACAATGACCATGCTGGATCGGCTGGATTGCGGATGGGGGCGGTTAAGTCAATGGAGATCATGTTGATGAAATGATTTTGGTCTCCATTACCATGGGTGTGGTGACTCGGACTTCCTTGATGATTTTTGTGCTCTAGATCTGGCTCTGGGGGTATTGGCACAAATGGATCGGCCCTATGTGTGGATAGAAGGATAGGGTCTACCCTTGGCACTGATAACTCTATAGGGTCTCTGGGCGGAAGGTGCTCTCTGTATGCCCAAAGTGGCGGATGCAACACTTGGTCCAACTATGTTGGGTTTAGGTGCCACCTATGCCTTGGCCCCATGTTTAATTGTTCAAACATGTCATCAAGATCCATGGGGTATTGTTGTTGCCGCATATGATTGAGATATGCCATCTCAGTTTCATCTTCATAATCATTGTCAGAGATCCATAGGCCTTCGTTGGCTTCGATAACTGTTTGCGACATGTGAGGCTCGTCCTGCTCGAGCAAATTGATGTGGTCCCATCAGGGTTGTTCCGCTCTCTACGGGGGGACCTGATTTTCTTGAGGTGGCACTTGCTCGATTGGAGCATCCAAAGGGAACATTGCCAAGAGGCTTTCTTGGTAGTCATCCATGGGGGTCACTTGTGAGTGATTGCTATCCGATTCGAAAGGGTCCCATGGTGCTACCTCATACTCTGACTCATCTTTCGAAGATCCTTCCTGACCTTGTCTATATCCCTCTTGTAAGTGAGTTCTCAAACTTTCTCCTTTCTCGAGCAAAGGGACGGGGTTATCAAGGTCAACAAGGTGTGTTGTCAACAATGGGAGATAATCCCCCAATGTATATGTTGTGTTAGGATTGGCATATGGATCTAATGCCAACCCATCCTTGTTGCCTATCCCTAGGCCTTGCATGTTCTCTACCAAGATGTCCAGGGGTAGGGGTGGTTGAACCCTACTCCTGACTTGTCGTATGGCATCTGATATCTTGGTTGGCAAAGAACGCGCACTCCTTGCTCATATCGGCCCAACCCATATCCATGCCAATTGCATTGGCCAAGATATCTCAAAGCGAAGTCTGGGTTGGACAAATAGTTGACGTCCTCAGCAAAGGGCTCTTCATCTTCTTCTTCTTGCATGTAAGGTTCAATGCCATTATCGAGGCCCCCATATACAAAGTTTGTCTGATTTGGTGGGTAGCCTAGAGGAACAATAGTACCGATGGGGAGGCGAGGTCTCCCCATGTCCTGCATGGACTCAATTGTGGGTGTTGCTACAATGTTCCATACCAGATACTCCCCCAGGCCCGTATTGGCCATCTCAATGGTTATTGTTGGTGGTTGAGGGGGAGGGAATGGGAGTTCTTCCTGAGTCCACTCCATGTCGGGTGAACTAGGCATCTCGACTTCCATTCGGCTAGGCATCTCCTCAGTAGAGATGGTTGAGACTGATGGCGGTGCCTCTTCCAGGGGTTTCTTCCCATTGTCCTTCGATGTGGCCACCGTAGGTGGCATCATTGGTGAAGGACCAGATGATGAAGATGGACCCGATTGGGGGTTTGATGGACTTAACAGTGGGGATGTATGCGGAATCGGACCCTGTTTAGATGGATTCAACTAAAAATCCAAATGTGTTGATGGAAGGGTCGATTGTGGCATCAGCTGTACCGCATTGCAATACTTGAAGGGTTCTAAGTCCACCGGGACTACATGCACTTGCCCTTCGAATGTGTACTTTAGGCATTGGTGGGCTATCGAAGGGACACACTTCATGTCCCTGATCCAAGGCCGGCCCAACAAGATATTATAGGCCATCTCACCTTCCAAGATGTGGCACAATGTAGGAATAGTCTTTTGTCCCACCTGGATGGGCAGGACAATTGTGCCAACCGTCGAGCATATCGCATCATTGAATGCTCGCAGAGTATAGGTGGAGGCCACGATGTGAGATGTTGGCAACTTTAGGTGTTTCAATGTCACTATTGTAATTATATTACTGGACGAGCCAGTGTCCACCAACACCCTCTTATACGGAATCCCGTTGACCCATGCAATGACGTGCAGGGGTGGATCCGCCATGTCACCAGTCACTGATTTCAGCTCGTCCTCTCTAAAGGTGATGACTGGCTCGGTGCATCATTTGACATGTCCCACAAAGTTGTTGAAAGAGTTTGCTTCATGGGGCTGCAACTCGATGGCTTTTAGTATCTCCATTAGAGCCTCCCGATGGGGTGATGATTGTTGTATGAGCTCGTAGATGGAGAGCCTAGCCGACGTGGTCCTCAAACTTTGGGTAAGTTTGGTCTGAATCATGGCCACTGGTCTAGGCAGAGGAGGTTGTGTAGGGTGTTGTTGAGGTTGTGACGTTGATGGAACCTCTCCTGTAGCTGTCGCGGGGGCAGCTGTGCTTGGGTACCTCTTGTTCCTAGTCACGATGCTTATCATCCCTACATACCCCTGCATGGGGCAGTTATGTGTCACCTCATTGACCTGAAGGGTTTTTGCCTACGTATCATGGGCAGGCAGGGGGTCTTTGAAGACCTCCATCTGTTGGTTGTTTGGTGCTACGGGATTATCCACCACTAGCGTCTTGTTGTCGATTAGGTCTTGCACGAAGCTTTTGAACTTCCAACATGCATAAAGGTCATGTCCCTTCTGTCGATGAAACCTACAGTACAAGTCTTCCCTATAACCTTTGGGTTTTGGCGCGTTGGGGTCTACAGGTCGACTCTCTAGCAGGTTTATCAAGTTTGCCACTGACAAATGGTCAAACAAGGAGTCTTTAGACTCTGTAAAGGGTGTGAATTGTCGCCTAGGGTGACGCTGCTGATTTTGCTCTTGTCGATGATTTTCTCTTTCATAACTGTCAAGAGGGACCACCTGATAGTTAGCCTTAGGGGGTTGTGTTGCTTGTGCAGGCTTTGGTGCGTTGATAGCAACCTGATTGACCACAGTGGGTTTCGGTTGCGTGGTCCCTATTTTGGCATTTTTAGGCCACTCTTTCTTCCGTGGCTTGGCAATCTCGCCATCCTGTATCTTGATCTCCTCAATGATTCTGGCTTGCGCCAGGGCTTCCTCAAGAGTGGCATATTGTTGTAGCTACAATAGCATGGAGATCGACCTCAAACAGCTCTTTGAGAACATTTGGGTCAGGTCGGCCATGGGAGGGAGGTAGGGCAGCTTTGAAAGCAACGTCCTCCACCGATTTCCATAGGCCGCCATGGTTTCTTCCTCATACTTCCTGAGGCTAGTGTTGAGTGGTATTTTCACCCAATTGTGAAAGTACACTCCTCCTTAGGATTTGGGTTCCAAATCCCCTCTTGCAAAGAATTCAAAAAAATGACTTCTCTAAGGTCTCCGCTATATTAGCATTTGCATGTGTATTAATGATATCAAATAAAGATATTCAATTTAAATGCTTGGAACACCTTAGTGATTACAAGTAACTATAAACAAGGGGCAATGTTGGTTTATTTTACCATGAAACTTTAATGATTGTTCATTTCACCAAAATAAAGCAAATGTGAGTTTGCCCTCATATGACCTTCAATGTGATGCTCAAATTACCCCTCTTTCATAAAATTAGAATTTTTATGAAGAGAGGGCAATTTTAGGCTCCAAAAATGGAAATTTGTGAAATGCCATAAAACATAACTCCTTCAATGAAATTGGAATTTTCATGAAGGGAATGTCATCATAGGCTCATGAGTGCAAAACAAAAATGAAAAAAAATGAAATTTGACCTTAAAATGGAAATTTTCTATTTTCAGATTTTTAAGATCTGTAATAAAATAGCAACTTTGGTGAATTTTTAGAAGTAGTAATCAACTTCAAAAATGAAATTTCAAAGTGCATATTGGAAATATGAAGTATAACCTATGCAATGGTGAAATTGTTTTTGGATTTTGAAATTTTTTTAATGTTTATTTTAATGCCTGAAAATTAAAAAAAAATTAAAACTTCTGCAAAATAAAATGGAGAAAATGAAAATGAAATGCAAAAAAATGAAAATAAAATGCATTCAGTATGATGCTATCCTATTCCGACAAAACCAAAGATGTGAGGTTTTCATGCATGCAACCTAACCTATTGGACTTGCAAAACAAGAACAATCCGGATAAGCTAAGTGCTGGCTCCTAGGGTTTTAAATGAGGTTTTTTAGATTTAAACATTCGCATGAAGCAACCAAGAAAACTTGCATAAACTCCATTTACAAGCCTAAAATATGAAAATGGGAAAAATAGACATTTAATCTTGCATGCAAAAAATGACTCCTTATTTCTTGTCCATAAGATGCAACTTTTTAAAACTTCCTATATTAAAGATTTGTCATTTTACAATAACAGTAATTTTTGGTTTTCCCAAACCAGTCAATGGAAGAAAAATAGCCCAAATAGGTCCAGAATGGCCCTCTTGCCTTCAAATCTGTAACTCTACTTGCAGTAGTTTCCAACCCACTTTCTAGCCTCTTTGAATGGCGTATTTAACATTTTTAGGGAGCTTTTTGTTTTGTTTTCCAATGGCTATTCATTTCACCTTCCCTCTGCATGCATGTGTTTTGATTCCCAAAAGACTTTTCATTTCTATTTTGTGGCCCTTCGTTTCATTTTCTCCACATGGGCTTGCGTCCGTTTCCTTTCGTGTGTAACGACAATCTTAAATGATCTCAAATCATTAAATATTCCTTATGTAACGTTTCGTCTTATTCGTTGGATTTTGTCCTTATGTCCACATCACTATGCAGTCTTCAGTTTCATTGCCCTGCTCTGTTCCCTTGGCAGAAATCGAACATGTCACGATATCGTGGAACTTTTTCCTCCTTGCTCTCTTTTGTTGCTTTTAGCCACGAGAATGTAACATGTAGCAATATCGCGACACTTTTTCCTCCTTGCTCTCTTTTGTTGCTTTTAGCCATGAAAATGCAACATGTTGCGATATCGCAACACTTTTTCCTCCTTTGGCCGTGAAAATGCAACATGTCGCGATATCGCGACACTTTTTCTCTTTTGGCCATGAAAATGCAACATGTCGCAATATCGCGACACTTTTTCTCTTTTGGCCACAAAAATGCAACATGTCACGATATCGTGACACTTTTCTTTCTTGTTATTTCTTTTCTTGTTTGGTCACGAAAATGCAACATGTCGCGATATCGTGACACTTTTTCTCTTTTGGCCGTGACAATGCAACATGTCACGATATCACGACACTTTTTCTCTTTTGGCCATGACAATGCAACATGTCACGATATCGTGACACTTTTTCCATTTTTTCCGTGACAAAACATGTTGCGATATAGCGACACTTTTTCCCTTTTTACCGTGACAATGCAACATGTCACGATATCGCGACACTTTTTCCCTTTTGGCCGCGACAAAGCAACATGTCGCGATATCGTGACACTTTTTCCCTTTTTTTTTTCTCTTTGCTTTGAACCACGAAAATGCAACATGTTGTGATATCGTGACACTTTTTCTCCTTGCGGTGTTTTGATTTTTCTTTGGCCTTTAGCATATGGGCCGCTTCGGTCTTCTTGAAAAACATGCAAAAAGGTGGGTCCCCAATTTTGGGGTCTATTGTGGAGCAGCCACAACAAATGGTGACTCTACTGGGAAATGCTCCTGAGCATTTCCATGAGAACTCAACTTGAAAATACATGAACTCAAATACAAGTGTCAGCAAATATCCAAAGAATGCAAATAGATCAGAAATACATGAAGCATCAGAATCATTAAGCATTAGCTTGGTGTGTGCAGTGTGCTTCATTCCCTATCATTTAAAACTTGTTCAAATTTCCATTGTCAGTTTCACTTATGATTCATATGCAAGGCTATGAATGAGTTGTGTAGGATTTGATGTATGACAACTATGCTAGAGATATAACAACCTGCTTTGCAAAGGCTCAAACCTTCTAGTATCATGATCAAACATATTAAAACTATCAAACCCTCTTAGGAACATATTAAAACTATCAAAACTTAAAATGAATTTTGTTGTGGCTACTCCACAATGTACCCCATTATTGGGGACCCACCTTTTTGCATGTTTTCCAAGAAGACCGAAGCAGCCCATATGCTAAAGACCAAAGAAAAAGCAAAAAATTGCAAGGAAAAAAAGTGTCGCGATATTGCGACATGTTGCATTTTCGCGGTTCAAAGCAAAGAGAAAAATAAAAGGGAAAAATTGTCACGATATCACGACATGTTGCTTTGTCGTGGCCAAAATGGAAAAAGTGTCGCGATATCGCAACATGTTGCATTGTCGCAGTCAAAAGAGAAAAAGTGTCGCGATATCGCAACATGTTGCATTGTCACGACCAAAAGAGAAAAAGTGTCACGATATCGCGACATGTTGCATTGTTGCGGAAAAAATAGAAAAAGTGTTGCGATATCATGACATGTTGCATTTTTGCGACCAAACGAGAAAAGAAAGAACAAGAAAGAAAAGTGTCGCGATATCGTGACATGTTGCATTTTCGTGGCCAAAAGAGAAAAAGTGTCGCGATATCGCGACATGTTGCATTTTTGTGGCCGAAAGAGAAAAAGTGTCGCGATATCGCGACATGTTGCATTTTCATGGCCAAAGGAGGAAAAAGTGTCGCGATATCGTGACATGTTACATTTTCGTAGCTAAAAGAAACAAAAGAGAGCAAGGAGGCAAAAGTGTCGTGATATCGCGACATGTTACATTCTCACGGCTAAAAGCAACAAAAGAGAGCAAGGAGGCAAAAGTGTCACGATATCGCGACATGTCCGATTTCCACCAAGGGAACAGAGCAGGACAATGAAACTGAAGACTGCATAGTGACGTGGACATAAGGACAAAATCCAATGAATAAGACGAAACATTACATAAGAAATCTTTAATGATTTGATATCATTTAAGATTTTCGTTACACATGGAAGGAAACAGACGCAAGTCCATGTGGAGAAAATGAAACGAAGGGCCACAAAATAGAAACGAAAAGTATTTTGGTAATCAAAACACATGCATGCAGAGGGAAGGTGAAATGAACGACCATTGGAAAATGAAATGAAAAGCTTCCTAAAAATGTTAAATATGCCATTCAAAGAGACCAAAAAGGGGGTTGGAAACTGCTGCAAGCAGAGTTATAGATTTGAAGGCAAGAGGGTCATTTTGGACCTATTTGGGATGTTTTTCTTCCATTGACTAGTTTGGGAAAACTAGAAATTTCTGTGATTGTAAAATGACAAATCTTTAATACAGGAAGTTTCAAAAAGTTGCATCTTATGGACAAGAAAGGAGTCATTTTTTGCATGCAATATTAAATGTCTATTTTTCCCCTTTTCATATTTTAGGCTTGTAAATGGAGTTTATGCAAGTTTTCTTGGTTGCTTCATGCGAATGTTTAAATCTGAAAAACCTCATTTAAAACCCTAGGATCCAACACTTAGCTTATCCAGATTGTGCTTGTTTTGCAAGTCCAATAGGTTAGGTTGCATGAATGAAAACCTCACATATTCGGTTTTGTCGGAATAGGGTACCATCATACTGAATGCATTTTATTTTCAGTTTTCTACATTTCATTTTCATTTTCTGCATTTTATTTTCCAGAAATTTTAATTTTTTTTTTAATTTTTAGGCATTAAAATAAACATTAAAAAAATTTCAAAATCCAAAAACAATTTCACCATTGCATAGGTTATACTTCATATTTCCAATACGCACTTTGAAATTTCATTTTCGGAGTTTATTAGTACTTCTAAAAATTCACAAAAGTAGTTGTTTTATTTCAAATTTTAAAAATCCGAAAATACAAATTTCCATTTTAAGGTCAAATTTCATTTTTTTTCATTTCTATTTTGCACTCATGAGCCTATGATGACATTCCCTTCATGAAAATTCCAATTTCATCGAAGGAGTTACGTTTTATGGCATTTCACAAATTTCCATTTTTGGAGCCTAAAATTGCCCTCTCTTCATAAAAATTCTAATTTTACGAAAGAGGGGTAATTTGAGCATCACATTGAAGGTCATATGAGGGCCAACTCACATTTGCTTTATTTTGGTCCAATGAACAATCACTAAAGTTTTATGGTAAAATAAATCAACATTGCCCCTTGTTTATAGTTACTTGCAATCACTAAGGTGCTCCAAGCATTTTAAATTGAATATCTTTATTTGAGATCATTAATACACATGCAAATGCTAATATAGAGGAGACCTTGGAGAAGTTATTTGTTTGAATTCTTTGCAAGAGGGGATTTGGAACCCAAATCCTAAGGAGTGTACTTTCACAATTGGGTGAAAATACCACTCAACAGCTAGCTAGGTCACTTAGTGACACCTTCTTCTTTGTGTTGAATGTGAAGAGTTCGAGGAACGCATCCACTAGCTGATCCAAGTTACTGATGCTATGTTTTGGAAACTAAGTGAACCAATATGAGGCAGGGCCTACAAAAGTGGCTATAAATGTTCTTAGTAGCAAGGCATCATTGTCCTGAATGCCAAAGTATTGGCTCAAGAATCTAGTCACGTGCTCTTGGGCATCCTCCTCCCCTCTAAATATTTCCAACTAGGGTAGTTTAAAGTGTTCAGGGTATGGGGTTGCCGACACTGATGGATTCATAGGGTGACTGCGGAGCTGGCATAAAGTGGGCTTTTGGGGCCCAAAATTCTTGGTCTCCATAGACTCTAAGCGCTCTAGCAGTGCTTTATATGCATCATAAGATTTGATCTCTTCCTCCTTGGTTTTTTCCCACTGTGGGTTGCGGGGAACTTGAGGCCTATGGAGGGGTGGCCGGATAGCACCCCCCTACCTTGGTAGGGCTTTTCAGCCTACTCTTCTTCTTGCTCATACTCCTCAGAATTCTTTAGGAGTTCCTGGGTGTGACCTATAAACATGGATGGGTGTCCATGGAGGGTGCCCATCATTGTTCCTGGGAGTGACCTTCCGCTCAGGTCTAGGAGGTCTCGGAGGTAGCACTTGGTAAGGTTGTGGAGACCTATCTCGCACCAAGGGGTTGTGCCTCTCATACAATTCTGCTCTCTATGTGCGAGGGGTTGGAACCCTCTCAAGCATAGTTTTTTGGAGCAGCTCATATGTTTGACGCTGAATGCGCTCTTTGCTAAGGCGATACAGGTGCTCCAACTGTTGTTGGTCTTGCTGAAGCTATGTGATTTACGCTCGATGGGCAGTATGTTTGGCAAATGCCAAGTCAATTTTTTTTTTTTTTTTGAGTCTAGGGTGCCTAGATGCCTCTCCTACATATTTATCTCAGTCATGATGATCCGATATCTCTATAGGTCGCTTTCCCTTTCCTCAGTAGGTGATCTTGGTAGATAGTAGGTGTGGAGGCACATTGCTCCCATGTTGTGTATTGCTCTTGAGGAACGTAATGGTCTTCCTCATGCTCCCTTTTGTCTATGTGAAAGGGGCAGGCAGAGTTGGCTCACCCTGTCTGAAGAGCCTTGCGCTCTGGATTTGGTCTAATGTTTCTAACAGTAATAAGGGGTAGAGGAGGGATGATGTAATCATGTGGCCCCTCCTTATGGACCCTATGCTGTTCTAGAACTTCATTGCACGGTGGCCACTCATAACGAGCGTCTAAGGGAGCCTTCCCATTTAGGTTGAGTGCCACGTGTAAGGATTCTTCCTGAAAGGGTCTATGTTGAATTGGAGTGTCCCTTAAAGGGGTGTCTCCATAGTCTCGTTCTATCATGGTATGATGTGGACTATCTTGTGTGTCAGGCTACCAAGGTGGTATGACCAAGTCCCTAGGGCTATAGCAGAGGTGACTTGTTCATCCTTGTACACTTTCTACAGCTTCTGCCCGTGATTGGGCTTGGCTATGGGTGTACACCATGGCGGTGTCTCTCTACAATCTATGTAGGTTTTTATCTTCTTTATGATTTTTATCCTACACTAAAAAAAAGGAACCACACAATCAAAGAAGTGATTATCTCGTTTATATATTAAAGGTGTGCCCTAAATCTGGTTTAGTGTGTTTTGATTTTTGTTTTGAAATATTTGTAAAGAACATGTTGTTGTACATGCAATATGATGGCTTTTATGTCTCCTAAAATGGTCGCCCCTTCAATATACCACTTCTAGGCCATTATACCAAACCTCTCAATATACCCGCCCTTACATGAGGGAAACTATTGGTACATGAGAGTAGAATGGTACATGGAACATAGGCGGTACGAAAGGGGAATCGCTCTATTTTTTACACCTACCATATAAGACTTATCCTCATGCACTGGGAATCACCCTAGCTACACTTGGTCAAATTTCATCAGGATTTACGTCTAGCGACAGTAGCGATCGAGGTTATGTATGCAAAAATTCAAGCCAAGGTGGTGATGAAATCCACAATTTGTCTTGATCCAGGGTTGGGGTTTTATGATCAACTCCTTGGTGTTTAAATTACCATGTGGTGTGTGGGGTTATCTTTATTTGCACAAATAAATAAAAACATGCAACAAAACTCTCCTATGCAAGCAAAGAAACATGAAATGATAGAGAGAAAAAATAGAAAATGACAGAAGGTGCTCAGAACCCCTACCTCTTCTCTGCCCAAACCGGATACCTCTGAGTTCCTGCTTTGAAACTGCACAGAGAGCTAATCATCCCAGGGTGGGATTAATAACATATTTTATTTGTCACAAGGTGGGACGAATGCCCATTCGTCCCTGGGTGACACAAATTCTAGCTCTATATTCATCGCAGGGTGGAATGAGCAACAGTCTAGTTCTTGAAATATTGACATCTACAAGCAAAAACACACAAATTTTAATCAAAAATTTGATCTCAAAATCAGGGGACAGGGTCCCACCATGATCGCCACTAAAAGCATGAGGATACAAAAGCAAACAAAAAGGGAAATGTAACGCTAAGTCCTACGAATGAAGATGCATGAAAAGAGGGGAAACAAATGAATTGAAACAATATTTAAAGAAAAATGTAAAAGTGCAGCCCTTTATTTTATTAATTTGCTCAAGATTGGGTTACAATGCGTCTCCTCCCTTTTCAAGGGCTAGGAGCGTTAAACATGGTTTTGTTACACCACAAATGAGATATTCCCCTTGGGGATCTTTCGCATACCCACATTGAAAATGGGTGGGCCAAAAATTGTTGCCGTTTGCGTGAGTGCGTCTATAGTAAACAGTTAGTAGCACTTGTGCATGGAGGGAAACATGCGATCCCCAAGGTCTACAGTCAATGCATGCATAAAATAATAAAAATGATAATTGAAACATATTAGAATGAGCTAAAAATTTGAAAAAAGCAAGAAAACATTACCAGGAACACACTGCAAAAGGAACAGTCGAGAAATCTACCATAGATTTCTAATCACTCCGTGGTGGGACGATTAGGACTATCATAAAATGTTAGTAGGTGACCTCCTAAATGTCCCATACAGGGGCCTCCAAAACACCTATAAATTTGGTGTTAGACAAAACAGGGAATTTTGGGACAACCCAAATGGTCGTATTTTGCATATTTGGCCTCAATCATGCTGTATACAATGATGCTCCATGTATGTTAGAGAAAGCGAGAAATATTGAAAGCACAGTAAAAACTCATCCAAATGACATGAAATTTAAATGACAGCATATGTAAGTGACCTAGAATCAAATGCAAAAATAATAGTATGGAAATATGCCACATATTTCTAATCGCTCTAGGGTGGGGCGATTAGGACTGCAGTAGTGTGGGGGGCGCCCGAGGGCAGGACGCCCACTGTTTGGGGCCCAGTTTTGGCACCAATCCACTTGGGATGGGTCCAAAACCACTTATGGGGTTGTATCGACAAATTGTGTGGGGTATTGTGGCTAAATGTTCAAGTTTTGGGTTTGGATTGTGCTTCCAATAATCACCCAATAACCTCCCTTCCAAAAGAGATATCAAGGATGTAAGAAGCACAAACAATGGGTGAGGGTGTAATTTAGCAGCACTTCGTTGCTCCAAATGCTCCTGCTCTATCATTTTTTTGGGTGATAAGACTCATCATTTTATAGACCTGAGGGTCTTTGTGAATGAGCATGTAGAGGTGCCACTTGGCCATCATGCCTTGCCAGGGGGAAGAAGATTCCTCCCTGATTAAGGGTGCCATGACTGCCCCTATGACTACCTCTTTGAGCTCAAAAACGCTCAATCACACTCCATGCATTGAAGGAGGTGTTAAGTGGTAGATTTGAGCTACCATTTGTCAATGTTTGACCTTTTGCCCATAAAACCTGCTATTCGCCTCACCTTGGGGCAAATACTGCTAATCGTCCCAGGGTGGGATGAATACCAGTTTTTAATCATCCCAGGGTGCAACGAGTAGGGAGCAGAGTGCCTGAAAGGTGCAAAATTTACCTCTGACCTTCCAAAATTACTATGGGAGTGGTTAGGACCACTGTTTAACCTCTAGGGGCTGCCCCAAGGGCTGTGTATGCCAATTTGGTCAGTGTTTGTCGTCACATAATCAGATTGGTGTTGTTTTGGTGTCTACAGATAGATACTAATATTACCAAGTTTTGTGGAATACCTTATGACTCCCTAGTATGCTATGGATAAGATATAGTGCTTTTATAAATTATAGTTTAATATTTTATTGATTCTATAAGGTTTTGTAGAATACCAAAATCAATTCCTATTATCCCTTATTGCTCCTATTGAACTAAGCACTATTCCCAAATTTTAAAGAGGTAATAATGTTGGATCTTTTGTCTCCTTTTGAAAATTTTGAGACAATAATTTTATGAATATCCAACCTTTCAAAACACTATGATAAACCTCTCTTTTATAAATAAACCTTTAGGAATTAGGTTTAGTGTATCTAATTTTCCAATTAACTAATTTGATGTACTAGCCCTTATGATTCTATAATATTTAGATAAATTAGACCACAATAATATTTGCAAATATATATTAATTATTCCAGTAGAAATCCTTATTACTTATTCTAGAATAATGGTGCAAAAACCAAATGATACAGATGAAAAATAACAACTCACAATAAATCATGCACATATAACACATGAGATTTACCCTGGTTCACCCAATATGGGTTACTCCAGAAAACAAAAGCCACACATCCTTTGATATTATTTTTCACTCCTTTCTCCATAATGGGACATTACAATCAATATAAAAGGAAACTCTTACAAACCTAAACCACAATGTGGTATTAAAATACCATGGGCACAATACCATGGGCTAAAACCACCCATACCCACCAACCATGGGAATCCTAAAAATTTTCCTCTTTTTCTAGAGCAATTTGCAAAGCGGATTTTTATGTTGCAAATATTATACTTATTTGATAAAGTATTTCCTTTGATGAATGACTTTCAATTATTTAAATTCCTTAAATTATAACCTTATAACTCCTGATGAAAGAAAGCACATAATAATGGAAATCAAACTTTATCTTTCACCAAGCAATATATGGTGTTGTTTGCTAAGAAGCTAGGAGATTTATGTAGACATATTGAATGCTTGACTATACCCTCCAATGGAATTACTTGGAGATTTAATCATTCCAAAACTGGCATTGCTTGGACTCTTCCTTTGACCTCACTTGGATTGAGCATTGAAGGCACTAACACATTTTCATGTTGTAATTCTACCCTGTGCGCATAGATGACGAAGTGATAAATGCCAAGATGAAAATTTTCTTATTGACCTCGATCATTGACTTCCTTAATATGGAGAAGCTTATTTTCTAAAGTACCAAGTGGCATTTCTTTTGAGCACTTGAGAAGAGTTTGCTGCAAAAAAAACATTTTTCTTCCTTCTTGTAACGGATGAGCATTACGGTATTTAGAAAAATGTTTTGTCTTTCAATGGACAAGTGTATCCCATACACTTAATGAACCAACCTATTCTTGTAACTCCTTTCTTGAAGATAAGTGCTCTCTTGAATTCAATATTAAGGTTTTTCTTTGGTAACAAGTGTAACTTTCTTATTTGCATGGAATTCCTCCCTTTCATTGGTTCAAACAAACCTTTTTGGAGATCCTTTTAGCTTCAAAAATCTCCAACTCCACTTTCGTTCACCTAATTTTTTTTTAGTTGTGATATGGAGAAGCAATATGGAGGCTTTGAGCACTGATTTTTGCCAATATATGTGGAGTAAGTGAAACTCCAATGGTACTTCAATTTTACCTTTCTTGCTTGCTTGCTTATGTCCTCCTTTCATAGATGTTATTGATCTTGATTGATTTTTTTTATCCCTTTGATTTTGCACATTGTATCTTATAGGTTCGGCCATCCAAAATATGAAGAGTATGAGCCCTTTGATTGGATCCTTGAGCTAGGCTTGATTGGTGCTAGTAGATGACTTCTTTAGACTAGTTTTTATAGCAAGTGTAGTGCCTTTGGGGCACCTTAAAATTCTATGTTTTCCCCCTGTATAACCATATTAGGATAGTGCAATATAATGTAAAATAGTTTTTACACAAAATATCCTTATTGCACCTTCTTTTGCACTCCTCTTTTTACATATAAATTTCTGGTTTTGAAGCAGAATATTAAGTGCAATATAGGGGTTTTGAGGTTGTCTCTTTGATTAGACACCTTCTTCTTTTTTATTGGATGTTTTTATGAATGTATCCAAGATTTTAACCACATGTTGGAAGCTTTGTTTTTGCTATATTTTTTTGCTCTATTTCTTATGCTTTGAACTTGAGGCTCACCAAGTCTCGTTCGATGCTTCCTTTGATGCTCTTTTGGTGGTTACTTTCTTATTAGATACTTTGAGTATTGAGCTTATTTTATTGTTTCCTCAGGCCACCCAAAGTTGCAGATATCTATGCACTAATAGTATCTTTAGACACTTTGACTAATTTTGTTTTTGTGCCCTTCTAATGAAGACAAACAATGTTCTTTTTGTAAGAATTATAATAGTATGAATCTAATAATATTTTTCGTTCAATGCACTAACAATACCACCTCATTACTCAAATAAATTTTCAAAATCTAATGCACTTAATCAATCTACTAAAACTTAATCAAGAATAATTTGAAATGAATCTTCAAGAATTATTCTGTAATTTTTTTAAAAGCAAGGTAATAGGATCTAGTCTTTTTTTTTTTTTTCAAAGTAGATAATAGGTAGTTGATAGATAGTTTGAGATTTTGAAATCTAATCAACTCCTTAAGTGCAAATGAACCTTAAATAATACTTTCTTTTTACACTTTTTGAAGACTCTAATTCAATTCTTCTTTTTGCAACTTCAATCTAATTAAGGTGCTTAAAAAAATATGATAAGTAATCCACTTAATGAATCTACTTGCACCAATAGTTACTTACATTTTTCTGAAAGCCCTTTTGCCACTTTTTTAGAGGATGCAGATCTTGGTGTCTATGGTCACCAAGTTGTTGCCTTAAATAATATCTTGCAACTCTCTGGAGGTTGCCTTGAACAACTTTATCTTCACCAAAATATGGTTTCTCTTTCACAAGCTTAGAATTTATGGTGGCTTATCTTGTAGTTTCCTCAATTTTGCTATAGATATGAAGAGATATTTGATTATGAAGTGGTGAATTATTGTTGTGAGAGGTAATATTCTAGTCTCTTGGATTTGGTAGGCTTCATCTATCTAAATATTTCTTGAAGCTTCTTGTCGAATCTAAATTCAAAACTATATCTTATTCTCAATATTATATGTCTTGAGGTCTTCTGAGATTTGGAACTCCTTGCAAAATTCTTCTTTTTGGGCTTGTTTTCAGATGGCGAAAACAATCCCAAATATTTCACTATCTCCAATAGTAAATTTATTCAACTAGTTCTCCTTGGAACTCCTTTTATGAATTCTTTAGCAAGGCTCTCCAAGCCTTTTACTAAATGCTCGTAGAGACCTCTCCAAGGATTTTGATCTTATAGCTTCTTCTAGTCTTCCTTGATACCTTATATTCAACCTTCTACTTTTGGAAGTGTTTATGGCAAGATCTTCTCCTGGATATCTGATTCTACTACCTCTACATTCAAGCAATACTATCCTAATACTTATTAATCATTGAGATCTTCTCTTGATCTCTTTTGCTTCAGGTGCTATATTGATTCTAAAGACAATACTCCTTCTAACATTTTTATAGGAAGATTTCCCAACTCACTAAATCTTCGTGTTATTACAATAAAATATTAGTACTAAAATTTGCTTCTAAATTAGATACTCTCTTCAGAAGTCTTCTTCAATATCAAGGCTTTTTCAGTATTTTTTAGTATCAAGGCTTATGTGGCCCTTTCAGTACCAAAGCTTTTATGGCCTTTTATTCAAGGCTTCCATGGCATTTCCTTCTGGATCAAGGCTTCTATGGCATTTTCTTCTGGATCAAGGTTTCTATGGTATTTTTTTGGATCAAGGCTTCTATGGCCTTTTCTTTCGGATCAAGGCTTATATGGCATTTTAAGGCTTATATCACATTTTCTACTTGTGAAGTATCCAATCTAGCAATGGAGATCTCCTGTCTCCCAACTTCACCATAATTCTTCTCTATAAGTCTCTTCTATAGTATTCTTCTCTCGCTATAACTAATATTTGCACTATGAAAGTACTCCAACATTTAGGTAACTAAGTTAAAATCTCCTAGCGTTCTATTATAGGAGGTATTCCAATCATATAATAATTAATTCTTTGCAATAAAAAAAAAAACTTTATGTCAATTTCCCCAGATCTCTTAGATGAGCTTCACTAGTTTATTCATAAAACTAGTGGATCAAATGTTGAGTCCTATTCTTCACAATTTTTCTTTTAAAATTATTTGGAAAGACTCTATCCATATGCAACATCACTATTCAATAAATAAATATTTCTTTTAGTCCTAACTTGTGGCTCTCATTAATTCTACCACCTAGATTCTTCTAAAAAATTTTGACAGTGACTGGTCCAATGGTACGTCAGGTTGACAAAAACTTAGGGTCAATGATAATGGTGGTTTTCCTTTTGACCTACCATATCTTTGATACCACTGCTAAAATTTAATGCAGCATGTAATGGGAGATAGCAATCATAATATGTAGAATAATATAAAATAAAGTAAATCTATGACATGACTTAAAATACTATAAACAGAAATGATGAAGATATTTACAAAATAGCTTTGGAGAAAATTAAAACTCTATGAATAGATCTATTGCTCAAGAATGGGCATTGATCATATCACACTCCATCATATTACATCACACTACTACATCACACCACTTAGTCTATACTACTTCCTACTGCTATATCTTGCTCTATACCTATGGCCCTTTATATAGGAAATACTTCCTTGGCCAACACTCTACATAGCTATGCAAGGGACAACATACACATATACAACTTGCACTTTGACACTTTTACATTTATTACATTGCATGAAGTAACTAGATAACTTCCCCCTAAAGTAATATAATGTCCTAAGTATGTACCAATAACGGTACATTTACATGATCCAAATGATGTAATATACTCTATTTCTAACATAACCAAGGACTTCATTATTTGACCTTATATTTAGTTATATGATATTTCTCATACCTTATCAATATTATACAATTATAACTCATTATTTTCATTAGTTTTGATCCAATTCCTTTAGTGTGCTTTTCAAAACACATAATTTCTTCATAAACATATCCTTTAGCAACATGGCTTTTATCATGACTAACACAATCAATGATATTGAGTATAATACCACGATGCTCATCTTCAATACAAACCCTACTATAATAAACAATGTTTAAATATTTAATATCACAAGCAAAATTTATGCATAAATAAGGTCACTTGTATCACAAAATGTATTTACAACTATAGAATTCAAATCATAGGTATTAAAATCAAAATATATCCTTTTGACAAGGTTGCTTGTGTTACAATAAACATTTTCTAGCATGGGCTTTAGAATGCTTGTTTCACAACAAGCATCTACCATCATATGCTTGACCTTTGTTTCTTTTATTTTTCATGCTTGAAGATATCATGAGTTATTAATGCTATGTGTGTTATCCTCACAACATCTATAGGAAATATAACACTGTTTTGTAGAATACCTTCACAAACATCATCTTCTTTGATAATAAATAGAACACACATCTAAGTGTTAAGAATTATCCATCTTCATAAATATTTTAACCTTATTAAAAATAAATAGTTTTTTATGGTGTCACACACTTTTGAACTTCAACTTGGTTATCTTCTTCTTCACTAGCTTCACTAGCTTCTCAAAAATAAATATGACACTTTTGAACTTCTACTTGCTTCTAGCTTATTTCTTCTTTGTCATTCCCATTTTGTCAAATCACATGGACACTTCTTCTTCTAATATTTAGAATTTTTTTCTTTAAAACAATTGTTAGGGTTCCTTATATATTCCAAATGGTTCCCCTTTCTATATACAACCACTTCAATATATTTATTCTTTTTTATATATCCACCCTTTTATATAGCATCGATACATGGAAGAAGATAGTCATCTTTATATACATAGTTTTACATGAGAGAGACCTTAAGGTATCTAAAAGAGAAAAATATGTGGTACCAAGGTAGTAGAGAAAGGAATTCACCCTATAAATAACACCTAATTAAAGAAAGTCCTTATTGTAACAAAATAATTTGCCAACATTTACAAATCCAAATTTCTAGGGGTAAATTTATCAAACTTATTTATTTCTCTTTTTGGGGATTATTGTTCTTATTTTGGACTCATTATTATTTTCAATTTTTTTCTTCCAAAGCTTAAGAAAATAATTTTAGGCTTCATATTGCTTAACGATGACTCACTTATCTAGGTTAGAATCTTGTGCTAATAAGGTACTACAAACTATTCATTCCAGTAATGAGAGAATAAGCAAATTCTTGGAAGAAAGAAAGCCAAAGCTTTTCAAATGTTTTATAAGTAGTATGCTTCAAAATATCTAGTATAGTACAAGGACTTAAAAGTGGAGAGTATTCATCTCAAAATAAGGTAAGATAAAACTTTTAAAATAATTACATTAGTTCAATCAATAAAGTTTTTGACACAATACAAAGTCCATAAAGCAACATAAAATGCTGTCCAAAATGCAAGTGAAATGGAATACACCCTAGATTGAATATTATCTTGACACACACACACACAGAGATTTATATGTTTGTGTGTGGAAATCTATGTCAATTTTTGGACTAGCCATCTATGGTTATCTACTAACCCATTGCTTGATGTGCATATATGTTGGTAAATCTAATTAGTGCTTAACTTTTCAAGGAGAGAAAGTGTTCATCATTGGCACATAACATTTAGGGCTACTGTGTAGGGAGATCTTAAAATATATTTTGGTACATTGCAACACTTATCTTTTTATTTAGTTATTTTATTTTTCTCTTATATCCATTTTCCCCCACTTGAGTTAAAGTGCACCTAAAATATCGCATCCTAAAACAGAGATAACATTGTAAATAAATCCTAGAGGCCCTTGATTGTTCTAAACCTCATGCTATTGATTGTGGTCGTATTGTGTCATTCCACATAAGGTATACTTTTTCTAATCAAGACAATAAAATATGACATTGGTTTAATAAAATACCAGATGACACCCCAATGACATATCATTAGTCTCATAATCACAACAATAAGTTAGGCTTATTATTGGTGGGGGTTCATGCCTACTCCTACTTGTTGAAACACCTTTTTAATCACTTAGTGGATTTTCTTAGTCATGTGTCACAAAAATATTTAAAAATATGTTAAAAAAAATCTACTTAAATAATTAAATTTATAATATATAAACTATTTATGGGTGATGTTATCAAAATTATTACTAGCCTTAAGTCCACTTATTAGCCCTTATTTGTATGCTTTATTAAATTATGTTCCAAATATCTCTACCATAATAATGAATAGATATGATGATAGAGGATATCTCTATCTAAGAACCCTCTTCGATTTAAATGGTTATGTTACTAGAAAATTGATCAACATTGAATATGATATTGTAGAGATACAAATTTTAAGCCTATATAACTCATTTCATCCCAAATCCAAACTTTTCTAATACTAAAAATAAAAATCCTATTTAACCCTATCATATATTTTATTGATATCAGGTTTAAAGATCATTAATATCTCTTTTCTAGAAGGTAATGAATACATTGTTTTATGAGCTACTATAATCCCATCCTAAATTTATCCCCCTTTTACAAATTCTCCTTGTTCTTCTATAATTATTTTTTATATCTAACAAGTGTTATGACCAAGGGTGCCTCATTTAATTTTTATAATCCCTATAAGAGGTATCTAAAATTGTTAGATCTACTTGTATACAATTTTAGTGGGAAATTTTCCTTTTATAATCTATAAATAGAATTAGTTTAGACTAAAGAGGGGATTGACAAGTTTGAATTTGTATTCTTTTGCAAGCTTTCCTTTCATTTCATTTTGTAGGACAATAAATTCTTGAGCATCTTGTGGGTAAATCAAAACCCCACTTATGGAATTATTTTTTATAAAATTTACTTGCATATATATGGAAGCCTATGTCAATTTTTAGACTAGCCATCTATGTTTCTTCTATTGACTGATTTCTATATGTATGTATGTGTTTGTAGTTGTTTTTACCTAATTTAGGTTTTTCTTGGATATGTGTTTGTGGGAGGCCTACATCAATTTTTGGACTAGCCATATGTGGTTATTTGTTGACCTATTGCTTGATGCATGTATATGTTGGTAAATCTCATTTGTGCTTAACTATTTTATGGAGAGAAAGTATTCATCACTGGTACATAACATTTAGGTCTATTGTGTAGGGAGATATTAATAGATCTTGTGGTACATTGCAACAATTTTATTTTTGTTGAGTTATTCTATTTTTTTCTAACATTCATTTTCCTCCACTTGAGTTAAAGTATATCTAAAATATCACATCCTAACAAGGACACAACCTTGCAAAGAACTCATAGATGCCTTCGATTGATCTAAACCCCATGCTCTTTGGTTTTGGCCCTATTGTGTCACTCCATATAAGGCATGATTGTTCTAATCTGGATAATTAGAGATGATAATAGTTTAATAGAATGCTCTATGGTACCCCAATGACATATCATTATTCCCATATAATACACTAGGCTTAGTCTTGGTGAGGTTTTATGCCTACTCCTACTTGTCAAAACACCTTTTCAATCACTCGATGACTCTACTTAGTCATGTGTCACAACAACATTTAAAAATATGGTTTAAAAAATCTACTTGAATAATTTAATTTATAATATACTAACTATTGATAGGTGATGTTATCAATGTTATTACTAGCCTTAAGTCCACTTATTAGCCCATATTTGTATGCTTTATTAAAGTCCCTTCCTAATACCTCTACCATAATAATTAATAGATATGATGATAGAGGATATCTCTATCTAAGAACCCTATTGTATTTAAATGGTTATGTTACTATTAAATTGAGCAACACTAAATATGATATCATATAGACACAAATTTTATGCCTTCTAACTCATTTCATCCCAAATATGAACTTTTCTAATACTAAAAATAAAAATCCCATTTAACCCTATCATATGTTTTATTCATATCAAGTTTTAAGATGATTAATATTTATTTTCTAGAAGCTAATGAATACATTAGTTCATGAGTGACTATGATCCCATCCTAAATTTATCTCCCTTTTACAAATCCTTCTTGTTCTTATGAAATTATTTTTTTCTAACAATGGTCTTAACTGATTGGCCATCACTATGGATATTATATTATATGCCATATTACATAGGATTATGGATCTAAATAAATCAAATAATTTTGCATCCTTCTTTCTTGGAATTTGGGTAAGATATACTACATTTATTTTTTAAGGTATATACTATCTTACCCTAGATTGCTCCACTGCCACAAAAAAGGAATCCTTCACAGTTTCCTAATTATGTTGATAGAATGTTGTAGATAACCCATACAAACCTAGGTATTTATCCTTATCAAAAGAGAAAATATTTGAATGAACTTCTTACAAAGCACTAGGATCCATCAATTTGTTATTATCTTCATCCGTTATAATTGAAGGTACTTCTTGTAGTAGTTTATCATTAAGATCATTATTCTAGTAAAAAACCTTACCTCCTTTATAATTTTCCTTCGATATTCAATGAAAACGCCTTCTATTGTTTTTATTTCTACTAATTATGAATGTTTATTTATGTACTATTTCCATCCTATAAAAATAATTTGGATTTTTATCTCCTTTTATCAGGTTTATCTCAATTTTAATCCCCAATATTATGCTTCCTTACTCAAAATATTATGACATTCACTAAGCATATCCCTTTTCTTTAAACTTGGATTATTGTGCTTACCTGTTTGTAATTCTAAAATTTTCTCTTTCAGTTCATTCTTCTAAAAAATACTTTTAAAATGTTATTGTTCCACTCTTTTAATCTAAATTTCATTAATTTAATGTGTTGTGGAAATGTATATAGCCCACCATTTCTTGAATAATTCCATGTCTACACTATCACATAAAAAAATTGAGGATGGTGTTCCTATATTTGTTCATATTTAAAATAAAATATTTTTTTGAATTCACTTACCACCATTCTAACTCTTATTGGCTAGTGATTTGAATCAATCCTTATCAAGGTATTAATTTTAGCACAAGTCTCTTCATTGAGAGTATGCATATTTCTTACCTTTATGCTATTGGAATTTCCTATTGTTGGTCCACGTATAGTTTTCCTCTTCAAAATCAACCTCCAATAGATTATTGTTTTGAATAAAAGCTAATAAATCACTCATACTTTGGGTTATTTTTCTAATTCCCTCAAATTTCTCATCCATATTGGTTATGGTATTAAAATATCTTATGGTATTAAAATATCCTATGATCATGAGTCAGGTTTCTTGGTATGTACTTCTCATAAAGGCTTAAATATCACTAGGTACTTATGATCTACCTTATTGAGTTGTAGATCAATAGACGTTGATAATGATTAAATGAATGTCTACAAAGTAGCATGTGACTAAAGAAGCTATCCAATGTCTAGTTCTATGAATGTTTTCATACGAAGTTTTAAATAGACTCCAACATGTTACAATTACCTCTACCACTCTTTTTGAATCCATAGCATCCCATTCACATCCTGATCATACTTTTTTTATAGTTTTGAAAATTCTTATTTTCTTATTACTTAAACAAAGTTTTGTGATACACCTCTTATTTGAGAGATAATTAGCAACCCTTACATTCTGATATGGTAATCATGTATCATTAGGGGCTATATGCCTCTCTTTTTAATTACCAATATCATTTTTTTGTTTACGGAAGAGAAGTTTAACCAACTTAAATTTTGTTCCTTTATCTATGTTTGCTCTTGCTTCCCTAGCTCTCACTTGATAATTTAAAGGTTTTCCACTTTTTTCCTTGCCAGTATTGAAAGTAGGTGTTATAATTATATTCCTCAATATTCTTATACAACTTTTATTTTCATAGGTTTATCCCGTCCTAGCTCAGCTAAGGAATGTTTTGATTTATCCTGCTAATTTTTTGGTATTTTCTTATTAGTCGTAGTGATATTAACATCTAATATTACATTTTATTCACCACATTTCTTCTCTTGAATGGTACATGGTATCATAGGAGAGTTTTCAAAATTTTATTAGGCACATTCCTTAGGTTCAACAAGAATGTTCATCCTTAAATTGGGATCACACTAAGTAGATGACTCCTTGTTAATATTCTAACCATGTTGCACCACGTACTATAAGCTTTAATTTGTTTTTTTTTTCATAGGTTAAAGCCTTAAAAAATTGGTATTACTTAACTAACAAAAACATTTTTTTCTCTATTTGAATTTTTAATTTTTATGTTTACATTTAATTTTTATAATTTTATTAAATTTTTGTCTTTCTATTTTTTAATTTTTTTTTCTCCGTTGTTTTTGAAAGAACTTTGATAAACTTACTTTTTACAAAAATGATACTAAACAAATATAAACAACCCTTGAAAAGGCTTGAGCAAGAAGATTTCGCAGTCCCAGCTCTGATAAACACCCTTATACCATGTTTCTAGAAGAAAATCATGACCGATTTATCTCAAAATCTTACTCCTCGCTTGGGGATCTAGGGGCTTATGATATTATTGAAGGTGATATGCAGCTTGAAAGTTCCTCATGATATTTCTCTCCTGGAATGTTAGAGGTTTAACGGACCCAATTTGTAAGTATTTGGTCTGTAGTGAGGTTAATACAATTTGTCATCTACATGGCATGTTTGATTTTCTTTGTTTACAAGAAGCTAAGGTTTATGCTTTAAACTTGCATTGTGCCTTTTCATTTATTTGTCTTGGTAGCCAATTTTATGCAACTAATCATGCAGTTGATCAAGGTGGAGGTGTCACGTTTGTGTTTCCCAATTGGAAATCTCATTTGGTTACTTGGGGAGTGGACCCTTCTAATCAGGTGGTGTGGACTCTTTTTTAAATTGATGGGCATTATTTTGGTATTATAAATGTATATACTTCCAATCATGCCCTTGACTGATGTGCCCTTTAGTGGTGGTTAGCTTTATCTTTACCTCCTTCTATCTATCTTTTTTGTGGTGATTTAAATATGATTGAGACAACTTATGATAAAGTGGGCCGCCTCCCAAGGTGGTGGTGTGATGGGGAATTCTAAGCTTGGTTTTTTCTAAAACAAAAATTACGGATTTTTGACCCTAATGCTTGTTCTTCATCCAAAGACTTCCCACACTCACTCTGGTTTTCCTGGTCAAATTTTCAAAATGGGGAAGATTGTATTCTCAAGCGATTGGACAAAGCCATGCTTACAGACCATTTTGGGTTTAGTTTTCAGCCCCTTGTGCCTTTTGCTCCTCTCGTGATAGCTCTTCCGGGTTCTACAGTGTCAGATCATGTTCCTATTCTCTTTAATATTTCTTCGAAGACTCTGCCTGCTAAGACTTTCTCTTCTCTTTTTTTTTTGAATACATCCTTCCTCCAACATCCTGCTTCTGTTGCACACATTACTAGGGTTTGGAATTTTGTTCCTCAACCTTCAAGTCATTCAGGTTGGACTGAGTGGTGGAATGATGCTATTAATCACACAACCACTTTGATTCATAATATGGGTGTCAAGCTTGCTCAGTTGCATAAAAATTCAAATTTGGCCCTAAAGTAGGAGTTTGCCTCAGCATCTGTTATACTTGATGCCTCCCCTCTCAATGTCACTATGCAGCAGCATGTTGTGATTATTTAGCATGAGCTCAAGAAGGCTGAGCTATATGAGGCTTGAGGTGCTCAGCTTCATGCCTGAAAGCATTAGCTCAAGGTTGGTGATACGGTTTCCAAGGAATTTTTCCACCACCTTAAACTGCCTCGGTAGGCAGTTTAGTTCAAAGCCATTGTGAATAATGATGAAAATATTTCAGAGTTTCTTGATATTTCTAAGGAATTTTCTCACCATTATGTGCAGGTATTTGTTGCTCAGCATCTCTCTACTGAGAGACAACAAGCACTGGATGAATGTTACTTCGTGGTTCCAACAAAGCTTTTTCCTTCTCAGGTTGAAGCCTGTGATAAACCTCTTGCTTTAGAATATCTTATTGAAGTCTTGTCTCATATGGCTAATGATAAGGTGGCAGGCCTTGATGGGTTTCCTTGTAAATTCTATAAAACTTTGTGGGATATGGTTGGGCCAGACCTTTTTTAGGTTTATCAGGAAGCCATGTCTTCTAGTTTTCTAGGATCACTCATTAATAGAGGCAACATAAAGTTCATTCCCAATACTGGTGATCCTGAGGTGATCACCAACTGGAGGCCTATCACTTTGTTGAATGTTATCTATAAAATTATTTCTAAAGCTCTTGCTCTTAGACTTTGGCCTCTCCTTCCTCTAATTTTTAGGCTTGAGAAAATATGATTTATTCATAATCGTTATATTCTGCATAATGTTCTAGTAGTTTGGGAAGGCATGGAATGGGCGCGACAGTATCAACAAGATGCATTTTTATTAAAATTGACTTTAAAAATCCTATGACTGAATTGAATTACATTTCATTATCTCAATGCTTACAGCTCTGGGATTTGGACCTAGATTTTTCCATTACATGAAAATGTTATTTACAAATGCCTTAGTGATTCTCATGCTAAATGGTATGCAATCAGAATGAATTGGTTTGTGCAGATCTATTAGTCAGGGTTTTCCTCTTACCCCTTCCCTCTATGTGCTTGCAGTTGAAGCCTTTGGGTACCTTCTTACCTACAAAGCTTCGCAAGGACTAGTTAAGGGTATTTACCTACATGGAGGGCAAGGGAATCTCATTAATGGATACTTTGTGGATGATTCCTTCATAATGCTCACTAAATATGAAGTGTCTATAACATAGGATCTTTCCATCCTAGATGTTTTTTCCAAAGCATTTTATTCCAGCATTCAATGGAGGAAAACTACTTGTTATAGACAATCCTCACATCCCTTCCACCTTGGTTAGATCATTACCAATGGAAGTGGATACAGTCATGGGAGATGTTCAAATTTTTAGGCATTCCATTTTCTTTTCAAAGCACCCATTCCCAGCTTTGGGAATATATAGTGCAAAAGGTAGAGACCAAGATCAATTACTAGATCACCAATAAGTTGTCCCTTGTGGTAAAATTCCAAATATGCTCTAAAATTCTTTCCAGTACTCATGTTTACTATTCCTCTTGTTGGGTTCCTTCTAAAGATTGTTATAAGAAGATGGAAAAGCTTCTACGGGACTTTTTATGGGCTAATTCTTCTCAAAAAATTGGCTTTCATAGAGTAGCAGGGAATTTTGTTGCCTCCCTAAAAATTTAGGAGGTTTGGGACTATTTAACTATTTTCATCAAGGATTAGATCTTAGCACTAAATGGATCATCAGACCTCTTAAAGGGGATGAAACATGGAAATTTTTTTTTAGTAATTGTGTGGTGACAGGGCTACCCATTGGCAAGAAATGTTGGCAAGGGTTGGATTTCCCTTCCATTATTGTAGTCCTTATTTTTTTGTAAAATTTTTGACTCCTTTGTGACTCAAATATTTGGAGAGCTTAGAAGTCAATCAAACCCTGGCTCCTTTGGAAAGGAATCAGTCATCATAAGGGGGAAACTATTACATATTTGAATGTTTGGTGGTACCCTGTGGTTCAGTTTCAGGGACAACCACTTGCTCAAGTTTAGTGGATCCATGCTATATTTTTTTTAAAAAGGTATTGTGTCCCTTTCAGATTTTTATTGCAGGCAGTCTAGCGATTGGATCCCTTGGGCGTAGTTTCAACAACAATATAGGTTATAGTTTATTGACAAAGCTACATACGAGGTGGTTATTAACAATACACCTTTCTCCTTGTGGCCTAAGTGATGAGCAAGGTGCAACCAAAGTATTGTCATTGTTGTCAACACAGTCAGGTTGATCAATTGATGCAATGGATAGGAATTCATTGATGAGCAAGGTGCAACCAAAGTATTGTCATTGTTGTCAACACAGTCAGGTTGATCAGTTGATGCAATGGACAGACATTCATTGATGAGCAAGGCACAGCCAAAGTATTGCCATTGTTGTCAACACAGATAGAGGATCGATTGATGCAATGGACAAGAGTGCAGAGGTCATTAGATGGATCGGTTGATGCAGTGGACAGGAGTTCAGAGGTCATTTAGAGCATGTACAGTGAATTTCCAAGAAGACAAAAGTGGCCCAGATTCAAAGGATCAAAGAAAAAGACAAGTAAGAAAACTGTCACAATATCGCGACATGTTTTTTGTCATGATTTCGTGACATATCAAAGGAGAGAGAAAAAGTTGGAAAAGATGTCGCGATTTTGCAACATGTTGAGAAGCTGGAAAAGAAACTGTCGCGATATCACGACATGTTGAGAAGCTGGAAAAGAAACTATCGTGATTTTGTGACATGTTAAAACAGAGAAAAAATACTAGCAAAACTATCGCAATTTTGTGACATGTTGAAAGCAAAGAAGGCAAGAATAAAAACTGTCGTGATTTCTCGACATGTTGGAGGAAAAGAAGCCAAGTGGAAAAACTATCACGATTTCATGACATGTTGGCAGAGAAGAAGGCAAGTAAGAAAACTATCATGATTTCATGACATGTTTGGAGAGAAGGCGTAGGCAAAGAAAACTATCATGATTTCGTGACATGTTCGGAGAGAAGGTGCAAGCAAAGAAATGTGTCACGATTTCACGACATGTTTGAGAGAAAGAGCTTGCAAAGAAAAGTGTCACGATTTCGCGACAATTTGCAAGAAGGATAGTATGGAAAAAAATGTGTCACGATTTTGTGACATGTTTGAGAGAAAGAGCGTGCAAGGAAAAGTTTTGTGATTTCACGACAATTTTCCAGAGGAAGCGCTAAGGAGAAAAAGTGTCACGATTTCACGACATGTCGGGTTTTCACGATCCGATGAGAAGAAAAGCGCTAAGGAGGAAAAGTGTCACGATTTCATGACATAATGCAGGAGAGAGAGTCCGATAGAAAAATGTGTCACGATTTCGTGACATGCTTCATTTTTGTGGTCCAAAGAGAAGAGAAAGAGGAGAGAGAAAAAGGTGTCACGATTTTGTGACATGTATTTTTAGATGCCAAAGAGAAGAGAAGAGCTAAGGAGAAAATATGTTGCAATATCGCAACATGTCGCATTTTCACGACAACAATAAAGAGGAAGACTCCGAAGGATGAAGTGTCATGATTTCATGACAAAAGCAAAATAAAAGAGCATGGAAGCAGAAGCATTGCGATTTCATGACAAATTCAAGGAAGAAGAGCTTGAAGGCAAAAGCGTCGCAATTTCATGATGTTCCATTTTTGTGGGTGAAAGGCAAAGAAAGGGACAATGCAGTGAAGATGTCACGATTTCACAACATGTTCCATTTTCACGGGCATAAGGCAGAGAAAAGCACAAGGCAGCAAAAGGTGTCATGATTTCGTGACATGTCTTGTTTTTGCTGGTGCATGCAAAGAAGAGTGTACGACAGCGAAAGGTGTCACGATTTTGTGACATGTCATGTTTTCGCTAGTGCAAGCAGAGAAGAGTGCAAGGAAGCGAAAGTGTTTCTATTTCATGACATGTTCTATTTTCATGGACAAGAGACAGAGAAGAGCTCTAGGCAGTGAAAATTTCATGATTTCACATGTCTTGTTTTCGTGGGTTCAAGTTGAAGTAAAGTCAACTGAAGGAAAATGACAGTTACAGTTGTAGTTGCAGAAGAAAATCATGCAGCCATAATAAGAAGAGTTAACTAGAGTCAGAACTATAGTTGCAGAAAGAAAATCATGCAAGTAGAACAAGAATAAAGTTACAGGGGACAGTTACAGAATAAAGTTATGTAGCTAAAATTAGAATAGTGCATTAAAGGAAGAACGGCAGTTACAGGGCACATGTCGCAGTGAAACCATCGAGCAACGGTTATACTGTCAGTCTAAAAGAAGAGACAATTCCATTAATAGGTTGCATATAAGAATAGTGTGTCAGAAATGAGTTACTCACAGGAGTAGCTATGAATAGGCTGCATGCGGGTTAATGGCAGTTACAAAAGACTTAGGGTTTCAAGATGAAAATATTGATATAAAAAGGCAGTTGCGTGCAGAAGAAATTGTAATGCTTAGAATTGAAAAGTGTGTCACCATAAAGAGGGAAGGTGTCGCTACTGAAAGAGTAAATGCACTGCGAGGATAGTTACATGGAGATATGTGTTGTAAGAGAGTGTTGAGCTCTGAACGGGGAGATAGAGCAGCGTGTTGTCGAGCAGAGAAAAAGAGCTATGAAAAAGGATGTATAAAAAGCATGGCTAAAATAGAGAAGGATAGAGAGTGCAACAGAGAGAGAGAAGCTTAAAAAGGTGCAGCAGAGAGAAAGCAGCAAAAAGTTGCTCAGTAGGAAAGAGTGTTGTTGTATAGAGGGATAGTGTTGTGGGCTATTACAAAGCTGGAAGAATGTTGTAAGAAGTACAGAGCTATGAGAGTTGCAAGAGTAAGCTATAAGAAAGGGTTGTAAGTGTGCAGTAAGTAGAGCTGTAAAAGAGTGTATGCTTCCATGAGATTGATTTGAGTTAAGCTAGACTAGTGAGGGTCTTGTAACACAGAAGGCATTTTTATGTCAATCAAGATTTAAAATAGAAATCCAAGTTGGTGCTTGGAATCAAGGGTTGGTGCTCCTTTCTGTTGGTGTAGATAAATCAGGGGTTGGTGCTCCTTCTAGTGGGTGCTGGTAAACTGATTGTGAAGTTGGTGCTTTGCAAAGGCTAGATTTGGATGGGAGTCCAAGCAGTCTATTTTTGAGGAGTATCCAAAACTGGTGAATCTCTTTAAATCTTGTGTTATGTGTTGCTATCTTGTTACATTTGTTGCATCTGGTTTTAAGCATTCATTAGTTCTGAATTAAGAGATGAAGATTTAAGTTTTTAATTAGCTGCACTGATTCACCCCCCCTCTCAGTGCCATTGTAAGACTAATAATTGGTATCAGAGCCAAGTTCCCAGTTCAGGCTAAATCAGTCAGGGTTGATCTTGGATTAGTTCCCAATGGGTAAGAAGAATAGATCCTCCTACAAAAAGGCATCTCAACCAGTTTTAGTTCCTGTGGAAGAGAAAACTAAACTAGAGAAGATAGAAGAAGTGGATTCTAAAGTATGAAGTAGATCTAGAAGGTGAGTTGGTAGCCGCACTTGAAGAGTTGAGTATAGAAAATAAAAAGAACAAAAGAATGTCCAAGAAGTTAGAAGAGTATGGGGATGAGATTGAAGATCTCTTCCCACAAGTTCAAAAGGCCAAGAAATCAGAAGAAGCCTTGAAGACACACCTGGATGATGAAGATGATGTATGCAGCAAAAGTAAAGAGGAATCTAACAAATTTATTGTTGATCTAAAGCTGCAAGTAGAACAGTACAAAAGGATTGAAGATACTCTCAGGTCTCAAATTCAATGAGAAAGAGACTGTTTGCTACCAACAAGAAGAAGATATTGTTTCATTGAAGAAACAACTAGAAGAGGCCAATATAAGTCTCAAATTTGAGAAGAGCACAGAGTTGCTAGATACAATGTTAAAGCAACAAAGAAGCTCCACGGCTAAGTTTGGTCTTGGATATGAAGCTGAACAACCTTCATCCTCCAAATGTGCCGAGAAGAAGAAGTTCACTGATAAAGGAAAGAAGAAAGAAAAGTCTGAAGCTGAATCTTCAAAAGGAAGAAAATATCAAAGAAGATCTACAACAAAGCAACCACCACAAAAGAGGTTCTCTCACTCTCACTCTTTTAATAATAATGTTTTTAATGGCTATTGTTCTAAATACAACTACTATGGTCACAAGGCAATTTATTGTGGGCTGAACAATAGATCAAAAAGTTATGCTGATAAAAACACATCTGCTTTCTTGAGTGAACACCTTATGCAATGTTTTAAATGTAATGGCCATGGGCACATTGCAAGGTTCTGTCCAAGCACTTCTATATCTAATCTAAGGCAAAACCCTAGATTTCATCAGACACAAAGAGTGCAACACAGAAAGGGGACATATCATGTGCAATGCTTTAAATGTAATGGTCATGGGCACATAGCAAGGTTTTGTCCGAGCATGTCTATTTCCAATCCAAGGCAAGACCGTAGATTTCATCAGACACAAAGAATGCAACACAGGAAGAGAACATATCATGTGCATAAAATAAAGGAAAATAATCAACCATCAAGGATGCACAAGAAACAACTGTGCAAGAAGAATGTTCAAGCTCACAAAAAGGTGCAAAATAGGGATGCAATTGAAAAACTCAAGCCCAAGTTCAAGAAAATCTGGAGAAATACAGATGAAAGGGAATCATGTCTCCTTGGACTAAAGGAGGCTACTCCGCCATTGCTCTAAGAAACTCCAGGTGGCACATCCTCAGGGGGAGCAATGTTAAAGTTTTATTTTAATGCTCCTATGTATTTGTGTGGTTATCTGAGGATGAAAGGAAAGTAGTCGGGCTAGTTTTGTATAGTTGTCAAGTGTGTTGTCAGTTCATGTAGTTGTGTGTGGAAGTGCCGTGAAGGGTGATGATTAAATTGAAGAGCTGTCACCATTGGTAGTTTTGAGATATGTCATTGTTGTTCTGTTGATGGTTCTTACTACCACTATTCATATCTATGGATTATAACAGTTCAGATAAGTTGGTTGAGTGGAAAGAATGTTTGCCCTAGCTGCATATATGTGTTTTGATAAAAGCAGCGTGTATTTGTTTTACACTTTGATATAAATATTTTTAGATCTTTCATGATGCCTTGGTGAATATATTTAATTCACAGACAATTTCATTTCAATTATTGATAAAATGCCAATCCGAGGTTATGAAGTATGAGGTTGAGTAAGGTGCACTATGGTTGGCCATAAAGTGTTTGACAAAATGTCTTCTCCTGATTTGCACAGTTGAAAGCAAGGTGTGACTAGAAGTGACTATAGAAAAGCATATATTAGGTTGTAAATATAAAGGAATTGTGGAAAAGGGGATGAATGGTTGAGGCTATCAAGTGTTGGGATCAAGATTTACTAGATACATATTTTGGGCTTACTCCATTGAGTTTGATTTGAGCAACTTATTCTTTGCATTGGTGATTGTTTTGTTCAAATACCTTTGGAAGGAAAAGGATGTCTACTAGTTTTCTTTTCATGTAGTGATTGGTTGAATGCTTCAAGGTTAATCTTGAGTTGAATGATGTTGGTTAAACCTTGTCTATAAGCATTTTTGTTAAAGCCTTAATTGGTTGAGAAAATATATTGGTTGTAGAAAGAACATGAGTATCATTGTTATGGTATTGCTTGGGGGGTGGGCTTTGTTCTTGGAAAAGCATACTACATCTATCTTATTCTTAAGATTGAGATTGGGAGTTAAGTATAGAACATATTGAGTCTCTAACAATTCTCTTTATGCTTCTATGAGGTTGATGAATCACATTGGGTCTCTAACAATTCTCTTTGTGGGTTTATGCTAAGCAAGTTTTTCTTGATGAACTTGTGAGCTGATTTGGACAAGTTCTAGTGAGGACTTGTGAGCTGATTTAGATAGGTTCTAGTGAGGACTTGTGAGCTAATTTGGATAAGTTCTATGTGAGCTTGTTAAGCAGGTTCTATGTGTAGCCTATTGATGGGTACGAGAGGACAGAGTCTCAATGGATAGAGATCCAACAGCCAACACAGTTGAAGATAGATCTGAGTGATGTCTATTATGCTTATCTTGATGATTGTCAAATAGTGAAATGAAGTGGTCACATATTCCCAAGAATAGACTAAGAATTGACTAGCCATCGGGATCAAATTCTCAGGGGGAGCAATTATGCATCTGTTTATCATATTGCTCATGTTTATGCTTTTTGCTAACTATAATAATTTTTGCCTGAGAATGTTGTGCATGGACTTAGGGGGAGTCTTGCAGCCACCCTTTGGTATTATTGTCAAAGGAGGAGAAGTATTTATAGGTAATTGCACACAATTACGTGTGTTGCCAACAATTCCAAAGGGGGAGATTGATGAGCAAGGTGCAACCAAAGTATTGTCATTGTTGTCAACACAGTCAGGTTGATCAGTTGATGCAATGGACAGGCGTTCATTGATGATCAAGGTGCAACCAAAGTATTGTCATTGTTGTCAACACAGTCAGGTTGATCAGTTGATGCAATGGAAAGGCGTTCATTGATGAGTAAGGTGCAGCCAAAGTATTGTCATTGTTGTCAACATAGACAGAGGATCGGTTGATGCAATGGACAGGAGTGCAAAGGTCATTATATGGATCGGTTGATGCAGTGGATAGGAGTTCAGAGGTCAGTCAGAGCATGTATAGTGAATTTATAAGAAGACAAAAGTAGCCTAGATTCAAAGGATCAAAGAAGAATACAAGTAATAAAACTATTGCGATATTGCGACATGTTTTATGTCATGATTTCGCAACATATCAGAGGAGAGAGAAAAAGTTGGAAAAGATGTCGCGATTTCACGACATGTTGAGAAGCTAGAAAATAAACTGTCATGATATTGCCACATGTTGAGAAGCTAGAAAAGAAACTGTCGTGATTTCGTGACATGTTAGAAGAGAGATAAAATGCTAGCAAAACTGTCATGATTTCGTGACATGTTGAAAGCAAATAATGCAAGAAGAAAAACTATCGTGATTTCATGACATGTTGGAGGCAAAGAAGCCAAGTGGAAAAACTATCATGATTTCATGACATGTTGGCAGAAAAGAAGGCAAGTAGAAAACTATCGTGATTTCACGACATGTTTGGAGAGAAGGCGCAGGCAAAGAAAATTGTCGTGATTTCATGACATGTTCGGAGATAAGGCGCAAGCAAAGAAATGTGTCATGATTTCGCAACATGTTTGAGAGAAAGAGATTGCAAAGAAAAGTGTTGCGATTTCATGACAATTTGCAAGAAGGATAGTACAGAAAAAAATGTGTCACGATTTCGTGACATGTTTGAGAGAAAGAGCTTACAAGGAAAAGTGTCATGATTTCACGACAATTTGCCAGAAGAAGCACTAAGGAGAAAAAGTGTCATGATTTTGTGACATGTCGGGTTTTCATGATCCGATGAGAAGAAAAGCGCTAAGGAGGAAAAGTGTCACGATTTCGAGACATAATGTAGGAGAGAGAGTCCGATAGAAAAAGGTGTCACGATTTCACGACATGCTTCATTTTTGCGGTCCAAAGCGAAGAGAAAAAGGAGAGAAAAAGGTGTCACAATTTCACGACATGTTGTATTTTCAAAGGCCAAAGTGAAGAGAAGAGCTAAGGAGAAAAGATGTCGCAATATCATGACATGTCACATTTTCGCGACAACAACAGAGAGGAAGACTCCGAAGGATGAAGTGTCATGATTTCATGACAAAATCAAAATGAAAGAGAATGGAAGTAGAAGCGTCATGATTTCATGACAAATTCAAGGAGGAAGAGCTTCTAGGTGAAAGCATCGTGATTTCACAACATGTTCCATTTTCATGGGTGTAAGGTAGAGAAAGGGACAAGGCAGCGAAGATGTCACGATTTCATGACATGTTCCATTTTCGTGGGCGTAAGGCAGAGAAAAGCACAAGGTAGCAAAAGGTGTCGTGATTTCATGACATGTCTTGTTTTCGCTGGTGCATGCAAAGAAGAGTGTACGGCAGTGAAAGGTGTCATGATTTTGTGACATGTCATGATTTTGCTAGTGCAAGCAGAGAAGAGTGCAAGGAAGAGAAAGTGTTGCTATTTCACGACATGTTTCATTTTCACAGACAAGAGACAGAGAAGAGCTCCAGGCAATGAAAATGTCACGATTTCGTGACATGTCTTTTTTCGCAGGTGCAAGCCGAAGTAAAGTCAACTGAAGGAAAATGATAGTTATAGTTGTAGCTGTAGAAGAAAATCATGCAGCCAAAATAATAAGAGTTAACTAAAGTCAGAACTGTAGTTGTAGAAAGAAAACCATATAGGTAGAACAAGAACAGTTAACTAGAGTCAGAACTATAGTTACATGGGGCAGTTATAGAATAAAGTTATGCAGCTAAAATTAGAACAATGCATTAAAGGAAGAATGGTAGTTACAGGGCATGTGTCGTAGTGAAACCATCGAGCAGCGGTTATACTGTTAGTTCGAAACAAGAGACAAATCCATTAATAGGTTGCATATAAGAATAGTTTGTCAGAAAGGAGTTACTCAAAGGAGTAGCTATGAATAGGCTGCATGTGGGTTAATGGCAGTTACATAAGACTTAGGGTTTCAAGATGAAAATATTGATATAAAAGGTCAGTTGCATGCAGAAGAAATTGTAATGCTCAAAATTGAAAAGTGTGCCACCATAAAGAGGGAAGGTACAACTGCTGAAAGAGTAAATGCACTGCGAGGACAGTTGCATGGAGATATGTGTTGTAAGAGAGCGTTGAGCTCTGAATGGGGAGATAGAGCAGCGTGTTGCTGAGAAAAGAAAAAGAGCTGTGAAAAAGGATGTATAAAAAGCATGGTTAAAATAGATAAATATAGAGAGTGCAGCAGAGTGAGAGAAGATTAAAAAGGTGCAGCAGAGAGAAAGCAGCAAAAATTTACTCAGTAGGAAAGAGTGCTACTGTATAGAGGGATAGTGCTATGGGCTATTACAAAGCTGGAAGAATGTTGTAATAAGTACAGAGCTATGAGAGCTACAAGAGTAAGCTATAAGAAAGGGTTGTAAGTGTGCAGTAAGTAGAGCTGTAAAAGAGTGTATGCTTCCATGAGATTGATTTGAGTTAAGCTAGACTAGTGAGGGTCTTGTAACATAGAAGGCATTTTTATGTCAATCAAGATTTAAAATAGAAGTCCAAGTTGGTGCTTAGAATCAGGCATTGATGCTCCTTTCTATTGGTGCAGATAAATCAGGGGTTGGTGCTCCTTCCAGTGGGTGCTGGTAAACTGATTGTGAAGTTGGTGCTTTGCAAAGGCTGGATTTGGATGGGATTCCAAGAAGTCTATTTTTTAGGAGTAGCCAAAACTGGTGAACCTCATTAAATCTTGTGTTATGTGTTGTTATCTTGTTACATTTGCTGCATCTGGTTTTAAGCATTCATTAGTTCTGAATTAAGAGATGAAGATTTAAGTTTTTAATTAGCTGCACTGATTCACCCCTCCCTCTCAATGCCATTGTAAGACCAACACTAAGCTTGGTCAAGTTGCTAAACAACCCTTGTGGAAATATTGGGAATGTTATAAACATATCCCTCTATTTAATTATAGTACTAAGAAGGGATATAGTTGGCTTTCGCGCAATTTACCCATTGTGCCCAAGCTTAATATGTGCTGGGATTTTTTCTCTTCCAAATCCATATGGAGAGCTCACTTTTAGCTCACTTGGGCACCCTATATTGAACCTAAGTAGGCCTCTTTTATCTAGAGTTTGTTGTATCAAGGGTTGTCGCTTGGCTCAAGGCTTAGGCATTTAGGCATTGCTTCTCCCACTTGCTCTTTCTATGGGGAAGCAGAGTCCACTTTGCATATTTTTTGGAATTGCCATAGATCTCAGATGGCCTGGAAGTGGATGGAGTCCTTCTTTTAGCCTTTTTTGCTTACTCCTTTCACCTGGATGAATAATCTGTTGGTATATCCTCCATAAATTTCTCAATACTTGTTAGAATTATGGAATATTTTAAGAATTAGCATTTTATTTCATATATGGAAGTCAAGGAATGAGATAGTTTTTGCAGATAAAACTCCCTGCATTATTTTTTCTCTCTCAGATAATCTTATGGTATTTAATGATGCTTGGTTACATATTCAAGTGTAAGCTAATAAAGTTTCAATGGAGCTTAATCATCTACAGGAGCTGATTGATCATTGGGGTAATACCCTATGTGTTGTGAGTAGAGTCCCCCTGGAGCATGGGCAACACACTTGTTCTAGATCGAGACAACTTAGGGATATACCTCATTCTAGGGCTCACTCCTAGCCCTTTGTAGATCAAGCATAGTATATATTGCGTTCCCACCCTGCTCAGCAGGTTTATGCTTGGGATGCTCATCCTCAGCCTGACCAGTTGTAGGGTATGGCTAGTTGGAAAGCTCCTTAGAGAGCGATTTGTGCTGGCAGTAGTGTCAGCACAAATGAATCTATGGTAAACCCAATGTTCGCTCTTTAGAAGAAGATGAATAGCCACACCGTGTACGAATAGATGAACGAACCTTAGAGTTTAGACGAGATCTTAGCCACGAGTCGGTTGGACGTAATAATGGGCCGCATGCAAATACTGCTCCTAGATATAATTTCATCCACCTCATTGAGAATATAGCTTCCTCGTTGGTCAACCTATCAACTATATTATAAATTTGCATTTTTTTACTTCCTGGAAACCTTTTTGCCAGTCCAAAAGATGAATGATTTTTATAAGGCAGCCTACCCTCAATCATAGTATAATAAAATTGCCTCAAATTTGCAAACCTTATTTTGAAAAGGCTTAAGATTTATTATTATTATTATTCTTTAAATTATGGGATAGATTCTATGACGGAAGAAAAGCTACTATCCTCTATATATAAATCAATCCTTTATATATAAAACAATTGATCACATTTGTCATAATGAAGTAACTTGGATTTGGTTGGCATTTATTATATTTTATATTTTCTAAGGGCATTTTTTTGTAGTGTCATTTCTATTAAAATATTATACTTATTACTAATTAAACTATATAGAGCATGAACGATAGTTTTTTAATTTTGTTTTCTATTAGATATACTCTTTATCAAAGTGCTATATTTATCTATGGAGATCTTTGTCATCATTTTGTATATCAAATATATTCTTCTTCAAAGTACTATATTTATACAATCAACTCCTTGTTATTATTTAGTTTAATATTTTGTTCTCTATCAAAGTTCTATATTTATGCAATCAGGTCCTTCTCATAATTTTATTCATTATTTTATTTAAGAGATAAAATCTTACTTATCAAATTACTTTTTAAAATTTAAAATTTGAATTTCATTAAGATGAACACCAACATTGTAATTGCTTAAAATATTTGCTACCTAATTTCTTTCTCGTTAAATATGCTTACATTTCCAAGAGATTTCCTCCAATAATATATGATGAACATCAACAATAATATTATTTATATCTAATCGCCAATGCTAGAATGTGAAATGAACTTGAAAAAAATATAAAATTATATTATTTTCATCCTATCAATCTTAGATTTGTACATGTATATAAATTAATGTATATAATGTATATTTCTTAGATGTCTCAATAGAATCTTGGTTCTTCACCTTCATCTATAACTTTTTAGCTTCTTTCAACCTCCCATAAGGTGTAATTGCTCAACATCTCTCAATCTCTCATGAGGTGCAATAATATAATCTTACATCCCCTAATGTATAACAATTACATCATAAAATAATGTAAGGAGTACCTAAGATACCCCTATTATATTATTTGGTAAGTCAAATCTTTGAATTTGTCAATCATAGCCAAAACTCCACCTTTTACAAAAATTACTACCCCCTTAAAATGAAATTGTGGTTTATCTTTGGCTTTGGATCTAGATCTAGCTTGGATAATCATATTTGAGTCTACCTTTGGGTCATAACGTTTAGGTCTATCTCTAGGTCATCCTTTTCGAGCATAGCTTAGGTCAAATCTATAAATTTTGATGTATAAGTCATGCATCTAAATAATCCCCAGATTGCAGAGCTCCATGGAAAAATGTGGTATGTTTCAACCATTCAACTTTGTCTTATCATTTATTTTATCTAAGGATAAAACCTTCTCTTAGAAAATCCATTCAAAATTTCTTTCACTCCATATCATTCTATCACATTCATCCATCCACAGTCAACATGTATTTAGTTGGCATTTTATCTTTATGCCACTAATAATTGTGAGAGTAATTATTATCTTCACAAATATCACAAGTATATAGATTCTAATACCTACTTGTCATATTTTAATATCATCCATAGTGACTACAATAATTTATTCTAAGAGTTACATTTTGTGCATAGGTTTCTCTTTTTAAAAACTTGGTCTCACCACTTTCTATTGGATCATCCTAACTAAGGCATTCATTATTTGGCCTTATATTTGATTCTATGGGTTTTATCATACCTTAACCATTCCTTATCAATCCTATGTAATTATAACTCATTATTTTCATTATTTTTGATCCAATTCATTTATACTGCTTTCCAAAACATGTAATTTTTTCATCAACATGTCCTTTAGCAACATGATATTTATCATGACCAACACAATAAATGAGATTGAGCATAATATCATGATGATCATCTTCAATACAAACCTTACTATAATCAACAACATTTAAATATATAATATCTTAAGCAAAATTTATCCTATAAGTAAGGTCACTTGTATTACAACATGTATTTGCAACTATAGAATTCAAACCAAAATATGTCCTTTTAACAAGGTTGCTCCTATTATAATAATTTTTTTCTAGCATGGGATTCAAACTGCTTGTGTCTCAACAAGCATCTACCATGATAGACTTGAACTTTATTTCTTTTACTTTTTATGCTTGAAGATATCAAGATTTATTAATGCTATGTATATTATCCTCACAAAATCTATAGGAAATATAACACTATTTTCTAGAAGATCTTCACAAACATCATCCTCTATGATAATCAATTGTAGACAACATCTAAGTGTTAAGAATTCTCCATCTCCATAAAGATGTTACACTTCTTATAAATAAATATTTTTATATGGTGTCACACACTTTTGAACTTCAACTTTCTTCTCTCCATCTTCACTAGCTTCACTAGTTTCTTGGAAATAAAGATCACACTTTTAAACTTCTACTTGCTTCTTAGCTTCTTTCTTCTTTCCCATTTACATTTTGTTAAATTAAATGGATGCTTCTTCTTGTAATATTTACAAATTTTTTCTTCAACACAATAGTGAGGGTTCCTTATGTCTTCCAAATGGTTCCCCTTTATATATACCACCACTTCAATATATTGATCATTTTTTATATACCCTCTCTTTTATATACCATCAGTACATGAAAGAAGTGGTCATATTTATATACATAATTAAACATGAAAGAGACCTTAAGGTATCTGAAATTAGAAAAATATATGGTACCAAGGTAGTATAGAAAGGAATTCACCCTATCAATAATACCTACTTACAAAAAGTCCTTATAGTAACCAAATTATTTGCCAATATTTAAAAATCCAAATTTGTAAGGGTAAGTCACTTCCATCTAGAAAAGGTAAGTCCCTTCCACCTATCGAGACATCATCTATCTAAAGACCATTTTAGGGCCTCATCATAACCATATTATGTAATTAACCACTTCATAACATGGGGACACCATATTAATAATATTATGTAATGCGTATGTGATGTTTGAGGCACCTAGACAAGTGGGGCCTATAGTGATTTCTTACCAGTAGCTTGCACCTAAGGCAATTTTTTTATCATAGGTAATCAAAATTTTATGAAGACTATGAGCCAAGGAGATAGTATTTTCACCCCTAAAGCATGCAATATATCTAAGAGAGGAGGAAAATAATATGAGTTATGATAGTCATAGGTTATGCAATATTGATATTGGAAAGAGATGATATATTTGATTCATAGAAATGAGTACATATATATAGGCCTGAGATGATATTATGACAAGTGTCATGATCTCCACAACCATACATGGTTCAATCCATGTGACATGAATACGATGAATTATATGAAGAACATGAACTTATACTGAGAGGGGGGGGTGAACAGTATAAGATAAAACCATTTAATAATTTTAATTTTAGATAGCAGTGGCATCAACATAACATTAAACAAGATAGAAAACATCACACATAAAAGACCCATTTTAATGTGGTTCACCCAAGGTGGGCTACTCCACGGATAAAACTTTTCCTCTAAAAGTTATATCAAAACCTTTGGGAATCCTTCCCGATTACAATGTTTATGAGCCTCAGCCCAAAGGAGACACCTTCCCCTAAATCTGCTTTGCTAGTGATCCTCTAGAAGAACTCTATCTCTTTTGCCCTTAGCAAGTGGAACTCTTTCCACGAGAAGACACTGTCTTCCCCTGCTCCGGCTAGAGATCTCTGTCCTCAACTCTGTCCACGACAAAGTTGGTCCTCTTTTCTGCACCAAAACACAGTCCTTTGGTATGGCACAATTCTGTCCTCTTTCTTTGTTCTTTTTGGAACTTGGTTTGGAAAACAATTCTTCACTGTCTGCACAACTACAATAGCACAGTCTTCTTAAACTACAACAACATTCTCTTCTCAACTTACAGCAGCACTTGATCACTGTTAGTTATTCACAACCGTTCGCAATAATAGCAGTATCTACTGCACGCACTTTTATTTCTATTACCCAAACTGTGCGAACACAGTCGCAATCACAATAGAATCTTCTCTGCACAGTCTTCTCATAAATAACAGCACATACTTTGTGTATACAACAGCCATGACTTCTACACTTAGAAGATTCAGCGAAACGTACTTTGATGCTGCAGTCGAACTTCGCTCTTTGTTTTTCGATTGCAAACCTTGCTTGTTGCACTAACTCTATGAACACCATGCTTCAAAAGCACACATCAATCCACACCAAAAATGCTCAAACAGTCCTCCTTTAATACCCACAATCTCAAGATGAAATCTTGTTCTTTAGTCGGCTGATCAATCTTTTAATACGTCGGCTGTAAAATCTTATCCTTCTTCGGCCAAGGTTAACTTCGTCAGCTTCAATCGCCTCTACTTTCCTATAGCTTTTCTTGTGTGAAGCTCAAACATGTCGTGATATCGCTACGCCTTGGTCTGTCATACACCTTCTTTAGTTTGTTGTCACAAAATCGCTACACTACATCTTTTGCTGACATCATCGCAAATCTTATCGTGAAATCATGACGCTCTAGACTTCACTGCCTTCTTCTCCATTGTTGTCATGAAATCACGACACTACAGCCTTTGCTGACATCATCATGAAACTTGTCGTGAAATTGCAATGCTCTAGACTTCACTGCCTTCTTCTCCATTGCTGTCGTGAAATCGTGATGATACAACTTTTGCTGATGTCATCATGAATCTTGTCGCGAAATCGTGACGCTCTAGAATTCACTGCATTCTTATCCATTGCTGTCATGAAATCGCGACGCTACAGATTTTGCTGACGTCATCAGCAACTCTATCGCAAAATCGTGACACCTCTTGCTTCTTCATATTTTTCTTGGTTTGCACTAGCGAAAATGAAACATGTCGCAAAATCATGACATTTTCTGCATCCGTATGACTTCTTCAAAACTTGTCACGAAATCATGACACTTCCTGCAACTCAACACTGCCAACTCAACTTGTCACGAAATCGCAACACTTTCTGCATCCATACAACTTCTTCGAAACTTGTCGTGAAATCGTGACACTTTTTGCCCGCTGTTCTTCTGCCTTCCTGCATGTCGCGAAATCGTGACAGTTTTGGCCGAAATTTCTCTCTCCTCAACCATGTCGCGAAATCGTGACACTTTTGCCCGCTTTGCCTCTGCCTTCCTGCATGTCGCAAAATTGTGACTTTCTCTCTCCTCAAACATGTCGCGAAATCGTGACAGTTTTCCAAAGACTGCAAACTTATTCTACTTTATCTTTTTCTAGATTTTTGGCAACTGGGCTACTCTGATTTTCTTGGAGACTTACTAACCAACATAAACCTTCAACAAAAACACATCCTTGGACTTAAAAAAAATTGCTCCAATAGTTCCTCGACATCAAAAACAACATCTACCAATAGCTCCTTGACATCAATGACAACAACTAAACTTAGGCAAGGGCAATGTACTCAAGGTACCCAAAATTGCCAACAGTCTCCCCCTTTGTCATTGATGGCAATCCTTATCTAAAACACATCTTTCAAGAGTCAAAACTGAATTCAATCTCTCCAAGTTTTGCTCCCCCCAGATTGAAGCTTTCCTCTTCTCTTGAAAAACTCTCCCCCTTACTTAAATCTCTCCCCCTTTGTCATCAATGGCAAAGGGTCACCTTTGGGGCTTGGGACTAAGAATGCGCCTCTTAGCTTAGTCCCTCTCCCATCTCCTGATGAGGTGATTAATCTCGAGGTGAGAGTACAACTCCCAATTTCTCCCTTAGATACTTAAACATATCTTTTGGAAGGGGTTTGGTGAAGATATCTGCAATTTGCTCTTTAGTGGGTACATATTCTAGCTTGACCTGCTTCTCTTGCACTTTTTCCCTTAGAAAATGATACTTGATAGAAATGTGCTTCGTCCTTGAGTGCATTACCAGATTTTTAGAAATACTTATGGCACTTGAATTATCACAAAGAATAGGAATAGGTTGTTCATGCATGACTTTGAAATCCTCCAAGGTTGTTTTCATCCATAAAACCTGAGTACACCCAACCACTCTTGCTATGTATTCAGCTTCTCTTGTAGATAAGGAAACTGAAGGTTGTTTCTTACTTAGCCAAGAAACAAGACTCTTTCCCAGAAAGAATGCTCCACCACTAGTGCTCTTCCTATCATCAATACTGTCTGCCCAATTTGCATCTGTATAGGCTGTGAGGGTGAAATTACCAAATTTGGGATACCAAAGCCCAAAATCCATAGTGCCCTTCAAATATCTGAATATCCTCTTGACTGCCATAACATGAGATTATTTTGGAGCTGCCTGAAATCTTGCTACTAATCCAATGGCCTGCATGATATCCGGTCTGGTAGTTGTACTATATAGTAAGCGCCAATCATAGATCTGTACAATTTCTGATCTGCTCTTGGGGATTCATCATCCTTACTCGAGTTGCACCACTGTAATCATTGGAGTACATACAGGTTTGTTGTCCATCATCCCAAAATTTTTTAACATCTCTTTGATATATTTTTCTTGAGAAAGAAATATACCATTTTTTGATTGCGTAATTTGTAGTCCTAAAAATAATGACAGCTCTCCAATCATGGACATCTCAAATTCCTTTTGCATGGTGTTGGCAATAACTTTGCAAATTCGAGTATTATTTCCCCCGAAAATAATATCATCGACATAAACAACTATGATAATCATATCATCACCTTTATTCTTAATGTACAAGTTGTAATCTGCCACGCCTTTCCTAAACCCTTGTTCATGAAGATACCCATCAAGTCTTGAGTACCAAGCCCTGGGTGCTTGCTTTAACCCGTATAGTGCCTTTTTTAGTTTACACACATAGTCTGGTTGTTTTGAAAGAGACACACCTTCTGGCTGTTCTACATAGACTTCTTCATCCAACAGTCCATTTAGAAAAGTAGACTTTACATCCATTTGAAAAACTTTGAAATAATTGAAACTAGATAGGGCCAAGAACATTCTGATCGCTTCAAGACGACCAATAGGTGCAAAAATCTCTTCGAAATCAACACCTTCGACTTGAGCATACCCTTTACAGACTAACCTCGCTTTGTTCTTGACAATCTTTCCATCCTCATTAATTTTATTTCTGAAAACCCATTTTGTGCCAATGACATTCTTATTCTTAGGTCTTGGAACCAAATCCCGAGTTTCACTTTTCTCTATTTGATTTAGCTCTTCATCCATTGCTTGTAACCAAAATCATCTGTACATGCTTCATTGAAATTTTTTGGCTCAATCCGAGATAACAATGAAACATTTGCAGATTCATGTGAAGAAATGACTCTTCTTCTCGTTTGCCTGCTATTTGGATCACCGATGATCAAGTCTTTGGGATGATTTTTCTGAACATGCCGTGAAGGGGTTTTGGGAAGAAGCTGTTGTTTTTCCTCTTCTTCATCTGACACTTCTCTGAATTCTTATTGACAAATTCCATCACTGAGTTCCTTGACTGGTTCTCTTATTCCTGTATTTTCATCTACTGTCACATTTATGCTCTCTACAACTGTATGAGTTCTTTTGTTGAAGCATCAATAGGCCTTACTTTTGTTGGAATATCCAAGAAAAATTCCCTCATCACACCTAGGATCAAACTTACCTAGATTTTGATCTTCCCTTCTGATGAAGCACTTACTCCCGAACACTTTGAAGTGTTTAACTGTAGCTGGTCTTCCTTTCCATATCTCATAGGGAGTTTTATGATGATTGAATCTGAGTTGAGCCCTAGTAATGATGTGGACTGTTGTATTTACTGATTCTCTCCAAAAACCATCTGAAAGTTTTGACTCATCTAACATTGCTCTCGCCATATTTTCAATAGTTCTATTTTTTCTTTCAACTACTCCATTTTGTTGAGGAGTTCTTGCTACTGAATATTCTCTTTTGATTCCATGTTGTTCATAGTATTCCATGAATTTATTTGAAGTGAACTCTCCTCCTCTATCTGATCTTAAGCATTTGATTCTCTTGCTAGTCTCATTTTCAATCATTTCTTTAAAAAATTTAAAATTTTCAAAAGCTTCAGATTTTTCTTTGAGAAAAGTAACCCAAGTCATTCTTGAGTAATCATCTATACACAACATGAAATAGCTATCTCCTTGAATGCTCTGAGTTTTTGTAGGACCACACAAATTAGTATGAATAAGATCCAAGGGTTTGGACGAGGAATATCCTTTCGATTTGAAACTGGTTCTAGTCTGTTTACCATGTTGACAAGGACCACAAATGATGTTTTGAGGCCTTTTTATTTTGGGCAAGTATCTAACTACTTCCTTGTTACTAATACTGACCAGATTATCAAAACTCAAATGTCCCAATATTTTATGCCACAACCAACTCTCATCTTCTTGAGTTAGAAGGCATTTTTCTCTTTTTATCTTTCTCAGCATGTAAATATTGTTTGGAGTCCTTGTAGCTTTAGCAATAAGCTTTCCATTTAATTCTTTACTTATCTCACATCCATCAAAAAAGAAAGATACTATGTGCCCTTGATCACAAAGTTGACTCACACTAAGAATATTATGTCTTAGCCCTTCTACATAAAGCACGTCTTCTATTTTGGATTTCCCATCCAAACTAAGAGTTCCTTTACCACAGATCTTTGCAGACCTGTTATCTCCAAAGCCGATCTGTTCCTCCGGTTGCTTCTTTTAAAGACAAAAATTTTCCTTTTTCGCCAGTCATATGTTTTGAATAGCCACTATCAAGATACCATTTTTCTACTTTGTCTTGAGCATGAAAAGCAGTTTGAACTATCATTGACTTAGATTCTATCACATTATTCCTTTTTGAGACCTCAAAGATAAATTTATCCAAGCTGCACATCCTTGCTATATGCCCAAAATTCTTGCACTTGTAACACATGATATTTTTATTCATAAGAGGTGCAAATGAGTTAACATTTTCCTTACTATGACTCTTGGGATATTTATTGCAATGCATAGCTATGTGACCAAATTTTTTACAGGAAAAACAATATCCATGGAAGGTATTATGTAACCTGTTTTGATGCCTTGGAAGTTTTTTCTTCTTGCGATCAACTGGAATCCATTTCTCTTCAGAATGAAGATTGTTCATGCTTGAAGATCCTATTTCATACATGGTGATGCCATCCTTCTTTTCACACGTAAAATTTTGTCTAAGAGTTGACTGTTCTAACTTTACTCTAAGATACATAATCTCTCCTTCTAGTTTCTCACAATCAACTACTTTTTCTTTTAGAACTTCTGTTAGAACTTGTTCAATCTTCTTCCATTCTTCAGCAAGAATTTTGAAATCAATAATATGTTGAGCCAATTCTGATATTGCTATCTCTTTTTCTTGACAATGCTGCTTAAGAACATAATTATCTTCCCTGAGTTTCTCAAGCTTTCTCAATGCCAAGAAGAATTCACTCTTGAGATTGAATTCAAACTTTTCTAAATTTACATGTTCCTGTGTTAGATCCTTCTCCAAGCTGTTAGGCTTTTTCTGGAGAGACCCACTCTGATACCAATTGAAGAACATGAACTTATACTGAGAGGGGGGTGAACAGTATAATATAAAACCATTTAATAATTTTAATTTTAGATAGCAATGGCATCAACATAACATTAAACAAGACAGAAAGCATCACACATAAAAGACCCATTTTAATGTGGTTCACCCAAGGTGGGCTACTCCACGGATAAAACTTTTCCTCTAAAAGTTATATCAAAACCTCTGGGAATCCTTCCCGATTACAATGTTTATGAGCCTCAGCCCAAAGGAGACACCTTCCCCTAAATATGCTTTGCTAGTGATCCTCTAGAAGACCTCTATCTCTTTTGCCCTTAGCAAGTGGAACTCTTTCCACAGAAGACACCTGTCTTCCCTTCTCTGGCTAGAGATCTCTATCCTCAACTCTATCATAGCAAGCTAGTCCTATTTTCTGCACCAAAACAAAGTCCTTCGGTATGGCACAATTCTGTCCTCTTTCTTTATTCTTTTCGGCACTTGGTTTGGAAAACAATTCTTCACTGTCTACACAACTACAACAACATAGTCTTCTTAAACTATAGTAGCATTCTCTTCTCAACTTACAGTAGCACTTGATCACTGTTAGTTCTTCACAACTGTTCACAATTATAGCAGCATCTATTGCGCACACTTTTCTTTCTATTACCCAAACTATGCGAACACAGTCGCAATCACAACAGAATATTCTGTGCATAGTCTTCTAATAAAAAACAGCACATACTTCGTGTATACAACAGCACAAACTTCTGCACTTAGAAGATTCAACAAAATGTACTTTGATGCTGTAGTCGAACTTTGCTCTCTAATTTTTCGATTGTGAACCTTGCTTGTCGCACTAACTCTATGAATGCCATGCTTCGAAAGCACACATCAATCCACACAAAAAATGCACAAACAATCCTCCTTTAATACCCACAATCTCAAGATGAAATTTTGTTCTTTAGTCGGCTGATCAATCTTTTAATATGTCGGCTGTAAAACCTTATCCTTCGTCGACCAAGGTTAACTTCATTGGCTTCAACCGCCTCTGCTTTCCTATAGATTTTCTCTCGCAAAGCTCAAACATGTCACGATATCGCTATGCCTTGGTCTGTCGTACACCTTCTTTGGTTTTTTGTCGCGAAATCGCTACACTACAACTTTTGCTGACGTCATCACAAATCTTGTCGCAAAATCATCACGCTCTAGAATTCACTGCCTTCTTCTTCGTTGTTGTCGTGAAATAATGAAACTACAGCCTTTGCTGACATCATCATGAAACTTGTTACGAAATCATGATGCTCTAGACTTCATTGCCTTATTTTTTGTTGATATCATGAAATCGTGACGCTACAGATTTTGCTGACGTCATCATGAATCTTGTCACGAAATCGTGATGCTCTAGAATTCACTGCCTTCTTCTCCATTGCTGTCACAAAATCACGATGCTACAGATTTTGCTGACGTCATCAGCAACTCTGTCATGAAATCGTGACACCTCTTGCTTCTTCATCCTTTTCTTGGTTTGCACTAGCGAAAATGAAACATGTCATGAAATCGTGACATTTTATGCATCTGTACGACTTCTTCGAAACTTGTCACGAAATCGCAACACTTCCTGCAACTCAAAACTGCCAACTCAACTTGTCACAAAATCGTGACACTTTCTGCATCCGTACAACTTCTTCGAAACTTGTCATGAAATCCCGACACTTTTTGCCCGATGTGCTTCTGCCTTCCTGCATGTCCCGAAATCGTGACAATTTTGGCCAAACTTTCTCTCTCCTCAACCATGTCACGAAATCACGACACTTTTGTCCGCTTTGCCTCTGCCTTCCTACATGTTGCGAAATCATGACTTTCTATCTCCTCAAACATGTCACGAAATCGTGACAGTTTTTCTAGCAGCCTGCAAACTTATTCTACTTTATCTTTTTCTAGATTTTTGGCAACTGGGCTACTCTGATTTTCTTGGAGACTTACTGACCAATAGAAACCTTCAACAAAAACACATCCTTGGACTTAAAAACAAATTGCTCCAATAGTTCCTCGACATCAAAAACAACATCTACCAATAGCTCCTTGACATCAATGACAACTAAACTTAGGCAAGGGCAATGTACTCAAGGTACCCAAAATTTCCAACATTATACATAACATAAAATACACATTAAAATATTCTAACGTGCAAAACTTGTTGAGTAGATGAAATAAAAGTCTCATTAGATGAAGCAATAAGAAAACAAAATTGAAGAAGTATTTTCCATTTGAAGCAAATCCAATATTGAAAGTTTTGTGATCTCTAACTAAGATCCAAAAACAAATTTATGACTAGTCTATAGGAAGACCTTGGGTTTTGAAAGAAATGAGGGTTGTATTAAAAATATTTGAGCTACAACATACTATTGCATCAAGTCAAAGTGCATGGAATTATAGCAAAAGTAGGTGAATTAAATTAATGTGTCCTTACATAGGAAGAGAAATACCACCTACTAGATGATATCTTACTTAAGTCCATCAGATGTTCATTTAAAATAAGTATGGTGATGATAGTCCAAGATCTGTCAACTGTTATGACCAAGGGTACCTCATTTAATTTGTAGGACCCCTAGAAGATGTAGCTAAAAATTTTAGATCCACCTATAGATAAATTTTGGACTAGACATTTATGGTTCTTCTCTTCACCCATTTCTATATGTGTGTATGTGTTTGTATTTTTTACCTATTTTAGGTTTTTCTTGGATACATGTTTGTGGGAGGTCTACATCACTTCTTTGAATTTGTCAATTTATGGTTATCTACTAACCCATTGATTGATACACATATATGTTGATAGATATCATTAGTGCTTAATTGTTTCAATGAGATAAAGTGTTCATCATTGGCACATAATATTTAGACCCACTATGTAGGGAGATCTTAACAGATATTTTGGTACATTGCAACACTTTTCTTTTTTTTGAGTTTTTTTATTTTTCTCTTACATCCATTTTCCTCTACTCGAGTTAAAGTGCACCTAAAATATCACATCCTAACAAGGAGACAACCTTGTCAATAACTCCTAGAGGCCATCGATTTATATTAATCACATGCTCTTTATTGTAGCCCTATTGTGTCATTCCACATAAGGTATGATTGTTCTAATAGGGACAATCAAATATGATAATGGTTTAATGGAATACCCAACGGTACCCCAATGACATATCATTAGTACCATAGTCACAACAATAATTTAGGCTTAGTGTTGGTGGTTGTTCATGCCTACTACTACTTGTTGAAACACATTTTCAATCACTTAGTGACTCTGCTTAGTCATGTGTCACAACAACATTTAAAAAAATGTTTAAAAAAATCTACTTGAATAATTTAGTTTATAATCTATAAACTATCGATGGGTGATGTTATCAATGTTATTACTAGTATTAAGTCCACTTATTAGCCCATATTTGTATTATTTCTTCAAGTACATTCCCAATACATATACCATAATAATGAATAGATATGATGATAGAGTATCTCTCTATCTAAGACCCCTCTTGGATTTATATGGTTATATCACTAGAAAATTGAGAAAAATTGAATATGATATCATAGGGACACAAATTTTAATTCATATGACTCATTCCATCCCAAATCTAAACTTTTCTAAAACTAAAAATAAAAATTATATTTAACATTATCATATTTTTTATTCATATCAAGTTTTAAGATCATTAATATCTCTTTTCTAGAAGCTAATGAATACATTGCTTCATGAGCTACTATAATCCCATCCTAAATTTATCTTCCTTTTACAAATCCTCCATGTTATTCTAAAATATTTTTTCTAATAGTGGTCTTAACTAGTTTGTCATCACTTTTAATATTATCTTATATGCCATATTACATAGGCTTATAGGTCTAACTAAACCAAAAAAAATTGCATCCTTATTTCTTGGAATTAGGGTAAGATATATTGCATTTATTTTATAAGGTATACACTATCTTACCCTAGACTGATCCACTACCACCAACAAGGAATCCTTCACTATTTCCCAATTATGTTTATATAATGTTGTAGATATCCCATCCAAACCAAGGTGTTTATCCTTATCAAAAGAGAAAAGAGTTGAATGAACTTCTTATAATGTAATAGACTTCATCAATTTGCTATTATTTTCATCTGCTATAATTGAAGGTTCTTCTTGTAGTATTGTAGACACCAAAACAGCACCAATCCGATTATGTGACAACAAGCGCTGATCGCATTGACACACACAGCCCCTAGGGCAGCCCCCAGAGGTTAAACAGTGGTCCTAACCACTCCCAAAAGTAGTTTGGAAGGTCAAAGGTCAATTTGGCACCTTTTTGGCACCTTGCTCTCTACTCGTCCCACCCTGGGATGAATACAAACTGGCATTCGTCCCACCCAGGGACGATTATCAGCATTCGCCCTAGGGTGAGGCGAATAGAAGGTTTGACTGGAAAAAAATTCAAACCTCGACAAGTCCGCCAGTTAACTATAGCTTCAGGCCATGCAATTGCGAGGAACGACTTCAAATCAAGGAGAGAGACTTCAGTCATGCATGTCTTTGATTTTTGGAGGCCTCATGCAAGGAGACTCTAAATCAGGGAATAATATTTTTCCCAAAATAGGACATGCAACTCAAGTGGCGCCCTCGCATGCGCATTCAAACAGAGAGACCCTAGGTCTATAAATTGGTGAGTCTTCTCACCCAAAAATATAGAGAGAGAGGTAGCATTTTGAGCAATGAAGTGCTGCCATTTTACATCCACACACATACCTTTTGATTTGTGCCTTTCACATCCTTGATCTCTTTTTGAAGGGAGGTCATAGGGTGGTTATTGGAAGCGCAAATCTGAGCCCAAACCCAAACATTTGGCCACAATATCCCACAAAATTTGTCGACAACACCCCATAAGAGGTTTTGGACCCATCCCAAGTGGATTGGTGCCAAAACAGAGTCCCAAACGGTGGGCGTCCTGCCCCCGGGCGCCCCCCAAACTATCACAGTTCTAAACGCCCCACCCCGGAGTGAATAGAAATATGTGGTAGATTTCTCTGATTTTTCTTTTGCATCTTATTCTAGGTTATTTAAATAGGCTGTAGTTTAAATTTCACTTCATTCTGACAAGTTTTGATCATGCTTTTATCATTTCCCGCCTTTACTAACATGCAGATAGCACCATCAAATTCTGGGTGATAGAGGCCAAATTGGAGAAATATGACCATCTGGGTCTTCCCAAAATACCCCCAATTAGCTAACCCCAACTTTGTAGGTCATTTGGAGCTTCCTGGATAGGACATTGAAGAGGGTGCTTTCTAACAATTTGTTGCAGGTTTATTCGTCCCGCCCTGGAGCGAATACAAATCTGTGAGGAATTTCTTGACTGTTCCTTTTGCAGTGGCTTCCTGGTAACATATTCATGCTTCTGTCAAATTTTTAGGTCGTTCTGATATTATTTGGTTATCGGTTTAATATTTTCATGCATACACTAACAGTAGGCCTTGGGAAATACATGTTCTATTCTATCTGCAGGTGCTACTAATATTTTCTATTTCCTTGAACGTAGGTCTTCGACATCAGAGGAGTAGGAAGGAGTCAACACTCATATACACAAGCGGTGGTGACGTTTTGGTCCGCCCATCTTACATGTGGGCACGCGGAAGAAGGATTGCTATCCATGGATGTGATAAGAAACATATTTGACGCTCCTATCCCCTAAAAGGGAAGGAGACGTATTGTAACACGACTTTAAAAGCATATCAATAAAGAGGGCCGTATTCCATATTGCTTTTATCTTGTGTCGATTCGTCTATGTCCTTTCCTTTTATGCATTTTTCAATATATAGGCTTTTAGCGTTAAGTTTGGTTTTACACGCATCGTACTTGGCATTTTCCTTTTTGTTTCCGTATCCTCATGCTTTCAGTGGCGATCATGGTGGGACCTCTGTCCCTTGATTTTAAGATTAACTTTCTGATCAAAAGTTGCTTGTTTTTGCTTACAGGTACCAAGTTTTCAAACGTTGGACTGTTGTTCGTTTCAGTCTGTGACGAGTACAGAGCTGGAATTCATCTTACCCAGGGACGAATAGGACTTCGTCCTACCCTGGAACGAATACAGATCTGTTATTCATCTCACCCCAGGATGAATAGCTCTCTGTGCAATTTTAGGGCAAAAATTCAGAGACATCCGATTTGGGCAAAGAAGAGGTAGGGGTCTTAAACACCTTCTGTCAATTTTTTGCTTTCTGTTTTCTGTTCTCTGGTTATTTGCTTGCATAGGAGAGTTTGAATGCTTGTTTCCTTCATTTATGCAACTTAAAAAGAACCCCACACACCACGTGGTAATTTAAAACAACAAGGAGTTGGTCGTAAAACCCCAACCCTTGAGCAAGACCAACGGTGGATTTCATCACCACCTTGGCTTGAGATATTGCATACATAACCCCGATCGTGACTGTTGCTAGACGTAAATCCTGATGAAAGCTGACCAAGTGTAGTTGGGGTGATTCCCAGTGCATGAGGATAAGTCTTCTATGGTAGGTGTCATAAATAGAGTGATTCCCCTTCCGTACCGCCTATGTTCCATGTACCATCTGCTCTCACGTACCAATAGTTTCCCTCACGTAAGGGCGGGTATATAGAGAGGTTGGTATATCGGTCCGAAAATGGTATATCGAAGGGGCGACCATTTTTGGGAGTCATAAGAGCCATCATATTGCATTTAAATATTCTTTACAAAAGCTTTCAAAACAAAAAAATCAAAACACACTAAACCAGATTTAGGGCACACTTTTAATCTTTAAACGAGATAATCATTGCTTTGATTGTGTGTTTTCCTTCTGTTTAGTGTAGCATAAAAATCATAAAAAGAGATAAAAATCTACGCATCTTGTAGGAAAGCATCACCATGGTGTACACTCGTAGCCGAGCCCAATCATGGGCAGACGCTGCAGAGAGTGCACAAAGGGGGACAAGTCACCTCCGATATAGTCCTGAGGACTTGGTCATCCCGCCTTGGTGGCCTGACCCACAAGATAGTCCACATCATGCCACCACAGAATAGGACTATAGAGGCACCTCTTTGAGGGGCACCCCCACTCAGCATAGATCCTTTCAAGAGGAGAACCTACACGTGGCACTCAACATAGAAAGGAGGCCTCCCTTAGATGCTCGTTATGAGTGGCCTAGTGATGAAGTGCTAGAGCAACATAGGGTCCATAAGGAGGGGCCACATGATTTCATCATCCCTCCTTTACCCCTTATTACTGTTAGAAACACTAGACAAAATCCAGAGCACAGGGCTCTCCAGGTAGGGCAAGACAATTCTCCCCACACCCTTCACACATACGAAAGGGAGTACGAGGAAGACCACCACGTTCCTCAAGAGTAGTACACAGTGTGGGAGCGATGCACCTCCGCACCTGCTATGTATCGGGATCACCCATTGAGGCCAGTGCCTCGGGTGAATGCCGCTAACCTCGATAGAGGAAAGCAACCCATAGGGGTCTCGGATCACCATGACCGAGATAGACATGTAGGAGAGGCATCTAGGCTTCCTAAACATGAGACGATGGAACAAATTGACTTGGCATTTGCCAGACATGCCGCCCACCAAGCGCAAATCACGTAGCTCAGGCAAGATCAACAATAGTTAGATCATCTGTACCACCTTAGCAAAGAGCGCATTCAGCATCAGGCAGCCGAATTGCTTCATAACACTGTGCCTGAGAAGGTCCCAACCCCTCACGCACATAAAGTAGAAGTGTATGAGAGGCGCAACCCCTTGGTGCGAGACAGGTCCCCATGACCTTACCAAGTGCTACCTCCGAGACCTCCTAGACCTGAGCGGGAGGCCACTCCCAGGAACAACGATGGGCACCCCCACGGGGACCCACCCATGGTTATAGGTCTCATCCAGAAACTCCTCAAGAAGCCTATGAGGAGTATGAGCAAGAAGAAGAGCGGGTTGAAATGCCCTATCAAGGCAGAGGGGCTGCTATCCAGCCACCCCTCTATAGGCCTCAAGTTCCCCCCAACCCACAATGGGAGCAAACTAAGGAGGAAGAAATTAAATCTTTCGATGCATATAAAGCACTGCTAGAGCGCTTAGAGTCTATGGAGATCAAGACTTCTGGGCCCCAAAAGCCCACTTTACGCCAACTCCGTAGTCACCCTGTGCATCCATCAGTGCCGACACCTCCATACCCTGAACACTTTAAACTACCCTAGTTGGCACTCTTTAGAGGAGAGGAGGATGCCCAAGAGCATGTGACTAGATTCCTGAGCCAATGCTTTGGCATTCAGGACAATGATGCTTTGTTACTAAGAACATTTATAACCACATTCGTAGGCCCTACCTCGGATTGGTTCACTCAGTTGCCAAAACATAGCATCAGTAACTTGGATCAGCTAGTGGACGCGTTCCTCGAACGCTTCACCTTCAACACCAAGAAAAAGGCATCACTAAGTGACCTAGCTAGCCTCAAGTAGTATGAGGAAGAGACCATGGTGGCATATGGGAACCGATGGAGGACGTTGCTTTCAAAGCTGCCCTACCTCCCTCCCATGTCCGACCTAACCCAAATGTTCTCAAAGAGCTGTTTGAGATCGATCTCCATGCTATTGCAGCTACAACAATATGCCACTCTTGAGGAAGCTCTGGCGCAAGCTAGAATCATTGAGGAGATCAAGATACAGGATGGCAAGATTGCCAAGCCTAAGAAGAAAGAATGGTCTAAGAACACCAAAATAGGGACCACACAATAGAAACCCATTGCGGTCAATCAGGTTGCTATAAATGTCCCTAAGCCTGCACAAGCAACACAACCTCAAAAGGCTAACTATCAGGCGGTGCCTCCTAACAATTATGATAGAGAAAATCAGAGGCAAGAACAAAATCAGCAGCGTCACCCTAGGTGACAATTCACACCTTACACAGAGTCCAGGGACTCCTTGTTTGACCGCTTGTCAGTGGCAAACTTGATCAACTTGCCAGAGATTCAAACCATAGACCCCAATGCACCAAAGCCTAAGGGGTACAGGGAGGACTTGTACTGTAGGTTCCACAGATGGAAGGGACATGACCTTAATGCATGTTGGAAGTTTAAAGGCTTGGTGCAAGACCTAATCGACAATAAGACATTGGCAGTGGACAACCCCGTAGCGCCAAACAACCAACATATGGGAGTCTTTAGAGACCCCCTTCGCCCCCATGATGCAGGAGAAAACCCCTTCAAGTCAATGAGGTGCAACAGAATTGCCCCATGCAGGGGTATGTAGGGATGATAAGCATAGTGACTAGGAACAAGAGGTACCCAGGAGCTGCCCCTGCGATAGCCACAAGAGAGGTTCCATCGACGTCACAACCTCAATAACACCCTACGCAACTTCCCCCGCCTAGACCAGTGGCCACGATTCGGACTAGACTTACCCAAAGTCTAAGGACCACGTCGGCTAGGCTCTCCATATACGAGCTCATTCAACAATCAGCGCCCCATCGGGAGGCTCTAATGGAGATATTAAAAGCCATCGAGCTGCAACCCCATGAAGCAAACTCTTTCAACAACTTCGTGGGACATGTAAAACAATGTACAAAACCAGTCATCACCTTTAGAGAAGATGAATTGAAATCAGTGATTGGTGATGTGGCGGATCCACCCCTGCACGTCATTGCACGGGTCAACGGGATTCCGTATAAGAGAGTGTTGGTGGACATTGGCTCATCCAGTAATATCATTACAACAACAGCATTGAAACATCTGAAGTTGTCGACATCTCACATCGTGGCCTCCACCTATACTCTTCGAGCATTCAATGATGCGATATGCTCGACGGTTGGCACAATTGTCCTACCCATCCAAGTGGGACAAAAGACTATTCATACATTGTGCCACATCTTGGAAGGTGAGATGGCCTATAATATCTTGTTGGGCCGGCCTTGGATCAGGGACATGAAGTGTGTCCCTTCTATAGCTCATCAGTGCTTAAAGTACACATTTGAAGGATAGGTGCATGTAGTCCCAATAGACTTAGAGCCCTTCAAGTACTGCAATACGGTGCAATTCATGCCACAATCGACCCTTCCATCAACACATTTGGATTTTTAGTTGAATCCATCTAAACAGGGTCCGATTCCATAGGCATCCCCATTGACAAGTCCATCAAATCCCCAATCGGGTCCATCTTCCTCATCTGGTCCTTCAACAACGATGCCACCTACGATGGCCACACCAAAGGACAAGGGAAAGAAACCCCTAGAAGAGGAACCACCCCTAGTCTCAACCATCTCTACCAAAGAGATGCCTAGCAGAATGGAAGTCGAGATGCCTAGTTCACCCCACATGGAGTGGACTCCGGGAGGACTCCCATTCGCTCCCCCTCAACCACCAACGATCACCGTTGAGATGGCCAACACGGGCTTGGGGGAGTATATAGTGCGGAACATTGTAGCAACACCCACACTTGAGTCCATGCAGGACATGGGGAGACCTCGCCTCCCCATCGGCTCTGTGGTTCCTCTAGGCTACCCACCCAATCAGACAAACTTTGTTTATGGGGGCTTGGATAATGGCATTGAACCTTACATGCAAGAAGACGAAGATGAAGAGCCCTTTGTTGAGGATGTCAACTATTTGTCCAACCCAGACTTCGCATTGAGATATCTTGGCCAATGCAATTGGCATGGATATGGGTTGGGCAGGTATGAGCAAGGAGTGCGTGTTCTTTGCCAACCAAGATATCAAATGCCTTATGACAAGTCGGGAGTAGGGTTCAACCACCCCTTGCCCCTGGACATCTTGGTAGAGAACATGCAAGGCCTAGGGATAGGCAACAAGGATGGGTTGGCATTAGATCCATATGCCAATCCTAACACAACTTATACATTGGGGGATTATCTCCCATTGCTAACAAACAACCTTGTTGACCTTAACAACCCTTTCCCTTCGGTCGAAAAGGGAGAAAGTTCGAGGACTCACCTACAAGAGGGATATAGACAAGACCAAGAAGGGTCTTCAGAAGATGAGTCGAAATACGAGGTAGCACCTTGGGATCCTTTCGAATCTGATAGCAATCATTCACAAGTGCATCCCATGGATGATTATCAGGAGAGCTTCTTGACAATGTTCCCTTTGAATGCTCCAATTGAGCATATGCCACCTCAAGAGAATCAGGTCCCCCCACAAGAGAGCGAAACAACCCCGATGGGACCACATTAATTTGCTCGAGCAAGATGAGCCTCATATGTCGCAAATAGCTGTTGGAGCCAACGAAGGCCTTTGGATCTCCGACAATGATTATGAAGATGAAACTGAGATGGCCTATCTCAATCATATGCGACAACAACAATATCCCTTGGACATAGATGACATGTTTGAACAATTACACATAGGGCCAAGGCATAGGTGGCACCTCAACCAGGCACAATGATAGCAATTACTGCACCCGCCACTCTAGGTATATAGAGAACATCTTCCGCCTGGAGACCCTATAGAGCCATCAGTGCCTCGGGTGGACCCCATCCTCTTATCCACACATAGGGCCGATCCATTTGTGCTAGTGCCCACAGAGCTAGATCCGGAGCACAAAGATCATCTAGGATGTCCGAGCAACCACACCCATGGTAATGGAGACCAAAATCATTTCATCAACATGATCTCCATTGATTTAACCGCCCCCATCCATAATCCAGCCGACCCAACATGGTCATTGCATTTAGACCTAGATGCTATAGACTGGGATTGTACTGACACACCGCCATCCCCATCAGAGTACTTGCCTTGTGGTGGGATGTTCCATTTCACCCCCAGACAGACTCAGGATGTCTTCCATGTTGAAGAGGAACCTGATGTTCCGAACGATGATCTAAATTCAGCAAATGATATCCACTTGATCCCAACTCCACACCAGTTGGAGGACGGGTCCCACATGTCGGTCGAGGAGACGAATGACAGACATCGGCTCTGATCCAATGAATTTGCAAATCATCAAGCTAGGGGTAAGTCTATCCCCGAAGAGCAAGCCGACTACATTGCCCTTCTCAAAGAGAAGAAGGAGGTTTTTGCATGGTCATACAAAGACATGCCCAAAAGCTCCAAGGATTCCACAAATCTCTTGGTCAACCCAAAATGCCCCAAAGGTGTCCATAAACCCTTTGGTCAAACCAAAAAGCTCCAAGGGATTCTCCATAACTCGCTGTGGTCAACCCAAATGATCCTCCCTATTCCCTCAAAGGTTTACCCTAATCCCCAGTTTGGTCAAACCAAAAGCTCCAAGGATTCCCACAATCGCTTGGTCAACCCCAAAAATGCCCCAAAGGTATCCATAAACCCTTTGGTCAAACCAAAAGCTCCAAGGGTAACCATAACCGCTTGGTCAAAATAAATATTCAAAAACAAACAAAAACAATAAAATCATCAAAAATAACAAAAAAATTGCATCTCAATTCCATGCATACTCGTAAAAATCAAAATACAAAAATATAAGTTGCATTAGGCATCGCATCCATACATTGCATATTTGCTAGGTCATACATGTCACATGCACCATAGACTTTAATTGCTCGGTAATTCCTTCATTTTCCACATTCCACCCATTTTATAAACACATACATCCTGAATAACACCATCCCCATTTTTAGCATAGTCAGTTGTCTCCTAATGTATGTAGGGTTTTCGTCATTCAATTGTCTTTAAATTTCTAGCCAAAAATTGTACAAAGTTAAATGGATTTTACAAGGGAAAGTTTTACTTGGGTCACGCCTCGTTATGTAACATCCCTACACAAGTTAAAACACATAAAATAATTCCTAAGTTGTGTGAATGCAAGAGACACCTACAAAGCAGTCTAGGGTACCATAGGTGAAAGATTAGCCTGTTCATCCCCCTGTGCGAATGGTTCAAGAGTGCTGAGAATTGACAAAAGGACAAGCTCTTCCCCATCAATTCCCCCTAATAAATAGTGGTTTTCACCACTACCAAAAATCCCAATCACCATTGGTCCCCAAAGTTGTAAGGATTCGTACTACACGTCCCTGCCAAGGATGGGTAGTCATCCCCAAGGCCTAAAAGGATCAATGACCATTCAAAAACAAAATCCCCACAAGCCATCATCACGATCATCTCCAAATCACCTTTGGTCTCCAAAGTCATAAGGATTCGTACTACACGCCCTTGACAAGGATGGGTAGTCATCCCCAAGGCCTAAAATATCAATGCCCTTACTTCATAATCTCCATAATCCCCTTTGGTTCCCAAAGTCGTAAGGATTCGTACTACACGTCCCTGAACAGGATGGGTAGTCATCCCCAAGGCCAAAAGGATCAAGGTCATTCATAAGCCAAAAACCTACAAGCTCAACCTTACAAAGCTCAAAATGCAAAATCAAATAATAGTGGTTATCACCACTATTCAAAATCCTTGCTCAAAAAGAAAAACAAAAGAGAAAAATAAACAGTGATTTTTATCACTATGTATACGAGCAAGTATCCTAAACCATTGAGCAAATAAAAGCCTGAACTTGAATCCCTAGAATTCTCAGCATTCGAAAACCATCTAGGTGATCCTCATTACGGGTTTGGTGGACAGCCTACCTGGCAATGGCGGTATCCTAAATGCATGACGATATGTCTATCACATTAGCTTTGCATGTGAGCAGACCAATGTTTGCATGTGGATGAGCTAGCTTATGGTACCTTAGATTGTCCCATGGATTAATCTTACTAAATACAACAACGGAGTTAGTGGAGCTAATTAGGTGATCCTCAGTACAGGTTTGGTTGACAGCCTATCTGGCACTGGCGGTATCCTGACAAATACCACATAAATGAACTCAATTGCACACACAGGGATGTGAAATAACTTGGTCAAACTCAAGTCTGATTTATACCTTGTTCAAAAGTCTTGCGAGATAAATGTACAGTCTTGGCTAGTTAGTTAAAATATCTGAATCTCAGAAAAGCTTAACTACATTTTAAAAACAACTGGTACATTTCATTACATCCATCATCATCAGATAATACAAAAAATACAAAAACAAAGTTCTCACATGCAAAGTCATTCCACAAAGCCATCCCATAAGTACAAAAAGCTAGTCAATCTTGTACAGTCTATGGTGCCATCGACAAGTTATCAACAACTCATTTCATTCATTCCATATGCATACATCATATAATTAGAAACATCACATTCATAATACCACATGCATACATCATCATAAATAACTGTGCATAAACATAAAAACAAACCATGACAAGTGTATAAAAAAAAGAAAGTCATCTGTATATATATATAAAAAAAAAAAATCAAAAACACAAAAAATGCACAAAATGCACAAAAAAAGCAATAAAATTGTCCAATGAGAGTGCTTTTGCACTTGACATTCTGGGCATGCAAAATAGATGTTGGGGTCACAAATCCTCACTATCCTACTCCCTAAGAAGGCTACCATAGCTGGACCGCTCCATGGGAGGATGGATTTTTGAGAATTTCATCCCCAAATGACATCACAAAATGGGTCAAAACCCAACCAAAAATAGCAATAACATTGTCGAACGAAGGCGCCTTTGCCTGACATTCTTGGCATCCAAAATAGATGTTGGGGTTACAAATTGTCACTATCCTACTCCCTAAGAAGGCTACCATAGCCGGACCGCTCCATGGGAGGACGGATTTTTGACAATTTCAGCTCCAAAATGCGTCACAAAAAGGGTTAAAACCCACCAAAAATAGGTCAAAATGTTCGAAAACGCTTACGCATTCAACGGTAAACAACTGAAGGCACCCTTACCTAAGTCATCTTGGGTCAAGCGACTCGTCGCTTTTCTCATGTCGGTCATTCCCTCATCGATTCGTCGCTTGAGGGGGTAGTCACACTTAGTCACCAATCAACAAAAACACACCCAATCAAGGAAATGACACGCATTCAAAGGATCATTGACAAAGACAATCACGCTCCTGCTTGGGGCAGCAAACAAGCAATAATCACAAGCTGATCAAACACTTGGCATTCGTGAATCATGAACTCAAGGTTCCCATAGACAAAAGGTTGCGCCCTTTGCCTATTCATGATTGATCAATGTCCAAGCTCAAGTAACACCTCATTGAACAAGGTTAACACTTGAATTAAGTTCCTTAGCTCGTCAGAAGCAAGGATTCAAGAATGCATGCCCTTTCCATACTTGGGGCATCAAGAGTTGGTTAGGTTACTGAGAAACCCTAATCATTAGTGCTTTGGTTATCTATTTTTGCTCGATCTTTGTGCCTTGCACAACGCTTCCCAAAAAGGGGCATCTGTAGACACCAAAACAACACCAATCCGATTATGTGACAACAAGCGCTGATCGCATTGACACACACAGCCCCTAGGGCAGCCCCCAGAGGTTAAACAGTGGTCCTAACCACTCCCAAAAGTAGTTTGGAAGGTCAAAGGTCAATTTGGCACCTTTTTGGCACCTTGCTCCCTACTCGTCCCACCCTGGGATGAATACAAACTGGTATTCGTCCCACCCAGGGACGATTATTAGCATTCGCCCCAGGGTGAGGCGAATAGAAGGTTTGACTGGCAAAAAAAGTCAAACCTCGACAAGTCCACCAGTTAACTGCAGCTTCAGGCCATGCAATTGCGAGGAACGACTTCAAATCAAGGAGAGAGACTTCAGTCATGCATGTCTTTGATTTTTGGAGGCCTCATGCAAGGAGACTCTAAATCAGGGAATAATATTTTTCCCAAAATAGGACATGCAACTCCGAGTGGCGCCCTCGCATGCACATTCAAACAAGAGAGACCCTAGGTCTATAAATTGGTGAGTCTTCTCACCCAAAGATATAGAGAGAGAGGTAGCATTTTGAGCAATGAAGTGCTGCCATTTTACATCCACACACATACCTTTTGATTTGTGCCTTTCACATCCTTGATCTCTTTTTGAAGGGAGGTTATAGGGTGGTTATTGGAAGCGCAAATCCGGAGCCCAAACCCAAACATTTGGCCACAATATCCCACAAAATTTTTCGACAACACCCCATAAGAGGTTTTGGACCCATCCCAAGTGGATTGGTGCCGAAACAGAGTCCCAAACGGTGGGCGTCCTGCCCCCGGGCGCCCCCCAAACTATCGCAGTTCTAAACGCCCCACCCCAGAGTGAATAGAAATCTGTGGTAGATTTCTCTGATTTTTCTTTTGCATCTTATTCTAGGTTATTTAAATAGGTTGTAGTTTAAATTTCACTTCATTCTGACAAGTTTTGATCATGCTTTTATCATTTCCCGCCTTTACTAACATGCAGATAGCACCATCAAATTCTGGGTGATAGAGGCCAAATTGGAGAAATATGACCATCTGGGTCTTCCCAAAATACCCCCAATTAGCTAACCCCAACTTTGTAGGTCATTTGGAGCTTCCTGGATAGGACATTGAAGAGGGTGCTTTCTAACAATTTGTTGTAGGTTTATTCGTCCCGCCCTAGAGCGAATACAAATATGTGAGGAATTTCTTGATTGTTCCTTTTGTAGTGGCTTCTTGGTAACATATTCATGCTTCTATCAAATTTTTAGGTCGTTCTGATATTATTTGGTTATCGGTTTAATATTTTCATGCATACACTAACAGTAGGCCTTGGGAAATACATGTTCTATTCTATCTGCAGGTGCTACTAATCTTTTCTGTTTCTTTGAACGCAGGTCTTCGACATCGGAGGAGCGAGGAAGGAGTCAACAATCATATACACAAGCGGCGGCGATGTTTTGGTCCGCCCATCTTACATGTGGGCACGCGGAAGAAGGATTGCTATCCATGGATGTGATAAGAAACATATTTGACGCTCCTATCCCCTAAAAGGGAAGGAGACGTATTGTAACACGACTTTAAAAGCATATCAATAAAGAGGGCCATATTCCATATTGCTTTTATCTTGTGTCGATTCGTCTATGTCCTTTCCTTTTATGCATTTTTCAATATATAGGCTTTTAGCGTTAAGTTTGGTTTTACACGCATCGTACTTGGCATTTTCCTTTTTGTTTTCGTATCCTCGTGCTTTCAAGTATTTTATCATTAATAAATTTATTCTAGTAAAAAAACTTGCATCTTTCTAATTTTCCTTCAATAGTCAATCCAAACCCCTTAATTCTACTAATTATGAATGTTGATTTTTTGTACTATTTCCATCCTATAAAAAGAATTTGGGTTTTTATCTCCTTTTAACCAAGTTTATCTCAATTTTAATCCCTAATATTTTGTTTCCTTACTCAAAATATTATGACATTCACTAAGCATCTCCATTTTCTCTAAACTTGAATTATTGTGCTTACCTATTTGCAATTCTAAAAGTTTCTCAATTAGTTCATTCTTCTAAAAAATGCTTTTAAAAATGTTATTATTCCATTATTTTAATCGAGATGTCATTGATTTAATTTGTTGTGGAAGTGTATATAGCTCACCATTTCTTGAAGAATTTCACGTCTACACTATCATATTAACAATTTCAGTATGGTATTCCTATATTTGCTCACATTTAAAATAAAATATTTTTTGAATTCACTTACCACCATTCTAACTGTTATTGGTTAGTGATTTGAACCAATCAGTATCATGGTATTAATTTTAGCACAAGTTCCTTCATTGAGAGTATGTGTCTTTTTTAATTTTTTGCTATCATGGTTTGGGTTTCCTATTGTTGGTCCATGTAAATTTTTTCTCTTCAAACTCAACCTCCAATAGATTATTATTTTTAATAAAAGCTAAGAAATCATTCATACTTTGGGTTATTTTTCTAATTCCCTCAACTTTTCATCCATCTTGATTATGACATTAAAATCTACTCAGATCATGAGTTAGGTTTCATGGTATTTACTTCTTAGAAAGTCTTAAATATCACTATGTACTTATGATATACCTAATTGAGTTGTAGGTCAATATACAATGATAAGGATGAAATGAATGTATACAAACTAGCATGTGACTAACGAGGCTATTCATTTTCTAGTTTTATGAATGGTTTCACAGGAAGTTTTAACTAGATTCCAACATGTTAGAATTCCCTCTACCACTATTTTTGAATCCATAGCATCCCATTCACATATTTCTCATACTATTTTTATAGTTATGAAACTTCTTCCTTTGTTATTTATTTTTTTTGGATATAGAGAATATCATGCTTATTATTTAAATGAAGTTCCCTGATACACCTCTGCTTTGAGAGAGAATTAGCAACCCTTACATTCCATGAGATGGTAATCATGTCTCATTAGGGGATATATGCCTCTCTTGTGAATTACCAATATCATATTATTGTTTAGTGAAGATAAGTTCAACCAACTTAGATTTTGTTCCTTTCGCTATGTTTCCTCTTGCTTCCCTAGCTCTCACTTGATAATTTAAAGTTTTTCATCTTTTTGCTTTGCTAGTGTTTGAAATTAGGTCTTATTATTCTATTCCTCAATATTCTTACACAACTTTCCTTTTCATAGATTTATCCTCTCCTAGCACTGCTAAGAAATATTTTGACTTATCCTGCTATTTTTTTGGTATTTCCTTATTATTGGTAGTGATATTAACATCTAATATTACATTTTATTCATCGTCTTCCTTCTCCTAAATGGTGCATGGTATCATAATAGAGTTTTAAAATTTTTATTAGGAACATTCCTTAGTTTTAGCAAGAATATTCATCCTTAAATTGGGATCATACTAAGTAGATGACTCCTTGTTAATATTCTAACCATGTTGTACCATGTCCTCTAAGATTTAATTTAATTTTTCTTGATAGGTAAAGCCTTAAAAATTGGTATTTATTTTGATATCATTACTTATTGATGTCCACTATTTATTTAATTTAATTTTTCTAGACCTATTTTTTGGAAGTTGAAAACCTTCCATATAAATATCCATTTATAAGTTTCTCTTGTGATTTTATACATATGTTTCTATTGGAATATTCTTAGGGGATGATCTCTAAATATGACCCACCTAATGACATATTCTACATCCAAAAGCTATGTTTTCATAATCCATGGTTTGGATCCACAACTTCACCCCATACTTATGAATGATTGATTTTGGTAAAGGTCTACTAATATTATCATGACCAATATTTGGGTATAAATAGTTGAGACTCCATCTATTTAGTTTCTAAAATATCAAGGAATTCTTCTAGAGTTTTTCCTATTGCCTTGAACATATTAATTTCCTGTAATTCAATAGGAAACCCATACATTTTGATCCATACTAGTACTAGGGATATATTTATATTTTTAGGTGCAAACACTTCATACCAATGAGTAAGGAAGAGTCTTGTTCTTCCCATAAACCATGGATTTGCTTTTAGGATTATATCTCTCTTCTTCCTAGAATAGAAAATAGCTAAGATGAAACCTTTACAAAGAAAGGATAGACTCACTCTTAAAGGTTTTCATTTTCTATCAATCTATTTTCTTAAACCAAAATCTCCTTGAAAAGATCCATTCAATATTTGAGAAAAAAGGGTCATTTTTCTATGAGGTCCTCCCTAATATCTACTAATAGGTATGATTCTAAGGATTTATCTATAAATTAGTCCATGGGAAGGAAATCATAACTCAATATCTACTCAAATTTACCATTATAACCTACAATAATTATATTATTTGAAAATAGATCTAAAAAAATATGTATGTATAACTTTTAAGATAGTGAAGGAATAAATGAATCTTTCATTAAAAATCTATGACCGAATAGAATGTCTCACCTTGGTTATGCCCTAGTTGTCCATTGCTCCTTCCATCATTCAAACCCTGATTGATATATATTTGTAATTCTTGAAAAGTTATCACTACCATTGTTTTGTATGGTTGAATTCATAGTGTAGTGTATCCATCAATACTACTCAAATTCCTTCATATGTCCATTCATTTTAAACATTTTTAAATTTTGCACAAATGGATCTAGGAATCATCTAAATTAGACAACCATTTCCAAATATATGGCTCTTGAAAGATGAGAATTTTTTTCTAGAGAATATTTCTCTAGTGTTGTCCTTGTTTTGGATGGCTTTCTTCACATGGTCGTATCTCCTTCAATATTTCTTGGATTATTTTGTATGGCCATTCATTTTAAAGCTCTTCAAATGTTGCACAAAATGGTACAAGAATCATATAAATTGGACAAATCCATGTAAGTATATGGCTGCAAAAAGATGAGTCATTCTTTGGAAAAAATTGTCCTAGCTCTACTGATTCATAATTTCTTTGAAAGAATTGATTTAGATCACTCTAGATCTTAAGGAAATATAATAATTTTATTTATGTAGTGTTACAATTATTTCTGGCATCGAGCTATAGACAAGATATGATCATGCTTTCTAACTCTTAAAATTTGGAAGAATTTTTTTTCTAATTGTTGGATTTTTTTTGCAACATGGGTGTGATACCATGACTCAACTAGAAGTTCCCTTATGGTAACATTCTCATTATACTAGGCTACATGGATAAAAAATTCATACAACTATCATGTGTAATGGAGTAGATCATTGCTTACATGTTCACTCTATTGTGCTTCCACCAAATCTCCATCTTTCTTCTCATATGTGGGACCTTGCTTCTATCACACCTATCCTCCATCTAACAAGTCTTGTCACTTTTTTTTCTCTTTTGGGAATAATCATGTTGTTACCCTTTCTATTTTGGTGCTTCTCTTGCTACCACTATGTTCTTAAATTTGATTACTTTGACTCTCATACCATGTTAAAGGTATGGACTAGATAGGACTTGAATCTAGGACCTCCATACGTTGAGGTTACTCTACCAATAAGCTTTTGGATCCTCCTTGAATCAACCTACGATTTATAAGTAGGATTACTTCTACTCATTGCTTCAACTTCTCCCTAGTTCTTGGGACTCCTAGATTTAACTTTGACTTCTTGCTTCAACACTCTTCTTCAAGGATATGAACCAACTAAGACTGGAATATAGGACCTCCATATGTTGAGGTTGCTTTGACAATGAGCTTCTAGGTCCTCCTTGAACCAAATTGCAATTTGAATGTAGGATTACTTTTACTGATTGCTCCATCATCCTCCTAAGCCATTTGGATTTTGATATAAGAACAATTTTATTATCATAATATTCAATTCTGACAATACGTTTTACAATCAATATAAGCAAGGATCCACAATTAAAACTCCAAGTTGATATTAAAGTTAGGAACCTCTTATCTAAAGATAGATCAACTAATATGTATAATCACATTACTCTAATATTTCTTAACTAACAAAAACATTTTTTTCTCTATTTAAATTTTTATTTTTATCTTTACATTTATTTTTTATAATTTTATTTATTTTTCTATATCATAATTGCTTTTCTAATTTTTAATTTTTTTTCTCCTTTGTTTTTGAAAGCAGTTTCATGTAATTTTTGACGATAAACATACATACTAAAAAAAAAATTATAAACTGTGAGTGCCTCAAGGGGTCACCCTAATGAAATACCATTACGCCTAAGCCATTTGTGATAGAAGACCAATACAATGAAGATTGAAAATTAGAAAATGATTCGTTTAGGCATAAATCTTGGAAATATACAAATATTATTTTAGATATATATATTCTTAATATAGTGAAAACCACACTATATAGAAATTATGAAGTCTAGGGTGTCAACAAACTTATTCCACTTCTTTGTTGTTGATACGGGAAGGGGATTACAGGTTAGTCGGGATTAGTGTCATTATCCTCCGTCTAGCCCACACTCAAGGTTTGAATCCAGGTTTTTTTTTGGTAAATAATTAACCAAACAAACAATTACCGTGTGAGAGGATTTAGATATGTTGAAGCGCATGATCATCAGTCATCACATATGGAGAGGGGTGCATTGGACGGGGGTGGAAGCTTGAGGTGGAGTAGGCATAGAGGCGACGGGATACATTCTCTTTTCTCTTTCAGAGCGATTGTTGTGTGTAAATTTCATGCTGCTTTTATGGAGCCCTTTGTGATTTTCGGCTTCTAACCATTCCGAGGCGTAGTAATCCTCTTCCATGGCAGCTTTGGAGGCTAGTAAGAACATCCCTCCCCACTGAGGGAAGTAGACCAAGCACACCGGAAATGTGCATGCAACGATCATCACTCCTATGAGCATGATGCCTGTTTCCTTGGAGTACTGTGAGTTTGTCAAGAAGAGAAGATGAGTCAATCCTGAACCCAAGTTCCCTCCTACGCCCGCCATGCCGGAAATAACACCAAGAGCCCTGCAATGTCATGTCATTCATCAGTATATCATTCAAAATTTTATATAAGTACTATATTTATACAATCTAAGTCCTTGTTATTATTTAGTTTAATATTTTGTTCCCTATCAAAGTTTTATATTTGTGCAATCACGTCCTTCTCATAATTTTATTCATTATTTTATTTAAGAGATAAAATCTTATTTATCAAATTATTTTTAAAATTTAAAATTTGAATTTCATTAAGATGAAGATCAACATTGTGATTGTCCAAAATTTTTGCTACCTAATTTCCTTCTCATTAAATATACCCACATTTTCAAGAGATTACTTCCAATAATAAATGATGAACATCAACAATAATATTATTTATATCTAATCACCAAAGCTAGAATGTAACACAAACTTGAAAAAAATACAAAATTATATTATTTTCATCCTATTAATCTTAGATTTGTACATGTATATAAATTAATGTATATAATGTATGTCTCTTAGATGTCTCAATAGACTCTTGGTTCTTCACCTTCATCTATAACTTTTTAGCCTCTTTCAATCTCCTATATGGTGTAATTGCTCAACTTCTCTCAATCTCTCATGAGGTGCAATAATATAATCTTACATCCCGTAAGGTATAATAATGTTAGAATAAGTAATTATTCTCTAAGTTCTACTAGGATAGACTTACTTGAGTTTCCACTCCTTCATGAGTCAGGTAAACTCTCAGTTATATTTTACATCAGATTTGATGAGTTGTTATAATCCAACGACTCTCAATGATCAACTTTGTTATTTATACAAAGTTGATCCGTGAAATAATCATATTTTGTTTTTTCAAATCTTGTAATGTTTTGTAGTTCTACTTTTGGGAAATTCTAACATGGTACTAGAGCAAGATAGATTCTATTAGGCATTCTCTCTTGAAGGCATCCTCTTGAACTGGTTCTTACTCTCTTATCTTTTGTTGTTTTTTTTTAAAAAGAAAGAGGTTATATATCTATTGTAGATTGTTTTTTTATATCTGCAATTTTTTTAAAGAATTTTCTTATGGTAATATCTAGATAAATATTGTTTTACCTTGTTATGCAAATACTCTCCTCATTTTTTTCTATAATTTTATGTGTCCTCCTTGTATGCCTATGTTTTAATTTTTTTTCTCCATCTCGAACGCAGCTCGCTTCGACTCCATTTAGCCATCACTGTGTATCACTCAAAAGTGGAGACTAAATATTCGTAGGCATTAATATTTTGGTGGGCAATATAATTTTTTTTAATTAATATTTGGATTTCGTTATATCTTCGTGATATATTTAATTAGAGAAAACAGCGCTTCTCGCGTCAAAATAGAATGGACTCTTGTTCTATATTTGAATAGACCAAAGTCCATTTATTTTTGTAAAAACATGGCTTTTGCCCATCGCTTATATTGGCATGCATAGAGACTACGTCTCATAAAAGGAGTATTTTTCTAATGAAATATCAATCCTTTGAAGATCTTGTGATTTCCAAATCTTCATTTAACTCGAACTTCTTTTGTTTTTTTTGTCCTGCGATGCTCAAGAAGAACTTTAGTTTTTTTTTGTTATATAATCATCTTAAAAATGTTTGAATAATATTATTCTCTTGTTTTGAATAGTTTTTTTTTTAAAAGAATTATACAAATGATTTTTTGTGGTGCCTATCATCTTCTATCCTTTGAAGATCTCTACAAGTGCACCATAGATGGATATTCAACAGAATCATAATGTGCTTTGTGTTAGGTTTTTTTTATTCCTAATATCTTCTATTTTTAAAGAATATCTTTGTGTGTGGCACCGTTGCCTTCCTCTCATATTCTAGGAAGCCTCTCTTCTCACCACCTTCTCTACTAATTTGGGCACCTTCCCTGCATTTCGCATATGAAACCACAAGAAACTCTACTAAAATGAAGATTATAACATCCTCATTCCCGAGAGCTTCTCTAGTGGGTGCCTTTCTGGTGTCTTTTGGGACTCTTATCTTCTCAATGCCTTCTTTGCGTACTACGACGTCTTACCTACATATCACAATCGCAACAAGAGGTGGTATTCAATTTTTAAATTTTTTATAAAGTTAACTTTCTTTACTAACCTTTCAGGTGCAGTGATAAGAAGTAAACCTTTAATATTTTGTGTTTTAAAAGCTCCAAATCCGCTTATCATGGACGTTGACCTTTCAGGTATCATTATAATATTTTATGTTTCTGCTCTACTCAACTCTCAGCGCAATGAATTGTAGCCTTTCAAATCCTCTTCCTCGCTACCCATTGGCATCGCTTGTTCGTTGAAAAATGCAACATCAATGTTTATTCGCTGCCTCTTGTCCTCTATCTAACATCAATTAAATTTTGGCTCATATCTGCAATTTTTTTTAAGATAAAAATATACATCTGATCTTTGTTTGAAGTTTTAGCCTTCAAAAGTTTCTATCCTTTTCTTTTTGGCCTCTCCTTGGCCCGAAGATATAAAGGACAATTGTAATCTCTATAATATAATTTTTTTGGGGGGTTTTATAGGTGCATTTTTGCACCTATCATAGCATTTATGGGGGTTGTTATTACATCAATTTTTACCTCTTTTCTTTTTGCCTAATTACCTTTTTTATAAGTCATTTTTTTATAAAACTTGGTAATGAAATTTAAGTGAGGATAATTGATTTCAAATTACATTTCTTAATATATTAAATATCTTAAATAAAAATATTTTATTCTCTCTTTAATTCCTTCTTAAAGCAAATATCTATATTAAACAACAAACTTTGTTCTAATTAATTTTCTTTCCAAAGTTCTTTAATATTATATAGAGATTATTTTAGTGGATGAAAGTGAGGATATATCATTAAAATTAATATTTTCATTATTTCCTTTCTTGCAATACGTCTCTATATTAATGAACTTATTTTGATTATTTTTTTACAAAGAGTTTCTTAATTTATATATAAATATTTTTGATAAAGGAATTTAAGTGATGATATCTCTTTAATTAACCCTTGTTAACCTATTTTATTCTCAATTCATTATCCCTCTCTTAAAAAATTCTAAAGAGAAAATATATTAAATCAACTATGCACCTATATTGGAAATTCTAAATAACTTATAGTTTCCCTCACGTAAGGGTAGGTTATTAAGATAACTAATATAGGAGTATGGATTATTAAAATACTATGTTCCAAGTATCAAATATTCTCAATACTTACAGTCTCCCTCTCGTAAAGGCGGGTATTTGAGGAGAATATATATATAGGTCTAGCATATTTGTTCTCATTATCCTAAGATTAATGTTAAATATCCTCAAAATTACTTATAGTTTCCCTCTCATTAGAGCGGGTATTTTGATATATTTGGTGTTTATTAAAGGCTTACATTCACTAATATCCATTGCATTCTATAAATTAAAGATAAATGGGAGAATTTTGGGTTCACTTCAATTTTATTTGCCAAAATAAATTCAATTGATCCTCTCACTCCTCATAACTACAATACATGGAAACCCAAAGAAGTTCAAGTTCAACATGTAGCATAGAAGTTGGTGACTTTTCCTTTATCCCAATCAAATGAAAGGGTGACATATCCATTGATGTTGGATCTATCAATAATGTTTTCTATGTTCCAAACATTGCAATAAATCTTCTCTCCGTTTATCATATTTGTACTTTTGGAAAGGGAAAAAATGTTCTCTTCTCTCCAATAGGAGTTGAGATAAGAGACTTTCAATACCCCCACTCTATTATATACAAAAGAGATATTGATCACACCACTCACCTATTTCACTTCAAAGGATTAAAAAATCCAGAAGGGACCTCCTATTTTGTGGCTCATGTAGATATTGAAAGTAAGATTTGGCATGAAAGGTTTTTTCTTCTTAGTTATAACTACCTAAAGGAATTTAACACCCATAAAATGGTAACAGGTTTATCTCAAGTCTCTTATATTTATGGATTATGTCCTATATGTGCTCTTGGAAAGCAACATAAATATCTTTTCCACCCGAGTGGTTCTGTAAAAACCTCATCCCCTCTAGAGTTAATCCATAGTGACTTGATGTTTTCCCAGAGCCTTCTTTCAAAGGATTAAAATATTCTCTAACCTTCATTGATGACTTTTCCATAAGATCTTGGGTCTACTTCCTAAAATACAAAAGTGATGTTCTATCTCACTTCAAAATCTTCAAAGCCTTAGTTGAAAATCAGGCCTCTCGCAACATCAATCAAATTCACATAGATAATGGGAGGGAATATTGTAGTAATGAGTTCTCAATATTTCTATCAAGTTATGGCATCATTCATCAATATTTTGTCTCCCATAATTCACAATAAAATGGTATTGCAGAGAGGAAAAATTGAACATTGAAGGAAATGGGAAACTGTATGCTCCATTCAAGAGATATTCCAAATTTTTTTTGGGAGAAACTATTAAATGTGCAAACTATATTCAAAACCACACATCTCATAAATATTTTGACCATTTAACTCATGAAGAAGCATGTACTGACTCAAAATTGGATGTCTCCTTCTTCAATATTTTTGGGTGTACTGCTTGGGCGCACATCCCAAAGAAGAAAAGGAAGGCTGTAGATAAGAAAGGAAAAAATATCATCTTTGTTGGTTATTGTGATGAAATGAAAGCTTACAGGGTCTTTTATCCCACAAATCATGAGGTATTTTTCATAGAAATATCCAATTTTATGAAACATTCCCTCAAAAAGATCCTCAACCATCCTCTTCCTCTATTGAGCCTTCTCCTATAGTAGAACCTCAATATAATGAAGAACCAAATTTAGAGATTGATGATCAATATGAGGAACCTATAACTCCAACTCAAAGTCTTTCCACTCCTTTTACTCCTTCCACTATGCCAAAATGGGCCCACACCATTGTTAAAGAAGTTACTCCTTACATCAAAAATATTCCATCATCCAGATTAACCAACTCCATAGGTACTGGTCTTGTCTATCAGTCTATTTTATCTAATCCTTAATCCTTAAAAGAAGCAACTGGTATTAAAGAATGGGATGATGCCATGGAAACCAAATTCTCTTCCTTAATAAAAATGAAACTTGGGATTTAGTTCCCCTACCTAAAGGAAGGAAATTAGTTCATTGTAAATGGATTTAAAAAATAAAATATGGGCCTAATGGAGAAATTGACAAACACAAAGCTCGCCTAGTAGCCAATTGTTTCTCTCAAATTGAAGGAATTGATTATGCTAAAACCTTTGTACCAGTTGCCAATATGGATTTTTTTAGACTGGTTCTTGCTCTAGATGATTTCCAAAAGTGGCTTGTATTTCAAATGGATGTAAAAGTACTTTCTTACATGGGGACTTAAAGGAAGAGATATTCATGGAACAACCTACTAGTTTTACTCAAGACTCCTCTCTTATTTTTAGGTTAAAGAAGTCTCTCTATGGCCTCAAACAATATTCTAGAGCTTGGTATGAAAAAATGGAATCCTTCCTTCTTTCCTTAGTTTTTTCTAATTTTGAGTCTGATAACACAACCTAAATTTAGAGAGATGAAGGAAAAATCACCATACTTGTTCTATATGTTGATGATCTACTACTCACTAGTAGTGACTTTGCTCACATTCAGACTATAAAAGACTTCCTCTCTAAAAAAATTGATATGGCTAATCTGGATATAGCTCATTACTTTCTTAGGATCCAAATAAATCAAATAGATGCATTAATTTCATTGTATCAACAAAAATACACTCTATATATTCTTCAAATATTTAAAATGATATATTACAAATCTTCTCCTACATCTTTTCAATCTGGAGTCAATCTAAGTACTTCCTGCACATCACCTCTATGTGATGCAACTCTATACTATTAGCATGTAGGGAGTCTATTATACCTTACTCATACTCATCCAGATATCTCGTATGATGTTGGCTTAATATACAGATTCTCACATTAACCACATTTTAGTCACTGGCAAGTAGAAAAAAGAATCCTCTGGTACTTGCAAGGAACTACTCACTTTGGGTTCTTATACAAGAGAAAATCCATGGATATCATTGGTTACACAGATTCATATTGGACAGGTTTAGTATAAGATAGATGTTCAACTTCTAGCTATATGTTTTGTCTTGGTTCTTCACTAATTGCTTGGTTATGCAAAAAATAACAAGCACTGGTCTTATCATCTACACAGGCAAAATACAGGGCAATAGTTTTAGCAAGTCAAGAAGCTCTTTGGCTTCGTCATATTTTAAGAGAATTTGATTTTTCCCATGAAAAACTTATTACTCTTTGGTGTGACAATTAGAGCACAATTTATATTGCACATAATCCAATTGAGCATCAGCGCACAAAGCTCATTGAGATACACATGCAATTCATTCGATAGCATTTTTAGAATGGGGACTTATACTTGGACTATATTCCAACTAAAAATCAAGTTACAGACGTCTTCACTAAGTCATTTCCTTCTTCACGTTACATGTAGTTGTAAGAGAAACTTGGAGTATTACAAATACATTGAAACAAAGGTCTTTCACCTCTCTTTTTATTATTGTATTCTTTGGAGGATGGTTTTTTCCCATGTGGATTATTTTATCATCTCTTCCTTACATATTATACATGAGTACCTCATCAGGCCATGTTGTTAGGACTTATTATTTTTTGTTATTAAGGACAATCTTCGCCATCCAGAAGACATGCCTCTTTATTTCATAGCAGATGGTTTTTCCCAGTTGGTTTTTTCACCATCTCTCATATATATTGTAAATGAGTACCTCATCGAGGCCATGTTGCTAGGACTCACTTTTTTTTGTATTAAGAGGACAATATTCGCAAATCGAAGATATGCCTCTTCAATTTTTTTGATAGATGGTTTTTCCCATAGGGTTTTTACCATCTGTTTAGAAAAGAAACCATTGTACATGAGTACCTCATCAGTCTCTGGTGCAGGGAATCATTTGCATAATACACCCCTAGTATCACTTTAGGGGGGGTGTGATAATAAGTAATTATTCTCTTAAGTTCTACTAGGATAGACTTACATGAGTTTCCACTCTTTCATGAGTAAGGTGAACTCTCAGTTATAGTCTACATCATATTTGATGAGTTGTTGTAATCCAATGGATCTCAATGATCAACTTTGTTATTTATAAAAAGTTGATCCATGGAATAATCAATCAGTTCTATTTTGTTTCTTCAAATCTTGTAATGCTTTGTAGTTCTACTCTTGGGAAATTTTAACAAATAATTACATCATCAAATAATGTAAGGAGTAGCTAACATACCCCCCATTATATTATTTGGTATGGCAAATCATAGCCAAAAATCCACCTTTTACAAAAAATACTACCCCCTTAAAATGAAATTTCGGTTTATCTTTGGCTTTGGCTCTAGCTCTAGCTTGGGTGATCACCTTTGAGTCTACATTTGGGTCATAACATTTAGGTTTACCTCTAGGTCATCCTTTTCGAGCATATCTTAGGTCAAATCTATGATTTTTTATGTAGAAGTCACGCATCTAATGAATCCCGAGATTGCATAGCTCCATGGAAAAAATGTGGTCTGTTTCAACCATTAAAATTTGTCTTATCATTTATTTTATCTAAGGATAAAACCTTCTTTTATAAAATCTATTCAACATTTATTTCACTCCATCCCATTCTACCACATTCATCCATCCACAATCAACATGTATTTAATTGGGCATTTTATCTTTATGCCACTAATAATTGTTGGAATATGTAATGCAACATTTTGTAAATTATTCTTAGACTAAAATATAAAGTCTAAATAATAATATTTGAATTAGAAAATAATTCTATTTTATGTAAAAATATTCACATCCAATTAATAAATAAAATAATGGTGCTAGGAATATTTAATTTGTGGGAAAATGTTATTTTCTCTTTTCTAGCAAATATTAGAAAGTAACTAATCACTTTCTAATATTTGATAGATTCCACTTATCACACATATCAAAGATTAGATTGTGATAAGATTAGAAAGTAACTAAGCACTTTCTAATATTTTATAGATGCCACTTTTCACACATCTCAATATTAGATTGTGATAAAATTATATTGTGATAAGATTTAGGGTTGTAGTAGAAAAACTTATCTTTTAATAGGGGTGTTGTCTACTACATATTAACATATCTTGTCATATTGACTTGTGTTGTAATATCATGTTGATGTATATTGTTGCATAACATTGAAGCATTCTTGTATTGTTGAATCATTGAGTAATATAGTGAGCTTCATAGTAGATTTTTTCCTTCTTCACTTGAAGTAGGGTTTTACCACTTAATATTTGTGTTGTGGATTTTCCTCTTTTGTGTGTGATTGATCTTGTGGGGCATTCTTTGATCTTGGAGAGACTTTTCTTGACTCACATTTGGTATCAGAGTGGTTGGGATCTTCATCAAGTGTCTTCAATCCTTTGAGGTGAAAAACCCGTTAAGGTATATTTTTTTTGCATGCATTTTTTATTTGGGTATTTTATGTAAAATTATTTTGCAAATCTGCCATTAGGGTTTATAGAATTATTATGTTTTTAGATCTAGTTGTCAGATCTTTTGAAAATAGTATTTTCATTTTAAATCTATAATTTTTTTTTTTTGGCATTGAGATTTTGCTAGAAGGGTTTTGGAGTGAAACGGACCCCATGGTTGTGTCTAAAAGACCCAAAAATCCCTATTTCCATATATAGTCATTTATTTTTATTTATTTTTAAATTAAAAAAACATTCAGCTATATATAAATAAAAAAACAGTTGACTATATATAAAAAAAAACAGTCGGCTATATATATAAAAAAAAACAGTCGGCTATATATATATATATATATAACAGTTGGCTATATAGTCTGAAAAACTTTTAATTTTTTTTTTAAGTTTTGTTTTATAAAAATATTTAAACTTTTTCATGCGATTATTTTTTATTAATTATTTAATAAAATAAATTTTATTAATTTAATTGCATTTTTTTAAAGCAATTTTTGTATTAAAAAATTATAATTATTTTCCTTAAAATGCAATATTTTTTTGTCTCACATTAACAATGGTTTTTTGTGAGTTTGCTTGTTTTGCAAGGTTGTCCAAGTATGTTTTGGAGTATACAAGGCAATTTTGGATCAACTTTTTCGCTCTCTTCTCATATTTTTATTAATTTATTCTAATATCTCTCAAGCATTTGCTTGAAGCATAATGTAAATTAATGTAACTTGTATCTCTCATAATGAAAGTAAAATAGAATGAAAGTGAGAGAGAGAGAGAGAGAGAGAGAGAGAGAGAGAGAGAGAGAGAGAGAAAGAGAGAGAGTGTGTGTATTTGTATTTTGCTTTGTGTTTCCACTATCTCTTGTTCATATTTCTTACATTTTTTTTTGCATCTTTTGCATATTGCATCTCAACTAATCTAACTACTAACTTATTAACTGGCTACTAAAAAATCTACTAACCAACTTGCAATTTACTAATTTTCATATTAATCAAGAAGGTTAAAATGAATCAACTTACTAACCACAACTATAGTATTTAATTAAAATTTACTTAATCTTGCAACACAGTTTATATTTCATAAACACCTTTTGAATACAAAAGAATCCACTCTATCGGTAGCAAGTCCTTTTCGGGTAACCTGTACCCTTTTGGGTAGCTTGGTTGACCTTCGATGAGATGAATTGGTAATTCATTAGGCTATAGTAAAACCTTAAAACTACACTTCATTTGCAAAAGATCTAACACCTAGATAAAAAAAAAAATGCAATATATATATATATATATATATATATATATATATATATATATATCCTTAATGGGTTTTCACCTCAAAGTATTGAAGACATTCAAGGAGTTCAAAACTTTGGTAGAAATCAAAAGGGAGCAAAGATCAAAATTATTAGAAATGACAATGGAGGGGAGTACAATAGCAATTATTTCAATGAGTTTTGTTCTTCTCATGTGATAAAAATGCAGTTTACTTGTCCATGATTGTCCTTTTTTTCCTCTCTACAACACCATTTTATTGACCACTTACCTCAATTTCTTTGGGGTGAAGCAGCTAGTACAAAAATCTACATTCTTAACGAGTGTCCTTCAAAATCGGTTGAGGGGAAGACTCCTTATGAGGTTTGGAATGGTAAGAAGCCAAATTTGTCACACTTAAGAGGGTTTGGATGTGATGCATTTTCATATATTCCTTCATAAAAGAGGAAATTGGACAAAAAGGATAAAAAATGCATCTTTATTGGCTATGATGTAGAACATAGGGGCTACGAGTTATACTCACCTTCTTCACACATTGTATTTGTTTCAAGAGATGTCAAATTCAATGAAGATATTCTTGAGTTAGAAAAGGGTGGGCCTTGTTTCAAAAGGACCAAGTGGTTGGATCATTATAGGGGTCCTAAAGCAAAATTCAGTTAGCCAAAGGATAACTAGAAGTATGACCCTTAACATGTATCTTCTACCTAATATAGTGAATGATCATGAGCCTACTTCTTACCAAGAAGCTTCACAACACTCTTGTCGAGTTGATGCCATGAAGGTTGAGATGGATTCTCTTCTAAAGAATAAAACTTGGGATATAATGCCTTATCCTAATAAAAGAAATATTATTGGGAACAAGTGGGTCTATAGAATCAAGTATAATTCTAATGGAGAGATAGAAAAGTATAAGGCTAGATTGGTTGCTAAGGGTTATGCTCAAAAACATGGCATTTACTATGACAAAACCTTTGCACCAGTTGCCAAAATGCCCACCATTCAGCTTCTCATTGCTATTCTTTGCTACTCAAGGTTGGCGATTTTTTAGCTTGATGTGAAAAGTGCCTTTCTAAATGGTGATTTGGATGTGGATATCTACATGAGTCAACCACAAGGATTTTTTGTACAATGTAAGGAAACACTTGTGTGTAAACTAAATAAAACCTTGTATGGTCTGAAGAAAGAACCTAGAGCATGGTACATGAAGATTTTAGGTTACTTCTTGTCTCTTGGTTTTGATAAATGCTATTCAGATACAGATCTCTATGTGCTTAGGAAGGATAACTTGGTCATTTTAATTGCTATATTTGTTGATGACCTTGTTGTGATTGGAAATGAGAATGGGGCCATTTTTTATTTCATCTCCAAATTAAATTCAGAGTATGAAATGACTGACCTTGGTCTTCTACACTACTATCTTGGCATGTAAGTTTATCGAGCATGAGGATTGTACCTTTTTGACTCAATCCAAGTATATTTGAAATTTTCTTAAGAGATTTGATTTAGAGTATGACAATCCTACTTCCATTCCTATATATACGGGGTTTAATTTGGAAGTACATAATCTCAATTGGCTGATGCTACATTGTATAGGTAGCTCATTGGTAGTTTTTTTATGTTACCATCACAAGACCGGATATTGCTTTTGCATTTGGTATGATGGCTAGGTTCATGCAAAAACCTTATATTGAGCACTTACAAGCTACCAAGAATATTACGAAGTACCTTTCAGGTACTAGATATTTGTCACTCAAGTATTCTAGGCTTCCTTATTTTTCTCTTTTTGGCTATGTTGATTCTAATTTTGGAGGGGATAGAATAGATAGAAAGTCTACCATAGCATATGTTTTTAGTATTGGGTCTATAGCTATCTCTTGGTATTCTAAGAAGCAATATATAATTACTTTTTCTACAATGGAAGCGGAGTATAAGGCTATGACAACAATTGCATAGGAAGCGGTTTGGCTTCATACCCTCATGAAGGAAATTGACTTTGAGTAATTTGGTCCTTCACGTTTGCTCTTTGATAATAAATCAGCTATTGCCTTGGCTAAAAATCCTGTAATACATCAAAGGACAAAGCATGTTCAAATCCAAGCCCACTTTATCAGAGAGAAGGTATTGGATGGGACTATTCGATTGGAGTATTGCCCATCATCTTCTAATTCTACTGATTTGTTCACCAAACCTCTTCCCAAGGAGCAATTTTGTAAGTTGAGGGACTCACTTGGTTTGGTGAAGTTATCCTCAAGGGGTAATGAAGTGCAGATACACTTGTGTGATGACAACTTCATCCTTATGAGGTGTTTTGTGCTATATATATGAGTTGATATTTGGTGGTATAATTGCCTTTTGCATCTCTTTTGAACATGGTACTTTCTTGTTTACCTTGTGCAACTTTTGTACATGTTACTTTGTATATGGCATTGTACAATTATGGTATATGATGCAATTGCTTTATGTAAATATTTTACATGGTACTTTCTTGTTGCCTTGTGCAACTTTGTACATATTTTTATGTAGTTGGCATTATGCAATTGGTTTATCATGGTACTTTCTTGTTAGCATTTATGCTACTTTTGTACATGATATTTTATGGTTGGCTTTATGCAACCGGTGTACACACTTCATTATTTTCATATACCTTATGCAAATTCTTGTACATGGTACTTTAGAGATTGCATTATCATGGTAATCCTTGTTTGCTTTATGCAACTTTGATTATGATATTTTTTGATCAACTATATAGCACGCCACTATAAGTATGGCTTGGCACATTTTTGTGATGACTTATATTTCACTATTTGTTAGATCAGTTTTGTTATCATATTTGGATATTCATATATGTTGTGGTGAATATATTTATGATGATGTATCTAATTGATCTTATGTTGAGCTACTTGTAGCTTACAGGTACTTCCATTTGGGGTTTTATAGACTTACTGAAGACACCTTTGTGATGTTTTCTTCTTTTCATTTCCAACCACTTGTGGTTGATGGATGGCTTTGTAAGATGCTTGTATCTCAAGCTACTCCGTTGGGGGCTTGCGGTCTCATTTTGGCCCATTTTGTATTGGTGCCTTATTGTAGACCATTCTTGGTCATAGAAGCTCATTGTAACTATATTACTCATTTGATTCTCATCCTCGTTTGTATATTTAGTGGGAGAATGTTTCTTTGTTTCATAATTCCTTTCCCCAATATTGCATTAAGGGGAAGTGTTGGAATATGTAATACAACATTGTGTAAATTATTCTTAGACTAAAATATAAAGTCTAAAGAACAATATTTGAATTAGAAAATAATTCTATTTTATGTCCATGCTTGTCTCACAATAATTGTGAGAATAATTATTATCTTCACAAATCTCACAAGTATGTAGATTTCAACACCTACTTGTCATATTTTAAGATCGTCCACAGTGACTACAATATTTTATTCTAAGATTTATATTTTGTGCATAGGTTTCTCTTTTACAAACTTGGTCTCACCACTTTCTATTGGATCATCCTAACTAAGGCCTTCATTCTTTGGCCTTATATTTGGTTCTATAGGTTTTCTTATACCGTACCCATTCCTTATCAATCCTATGCAATTATAACTCATTGTTTTCATTAGTTTTGAGCCAATTCCTTTAGTGTTCTTTTCAAAACACGTAATTTTTTCATCAACATATCCTTTAGCAACATGACATTTATCATGACCAACACAATCAACGAGATTGATCATAATATCATGATGCTCATCTTCAACATGAACCTTACTATAATCAACAATATTTAAATATTAATATCATAAGAAAAATTTATCCTATAAATAAGGTCATGTTAAAGAAGTTACTATGCCAAAATGGGCCCACACCATTGTTAAAGAAGTTACTCCTTACATCAAAAATATTCCATCATCCGGATTAACCAACTCCATAGGTCTTGGTCTTGTCTATCGAGTCTATTTTATCTAATCCTTAATCCTTAAAAGAAGCAACTGGTATTAAAGAATGGGATGATGCCATGGAAACCAAATTCTCTTCCTTAATAAAAATGAAACTTGGGATTTAGTTCCCCTACCTAAAGGAAGGAAATTAGTTCATTGTAAATGGATTTAAAAAATAAAATATGGGCCTAATGGAGAAATTGACAAACACAAAGCTCGCCTAGTAGCCAATTGTTTCTCTCAAATTGAAGGAATTGATTATGCTAAAACCTTTGTACCAGTTGCCAATATGGATTTTTTTAGACTGGTTCTTGCTCTAGATGATTTCCAAAAGTGGCTTGTATTTCAAATGGATGTAAAAGTACTTTCTTACATGGGGACTTAAAGGAAGAGATATTCATGGAACAACCTACTAGTTTTACTCAAGACTCCTCTCTTATTTTTAGGTTAAAGAAGTCTCTCTATGGCCTCAAACAATATTCTAGAGCTTGGTATGAAAAAATGGAATCCTTCCTTCTTTCCTTAGTTTTTTCTAATTTTGAGTCTGATAACACAACCTAAATTTAGAGAGATGAAGGAAAAATCACCATACTTGTTCTATATGTTGATGATCTACTACTCACTAGTAGTGACTTTGCTCACATTCAGACTATAAAAGACTTCCTCTCTAAAAAAATTGATATGGCTAATCTGGATATAGCTCATTACTTTCTTAGGATCCAAATAAATCAAATAGATGCATTAATTTCATTGTATCAACAAAAATACACTCTATATATTCTTCAAATATTTAAAATGATATATTACAAATCTTCTCCTACATCTTTTCAATCTGGAGTCAATCTAAGTACTTCCTGCACATCACCTCTATGTGATGCAACTCTATACTATTAGCATGTAGGGAGTCTATTATACCTTACTCATACTCATCTAGATATCTCGTATGATGTTGGCTTAATATACAGATTCTCACATTAACAACATTTTAGTCACTGGCAAGTAGAAAAAAGAATCCTCTGGTACTTGCAAGGAACTACTCACTTTGGGTTCTTATACAAGAGAAAATCCATGGATATCATTGGTTACACGATTCGATTGGACGAGGTTTAGTAGAAGATAGATGTTCAACTTCTATCTATATCTTTTGTCTTGGTTCTTCACTAATTGCTTGGTTATGCAAAAAATAACAAGCACTGGTCTTATCATCTACACAGGCAAAATACAGGGCAATAGTTTTAGCAAGTCAAGAAGCTCTTTGGCTTCGTCATATTTTAAGAGAATTTGATTTTTCCCATGAAAAACTTATTACTCTTTGGTGTGACAATTAGAGCACAATTTATATTGCACATAATCCAATTGAGCATCAGCGCACAAAGCTCATTGAGATACACATGCAATTCATTCGATAGCATTTTTAGAATGGGGACTTATACTTGGACTATATTCCAACTAAAAATCAAGTTACAGACGTCTTCACTAAGTCATTTCCTTCTTCACGTTACATGTAGTTGTAAGAGAAACTTGGAGTATTACAAATACATTGAAACAAAGGTCTTTCACCTCTCTTTTTATTATTGTATTCTTTGGAGGATGGTTTTTTCCCATGTGGATTATTTTATCATCTCTTCCTTACATATTATACATGAGTACCTCATCAGGCCATGTTGTTAGGACTTATTATTTTTTGTTATTAAGGACAATCTTCGCCATCCGAAGACATGCCTCTTTATTTCATAGCAGATGGTTTTTCCCAGTTGGTTTTTTCACCATCTCTCATATATATTGTAAATGAGTACCTCATCAGGCCATGTTGCTAGGACTCACTTTTTTTTGTATTAAGAGGACAATATTCGCAAATCGAAGATATGCCTCTTCATTTTTTTTGATAGATGGTTTTTCCCATAGGGTTTTTACCATCTGTTTAGAAAAGAAACCATTGTACATGAGTACCTCATCAGTCTCTGGTGCAGGGAATCATTTGCATAATACACCCCTAGTATCACTTTAGGGGGGGTGTGATAATAAGTAATTATTCTCTTAAGTTCTACTAGGATAGACTTACATGAGTTTCCACTCTTTCATGAGTAAGGTGAACTCTCAGTTATAGTCTACATCATATTTGATGAGTTGTTGTAATCCAATGGATCTCAATGATCAACTTTGTTATTTATACAAAGTTGATCCATGGAATAATCAATCAGTTCTATTTTGTTTCTTCAAATATTGTAATGCTTTGTAGTTCTACTCTTGGGAAATTTTAACAAATAATTACATCATCAAATAATGTAAGGAGTAGCTAACATACCCCCCATTATATTATTTGGTATGGCAAATCATAGCCAAAAATCCACCTTTTACAAAAAATACTACCCCCTTAAAATGAAATTTCGGTTTATCTTTGGCTTTGGCTCTAGCTCTAGCTTGGGTGATCACCTTTGAGTCTACATTTGGGTCATAACCTTTAGGTTTACCTCTAGGTCATCCTTTTCGAGCATATCTTAGGTCAAATCTATGATTTTTTATGTAGAAGTCACGCATCTAATGAATCCCGAGATTGCATAGCTCCATGGAAAAAATGTGGTCTGTTTCAACCATTAAAATTTGTCTTATCATTTATTTTATCTAAGGATAAAACCTTCTTTTATAAAATCTATTCAACATTTATTTCACTCCATCCCATTCTACCACATTCATCCATCCACAATCAACATGTATTTAATTGGGCATTTTATCTTTATGCCACTAATAATTGTTGGAATATGTAATGCAACATTTTGTAAATTATTCTTAGACTAAAATATAAAGTCTAAATAATAATATTTGAATTAGAAAATAATTCTATTTTATGTAAAAATATTCACATCCAATTAATAAATAAAATAATGGTGCTAGGAATATTTAATTTGTGGGAAAATGTTATTTTCTCTTTTCTAGAAAATATTAGAAAGTAACTAATCACTTTCTAATATTTGATAGATGCCACTTATCACACATATCAAAGATTAGATTGTGATAAGATTAGAAAGTAACTAAGCACTTTCTAATATTTTATAGATGCCACTTTTCACACATCTCAATATTAGATTGTGATAAAATTATATTGTGATAAGATTTAGGGTTGTAGTAGAAAAACTTATCTTTTAATAGGGGTGTTGTCTACTACATATTAACATATCTTGTCATATTGAATTGTGTTGTAATATCATGTTGATGCATATTGTTGCATAACATTGAAGCATTCTTGTATTGTTGAATCATTGAGTAATATAGTGAGCTTCATAGTGGATGTTTTCCTTCTTCACTTGAAGTAGGGTTTTACCACTTAATATTTGTGTTGTGGATTTTCCTCTTTTGTGTGTGATTGATCTTGTGGGGCATTCTTTGATCTTGGAGAGACTTTTCTTGACTCACATTTGGTATCAGAGTGGTTGGGATCTTCATCAAGTGTCTTCAATCCTTTGAGGTGAAAAACCCGTTAAGGTATATTTTTTTTGCATGCATTTTTTATTTGGGTATTTTATGTAAAATTATTTTGCAAATCTGCCATTAGGGTTTATAGAATTATTATGTTTTTAGATCTAGTTGTCGGATCTTTTGCAAATAGTATTTTCATTTTAAATCTATAATTTTTTTTTTTGGCATTGAGATTTTGCTAGAAGGGTTTTGGAGTGAAAGCGGACCCCATGGTTGTGTCTAAAAGACCCAAAAATCCCTATTTCCATATATAGTCATTTATTTTTATTTATTTTTAAATTAAAAAAACATTCAGCTATATATAAATAAAAAAACAGTTGACTATATATAAAAAAAACAGTCGGCTATATATATAAAAAAAAACAGTCGGCTATATATATATATATATATAACAGTTGGCTATATAGTCTGAAAAACTTTTAATTTTTTTTTAAGTTTTGCTTTATAAAAATATTTAAACTTTTTCATGCGATTTTTTTTTATTAATTATTTAATAAAATAAATTTTATTAATTTAATTGCATTTTTTTAAAGCAATTTTTGTATTAAAAAATTATAATTATTTTCCTTAAAATGCAATATTTTTTTGTCTCACATTAACAATGGTTTTTTGTGAGTTTGCTTGTTTTGCAAGGTTTTCCAAGTATGTTTTGGAGTATACAAGGCAATTTTGGATCAACTTTTTCGCTCTCTTCTCATATTTTTATTAATTTATTCTAATATCTCTCAAGCATTTGCTTGAAGCATAATGTAAATTAATGTAACTTGTATCTCTCATAATGAAAGTAAAATAGAATGAAAGTGAGAGAGAGAGAGAGAGAGAGAGAGAGAGAGAGAGAGAGAGAGAGGTGTGTATTTGTATTTTGCTTTGTGTCTCCACTATCTCTTGTTCATATTTCTTACATTTTTTTTTGCATCTTTTGCATATTGCATCTCAACTAATCTAACTACTAACTTATTAACTGGCTACTAAAAAATCTACTAACCAACTTGCAATTTACTAATTTTCATATTAATCAAGAAGGTTAAAATGAATCAACTTACTAACCACAACTATAGTATTTAATTAAAATTTACTTAATCTTGCAACACAGTTTATATTTCCTAAACACCTTTTGAATACAAAAGAATCCACTCTATCGGTAGCAAGTCCTTTTCGGGTAACCTGTACCCTTTTGGGTAGCTTGGTTGACCTTCGATGAGATGAATTGGTAATTCATTAGGCTATAGTAAAACCTTAAAACTACACTTCATTTGCAAAAGATCTAACACCTAGATAAAAAAAAAATGCAATATATATATATATATATATATATATATATATATATATATATCCTTAATGGGTTTTCACCTCAAAGTATTGAAGACATTCAAGGAGTTCAAAACTTTGGTAGAAATCAAAAGGGAGCAAAGATCAAAATTATTAGAAATGACAATGGAGGGGAGTACAATAGCAAACATTTCAATGAGTTTTGTTCTTCTCATGTGATAAAAATGCAGTTTACTTGTCCATGATTGTCCTTTTTTTCCTCTCTACAACACCATTTTATTGACCACTTACCTCAATTTCTTTGGGGTGAAGCAGCTAGTACAAAAATCTACATTCTTAACGGGTGTCCTTCAAAATCGGTTGAGGGGAAGACTCCTTATGAGGTTTGGAATGGTAAGAAGCCAAATTTGTCACACTTAAGAGGGTTTGGATGTGATGCATTTTCATATATTCCTTCATAAAAGAGGAAATTGGACAAAAAGGATAAAAAATGCATCTTTATTGGCTATGATGTAGAACATAGGGGCTACAGGTTATACTCACCTTCTTCACACATTGTATTTGTTTCAAGAGATGTCAAATTCAATGAAGATATTCTTGAGTTAGAAAAGGGTGGGCCTTGTTTCAAAAGGACCAAGTGGTTGGATCATTATAGGGGTCCTAAAGCAAAATTCGATTAGCCAAAGGATAACTAGAAGTATGACCCTTAACATGTATCTTCTACCTAATATAGTGAATGATCATGAGCCTACTTCTTACCAAGAAGCTTCACAACACTCTTGTCGAGTTGATGCCATGAAGGTTGAGATGGATTCTCTTCTAAAGAATAAAACTTGGGATATAATGCCTTATCCTAATAAAAGAAATATTATTGGGAACAAGTGGGTCTATAGAATCAAGTATAATTCTAATGGAGAGATAGAAAAGTATAAGGCTAGATTGGTTGCTAAGGGTTATGCTCAAAAACATGGCATTTACTATGACAAAACCTTTGCTCCAATTTCCAAAATGCCCACCATTCGACTTCTCATTGCTATTCTTGCTACTCAAGGTTGGCGATTTTTTAGCTTGATGTGAAAAGTGCCTTTCTAAATGGTGATTTGGATGTGGATATCTACATGAGTCAACCACAAGGATTTTTTGTACAATGTAAGGAAACACTTGTGTGTAAACTAAATAAAACCTTGTATGGTCTGAAGAAAGAACCTAGAGCATGGTACATGAAGATTTTAGGTTACTTCTTGTCTCTTGGTTTTGATAAATTCTATTCGAGATACGAGATCTCTATGTGCTTAGGAAGGATAACTTGGTCATTTTAATTGCTATATTTGTTGATGACCTTGTTGTGATTGGAAATGAGAATGGGGCCATTTTTTATTTCATCTCCAAATTAAATTCAGAGTATGAAATGACTGACCTTGGTCTTCTACACTACTATCTTGGCATGTAAGTTTATCAGCATGAGGATTGTACCTTTTTGAGTCAATCCAAATATATTTGAAATTTTCTTAAGAGATTTGATTTAGAGTATGACAATCCTACTTCCATTCCTATATATACAGGGTTTAATTTGGAAGTACATAATCTCAGTTGGTTGATGCTACATTGTATAGGTAGCTCATTGGTAGTCTTATTTATGTTACCATCACAAGACCGAGATATTGCTTTTGCAATTGGTATGATGGCTAGGTTCATGCACAAACCTTATATTGAGCACTTACAAGCTACCAAGAATATTACGAAGTACCTTTCGGGTACTAGATATTTGTCACTCAAGTATTCTAGGCTTCCTTATTTTGCTCTTTTTGGCTATGTTGATTCTAATTTTGGAGGGGATAGAATAGATAGAAAGTCTACCATAGCATATGTTTTTAGTATTGTGTCTATAGCTATCTCTTGGTATTCTAAGAAGCAATATATAATTACTTTTTCTACAATGGAAGCGGAGTATAAGGCTATGACAACAATTGCATAGGAAGCGGTTTGGCTTCATACCCTCATGAAGGAAATTGACATTGAGTAATTTGGTCCTTCACGTTTGCTCTTTGATAATAAATCAGCTATTGCCTTGGCTAAAAATCCTGTAATACATCAAAGGACAAAGCATGTTCAAATCCAAGCCCACTTTATCAGAGAGAAGGTATTGGATGGGACTATTCAGTTGGAGTATTGCCCATCATCTTCTAATTCTACTGATTTGTTCACCAAACCTCTTCCCAAGGAGCAATTTTGTAAGTTGAGGGACTCACTTGTTATTTATACAAAGTTGATCCATGGAATAATCAATCAGTTCTATTTTGTTTCTTCAAATCTTGTAATGCTTTGTAGTTCTACTCTTGGGAAATTTTAACAAATAATTACATCATCAAATAATGTACGGAGTAGCTAACATACCCCCCATTATATTATTTGGTATGGCAAATCATAGCCAAAAATCCACCTTTTACAAAAAATACTACCCCCTTAAAATGAAATTTCGGTTTATCTTTGGCTTTGGCTCTAGCTCTAGCTTGGGTGATCACCTTTGAGTCTACATTTGGGTCATAACCTTTAGGTTTACCTCTAGGTCATCCTTTTCGAGCATATCTTAGGTCAAATCTATGATTTTTTATGTAGAAGTCACGCATCTAATGAATCCCGAGATTGCATAGCTCCATGGAAAAAATGTGGTCTGTTTCAACCATTAAAATTTGTCTTATCATTTATTTTATCTAAGGATAAAACCTTCTTTTATAAAATCTATTCAACATTTATTTCACTCCATCCCATTCTACCACATTCATCCATCCACAATCAACATGTATTTAATTGGGCATTTTATCTTTATGCCACTAATAATTGTTGGAATATGTAATGCAACATTTTGTAAATTATTCTTAGACTAAAATATAAAGTCTAAATAATAATATTTGAATTAGAAAATAATTCTATTTTATGTAAAAATATTCACATCCAATTAATAAATAAAATAATGGTGCTAGGAATATTTAATTTGTGGGAAAATGTTATTTTCTCTTTTCTAGCAAATATTAGAAAGTAACTAATCACTTTCTAATATTTGATAGATGCCACTTATCACACATATCAAAGATTAGATTGTGATAAGATTAGAAAGTAACTAAGCACTTTCTAATATTTTATAGATGCCACTTTTCACACATCTCAATATTAGATTGTGATAAAATTATATTGTGATAAGATTTAGGGTTGTAGTAGAAAAACTTATCTTTTAATAGGGGTGTTGTCTACTACATATTAACATATCTTGTCATATTGACTTGTGTTGTAATATCATGTTGATGTATATTGTTGCATAACATTGAAGCATTCTTGTATTGTTGAATCATTGAGTAATATAGTGAGCTTCATAGTAGATTTTTTCCTTCTTCACTTGAAGTAGGGTTTTACCACTTAATATTTGTGTTGTGGATTTTCCTCTTTTGTGTGTGATTGATCTTGTGGGGCATTCTTTGATCTTGGAGAGACTTTTCTTGACTCACATTTGATATCAGAGTGGTTGGGATCTTCATCAAGTGTCTTCAATCCTTTGAGGTGAAAAACCCGTTAAGGTATATTTTTTTTGCATGCATTTTTTATTTGGGTATTTTATGTAAAATTATTTTGCAAATCTACCATTAGGGTTTATAGAATTATTATGTTTTTAGATCTAGTTGTCAGATCTTTTGCAAATAGTATTTTCATTTTAAATCTATAATTTTTTTTTTTTGGCATTGAGATTTTGCTAGAAGGGTTTTGGAGTGAAACGGACCCCATGGTTGTGTCTAAAAGACCCAAAAATCCCTATTTCCATATATAGTCATTTATTTTTATTTATTTTTAAATTAAAAAAACATTCAGCTATATATAAATAAAAAAACAGTTGACTATATATAAAAAAAAACAGTCGGCTATATATATAAAAAAAACAGTCGGCTATATATATATATATATATAATTGGCTATATAGTCTGAAAAACTTTTAATTTTTTTTAAAAAAGTTTTGTTTTATAAAAATATTTAAACTTTTTCATGCGATTATTTTTTATTAATTATTTAATAAAATAAATTTTATTAATTTAATTGCATTTTTTTAAAGCAATTTTTGTATTAAAAAATTATAATTATTTTCCTTAAAATGCAATATTTTTTTGTCTCACATTAACAATGGTTTTTTGTGAGTTTGCTTGTTTTGCAAGGTTTTCCAAGTATGTTTTGGAGTATACAAGGCAATTTTGGATCAACTTTTTCGCTCTCTTCTCATATTTTTATTAATTTATTCTAATATCTCTCAAGCATTTGCTTGAAGCATAATGTAAATTAATGTAACTTGTATCTCTCATAATGAAAGTAAAATAGAATGAAAGTGAGAGAGAGAGAGAGAGAGAGAGAGAGAGAGAGAGAGAGAGAGAGAGAGAGAGTATTTGTGTTTTGCTTTGTGTCTCCACTATCTCTTGTTCATATTTCTTACATTTTTTTTGCATCTTTTGCATTTTGCATCTCAACTAATCTAACTACTAACTTATTAATGGCTACTAAAAAATCTACTAACCAACTTGCAATTTACTAATTTTCATATTAATCAAGAAGGTTAAAATGAATCAACTTACTAACCACAACTATAGTATTTAATTAAAATTTACTTAATCTTGCAACACAGTTTATATTTCCTAAACACCTTTTGAATACAAAAGAATCCACTCTATCGGTAGCAAGTCCTTTTCGGGTAACCTGTACCCTTTTGGGTAGCTTGGTTGACCTTCGATGAGATGAATTGGTAATTCATTAGGCTATAGTAAAACCTTAAAACTACACTTCATTTGCAAAAGATCTAACACCTAGATAAAAAAAAAAATGCAATATATATATATATATATATATATATATACCTTAATGGGTTTTCACCTCAAAGTATTGAAGACATTCAAGGAGTTCAAAACTTTGGTAGAAATCAAAAGGGAGCAAAGATCAAAATTATTAGAAATGACAATGGAGGGGAGTACAATAGCAATTATTTCAATGAGTTTTGTTCTTATCATGTGATAAAAATGCAGTTTACTTGTCCATGATTGTCCTTTTTTTCCTCTCTACAACACCATTTTATTGACCACTTACCTCAATTTCTTTGGGGTGAAGCAGCTAGTACAAAAATCTACATTCTTAACAGGTGTCCTTCAAAATCAGTTGAGGGGAAGACTCCTTATGAGGTTTGGAATGGTAAGAAGCCAAATTTGTCACACTTAAGAGGGTTTGGATGTGATGCATTTTCATATATTCCTTCATAAAAGAGGAAATTGGACAAAAAGGATAAAAAATGCATCTTTATTGGCTATGATGTAGAACATAGGGGCTACGAGTTATACTCACCTTCTTCACACATTGTATTTGTTTCAAGAGATGTCAAATTCAATGAAGATATTCTTGAGTTAGAAAAGGGTGGGCCTTGTTTCAAAAGGACCAAGTGGTTGGATCATTATAGGGGTCCTAAAGCAAAATTCAGTTAGCCAAAGGATAACTAGAAGTATGACCCTTAACATGTATCTTCTACCTAATATAGTGAATGATCATGAGCCTACTTCTTACCAAGAAGCTTCACAACACTCTTGTCGAGTTGATGCCATGAAGGTTGAGATGGATTCTCTTCTAAAGAATAAAACTTGGGATATAATGCCTTATCCTAATAAAAGAAATATTATTGGGAACAAGTGGGTCTATAGAATCAAGTATAATTCTAATGGAGAGATAGAAAAGTATAAGGCTAGATTGGTTGCTAAGGGTTATGCTCAAAAACATGGCATTGACTATGATGAAACCTTTGCACCGATTGCCAAAATGCCCACCATTCAGCTTCTCATTGCTATTATTGCTACTCAAGGTTGGCAGATTTTTTAGCTTGATGTGAAAAGTGCCTTTCTAAATGGTGATTTGGATGTGGATATCTACATGAGTCAACCACAAGGATTTTTTGTACAATGTAAGGAAACACTTGTGTGTAAACTAAATAAAACCTTGTATGGTCTGAAGAAAGAACCTAGAGCATGGTACATGAAGATTTTAGGTTACTTCTTGTCTCTTGGTTTTGATAAATGCTATTCGAGATACGAGATCTCTATGTGCTTAGGAAGGATAACTTGGTCATTTTAATTGCTATATTTGTTGATGACCTTGTTGTGATTGGAAATGAGAATGGGGCCATTTTTTATTTCATCTCCAAATTAAATTCAGAGTATGAAATGACTGACCTTGGTCTTCTACACTACTATCTTGGCATGTAAGTTTATCAGCATGAGGATTGTACCTTTTTGAGTCAATCCAAGTATATTTGAAATTTTCTTAAGAGATTTGATTTAGAGTATGACAATCCTACTTCCATTCCTATATATACAGGGTTTAATTTGGAAGTACATAATCTCAGTTGGTTGATGCTACATTGTATAGGTAGCTCATTGGTAGTCTTATTTATGTTACCATCACAAGACCGGATATTGCTTTTGCGAGTTGGTATGATGGCTAGGTTCATGCAAAAACCTTATATTGAGCACTTACAAGCTACCAAGAATATTCTGAAGTACCTTTCAGGTACTAGATATTTGTCACTCAAGTATTCTAGGCTTCCTTATTTTGCTCTTTTTGGCTATGTTGATTCTAATTTTGGAGGGGATAGAATAGATAGAAAGTCTACCATAGCATATGTTTTTAGTATTGGGTCTATAGCTATCTCTTGGTATTCTAAGAAGCAATATATAATTACTTTTTCTACAATGGAAGCGGAGTATAAGGCTATGACAACAATTGCATAGGAAGCGGTTTGGCTTCATACCCTCATGAAGGAAATTGACTTTGAGTAATTTGGTCCTTCACGTTTGCTCTTTGATAATAAATCAGCTATTGCCTTGGCTAAAAATCTGTAATACATCAAAGGACAAAGCATGTTCAAATCGAAGCCCACTTTATCGGAGAGAAGGTATTGTATGGGACTATTCGGTTGGAGTATTGCCCATCATCTTCTAATTCTACTGATTTGTTCACCAAACCTCTTCCCAAGGAGCAATTTTGTAAGTTGAGGGACTCACTTGGTTTGGTGAAGTTATCCTCAAGGGGTAATGAAGTGCATATACACTTGTGTGATGACAACTTCATCCTTATGAGGTGTTTTGTGCTATATATATGAGTTGATATTTGGTGGTATAATTGCCTTTTGCATCTCTTTTGAACATGGTACTTTCTTTTTTACCTTGTGCAACTTTTGTACATGTTACTTTGTATATGGCATTGTACAATTATGGTATATGATGCAATTGCTTTATGTAAATATTTTACATGGTACTTTCTTGTTGCCTTGTGCAACTTTGTACATATTTTTATGTAGTTGGCATTATGCAATTGGTTTATCATGGTACTTTCTTGTTAGCATTTATGCTACTTTTGTACATGATATTTTATGGTTGGCTTTATGCAACCGGTGTACACACTTCATTATTTTCATATACCTTATGCAAATTCTTGTACATGGTACTTTAGAGATTGCATTATCATGGTAATCCTTGTTTGCTTTATGCAACTTTGATTATGATATTTTTTGATCAACTATATAGCACGCCACTATAAGTATGGCTTGGCACATTTTTGTGATGACTTATAGTTCACTATTTGTTAGATCAGTTTTGTTATCATATTTGGATATTCATATATGTTGTGGTGAATATATTTATGATGATGTATCTAACTGATCTTATGTTGAGCTACTTGTAGCTTACAGGTACTTCCATTTGGGGTTTTATAGACTTACTGAAGACACCTTTGTGATGTTTTCTTCTTTTCATTTCCAACCACTTGTGGTTGATGGATGGCTTTGTAAGATGCTTGTATCTCAAGCTACTCCGTTGGGGGCTTGCAGTCTCATTTTGGCCTATTTTGTATTGGTGCCTTATTGTAGACCATTCTTGGTCATAGAAGCTCATTGTAACTATATTACTCATTTGATTCTCATCCTCGTTTGTATATTTAGGGGGAGAATGTTTCTTTGTTTCATAATTCCTTTCCCCAATATTGCATTAAGGGGAAGTGTTGGAATATGTAATACAACATTGTGTAAATTATTCTTAGACTAAAATATAAAGTCTAAAGAACAATATTTGAATTAGAAAATAATTCTATTTTATGTCCATGCTTGTCTCACAATAATTGTGAGAATAATTATTATCTTCACAAATCTCACAAGTATGTAGATTTCAACACCTACTTGTCATATTTTAAGATCGTCCACAGTGACTACAATATTTTATTCTAAGATTTATATTTTGTGCATAGGTTTCTCTTTTACAAACTTGGTCTCACCACTTTCTATTGGATCATCCTAACTAAGGCCTTCATTCTTTGGCCTTATATTTGGTTCTATAGGTTTTCTTATACCGTACCCATTCCTTATCAATCCTATGCAATTATAACTCATTGTTTTCATTAGTTTTGAGCCAATTCCTTTAGTGTTCTTTTCAAAACACGTAATTTTTTCATCAACATATCCTTTAGCAACATGACATTTATCATGACCAACACAATCAACGAGATTGATCATAATATCATGATGCTCATCTTCAACATGAACCTTACTATAATCAACAATATTTAAATATTAATATCATAAGAAAAATTTATCCTATAAATAAGGTCATGTTAAAGAAGTTACTATGCCAAAATGGGCCCACACCATTGTTAAAGAAGTTACTCCTTACATACAAAATATTCCATCATCCAGATTAACCAACTCCATAGGTCTTGGTCTTGTCTATCAGTCTATTTTATCTAATCCTTAATCCTTAAAAGAAGCAACTGGTATTAAAGAATGGGATGATGCCATGGAAACCAAATTCTCTTCCTTAATAAAAATGAAACTTGGGATTTAGTTCCCCTACCTAAAGGAAGGAAATTAGTTCATTGTAAATGGATTTAAAAAATAAAATATGGGCCTAATGGAGAAATTGACAAACACAAAGCTCGCCTAGTAGCCAATTGTTTCTCTCAAATTGAAGGAATTGATTATGCTAAAACCTTTGTACCAGTTGCCAATATGGATTTTTTTAGACTGGTTCTTGCTCTAGATGATTTCCAAAAGTGGCTTGTATTTCAAATGGATGTAAAAGTACTTTCTTACATGGGGACTTAAAGGAAGAGATATTCATGGAACAACCTACTAGTTTTACTCAAGACTCCTCTCTTATTTTTAGGTTAAAGAAGTCTCTCTATGGCCTCAAACAATATTCTAGAGCTTGGTATGAAAAAATGGAATCCTTCCTTCTTTCCTTAGTTTTTTCTAATTTTGATTCTGATAACACAACCTAAATTTAGAGAGATGAAGGAAAAATCACCATACTTGTTCTATATGTTGATGATCTACTACTCACTAGTAGTGATTTTGCTCACATTCAGACTATAAAAGACTTCCTCTATAAAAAAATTGATATGGCTAATCTGGATATAGCTCATTACTTTCTTAGGATCCAAATAAATCAAATAGATGCATTAATTTCATTGTATCAACAAAAATACACTCTATATATTCTTCAAATATTTAAAATGATATATTACAAATCTTCTCCTACATCTTTTCAATCTGGAGTCAATCTAAGTACTTCCTGCACATCACCTCTATGTGATGCAACTCTATACTATTAGCATGTAGGGAGTCTATTATACCTTACTCATACTCATCCAGATATCTCGTATGATGTTGGCTTAATATACAGATTCTCACATTAACCACATTTTAGTCACTGGCAAGTAGAAAAAAGAATCCTCTGGTACTTGCAAGGAACTACTCACTTTGGGTTCTTATACAAGAGAAAATCCATGGATATCATTGGTTACACAGATTCAGATTGGACAGGTTTAGTATAAGATAGATGTTCAACTTCTAGCTATATGTTTTGTCTTGGTTCTTCACTAATTGCTTGGTTATGCAAAAAATAACAAGCACTGGTCTTATCATCTACACAGGCAAAATACAGGGCAATAGTTTTAGCAAGTCAAGAAGCTCTTTGGCTTCGTCATATTTTAAGAGAATTTGATTTTTCCCATGAAAAACTTATTACTCTTTGGTGTGACAATTAGAGCACAATTTATATTGCACATAATCCAATTGAGCATCAGCGCACAAAGCTCATTGAGATACACATGCAATTCATTCGATAGCATTTTTAGAATGGGGACTTATACTTGGACTATATTCCAACTAAAAATCAAGTTACAGACGTCTTCACTAAGTCATTTCCTTCTTCACGTTACATGTAGTTGTAAGAGAAACTTGGAGTATTACAAATACATTGAAACAAAGGTCTTTCACCTCTCTTTTTATTATTGTATTCTTTGGAGGATGGTTTTTTCCCATGTGGATTATTTTATCATCTCTTCCTTACATATTATACATGAGTACCTCATCAGGCCATGTTGTTAGGACTTATTATTTTTTGTTATTAAGGACAATCTTCGCCATCCGAAGACATGCCTCTTTATTTCATAGCAGATGGTTTTTCCCAGTTGGTTTTTTCACCATCTCTCATATATATTGTAAATGAGTACCTCATCAGGCCATGTTGCTAGGACTCACTTTTTTTTGTATTAAGAGGACAATATTCGCAAATCGAAGATATGCCTCTTCATTTTTTTTGATAGATGGTTTTTCCCATAGGGTTTTTACCATCTGTTTAGAAAAGAAACCATTGTACATGAGTACCTCATCAGTCTCTGGTGCAGGGAATCATTTGCATAATACACCCCTAGTATCACTTTAGGGGGGGTGTGATAATAAGTAATTATTCTCTTAAGTTCTACTAGGATAGACTTACATGAGTTTCCACTCTTTCATGAGTAAGGTGAACTCTCAGTTATAGTCTACATCATATTTGATGAGTTGTTGTAATCCAATGGATCTCAATGATCAACTTTGTTATTTATAAAAAGTTGATCCATGGAATAATCAATCAGTTCTATTTTGTTTCTTCAAATCTTGTAATGCTTTGTAGTTCTACTCTTGGGAAATTTTAACAAATAATTACATCATCAAATAATGTAAGGAGTAGCTAACATACCCCCCATTATATTATTTGGTATGGCAAATCATAGCCAAAAATCCACCTTTTACAAAAAATACTACCCCCTTAAAATGAAATTTCGGTTTATCTTTGGCTTTGGCTCTAGCTCTAGCTTGGGTGATCACCTTTGAGTCTACATTTGGGTCATAACATTTAGGTTTACCTCTAGGTCATCCTTTTCGAGCATATCTTAGGTCAAATCTATGATTTTTTATGTAGAAGTCACGCATCTAATGAATCCCGAGATTGCATAGCTCCATGGAAAAAATGTGGTCTGTTTCAACCATTAAAATTTGTCTTATCATTTATTTTATCTAAGGATAAAACCTTCTTTTATAAAATCTATTCAACATTTATTTCACTCCATCCCATTCTACCACATTCATCCATCCACAATCAACATGTATTTAATTGGGCATTTTATCTTTATGCCACTAATAATTGTTGGAATATGTAATGCAACATTTTGTAAATTATTCTTAGACTAAAATATAAAGTCTAAATAATAATATTTGAATTAGAAAATAATTCTATTTTATGTAAAAATATTCACATCCAATTAATAAATAAAATAATGGTGCTAGGAATATTTAATTTGTGGGAAAATGTTATTTTCTCTTTTCTAGCAAATATTAGAAAGTAACTAATCACTTTCTAATATTTGATAGATTCCACTTATCACACATATCAAAGATTAGATTGTGATAAGATTAGAAAGTAACTAAGCACTTTCTAATATTTTATAGATGCCACTTTTCACACATCTCAATATTAGATTGTGATAAAATTATATTGTGATAAGATTTAGGGTTGTAGTAGAAAAACTTATCTTTTAATAGGGGTGTTGTCTACTACATATTAACATATCTTGTCATATTGACTTGTGTTGTAATATCATGTTGATGTATATTGTTGCATAACATTGAAGCATTCTTGTATTGTTGAATCATTGAGTAATATAGTGAGCTTCATAGTAGATTTTTTCCTTCTTCACTTGAAGTAGGGTTTTACCACTTAATATTTGTGTTGTGGATTTTCCTCTTTTGTGTGTGATTGATCTTGTGGGGCATTCTTTGATCTTGGAGAGACTTTTCTTGACTCACATTTGGTATCAGAGTGGTTGGGATCTTCATCAAGTGTCTTCAATCCTTTGAGGTGAAAAACCCGTTAAGGTATATTTTTTTTGCATGCATTTTTTATTTGGGTATTTTATGTAAAATTATTTTGCAAATCTGCCATTAGGGTTTATAGAATTATTATGTTTTTAGATCTAGTTGTCAGATCTTTTGAAAATAGTATTTTCATTTTAAATCTATAATTTTTTTTTTTGGCATTGAGATTTTGCTAGAAGGGTTTTGGAGCCAAACGGACCCCATGGTTGTGTCTAAAAGACCCAAAAACCCCTATTTCCATATATAGTCATTTATTTTTATTTATTTTTAAATTAAAAAAACATTCAGCTATATATAAATAAAAAAACAGTTGACTATATATAAAAAAAACAGTCGGCTATATATATAAAAAAAAACAGTCGGCTATATATATATATATATATAACAGTTGGCTATATAGTCTGAAAAACTTTTAATTTTTTTTTTAAGTTTTGTTTTATAAAAATATTTAAACTTTTTCATGCGATTATTTTTTATTAATTATTTAATAAAATAAATTTTATTAATTTAATTGCATTTTTTTAAAGCAATTTTTGTATTAAAAAATTATAATTATTTTCCTTAAAATGCAATATTTTTTTGTCTCACATTAACAATGGTTTTTTGTGAGTTTGCTTGTTTTGCAAGGTTGTCCAAGTATGTTTTGGAGTATACAAGGCAATTTTGGATCAACTTTTTCGCTCTCTTCTCATATTTTTATTAATTTATTCTAATATCTCTCAAGCATTTGCTTGAAGCATAATGTAAATTAATGTAACTTGTATCTCTCATAATGAAAGTAAAATAGAATGAAAGTGAGAGAGAGAGAGAGAGAGAGAGAGAGAGAGAGAGAGAGAGAGAGAAGAGGCAGTGTGTGTATTTGTATTTTGCTTTGTGTCTCCACTATCTCTTGTTCATATTTCTTACATTTTTTTTTTGCATATTTTGCATATTGCATCTCAACTAATCTAACTACTAACTTATTAATGGCTACTAAAAAATCTACTAACCAACTTGCAATTTACTAATTTTCATATTAATCAAGAAGGTTAAAATGAATCAACTTACTAACCACAACTATAGTATTTAATTAAAATTTACTTAATCTTGCAACACAGTTTATATTTCCTAAACACCTTTTGAATACAAAAGAATCCACTCTATCGGTAGCAAGTCCTTTTCGGGTAACCTGTACCCTTTTGGGTAGCTTGGTTGACCTTCGATGAGATGAATTGGTAATTCATTAGGCTATAGTAAAACCTTAAAACTACACTTCATTTGCAAAAGATCTAACACCTAGATAAAAAAAAAAATGCAATATATATATATATATATATATATATATATATATATATATATATATATATATATATATATATCCTTAATGGGTTTTCACCTCAAAGTATTGAAGACATTCAAGGAGTTCAAAACTTTGGTAGAAATCAAAAGGGAGCAAAGATCAAAATTATTAGAAATGACAATGGAGGGGAGTACAATAGCAATTATTTCAATGAGTTTTGTTCTTCTCATGTGATAAAAATGCAGTTTACTTGTCCATGATTGTCCTTTTTTTCCTCTCTACAACACCATTTTATTGACCACTTACCTCAATTTCTTTGGGGTGAAGCGACTAGTACAAAAATCTACATTCTTAACGGTGTCCTTCAAAATCGGTTGAGGGGAAGACTCCTTATGAGGTTTGGAATGGTAAGAAGCCAAATTTGTCACACTTAAGAGGGTTTGGATGTGATGCATTTTCATATATTCCTTCATAAAAGAGGAAATTGGACAAAAAGGATAAAAAATGCATCTTTATTGGCTATGATGTAGAACATAGGGGCTACAGGTTATACTCACCTTCTTCACACATTGTATTTGTTTCAAGAGATGTCAAATTCAATGAAGATATTCTTGAGTTAGAAAAGGGTGGGCCTTGTTTCAAAAGGACCAAGTGGTTGGATCATTATAGGGGTCCTAAAGCAAAATTCAGTTAGCCAAAGGATAACTAGAAGTATGACCCTTAACATGTATCTTCTACCTAATATAGTGAATGATCATGAGCCTACTTCTTACCAAGAAGCTTCACAACACTCTTGTCGAGTTGATGCCATGAAGGTTGAGATGGATTCTCTTCTAAAGAATAAAACTTGGGATATAATGCCTTATCCTAATAAAAGAAATATTATTGGGAACAAGTGGGTCTATAGAATCAAGTATAATTCTAATGGAGAGATAGAAAAGTATAAGGCTAGATTGGTTGCTAAGGGTTATGCTCAAAAACATGGCATTTACTATGACAAAACCTTTGCACCAGTTGCCAAAATGCCCACCATTCAGCTTCTCATTGCTATTGTTGCTACTCAAGGTTGGCAGATTTTTTAGCTTGATGTGAAAAGTGCCTTTCTAAATGGTGATTTGGATGTGGATATCTACATGAGTCAACCACAAGGATTTTTTGTACAAGGTAAGGAAACACTTGTGTGTAAACTAAATAAAACCTTGTATGGTCTGAAGAAAGAACCTAGAGCATGGTACATGAAGATTTTAGGTTACTTCTTGTCTCTTGGTTTTGATAAATGCTATTCGAGATACGAGATATCTATGTGCTTAGGAAGGATAACTTGGTCATTTTAATTGCTATATTTGTTGATGACCTTGTTGTGATTGGAAATGAGAATGGGGCCATTTTTTATTTCATCTCCAAATTAAATTCAGAGTATGAAATGACTGACCTTGGTCTTCTACACTACTATCTTGGCATGTAAGTTTATCAGCATGAGGATTGTACCTTTTTGAGTCAATCCAAGTATATTTGAAATTTTCTTAAGAGATTTGATTTAGAGTATGACAATCCTACTTCCATTCCTATATATACAGGGTTTAATTTGGAAGTACATAATCTCGATTGGTTGATGCTACATTGTATAGGTAGCTCATTGGTAGTCTTATTTATGTTACCATCACAAGACCAGATATTGCTTTTGCAGTTGGTATGATAGCTAGGTTCATGCAAAAACCTTATATTGAGCACTTACAAGCTACCAAGAATATTCTGAAGTACCTTTCAGGTACTAGATATTTGTCACTCAAGTATTCTAGGCTTCCTTATTTTTCTCTTTTTGGCTATGTTGATTCTAATTTTGGAGGGGATAGAATAGATAGAAAGTCTACCATAGCATATGTTTTTAGTATTGGGTCTATAGCTATCTCTTGGTATTCTAAGAAGCAATATATAATTACTTTTTCTACAATGGAAGCGGAGTATAAGGCTATGACAACAATTGCATAGGAAGCGGTTTGGCTTCATACCCTCATGAAGGAAATTGACTTTGAGTAATTTGGTCCTTCACGTTTGCTCTTTGATAATAAATCAGCTATTGCCTTGGCTAAAAATCCTGTAATACATCAAAGGACAAAGCATGTTCAAATCCAAGCCCACTTTATCAGAGAGAAGGTATTGGATGGGACTATTCAGTTGGAGTATTGCCCATCATCTTCTAATTCTACTGATTTGTTCACCAAACCTCTTCCCAAGGAGCAATTTTGTAAGTTGAGGGACTCACTTGGTTTGGTGAAGTTATCCTCAAGGGGTAATGAAGTGCAGATACACTTGTGTGATGACAACTTCATCCTTATGAGGTGTTTTGTGCTATATATATGAGTTGATATTTGGTGGTATAATTGCCTTTTGCATCTCTTTTGAACATGGTACTTTCTTGTTTACCTTGTGCAACTTTTGTACATGTTACTTTGTATATGGCATTGTACAATTATGGTATATGATGCAATTGCTTTATGTAAATATTTTACATGGTACTTTCTTGTTGCCTTGTGCAACTTTGTACATATTTTTATGTAGTTGGCATTATGCAATTGGTTTATCATGGTACTTTCTTGTTAGCATTTATGCTACTTTTGTACATGATATTTTATGGTTGGCTTTATGCAACCGGTGTACACACTTCATTATTTTCATATACCTTATGCAAATTCTTGTACATGGTACTTTAGAGATTGCATTATCATGGTAATCCTTGTTTGCTTTATGCAACTTTGATTATGATATTTTTTGATCAACTATATAGCACGCCACTATAAGTATGGCTTGGCACATTTTTGTGATGACTTATATTTCACTATTTGTTAGATCAGTTTTGTTATCATATTTGGATATTCATATATGTTGTGGTGAATATATTTATGATGATGTATCTAACTGATCTTATGTTGAGCTACTTGTAGCTTACAGGTACTTCCATTTGGGGTTTTATAGACTTACTGAAGACACCTTTGTGATGTTTTCTTCTTTTCATTTCCAACCACTTGTGGTTGATGGATGGCTTTGTAAGATGCTTGTATCTCAAGCTACTCCGTTGGGGGCTTGCAAGTCTCATTTTGGCCTATTTTGTATTGGTGCCTTATTGTAGACCATTCTTGGTCATAGAAGCTCATTGTAACTATATTACTCATTTGATTCTCATCCTCGTTTGTATATTTAGGGGGAGAATGTTTCTTTGTTTCATAATTCCTTTCCCCAATATTGCATTAAGGGGAAGTGTTGGAATATGTAATACAACATTGTGTAAATTATTCTTAGACTAAAATATAAAGTCTAAAGAACAATATTTGAATTAGAAAATAATTCTATTTTATGTCCATGCTTGTCTCACAATAATTGTGAGAATAATTATTATCTTCACAAATCTCACAAGTATGTAGATTTCAACACCTACTTGTCATATTTTAAGATCGTCCACAGTGACTACAATATTTTATTCTAAGATTTATATTTTGTGCATAGGTTTCTCTTTTACAAACTTGGTCTCACCACTTTCTATTGGATCATCCTAACTAAGGCCTTCATTCTTTGGCCTTATATTTGGTTCTATAGGTTTTCTTATACCGTACCCATTCCTTATCAATCCTATGCAATTATAACTCATTGTTTTCATTAGTTTTGAGCCAATTCCTTTAGTGTTCTTTTCAAAACACGTAATTTTTTCATCAACATATCCTTTAGCAACATGACATTTATCATGACCAACACAATCAACGAGATTGATCATAATATCATGATGCTCATCTTCAACATGAACCTTACTATAATCAACAATATTTAAATATTAATATCATAAGAAAAATTTATCCTATAAATAAGGTCATGTTAAAGAAGTTACTATGCCAAAATGGGCCCACACCATTGTTAAAGAAGTTACTCCTTACATCAAAAATATTCCATCATCCAGATTAACCAACTCCATAGGTACTGGTCTTGTCTATCAGTCTATTTTATCTAATCCTTAATCCTTAAAAGAAGCAACTGGTATTAAAGAATGGGATGATGCCATGGAAACCAAATTCTCTTCCTTAATAAAAATGAAACTTGGGATTTAGTTCCCCTACCTAAAGGAAGGAAATTAGTTCATTGTAAATGGATTTAAAAAATAAAATATGGGCCTAATGGAGAAATTGACAAACACAAATCTCGCCTAGTAGCCAATTGTTTCTCTCAAATTGAAGGAATTGATTATGCTAAAACCTTTGTACCAGTTGCCAATATGGATTTTTTTAGACTGGTTCTTGCTCTAGATGATTTCCAAAAGTGGCTTGTATTTCAAATGGATGTAAAAGTACTTTCTTACATGGGGACTTAAAGGAAGAGATATTCATGGAACAACCTACTAGTTTTACTCAAGACTCCTCTCTTATTTTTAGGTTAAAGAAGTCTCTCTATGGCCTCAAACAATATTCTAGAGCTTGGTATGAAAAAATGGAATCCTTCCTTCTTTCCTTAGTTTTTTCTAATTTTGAGTCTGATAACACAACCTAAATTTAGAGAGATGAAGGAAAAATCACCATACTTGTTCTATATGTTGAAGATCTACTACTCACTAGTAGTGACTTTGCTCACATTCAGACTATAAAAGACTTCCTCTTTAAAAAAATTGATATGGCTAATCTGGATATAGCTCATTACTTTCTTAGGATCCAAATAAATCAAATAGATGCATTAATTTCATTGTATCAACAAAAATACACTCTATATATTCTTCAAATATTTAAAATGATATATTACAAATCTTCTCCTACATCTTTTCAATCTGGAGTCAATCTAAGTACTTCCTGCACATCACCTCTATGTGATGCAACTCTATACTATTAGCATGTAGGGAGTCTATTATACCTTACTCATACTCATCCAGATATCTCGTATGATGTTGGCTTAATATACAGATTCTCACATTAACCACATTTTAGTCACTGGCAAGTAGAAAAAAGAATCCTCTGGTACTTGCAAGAAACTACTCACTTTGGGTTCTTATACAAGAGAAAATCCATGGATATCATTGGTTACACAGATTCAGATTGGACAGGTTTAGTATAAGATAGATGTTCAACTTCTAGCTATATGTTTTGTCTTGGTTCTTCACTAATTGCTTGGTTATGCAAAAAATAACAAGCACTGGTCTTATCATCTACACAGGCAAAATACAGGGCAATAGTTTTAGCAAGTCAAGAAGCTCTTTGGCTTCGTCATATTTTAAGAGAATTTGATTTTTCCCATGAAAAACTTATTACTCTTTGGTGTGACAATTAGAGCACAATTTATATTGCACATAATCCAATTGAGCATCAGCGCACAAAGCTCATTGAGATACACATGCAATTCATTCGATAGCATTTTTAGAATGGGGACTTATACTTGGACTATATTCCAACTAAAAATCAAGTTACAGACGTCTTCACTAAGTCATTTCCTTCTTCACGTTACATGTAGTTGTAAGAGAAACTTGGAGTATTACAAATACATTGAAACAAAGGTCTTTCACCTCTCTTTTTATTATTGTATTCTTTGGAGGATGGTTTTTTCCCATGTGGATTATTTTATCATCTCTTCCTTACATATTATACATGAGTACCTCATCAGGCCATGTTGTTAGGACTTATTATTTTTTGTTATTAAGGACAATCTTCGCCATCCGAAGACATGCCTCTTTATTTCATAGCAGATGGTTTTTCCCAGTTGGTTTTTTCACCATCTCTCATATATATTGTAAATGAGTACCTCATCAGGCCATGTTGCTAGGAATCACTTTTTTTTGTATTAAGAGGACAATATTCGCAAATCGAAGATATGCCTCTTCATTTTTTTTGATAGATGGTTTTTCCCATAGGGTTTTTATCATATGTTTAGAAAAGAAACCATTGTACATGAGTACCTCATCAGTCTCTGGTGCAGGGAATCATTTGCATAATACACCCCTAGTATCACTTTAGGGGGGGTGTGATAATAAGTAATTATTCTCTTAAGTTCTACTAGGATAGACTTACATGAGTTTCCACTCTTTCATGAGTAAGGTGAAATCTCAGTTATAGTCTACATCATATTTGATGAGTTGTTGTAATCCAATGGATCTCAATGATCAACTTTGTTATTTATACAAAGTTGATCCATGGAATAATCAATCAGTTCTATTTTGTTTCTTCAAATCTTGTAATGCTTTGTAGTTCTACTCTTGGGAAATTTTAACAAATAATTACATCATCAAATAATGTAAGGAGTAGCTAACATACCCCCCATTATATTATTTGGTATGGCAAATCATAGCCAAAAATCCACCTTTTACAAAAAATACTACCCCCTTAAAATGAAATTTCGGTTTATCTTTGGCTTTGGCTCTAGCTCTAGCTTGGGTGATCACCTTTGAGTCTACATTTGGGTCATAACCTTTAGGTTTACCTCTAGGTCATCCTTTTCGAGCATAGCTTAGGTCAAATCTATGATTTTTTATGTAGAAGTCACGCATCTAATGAATCCCGAGATTGCATAGCTCCATGGAAAAAATGTGGTCTGTTTCAACCATTAAAATTTGTCTTATCATTTATTTTATCTAAGGATAAAACCTTCTTTTATAAAATCTATTCAACATTTATTTCACTCCATCCCATTCTACCACATTCATCCATCCACAATCAACATGTATTTAATTGGGCATTTTATCTTTATGCCACTAATAATTGTTGGAATATGTAATGCAACATTTTGTAAATTATTCTTAGACTAAAATATAAAGTCTAAATAATAATATTTGAATTAGAAAATAATTCTATTTTATGTAAAAATATTCACATCCAATTAATAAATAAAATAATGGTGCTAGGAATATTTAATTTGTGGGAAAATGTTATTTTCTCTTTTCTAGCAAATATTAGAAAGTAACTAATCACTTTCTAATATTTGATAGATGCCACTTATCACACATATCAAAGATTAGATTGTGATAAGATTAGAAATTAACTAAGCACTTTCTAATATTTTATAGATGCCACTTTTCACACATCTCAATATTAGATTGTGATAAAATTATATTGTGATAAGATTTAGGGTTGTAGTAGAAAAACTTATCTTTTAATAGGGGTGTTGTCTACTACATATTAACATATCTTGTCATATTGACTTGTGTTGTAATATCATGTTGATGTATATTGTTGCATAACATTGAAGCATTCTTGTATTGTTGAATCATTGAGTAATATAGTGAGCTTCATAGTAGATTTTTTCCTTCTTCACTTGAAGTAGGGTTTTACCACTTAATATTTGTGTTGTGGATTTTCCTCTTTTGTGTGTGATTGATCTTGTGGGGCATTCTTTGATCTTGGAGAGACTTTTCTTGACTCACATTTGGTATCAGAGTGGTTGGGATCTTCATCAAGTGTCTTCAATCCTTTGAGGTGAAAAACCCGTTAAGGTATATTTTTTTTGCATGCATTTTTTATTTGGGTATTTTATGTAAAATTATTTTGCAAATCTACCATTAGGGTTTATAGAATTATTATGTTTTTAGATCTAGTTGTCAGATCTTTTGAAAATAGTATTTTCATTTTAAATCTATAATTTTTTTTTTTTGGCATTGAGATTTTGCTAGAAGGGTTTTGGAGTGAAACGGACCCCATGGTTGTGTCTAAAAGACCCAAAAATCCCTATTTCCATATATAGTCATTTATTTTTATTTATTTTTAAATTAAAAAAACATTCAGCTATATATAAATAAAAAAACAGTTGACTATATATAAAAAAAACAGTCGGCTATATATATAAAAAAAAACAGTCGGCTATATATATATATATATATAACAGTTGGCTATATAGTCTGAAAAACTTTTAATTTTTTTTTTAAGTTTTGTTTTATAAAAATATTTAAACTTTTTCATGCGATTATTTTTTATTAATTATTTAATAAAATAAATTTTATTAATTTAATTGCATTTTTTTAAAGCAATTTTTGTATTAAAAAATTATAATTATTTTCCTTAAAATGCAATATTTTTTTGTCTCACATTAACAATGGTTTTTTGTGAGTTTGCTTGTTTTGCAAGGTTGTCCAAGTATGTTTTGGAGTATACAAGGCAATTTTGGATCAACTTTTTCGCTCTCTTCTCATATTTTTATTAATTTATTCTAATATCTCTCAAGCATTTGCTTGAAGCATAATGTAAATTAATGTAACTTGTATCTCTCATAATGAAAGTAAAATAGAATGAAAGTGAGAGAGAGAGAGAGAGAGAGAGAGAGAGAGAGAGAGAGAGAGAGAGAGAGAGACAGAGTGTGTGTATTTGTATTTTGCTTTGTGTTTCCACTATCTCTTGTTCATATTTCTTACATTTTTTTTTGCATATTTTGCATATTGCATCTCAACTAATCTAACTACTAACTTATTAACTGGCTACTAAAAAATCTACTAACCAACTTGCAATTTACTAATTTTCATATTAATCAAGAAGGTTAAAATGAATCAACTTACTAACCACAACTATAGTATTTAATTAAAATTTACTTAATCTTGCAACACAGTTTATATTTCCTAAACACCTTTTGAATACAAAAGAATCCACTCTATCGGTAGCAAGTCCTTTTCGGGTAACCTGTACCCTTTTGGGTAGCTTGGTTGACCTTCGATGAGATGAATTGGTAATTCATTAGGCTATAGTAAAACCTTAAAACTACACTTCATTTGCAAAAGATCTAACACCTAGATAAAAAAAAAAATGCAATATATATATATATATATATATATATATATATATATATATATATATATATATATATATATATATATATATATATATTCCTTAATGGGTTTTCACCTCAAAGTATTGAAGACATTCAAGGAGTTCAAAACTTTGGTAGAAATCAAAAGGGAGCAAAGATCAAAATTATTAGAAATGACAATGGAGGGGAGTACAATAGCAATTATTTCAATGAGTTTTGTTCTTCTCATGTGATAAAAATGCAGTTTACTTGTCCATGATTGTCCTTTTTTTCCTCTCTACAACACCATTTTATTGACCACTTACCTCAATTTCTTTGGGGTGAAGCAGATAGTACAAAAATCTACATTCTTAACAGGTGTCCTTCAAAATCAGTTGAGGGGAAGACTCCTTATGAGGTTTGGAATGGTAAGAAGCCAAATTTGTCACACTTAAGAGGGTTTGGATGTGATGCATTTTCATATATTCCTTCATAAAAGAGGAAATTGGACAAAAAGGATAAAAAATGCATCTTTATTGGCTATGATGTAGAACATAGGGGCTACAGGTTATACTCACCTTCTTCACACATTGTATTTGTTTCAAGAGATGTCAAATTCAATGAAGATATTCTTGAGTTAGAAAAGGGTGGGCCTTGTTTCAAAAGGACCAAGTGGTTGGATCATTATAGGGGTCCTAAAGCAAAATTCAGTTAGCCAAAGGATAACTAGAAGTATGACCCTTAACATGTATCTTCTACCTAATGTAGTGAATGATCATGAGCCTACTTCTTACCAAGAAGCTTCACAACACTCTTGTCGAGTTGATGCCATGAAGGTTGAGATGGATTCTCTTCTAAAGAATAAAACTTGGGATATAATGCCTTATCCTAATAAAAGAAATATTATTGGGAACAAGTGGGTCTATAGAATCAAGTATAATTCTAATGGAGAGATAGAAAAGTATAAGGCTAGATTGGTTTCTAAGGGTTATGCTCAAAAACATGGCATTTACTATGACAAAACCTTTGCACTAGTTGCCAAAATGCCCACCATTCAGCTTCTCATTGCTATTGCTGCTACTCAAGGTTGGCGATTTTTTAGCTTGATGTGAAAAGTGCCTTTCTAAATGGTGATTTGGATGTGGATATCTACATGAGTCAACCACAAGGATTTTTTGTACAATGTAAGGAAACACTTGTGTGTAAACTAAATAAAACCTTGTATGGTCTGAAGCAAGAACCTAGAGCATGGTACATGAAGATTTTAGGTTACTTCTTGTCTCTTGGTTTTGATAAATGCTATTCCAGATACAGATCTCTATGTGCTTAGGAAGGATAACTTGGTCATTTTAATTGCTATATTTGTTGATGACCTTGTTGTGATTGGAAATGAGAATGGGGCCATTTTTTATTTCATCTCCAAATTAAATTCAGAGTATGAAATGACTGACCTTGGTCTTCTACACTACTATCTTGGCATGTAAGTTTATCGACATGAGGATTGTACCTTTTTGAGTCAATCCAAGTATATTTGAAATTTTCTTAAGAGATTTGATTTAGAGTATGACAATCCTACTTCCATTCCTATATATACAGGGTTTAATTTGGAAGTACATAATCTCAGTTGGTTGATGCTACATTGTATAGGTAGCTCATTGGTAGTCTTATTTATGTTACCATCACAAGACCAGATATTGCTTTTGCAGTTGGTATGATGGCTAGGTTCATGCAAAAACCTTATATTGAGCACTTACAAGCTACCAAGAATATTCTGAAGTACCTTTCAGGTACTAGATATTTGTCACTCAAGTATTCTAGGCTTCCTTATTTTGCTCTTTTTGGCTATGTTGATTCTAATTTTGGAGGGGATAGAATAGATAGAAAGTCTACCATAGCATATGTTTTTAGTATTGGGTCTATAGCTATCTCTTGGTATTCTAAGAAGCAATATATAATTACTTTTTCTACAATGGAAGCGGAGTATAAGGCTATGACAACAATTGCATAGGAAGCGGTTTGGCTTCATACCCTCATGAAGGAAATTGACTTTGAGTAATTTGGTCCTTCACGTTTGCTCTTTGATAATAAATCAGCTATTGCCTTGGCTAAAAATCCTGTAATACATCAAAGGACAAAGCATGTTCAAATCCAAGCCCACTTTATCAGAGAGAAGGTATTGGATGGGACTATTCAGTTGGAGTATTGCCCATCATCTTCTAATTCTACTGATTTGTTCACCAAACCTCTTCCCAAGGAGCAATTTTGTAAGTTGAGGGACTCACTTGGTTTGGTGAAGTTATCCTCAAGGGGTAATGAAGTGCAGATACACTTGTGTGATGACAACTTCATCCTTATGAGGTGTTTTGTGCTATATATATGAGTTGATATTTGGTGGTATAATTTCTTTTTGCATCTCTTTTGAACATGGTACTTTCTTGTTTACCTTGTGCAACTTTTGTACATGTTACTTTGTATATGGCATTGTACAATTATGGTATATGATGCAATTGCTTTATGTAAATATTTTACATGGTACTTTCTTGTTGCCTTGTGCAACTTTGTACATATTTTTATGTAGTTGGCATTATGCAATTGGTTTATCATGGTAATTTCTTGTTAGCATTTATGCTACTTTTGTACATGATATTTTATGGTTGGCTTTATGCAACCGGTGTACACACTTCATTATTTTCATATACCTTATGCAAATTCTTGTACATGGTACTTTAGAGATTGCATTATCATGGTAATCCTTGTTTGCTTTATGCAACTTTGATTATGATATTTTTTGATCAACTATATAGCACGCCACTATAAGTATGGCTTGGCACATTTTTGTGATGACTTATATTTCACTATTTGTTAGATCAGTTTTGTTATCATATTTGGATATTCATATATGTTGTGGTGAATATATTTATGATGATGTATCTAAGCTGATCTTATGTTGAGCTACTTGTAGCTTACAGGTACTTCCATTTGGGGTTTTATAGACTTACTGAAGACACCTTTGTGATGTTTTCTTCTTTTCATTTCCAACCACTTGTGGTTGATGGATGGCTTTGTAAGATGCTTGTATCTCAAGCTACTCCGTTGGGGGCTTGCAGTCTCATTTTGGCCTATTTTGTATTGGTGCCTTATTGTAGACCATTCTTGGTCATAGAAGCTCATTGTAACTATATTACTCATTTGATTCTCATCCTCGTTTGTATATTTAGGGGGAGAATGTTTCTTTGTTTCATAATTCCTTTCCCCAATATTGCATTAAGGGGAAGTGTTGGAATATGTAATACAACATTGTGTAAATTATTCTTAGACTAAAATATAAAGTCTAAAGAACAATATTTGAATTAGAAAATAATTCTATTTTATGTCCATGCTTGTCTCACAATAATTGTGAGAATAATTATTATCTTCACAAATCTCACAAGTATGTAGATTTCAACACCTACTTGTCATATTTTAAGATCGTCCACAGTGACTACAATATTTTATTCTAAGATTTATATTTTGTGCATAGGTTTCTCTTTTACAAACTTGGTCTCACCACTTTCTATTGGATCATCCTAACTAAGGCCTTCATTCTTTGGCCTTATATTTGGTTCTATAGGTTTTCTTATACCGTACCCATTCCTTATCAATCCTATGCAATTATAACTCATTGTTTTCATTAGTTTTGAGCCAATTCCTTTAGTGTTCTTTTCAAAACACGTAATTTTTTCATCAACATATCCTTTAGCAACATGACATTTATCATGACCAACACAATCAACGAGATTGATCATAATATCATGATGCTCATCTTCAACATGAACCTTACTATAATCAACAATATTTAAATATTAATATCATAAGAAAAATTTATCCTATAAATAAGGTCACTTGTATTAAAACACGTATTTGAAACTATAGAATTCAAATCAAAATATGTACTTTTAACAAGGTTGCTCTTGTTACAATGATTTTTTCTAGCATGGGATTCAGAATGCTTGTGTCTCAACAAGCATCTACCATGATAGACTTGGAATTTATTTATTTTACATTTTATGCTTGAAGATATCAAGATTTATTAATGCTATATATACTATCCTCACAACATCTATAGGAAATATAACACTATTTTCTAGAATATCTTCACAAAAATCATCCTCTTTAATAATCTATTGTAGACAACATCTAAGTGTTAAGAATTCTCCATCTCCATAAATATTTTACCCTTATTAAAAATAAATAATTTTATATGGTGTCACACACCTTTGAAATTCAAATTGCTTCTCTCCATCTTCACTAGCTTCACTAGATTCTTGGAAATAAAGATCACACTTTTGAACTTCTACTTGCTTCTTAGCTTCTTTCTTCTTTGTCATTTAAATTTTTTCAAATGACATGGATGCTTCTTCTTGTAATATTTACAATTTTTTTCTTCAACATAATAGTGAGGGTTCCTTATATCTTCCAAATGGTTCCCCTTTTCTATATACCACCACTTCAATATATTGATCCTTTTTTATATACCCTATATTTTATATATCATCTATACATGAAATAAGATGGTCCTCTTTATATACATAATTTAACATGAAAGAGACCTTAAGGTATCTAAAATTAGAAAAATATATGGTACCAATGTAGTATAGAAAGGAATTCACCCTATCAATAACACCTACTTAAAGAAAGTCCTTATTGTAACCAAATTCTTTACCAATATTTACAAATCTAAATTTGTAGGGGTAAGTCACTTCCATCTAGAAAAGGTAAGTCACTTCCACCTATCAAGACCTCCTATATCCAAAGCCCATTTTAGGACCTCATACTAACCATATTATGTAATTAACCACTTCATAATATGGGGACACCATCTTAATAATATTATGTAATGTGTATGTGATGTTTGACGCACCTAGACAAGTGGGTCCTATAGTGATTTCTTACTAGTAGCTTGCACCTAAGGCAAATTTTTTATTATAGGGAATCAAAATTTTATGAATACTATGAGCCAAGGAGATAGTATTTTCACCCCTAAAGCATGCAATATATCTAAGAGAGGAGGAAGCTAATATGAGTCATGATAGTAATAGGTTATGCAATATTGATATTGGAAAGAGATTATATATTTGATTAATAGAAATGGGTACATATATATAGGTATGAGATTATGAAGAGTTTCATGATCTCTACAACCATACATGGGTCAATCCATGTGACATGAATAAGATGAGTTATGCTTAACACAAAGTACACATTAAAATATTCCATTTGAAGCAACTCCAATATTGAAGATGAAAGAAAAGTCTCATTATATGAAGTGATAAGGAAAAACATTTAAGAAGTGATTTCCATTTGAAGCAACTCCAATATTGAAAGTTTTGTGATCTCTAACTAATATCCAACAACAAATTTATGACTAGTCTATAGGGAGACCTTGGATTTTGAAAGAAATGAGGGTTTTATTAAAAATATTTGAGCTACAACATACTATTGCATCAAGTAGAAGTGCATAAAATTATAGAAAATGTAGGTGAATTGAATTAATGTGACCTTACCTGGGAAGAGAAATACCACCTACTAGATGATATCTTAATTAAGTCCATCTGATTTTCATTTAAAATAAGTATGGTGATGACAGTCCAAGATATGACAACCGTAATGACCAAGGGTACCTCATTTAATTTGTAGGACCCCTAGAAGATGTAGCTCAAATGTTTAGATCCAGTATGTGTTTGTATTTTTTACCTATTTTAGGTTTTGCTTGGATATTTGTTTGTGGGATGTCTACATCACTTCTTTGAATTTTCAATCTATGGTTATATGATAACCCATTACTTGACACACGTATATGTTGGTATATCTCATTAGTTCTTAATTGTTTTAAGGAGATAAATTTTTCATCATTGGCACATATCATTTAGACATACTATGTAGGGAGATCTTAACAAATATTTTGGTACATTGTAATACTTTTATTTTTGTTGAGTTGTTTTATTTTTCACTTACATCCATTTTCCTCTACTTGAGTTAAAGTGCACCAAAAATATCACATCCTAACAAGGAGACAACCTTGTAAATAACTCCTAGATGTCCTTGACTAATATTAACCCCATGCTCTTGATTGTAGCCCTATTGTGTCATTCCACATAAGGTATGATTATTCTAATCGAGACAATCAGAGATGACAATTGTTTAAAGGAATACCCAATGGTACCCCAATGACATATCATTAGTCCTATAGTCATAGAAATAAGTTAGGCTTAGTATTGGTGGTTGTTCATGCCTACTGTTACTTGTTGAAATACCTTTTCAATCACTTAGTGACTCTACTTAGTCATGTGTCACAACAAAATTTAAGAAAATGTTTCAAAATATTTACTTGAATAATTTAATTTATAATCTACAAACTATTTATGGGTGATGTTATGAATGCTATTACCAGCCTTAAGTCCACTTATTAGCCCATATTTGTATTCTTTCTTCAAGTCCGTTCCCAATACCTCTACCATAATAATGAATAGATATGATGATAGAGGATCTCTCTATCTAAGAACCCTCTTGGATTTAAATGGTTATGTCACTATAAAATTGAGTAAAATTAAATATGATATCATATAGACACAAATTTTAATCCATCTAACTCATTTCATCCCAAATACAAACTTTTATAATACAAAAAATAAAAATTATATTTAACATTATCATATGTTTTATTCATATCAAGTTTTAAGATCATTAATCTCTCTTTTCTAGAAGCTAATGAATACATTGCTTCATGAGCTACTATAATCCCATCCTAAATTTATCTTCCTTTTACAAATCCTCATTGTTATTCTAATTTTTTTTCTAACAGTGGTCTTAACCAATTTGTCATCACATTGAATATTATCTTATATGCCATATTACATAGGCTTATGGGTCTAAATAAAACAAACAATTATGCATCCATGTTTATTGGAATTAGGGTAAGATATATTGCATTTATTTTATAATGTATATACTATCTTACCCTAGATTGCTCCACTGCCACCAACAAGGAATCCTTCATTGTTTCCCAATTATGTTTATAGAATGTTGTAGATAGCCCGTCCAAACCTAGGTGTTTATCCTTATCAAAAGAGAAAATATTTTAATGAACTTCATCCAAAGTAATAGGCTCCATCATTTTGCTATTATTTTCATCTTCTATAATTGAAGGTTCTTCTTGTAGTAGTTTATCATTAATAACTTTATTCTAGTAAAAGAAATTACCTCCTTTCTATTTTTCCTTCAATATTCAATCCAAACCCCTTCTATTGATCTTAATTCTACTAATTATGAATGTATATTTTTGTACTATTTCCATCCTATAAAAATAATTTGGGTTTTTATCTCCTTTTAACCAGGTTTATCTCAAATTTAATACCTAATATTTTGTTTCCTTACTCAAAATATTATGACATTCACTAAGCATCTACCTTTTCTCTAAAATTGGATTATTGTGCTTACCTATTTGTAATTCTAAAAGTTTCTCAATTAGTTCATTCTTCTAAAAAATGGTTTTAGAAATGTTATTATTCCATTCGTTTAATCTAGATGTCATTGATTTAATTTGTTGTGGAAGTGTATATAGCTCACCATTTCTTGAAGAATTTCATGTCTACACTATAATATTAACAAATTGAGGATGGTATTCCTATATTTGCTCATATTTAAAATAAAATATATTTTTTGAATTCCCTCTACCACTCTGTTTGAATCCATAGCATCCGATTCACATCTTGCTTGTACTATTTTTATAGTTTTGAAACTTCTTTCTTTGTTATTTAATTTTTTTGGATATAGAGAATATCATGCTTATTACTTAAACAAAGTTCCTTGATACACCTCTTCTTTGAGATATAATTAGCAACCTAGTTCCATGAGATGGTAATTATGTCTCATTAGGGGATATATGCCTATCTTGTGAATTATTAATATCATATTGTTGTTTAGAGAAGAGAAGTTCAACTAATTTAGATTTTATTCCTTTCTCTATGTTTCCTCTTGCTTCCCTAGCTCTCACTTGATAATTTAAAGGTTTTCATATTTTTTCTTTGCCAGTGTTTGAGTAGGTCTTATTATTCTATTCCTCAATATTCTTACACAACTTTCTTTTTCATGTATTTATCCTCTCCTAGAACTGCTAAGAAATATTTTGACTTGTCCTGCTCATTTTTTGGTATTTCCTTATAAATGGTAGTGATATTAACATCTAATATTATATTTTCTTCACCGTCTTCCTTCTCCTAAATGGTGCATGGTATCATAATCGAGTTTCCAAATTTTCATTAGGCACATTCCTTAGTTTTAGTAAGAATATTCATCCTTAAATTGGGATCATACTAAGTAGATGACTCCTTGTAAATATTCTAACCATCTTGCACCATGTCCTCTAAGCTTTAATTTGCTTTTTCTTCATAGGTAAAGCCTTAAAAATTTGGTATTTATTTTGATATCATTACTTATTCATCTCCACTATTTATTTACTTTAATTTTTCTAGACCTATTTTTTGGAAGTTAAAACCTTCCATATAAATATCCATTTATATGTTTCTCTTGTTATTTTATACATATGTTTCTATTGGAATATTCTTAGGGGATGATCTCTAAATATGACCCACCTAATGAATTTTTGACATCCAAAAGCTATGTTTTCATAATCCATGGTTTGGATCCACAACTTAACCCCATACTTATGAATGATTGATTTTGCTAAAGGTTTACTAATATTATCAAGACCAATATTTGGATATAAATAGTCGAGACTCCATATTTTGTAGTTTCTAAAATATCAAGAAATTATTCTAGATTTTTCCCTATTGCCTTGAACATATTAATTTCTTGTAATTCAACGAGAAACCCATACATTTTAACCCATACTAGTAAGAGGGATATATTTATATTTTTAGGCACAAATACTTCATACCAATGAGTAAGGAAGAGTCTTGTTCTTATCATAAACCATGGATTTGCTTTTAGTATTATATCTTTCTCCATGCTAGAATAGAAAATAGCTAAGAAGAAACCTTTACGAAGAAGGGATAGACTCACTCTTAAAGGTTTTCATTTTCTATCAATCTATATTCTTAGAACCAAATCTCCTTGACAAGATCCATTCAATATTTGAGAAAGAAGGGTCATTTATCTATGAGGTCCTCCGTAATATCTACTACTAGGTATGATTCTAAGGATTTAGCTATAAATTAGTCTATGGGAAGGAAATCATAACTCAATATCTACTCAAATTTACCATTATATCCTAAAATAATTATATTATTTGAAAATAGACCTACAATAATATGTATGCATAACTTTTAAGATAGTGAAGGGATAACTAAATATTTGATTAAAAATATTTAACCAAATAGAATGTCTCACCTTGGTTATGCCCTAGTTGTCCATTGCTCTTTCCATCATTCAAACCCTGACTAATAGATATTTGTAATTCTTGAAAAATTATCACTACCCTTGTTTTGTATGGTTTACTTCCTATGGTAGTGTATCCCTCAATACTACTCAAATTCCTTCATATGACCATTTATTTTAAATATTTTTAAATTTTGCACAAATGGATCTAAGAATCATCTAAATCAGACAACCATTTCCAAATATATGGCTCTTGAAAGATGAGACATTTATTCTAAAAAATGTTTCCCTGGTGTTGTCCTTGTTTTTTATGGATCTCTTCACATGGTCGTATCTCCTTTAATATTTATTGGATTATTTTTTATGGCCACTCATTTTAAAGCTCTTCAAATACTACACAAAATGGTACAAGAATCATCCAAATTGGACAACTCCATGTAAGTATATGGTTGCAAAAATATGAGTCATTCTTTGGAAAAAATTGTCCTAGCTCTACTGATTCGTAATTCATTTGAAATATTTGATTTAGATCACCCTAGATATTAAGGAAATATAATAATTGTATTTATGTAATGTTACAATTCTTTATAGCATCAAACTATAGACAAGACATAATCATGCTTTCTAACTCTTAAAATTAGGAAAAAAAAAAATTCTAATTGTTTGTTTTTTTTTTACAACATGGGTCTGATACCATGACTCAACTAGAAGTGCCCTTATGGTAACCTTCTCATTCTACTAGACTGCATGGATAACCAGTTCATAAAACTATCATGTGTAATGGAGTAGATCATTGCTTACATGTTCCCTCCTATTGTGTTTCCACCAAATCTCCATTATTCTTTTCATATGTGGGACATTGCTTCTACCACACCTATCCTTCATATAATAGTTCTTGTCACTCCCTTTTATCTTTTGGGAATAATCTCGTTGTTACCATTTTTCTTTTGGTGCTTCTCTTGCTACCGCCATGTTCTTCAATTTTATTACTTTGACTCTCATACCACGTTAAAGGTATGGAATAGATAGGACTTGAATCTAAGACCTCCATACGTTGAGGTTACTCTACCAATAAGCTTTTGGATCTTCCTCGAATCAACCTAAGATTTATAAGTAGGATTGCTTCTACTCATTGCTTGAACTTCTCTGTATTTCTTAGGACTCCTAGCTTTAACTCTGTCTTATTGCTTCAACACTCTTCTTCAAGGACATGGACCAACTAAGACGGGAATATAGGACCTCCATCTATTGAGGTTGCTTTGGCAATGAGATTCTAGCTCCTCCTTGAACCAACTTGTGATTTGAATGTAGGATTACTTTTACTCATTGCTCCATCATCCCCCTAAGCCATTTGGACATTGATATAAGAACAATTTGATTATCGTAATATTCAATTCCAACAATACGTTTTACAATCAATATAAGCAAGGATCTGCAATTAAAACTCCAAGTTAATATTGAAGTTAGAACCTCTTATATAAAAATAAATCAACTAATATGTATAATCACATTACTCATAATATTTCTTAACTAACAAAATTATTTTTTTCTCTATTTAAATTTTTATTTTTATATTTATATTTACTTTTCATAATTTTATTATCTTTCTTTCTATATCATAATTGTTTTTATATTTTTAATTTTTTTTTTTAATGCACTTTCATGTACTTTTTGACGATAAACATACTAAAAAATATATATAAACTGACCGCAATGAAATACCATTACGCCTAAGCCATTTGTGATAGAAGGCCATTACAATCGAGATTGAAATTTAGAAAATGGAGATTGAAAATTAGAAAATGATACGTTTATGCATTGATAAATCTTGGAAATACACAAATATTATTTTAGATATATATATATATATATATTTTTTAAGATACATAGGGAATTGGTTATAACCATACTATTTTTTAGTAATTATCAAGGGTGCGGATTAGTATCATTATCCTTGGTCTAGCCTGCACTCAAGGTTTAAATCCAGGTTTCTTCTTAATAAATACCTAACCAAACAAACAACTAACGCGAGGATTTAGATATGTTGAAGCGCATGATCATCAGTCATCACACATGGAGAGGGGTGCCTTGGACGGGGGTGGAAGCTTGAGGTGGAGTAGGTGCAGAGGCGACGGGATACATTCTCTTTCCACTTTCAGAGCGACTGTTGTGTGCAAATTTCATGCTGCTTTGATGGAGCCCTTTGTGCTTTTCGGCTTCCGACCATTCCGATGCGTAGTAATCCTCTTCCGTGGCGGCTTTGGAGGCTGCTAAGAACATCCCTCCCCACTGAGCACACAACGATCATCACTCCCATGAGCATGATGCATGTTTCCTTGGAGTACTGGGAGCTTGTGAAGAAGACGAGCTGAGTCAATCCTGAACACAAGTTCCCTCCTGCGCCCGCCATGCCGGAAATAACACCAAGAGACCTGCAATGCCATGGCTTTCATCAGTATATCATTCGAATTTTTATATAAGGATGTGCATGGATTACTATTAGCATGTACTGTCATAATTCACCTCTACGAAATGAAAGGAATGATGGAAAATGCGATCATGGCGACTATAGAGAGAGGCAGAGATCCCGCTTTGCCGAGCCAAATGCAGAACACTCCTCCGCACGTCTGCACGATCCAGAGAACCCAAAGATGCCCTCTCATGCCAAACATGCCGGCACTCTTGTCCGACAAGTACCCTCCCAGTGGACGAGCCACAATATTCGCCAACCCAAACGTTGCTGCAATTATTCCTGCGGTGTGCAGCGTCAGATTGAATTTGTCGTAGAAATACTCGGCAATCACGTTGTCCGTTGTAAGCTCCACGCCCATGGAATATCCGTAGATAAGCGCAAATATCCGTAGTTGGATATGGCATACCAGAACACATGCACGGGCACCACAACATTGTTTTAGATATGTTTTACTTAATGGGTTGTAGAACTGCAACTGCCAATTGATGGGAGAAGACAGCAAAGTGTAGTGAAGTTGTTACCTTGGAGAACCGGTCCTTGACTTTATCTCCGCTTTTTTGGAGGGCTTGGAAGTTTCCGTCGGGAAGATCTTGTCCCAGAGTGAGGACGAGGATGCCCATCAAGATCTGCAGACAGCCGGGGACGAAGAAGGCGATGCGCCAAGCAGTGAAGGGAGTGAAGTGGAATATTTTGTGGAGGAGGTCGAAGACGAGAGGCATAATGAGCTGGGTAGCGCCACCGCCCATGTTCCCCCAGCCTGCGGCAGTGCCGTTGGCGAGGCCCACGATCTTGGAGCTGAACATCTAACTCATCTAGTATCCAGTGATGGGATAGTTTCTATGACGGAAGAAAAGTTACTATCTTTTATATATAAAACAATTGATCGCATTTGTCATAATGGAGTAACCATTAGAGTTGGTTGGCATTTAGTATATTTTATTTATTTTACAAATTTTTAAATGATATCTTTTGGTGTCACTTCTATTAAAATATCAAAATATTGTACGTCTCTTTATGGTGTCACTTCTATTAAAATATCAAAATATTATACTTGTTAATTAAACTATGTAGAGGATGCTTTCTTATGAGAGATAGTTTATTTTTTAAAATATTTGCTTTATTAATGGACTATATTTATACAGTGAGGTTATTGTCATCATTTTACATATCAAATATATTCTTCTTCAAAGTACTATATTTATACAATCAGGTCCTTGTTATTGTTTTGTTTAAGATTTTGTTCTTTATCAAAGTTCTATTTATATGCAATCAGTCCTTGTCAATATTTTATTTAAGATATGAAATCTTACATAGCAAATTACCTTTTAAAATTTTATATTTTTAATTTCACTAAGATGAAGATCAACATTGTGATTGCCTAAAATTTTTGCTACTTAATTTTCTTCTTTATAAATATGCTCACATAAGAGATTGCCTTCAATAATAGATGATGATATTATTTATATCTAATTGTCAATGGTGGAATGTGAGACAGACTTAGAAAAATATAAAATTATATTATTTGCATTCTATAAATCTTAGATTTGTACATGTATATAAATAAATACATATAGTGTATGTCTCTTAAACGTCTCAAAAGAATCTTGGTGCTTCATCTTCATCTTTAATTTTTTAGTTTCTCTCAACCTCTCATAAGGTGTAATTGTTCAACTTCTCTCAATATCTTATGACGTGCAATAATATAATCTTACATCCTTCAAGGTATAATAATTACATCATCAAATACTATAATAAGTACCTAACATACCCTTTATTATATTATTTGGTATGGCAAAAATTTGAATGTGTCAATCATAGCGAAAAGTGTACCTTTTACAAAAATTACTACCCTGCCTTAAAATGAAACTGGAGTTTGTCTTTGGCTTTGGCTCTAGATCTAGCTTGGATAATCACCTTTGATTTTGCCTCTAGGCCATAACCTTTAGGTTTACCTATGGATCATAACCTTTAGGTCTACCTCTAGATCATCATTTTTTAGCATAACTTGAGTCAAATCTATGAATTTTTATGTAGAAATCATGCATTTAAAAAATCCTCATATTGCATAGCTTCATGGAAAAAATATGGTCTCTTTCAACCATTAAAATTTGTCTTATCATTTATTTTGTCTAAGGATAAAACCATCTCTTATAAAATCTATTCAACATTTCTTTCACTCCATTCCATTCTATCACATTCATCCATCCATAATCAACATGTATTTAGTTTATTATTTTATCTTTGTACCAATAATAATTGTGAGAGTAATTATTATCTTCACAAATCTCACAAGTATGCAGCTTCTAACACCTACTTGTCATATTTTCATATTGTCCACAATGAATACAATAATTTATTCTAAGAGTTACATTTTGTGCATAGGTTTCACTTGTTACAAACATGGTCTCACCACTTTCTATTGGACCATCCTAACCTGTTAGATTTTGATGTAACATGTAATGGGAAATAACAATCACAAGATGCAAAATAATATAAAATAAAGTAAATCTGCGAGATGATTGAAAATACTATAAATATAAATGATGGAGATGTTTACAAAATAGCTCTGGAGGAAATGAACACTCCATGAATAGAGCTATTGATCAAGAATGGGCATTGAGCATATCACACTATTATTTTATGTTATATTGCTACATCACACCACTCTGGTCTATACTAATTCCTACTACTATATCTTGCTCTATACCTATGACCCTTTATATAGGAAATAGGTTCCTTGGCCAACACTCTACCTATTTGTGCAAGGGATAAATTGCACATATACAACTTACACTTTGAAACTTGTGTATTTATTACATTGCATAAAGTAACTAGATAACTTCCCCCTAAAGTAATCTAATGTCCTATGTATGTACCAAGAAAGGTACATTTACATGATCTAAATGATGTAATATATTATATTTCTAACACCCCATGATGTAGGTTCTCCTTTTAATTGACCTTGTACTGAATTCCTCCTTCTTTTAATTTATCTCTTTCTTCTTTGATCTTCATGTTATTGTCTCTGTCCTTTTTTAGTTTGGAGTCTCTTGATGTTAGACATTTTTGGTGAAAAAGTATTCTCATGATTTCACATGTCATGAGTGGATCTGAATAGGTTCTCCTTTATTTTATACTTATGTAAGACCTATTTTTTTTCCCTTCATAAGTATAAACCTTGAGATCAATGTTAGTAGATTCATCTGAAATATGTTCTTGAAGATAATAATTTATTCTTTCTAATAATATCCTTTCATAGTCCTTATAGTATATGTATTTGAAATGACAGGAAAATGATGGGTGATTTATTCCATCACAGTATTTGCAAGGATGAAAACTCTAATAATTTATCTTTTCATGACCATATTGATTACAATAAGTGCACAATAGAGATGATATGATAGCTTTGAACTATATTTTAGGAACATCATGTTTGCATATCTCTTTAATAATATCTTAAAACCATATATACACAATTGAAGCTATTCTATATTTTACTTTTTGAATAAAATCTTGTTGATCAATTTTTTCCTGTCTTGTTTCTACTTTGATGTTAGATTCATTGGATGAATCTCCTTTCATATGGCTTTCAATTTCAGAGCTTATTTCATATTGTATTGATTCTTCTTTTTCTTTACCTTTTTAATCATTGTACTCCATAAGGTTTTTGATCCATGTTGGTATCTTCATTATTCCATTTTTGAGAGTGTTGCTTAGCATGCTAGTAGTCATTTATATTACCTGTATTCTTGGGATAGAGTAGACTACCTTATAGCTCCCTACTTAGTCTATATAAAATCCCACTAAATATAAGCTTGATTTGATAAAAACTTCATTAATCCTTGTTTTTTAGACTTCCTTATGTCTCCCAAGAAATATGAGTATATACTCCTAAGGATTTTTAAGTTTTGAAGAAAGATTATATTTTGTAACTTCATAATATTTGATAGATGCTAATATTACCAAGTTTTGTAGAATACCTTATGAATCCCTCATATGCTATGGATAAAATATAGTGCTTTTGTAAATTATAGTTCAATATTTGATTGATTTTGTAAGGTTTTTTAGAATACCAAAATCAATGTCTATTATCCCTTATTGCTCCTATTAAACTAAGAATAATTCCCAATTTTTAAAGAGGTAATAACGTTGGATATTTTATCTCCTTTTGAGAAGTTTGAGATCATAATTTTATAACTATACAACCTTTGAAAAAACTATGATAAACATTTATTTTATAAATGACCATTTGGAAATTAGGTTTAGTGTATCTATTATTCCAATTAACTAATTTTATGTGGTAGCCCTTATGACTCCCTAATATTTAGATAAATTAGACCATAATTGCAAATATATATTAATTATTCTAGTAGAAACCCTTATTACTCCTAGCTTTTATATTGCAAATATTATATTTATTTGATAAAGTATTCCCTTTGATGAATGGCTTTCAATTATTTAGTTTCCTTCAATTATAGCCTTATAAATATGAAGGAAAGAAATAACATAAAAATAGAAATCAAACTTTACCTCTCACCAAGCAATATATGGTGTTGTTTGCTAAGAAGCTAGGGTTGCAGTATTTACATAGACATATTGAATGTTGTGACTGTACCCTCCAATGGAATCACTTGGAGCTTTAAGCATTCCAAAACTAGTGTTGCTTTGACTCTTCCTTTGACCTCTCTTGGATTGAGCATTGAAGGCTCTAACACCTTATTTCCATGTTGTAATTTTGCTTTGTGAGCATAGACGATGAAGTGATAAGTTCCAAGATAAATTTTTCTTCTTGACCTTAATCATTGATGTCCTTAATATGGAGAAGCTTCTTGTCTAAAGTACCAAGTGGCACGGTAATTTCCTTTTGAGCACTGGAGGAGAGTTTGGTGCAAAATAAAAATTTGTCTTCCTTTTTGTAATGTATGAGCATTACGATCTTTAGAAAAATGTTTAGTATTCTAATGGACAGGTGTATCCCATACACTCAATGCACTAGCCTATTTGTGTAACTCCTTTCTTGAAGATAAGTGCTCTCTTGAATTGAGCATTAGGGTTTTCTTTTGGTGACAAGTGTCACTTTATTCTCTGCATGGATGTCCTCCCTTTCGTTGGTTCAAACAGACCTTTTTAGAGATCCTTTTAGCTTCAAAAATCCCCAACTCCTCTTTCATTCACCTGCACTATTTTTAGCTGGGATATGGAGTAGCAATATGGAGGCTTTGAGCACCAATATTTACCATTATATGTGTAGTAAATGACACTCCAATGGTGCTTTAATTTTCCCTTTCTTTCTTGCTTTCTTATTTTCTCCTTTCATAGATTATATTGCTCTTGATTAATGTTGTTTCTCCCTTTGCTTTTGCATGGTGTATCTTGAAATTTTGGTCATCCAAGATGCGAGGAGTATGAGATCTTTTATTGGCTCCTTGAGCTAGGTTTGATTATTGCTAGCATAAGATCACTTTCGACTGGTTTATCCAACAAGTGTAGTGCCTTTGGGGTATCTTTAAATTATACCTTTCTCCCTGTATAACCATATTAGGATAGTGCAATATAATGTAAAATATTTTTTACACAAAATATCCTTATTGCACCTTCTTTTGTGCTCCTCTTTTTACATCTAAATTTTTGGTTTTGAGGCAGAATCTTGAGTGCAATATATCTTGCTCATACCTATGGCCCTTTATATAGGAAATAGTTTCCTTGGCCAACACTCTACCTAGCTATGCAAGGGATAAATTGCACATATACAACTTGAACTTTGAAACTTATGCATTTATTATAGTGCATGAAGTAATTAGATAACTTCCACCTAAAGTAATCTAATGTCCTATGTATGTACCAATAAAGGTATATTTACATGATCTAAATGATGTAATATACTCTATTTCTAACATAACCAAGGCCTTCATTATTTGGCCTTATATTTGATTCTATGTAATTTATCATACCTTACCCATTCCTTATCAATCCTATACCATTGTAACTCATTCTTTTCATTAGTTTTGAGACAATTCTTTTAGTGTGCTTTTTAAAAAACATAATTTCTTCATACATACGTCCTTTAGGAACATGGCCTTTATCATGACCAACACAATCAATGAGATTGAGCATAATACCATGGTGCTCATATTCAATACAAACCCTACTATAAACAAATATGTCTAAATATTTAATATCACAAACAAAATTTATCCTATAAATAATATCACTTGTATCACAACACGTATTTGTAACTATAGAATTCAAATCATGGGTATTGAAATAAAAATATATCCTTTTGACAAGGTTTCTTGGGTTACAGTAAACTTTTTCTAGCATGGGCTAAAGAATGTGTGTGTCACAACAAGCATCTACCATAATAGGCTTAACCGTTATTTCTTTTATTTTTTATGCTTGAAGATATCAAGAGTGATTAATGTTATGTATACTATTCTCACAATATCTATAGGAAATATAACACTCTTTTGCATAATATATTCACAAACATCATCTTCTTTGATAATTTATTGTAGACAACATCTAAGTGTTAAAAATTATGCATCTTCATAAAGATTTAAACCTTCTTAAAAATAAATAGTTTTATATGGTGTCACACACTTTCAAAATTCAAACTGCTTCTCTCCATATTCACTAGCTTCACTAGCTTCTTAGAAATAAAGATCACACTTTTGAACTTCTACTTGCTTCTATCTTCTTTCTTCTTTGCCATTCCCATTTTTTCAAATGACATGGATGCTTCTTCTTGTAATCTTTAGAATTTTTTTCTTCAACATAATAGTGAGGGTTTCTTATGTCTTCCAAATGTTTCCCCTTTCTATATACCACCACTTCAACATATCCACACTTTTATATACCATCGGTACATGAAAGAAGATATTCCTATTTATATACATAGTTGTACGTGAGAGAGACCTTAAGGTATCTGAAAGAGAAAAATTTGCAGTACCAAGGTAGTATAGAAAGGAATTCACCCTATCAATAAAACCTGCTTAAATAAAGTCTTTATTGTAACCAAATTATTTGCCAACATTTAAAAATCCAAACTTGTAGGGGTAAATTTGTCAAAATTCTTTATTCCTCTTCTTTGGGATTATTGTTCTTATTTTGGGCTCATTATTGTTTTAATTTTTTTTCTTCCAAATCTTAAGAAAATAATTTTAGGCTTCATATTGCTTAAAAATGGCTCACTTATCCAGGTTAGAATCTTGTGATAATAAGGCACTACAAATTATTCGTTGCAGTAATTAGAAAATAAGCAAATTCTTGGAAGAAAGCAACACAAAGCTTTTAAATTTTTTTATAAGTAGCGTGCTTAAAAATATCCAGCATAGTACAAGGACTACAAAGTGGAGAGTATTCATATTGAAATAAGGTAAGCTAAATTTTTTGAAATAATTACATTAGATCAATCTACAAATATTTTGACAGAATGCAAAGTCCATAAAGCAACATAAAATGCTATCTACAATGCAATTGAAAGGGAATAGCACCCTAGATTGGATACTCTCAATGAAAGAGGTGATGTCAACATACAAAATGTCTAACTCGACCACAAAAAGCAAGAAAAGTAGCTCAAAAGACAATGAAGATAACAACACCCTCGACCAAAATATATTAATACGAAAGGCACCTAACACCCCAAATAAAAGTAGCTAGGATATGTGGAAGTTGTCAAAACCAAAAAGTGATAGTCATTCCACTTGAGCATTATTGAATATCCTATAATCATGATCTCTCGAGTCCTAAAAAATAATATGATAAAGATATTAGGTAGTACCAACTCATCTTAAGATTATGTCTCACCAATTTTTTATCATGATTATACATTGTAGCTAGTTTTATTTTAGCTCAACAAAAACTATAATAGGAAAATACCCCTCTTTGTAAGAGGTTGGATGTTTAAGTGTTAATTAGTCATAGACTTTATGTTTATGTTATTCTAATGCAATCAAGAGTTTTTTGACTTACCTCAATTAAAATTATGAAAAAATGTTAATTTCTATGATAATATACATTTCAATAATTTTGTTCATGCTTTAATCAAAGTCTTTTTGTTAGGCTCAAATTTATTTTTTATGCTTCAATAATTGGAATGTTATCCATAGTATTGATTTTGTTTGGATTTCATTGATTGGAGTGCTCAAAATATTAAATGTTCTAATACATGTGCTTATTACATTTTTTTGTAGCTTTGATTAAATTGTCTATTAGGATTTTCTTGTATTGTATATTTGATGCTCATGAAGTTGAAATTAATGTTATTAGTTGATGTTGCAGATGTATTTAATCTTTCTCTCTAACCCTTATTAGTCTCAAACCTATCCCCTATATCTTTATCTATTTCTTGCACATAGTAGGATTTAAAAAATGATCAATTATGAGTCATCCAATCTTGACCTTGTTCTAGGTTACACATTACATACCTAGGTATATCAATCCATCAAGAGTTTTAACATGCTCAATGAGATTAAATAAATATAGATTACCCCACAAAGAAACACTAGTGGGACTCAAACCCATAATAGCTTAATTAGAAGTCAAAATTTTAAATCCACCATATGCTCAAGATATTTTTCATGCCCATTTTGTTGGATGATCATGATTAGGGTTAAGATCTTGGTATCATTAGTAAATAAGAAAACTATTCATGTGGTGACTCCACTTTCAAGAACGCAAGAGCAAATTGACAACTTTGTTGGAAGGTATAGCCCTAGAATAGTATCATTACAAGATTAAAATCCAACAAAATGAAATAACTCCTACATTTTGTTGATCTATCAACTATCAAAAATCTAGAAAAGGTAAGTCACTTTCACCTATCCCCTATCCAAAGCCCATGTTAGGACCCCATCCTAACCATATTATGTAATTAACCACTTCATAACATGGGAAAACCATCTTAATAATATTATGTAATGTTTATGTGGTGTTTGAGTCACATAGACAAGTGGGGCATGTAGTGATTTCTTACTAGTAACTTGAACCTAAGAATTTTTTTTTATTATAGGCGATCAAAATTTTATGAATTTTGTGAGCCAAGGAGATAGTCTTTTCACCCCTAAAGAATTGATCTAGGGGTGAAAAGACTATCTCTAGCTCTACTGATTCATAATTCCTTCGAAATAATTGATTTAGATCACGCTATATCTTAAGGAAATATAATAATTCTATTTATATAATATTAGAATTCTTTCTAGCATCAAATTATGGACAAGATCTAATCATGCTTTCTAACTTTTAAAATTAGGAAAAATAAAAATATTTCAAAATAATGGTACATTGGTATTTTAAGTATTGAAATTTTACATGAATAAAATTAAAATCTAAATGTCTAATTTTATAAGAATTAGAAATAAATATTTCATTATTAGGTTAAAGAGGTTGTAACTAATATTAATCTAAATTTAAGAAAATTTAGGATAAGTAAAATATGATAAGCATATCATATTTAAACATGAGGATGTAGACATGACTATAACATGAATATGAATGTAGGAAAATGTTAGGGTAACTATAGTTTGAGAAAAGGTCCGAGGTGTAGACCAATTGGTTCATCCAAACCCCATAAGGGGGGCGAAGGTCCAAGATTCAAATCTTAGGCCTCGTCGGACTGAACACTTGTCCCTTTCTTGGTGCTTTCAGCAACGTAAAAGGTTTAAAATGATTGTGGCATGGTGGTTATAGGGGCGGAAAGCGAGAAGATCTGTGTGGCAGATTTCCAGGGTGGACAACACAAAATACTATGGCAGCTATAAAAACTAGACAGCCTACCCGGATTCATGGCGGCTACCGATTCCACCTTGTAAATACAAAAAAAAAAAAAACTATAGTTTGAGAAAATAAAAACTATAGATCAACATAGTGAAGAGGTAAAATTTGTATATGGGCAATGTCTCTTAGAAAATGAGCAAAATAAATATTTAATTTAAAAATATCAAAATGTTTCTCTTATTAAAAAACCTTCAAGGAGTTGGTATTCTTTCACTTATTTCTAGTGTCAAGATACATAAGGCTTTATGTGATTTTGTATATTTTGATGTAGTAAATTAAAATATCCTAGACAAGTGATTTGTAGTTTGGTATGAATATTTCATAAAACCATGCTCAAGCCATATTGGTGATCTATTGCATAATTCATATGGATAGACAAGAATATTTATAGGATATATGATTTGATTTGAAAATGATCTAAAACTTACAAATTCTATTGTGAATGTCATCTTGTCCATATGGATCATAGGATATATATTTTAATATACAATTATAGAATTTATATGATAGTTTCATTAGTGAACATTTTATTGATACTGATAATAGTGGTTTTTATCATGTAAATATATGCAACATTAATCAAAGTGGAATTTTTATCAATATTAATTGTGGATCATCAATGTAAATGGTTGGGCATTCATTTTTATTGCTAATAACTTGATTCCTAGAAATTTGAATGAAGCTCGACATAAATTTACTCATCATGACTTCAGGTCATTAATCAAAGTTGGACATAAAAACTCTTTCGAGCTACACCTACAACAAGGAGTATCTTGTTCTAGTTATCATCTTGTTGTGAATTGTATTCGAAATCTAAAAATAGTTATGGGTATAAGTAACCATATCTGACTTGCATAATGAGGCACAAAATTAGTGGAGGTACCAACCTATAGACTCATGAATCAATATAGATATAGCTTCTTACTTGAAGTTGTGACGATACATTTTGTTTGTAATTTAGATAGTAGCTTTTTAAACCTATTTGAATGACATATACTTCCCTTTCCATTTGTAGTTATGTTAACTTATCAGTGAACAATATATCTCGAAGGAAGCTATATCCACTTTGCAATGGAGGAATTTCTTTCATCTGCTATTGCTATTTTATTTTATGTTTTGATTAATGTAGATAAGTAAATATTGTAGAGTGTATGGTTGTGATAATCATTTTTTTCGTACATGGAAATTATGAAGCATAGAAATTATCTTATATATTTTTATCATTTCATTCGTACATATCTTTAAACACTATTATGTATAAATCTTCACATATTGTTGAACTATCTTACTTGATTATTTATCCAATTTTTATTGTTGAATAACTTGTTTGATCATCATCTAATTGTTGACTCTCTTTTTTCAACATGGGTGTGATACAATGACTCAACTAGAAGTACCCTTATGGTAACCTTCTCATTCTACTAGGTTGCATGGATAACCAATTTGTACAACTACCATGTGTAACGAATTTATTTTTATCTTTACATTTACTTTTATAATTTTATTATCTTTCTTCCCATTTAATAATTGTTTTTCTATTTTTAATTTGCTTTTTCTCCGTTGTTTTTGAAAGCACTTTCATGTACTTCTTGACGATAAACATACTTTTTCCAACAATGATACTAAAAAAATTAGAAACTTTGAGTGCCTTAGGGGGTTGACCATAATGAAATACCATTAGGCCTAAGCCATTTCTGATAGAAGACCATTACAACGGAGATTGAAAATTAGAAAATGCTTCGTCTCAGCATTGATAAATCTTGGAAATATACAAAAATAATGCCAATAGTATTATTTTATATATTTTTTTAAAGATATATAGAAGAGTGGGTTACAATCAGGTTCAAACTCAATAAGCCTATTTCATCTCATTTGTTATTTGTTGTTGACTCTTATCATTGTTGCCTGCGCACTCAAGGATTTAAAGCAGACTACTACTTTTGCAAATTGACACCCCAAAATTTAAAACCAAATCTCGTCAAATAAACTACCAATGCAGAGGATTTACATATGTTGAAGCGCATGATCATCAGTCATCACACATGGAGAGGGGTGCCTTGGACGAGGGTGGAAGCTTGAGGTGGAGTAGGCGCAGAGGCGACGGGATACATTCTCTTTCCTCTTTCAGAGGAACTGTTGTGTGCAAATTTCATGTTGCTTTGATGCAGCCCTTTGTGCTTTTCGGCTTCCGACCATTCCGAGGCGTAGTAATCTTCTTCCGTGGCGGCTCTGGAGGCTGGTAAGAACATCCCTCCCCACTGAGGGAAGTAGACCAAGCACACCGAAAATGTGCATGCAACGATCATCACTCCCATGAGCATGTTGCCTGTTTCCTTGTTGTACTGGGAGCTTGTGAAGAAGAGGAGCTGAGTCAATCCTGAACCCAAGTTCCCTCCTGAGCTCGCCATGCCGGAAATAACACCAAGAGACCTGCAATGCCATGCCATTCATCAGTATATCATTCGAATTTTTATATAAGGATGTGCATGGATTATTATTAGCTTGTATTGTCATAATTCACCTTATGGATTATATAAGGTTGCACCGCAGGCAGCCTGGGCGCAGATGGAAAAGGCGATCATGGCGACTATAGAGAGGGGCAGAGATCCCGCTTTGCAAAGCCAAATGCAGAACACTCCTCCGCACGTCTGCACGATCCAGAGAACCCAAAGACTCCCTCTCATGCCAAACATGCGGGCACTCTTGTCCGACAAGTACCCTCCCAGTGGACGAGCCTGCACGTTGCTGCAATAATGCCATCCCAAACGTTGCTGCAATTATTCCTGCGGTGTGCAGCGTCAGATTGAATTTGTCGTAGAAATACTCGACAATCACGTTGTCCGTTGTAAGCTCCACGCCCATGGAATATCAGTAAATAAGCGCAAATATCCACGTTCTGTAGTTGGATATGGCATACCAGAACACGTGCACGGGCACCAAAACATTGTTTTAGATATGTTTTTACTTAACGGGTTGTAGAACTATAACTGCCAATTGATGGGAGAAGCGACATCGAAGACAGCAAAGTGAAGTGAAGTTGTTACATTGGAGGAGAACTGGTCCTTGACTTTATCTCCGCTCTTTTGGAGGGCTTGGAAGTTTCCGTCGGGAAGATCTTGTCCCAGAGTGAGGACGAGGATGCCCATCAAGATCTGCAGACAGCCGGGGACGAAGAAGGCGATGCGCCAAGCAGTGAAGGGAGTGACGTGGAATATTTTGTGGAGGAGGTCGAAGACGAGAGGAATAATGAGTTGCGTAGCGCCACCGCCCATGTTGCCCCAACCTGCGGCAGTGCCGTTGGCGAGCCCCACGATCTTGGAGCTGAACATGGAACTCATCCAGTACTGACAGGACACGAACGTGGCTAGGGAGAATCCGATAAGAAAGCAGACCACGATGAATCCATCTACCATCATAGACTTGAACTTTATTTCTTTTACTTTTTATGCTTGAAGATATCAAGATTTATTAATGCTATACATACTATCTTCACAACATTTATAGGAAATATAACACTATTTTCTAAAATATTTTCACAAACATCATTCTATTTGATAATCGATTGTAGACAACATCTAAGTGTTAAGAATTCTCCATCTCTATAAATATTTTATCTTTCTTAAAAATAAATAGTTTTATATGGTGTTACACACTTTTGAACTTCAACTTACTTCTCTCCATCTTCACTAGCTTCACTAGCTTCTTGGAAATAAAGATCACACTTTTGAACTTTTACTTGCTTCTTAGCTTCTTTCTTATTTTCTAATTACATTTTGTGAAATGACGTGGATGCTTCTTCTTGTAATCTTTACATTGTGTTTCTTCAACACATATGTCTTCCAAATGGTCCCGCTTTCTATATACCACCACTTCAATATATTGATCCTTTTTCATATACCATCTCTTTTATATACCATCACTACATGAAAGAATATGATCCTATTTATATACATAATTGAACATGAAAGAGACCTTAAGGTATATAAAATTATAAAAATATATGGTACCAAGGTAGTATACAAAGGAATTCACCCTATCAATAACACCTACTTAAAGAAAGTCCTTATTGTAACCAAATTCTTTGCCTGCATTTACAAATCCAAATTTGTAGGGGTAAGTCACTTCCATCTAGAAATGGTAAGTCACTTCCAGCTATCGAGACCTCCTCTATCCAAAGCCTATTTTAGGACCTCATCCTAACCATATTATGTAATTAACCATTTCATAACATGGGGACACTATCTTAATAATATTATGTAATGTGTATGTGATGTTTGAGGCACCTAGACATGTGGGGCTTGTAGTGATTTATTACTAGTAGCTTGCACCTAAGGCAATTTTTTTATTATAGGAAATCGAAAGTTTATGAACACTATAAGCCAAGGAGATAGTATTTTCACCCCTAAATCATGTAATATATCTAAGATCTGAGGAAGCTAATATGAGTTATGATAGTCATAGGTTATGAAATTTTGAGATTGGAAAGTGATGATATATTTGATTCATAGAAATGAGTACATATATATAAACATGATATTATGACAAGTGTCATGATCTCCACAACCATACATGGGTCAATCCATGTGACATGAATAATATGAATTATGCATAACACAAAGTACACATTAAAATATTCTAGCATGCAAAACTTGTTGATTAGATGAAAGAAAAGTCTCATTAGATGAAGCGATAAGGAAACAAAATTGAAGAAATATTTTACATTTGAAGCAAATCCAATATTGAAAGTTTTGTGATCTCTAACTAAGATCCAACAACAAATTTATGACTAGTCTATAGGAAGACCTTGGATTTTGAAAGAAATGAGTGTTGTATTAAAAATATTTGAGCTACAACATACTATTGTATTAAGTCAAAGTGCATGGAATTATAGCAAAGGTAGGTGAATTGAATTAATGTGTCCTTACATGGGAAGAGAAATATCACCTACTAGATGATATACTAATTAAGTCCATCAAATGTTCATTTAAAATAAGTATGGTGATGATAGTCAAAGATCTGACAACCGTTATGACCAAGTGTACCTCATTTAATTTGTAGGATCCCTAGAATATGTAGCTAAAATTTTTAGATCCACCTATAGATAAATTTTGGACTAGCCATTTATGGTTCTTCTCTTGACCCATTTTTATATGTGTGTATGTGTTTATATATTTTACCTATATTAGGTTTTGCTTGGATACATATCTGTGGGAGGTCTACATCACTTCTTTGAATTTGTCAATCTATGGTTATCTGTTGACCCATTGCTTGATACACATATATGCTGGTAGATCTCATTAGTGCTTAATTTTTGCAAGGACATAAAGTGTTCATAATTGGCACATAACATTTAGACCTACTATGTAGGGTGATCTTAACAGATATTTTGGTACATCGCAACAATTTTATTTTTGTTGAGTTTTTTTATTTTTCTCTACTTGAGTTAAAGTTGCACCTAAAAGATCACATCCTAACAAGGAGACAACCTTGTAAACAACTCCTAGAGGCCCTTGATTGATCTTAATACTATGCTCTTTATTATAGCCCTATTGTTTCATTCCATAAAAGGTATGATTGTTCTAATTGAGACAATCAAAGATGACAATGGTTTAATGGAATACCCGATGGTACTCCAATGCTATATCATTAGTCCCATAGTCACAACAATAAGTTAGGCTTACTATTGGTGGCCGTTCATACCTACTTCTACTTGTTGAAATACCTTTTCAATCACTTAGTGACTCTACTTAGTCATGTGTCACAACAACATTTAAAAAAAAGTTAAAAAAAATCTACTTGAATAATTTAATTTATAATCTATAAACTATTGGTGGGTGATGTTATCAATGTTATTACTAGTCATAAGTCCACTTATTAGCCCATATTTTTATTCTTTCTTCATGTTTGTTTTCAATACCTCTACCATAATAATGAATAGATATGATGACAGAGGATCTCTCTATCTAAGACCCCTCTTGGATTTAAATGGTTATGTCAGTAGAAAATTGAGCAAAATTTAATATGATATCATAGAGACACAAATTTTAAGCCATTTGACTCATTTCATCCCAAATAAAAACTTTTTTAATACTAAAAATAAAAATTCTATTTAACATTATCCTATGTTTTATTCATATCAAGTTTTAAGATCATTAATATCTCTTTTCTAGAAGCTAATGAATACATTGCTTCATGAGCTACTATAATCCCATACTAAATTTATCTTCCTTTTACAAATCCTCCTTGTTATTCTAAAATATTTTTTATAATAGTCATCTTAACCAATTTGTCATCACTTTGAATATTATCTTATATGCCATATTACATAGGCTTATGGGTCTAAATAAAACAAACAATTTTGCATCCTTCTTTCTTGGAATTAGGGTAAGATATATTACATTTATTTTATAAGGTATATACTATCTTACCCTATATTGCTCCACTGCCACCAACAAGGAATCTTTTACTGTTTCCCAATTATGTTGATAGAATGTTGTAGATAGACCATACAAACCTAGGTGTTTATCCTTATCAAAAGAGAAAAGAGTTGAATGAACTTCTTCCAAAGTAATAGGCTCCATCAATTTGCTATTATTTTCATCTTCTATAATTGAAGGTTCTTCTTGTAGTAGTTTATCATTAATAACTTTATTCTAGTGTAAAAACTTGCCTCCTTTCTAATTTACCTTCAATATTCAATCCAAACCCCTTCTATTGATCTTAATTCTACTAATTATGAATCTTGACTTTTGTACTATTTCCATCCTATCAAAATAATTTGGGTTTTTATTTCCTTTTAACCAAGTTTATCTCAATTTTAATCCCTAATATTTTGTTTCCTTATTATGATATTCACTAAGCATCTCCATTTTCTCTAGACCTGGATTATTGCACTTACCTATTTGCAATTCTAAAAGTTTCTCAATTAGTTCATTCTTCTAAAAAATACTTTTAAAAATGTTATTGTTCCATTCTTTTAATCTAGATGTCATTGATTTAATTTGCTGCGAAAATGTATATAGCTCACCATTTCTTTAATAATTTCACGTCTACACTATCATATTAACAAATTGAGAATGGTATTCCTATATTTGCTCATATTTAAAATAAAATATTTTTTTGAATTCACTTACCACCATTCTAACTCTTATTGGTTAGTTATTTGTACCAATATGTATCAATGTATTAATTTTAGTACAAGTCCCTTCATTGATAGTATACATCTTTTTTACTTTTTTGCTATCATGTTTTGGGTTTTCCTATTGTTTTTCCATGCAAAGTTTTCCTCTTCAAACTCAACCTCCAATATATTATTATTTTGAATAAAAGCTAAGAAATCACTCATACTTTGGGTTATTTTCCTAATTATGGCATTAAAATCTCCTATTATCATGAGTTAGGTTTCTTTGTATTTACTTCTCAGAAAGTCTTAAATCTCACTACGTACTTATGATCTACCTGATTGAGTTGTAGATTAATAGACATTGATAATGATGAAATGAATGTATACAAAGTAGCATCTGACTAACGAGGCTATCCAATGTCTAGTTTTATGAATGGTTTCATAGGAATTTATAGCTAGATTACAACATGTTAGAATTCCCTCTACCACTCTGTTTGAATTCATAGCATCCCAGTCACATCTTGCTCATACTATTTTTATAGTTTTGAAACTTCTTCCTTTGTTATTTATTTTTTTTGGATATAGAGAATATCATGCTTATTACTTAAACAAAGTTCCTTGATACACCTCTACTTTGAGAGAATTAGCAACCCTTACATTCCATGAGATGGTAATGATGTCTCATTAAGGGATATACACCTCTCTTGTGAATTACCAATATCATATTGTTTTTAGAGAAGAGAAGTTCAACCAACTTAGATTTTGTTCCTTTCTCTATGTTTCCACTTGCTTCCCTAGCTCTCACTTGATAATTTAAATATTTTCATCTTTTTTCTTTGCCAGTGTTTGAAAGTAGGTCTTATTATTCCATTCCTCAATATTCTTACTCAACTTTCATTTTCATAGATTTATCCTATCCTAGCACTGCTAAGAAATCTGTTGACTTATCCTACTCATTTTTTGGTATTTCCTTATTAATGGTTGTGATATTAACATCTAATATTACATTTTTTTCACTGTATTCCTTCTCCTAAATGGTGCATGATATCATAATAGAGTTTTCAAATTTTGATTAGGCACATTCATTAGTTTCAACAAGAATATTCATCCTTAAATTGGGATCATACTAAGTAGATGACTCCTTGTTAATATTCTAACCATGTTGTACCATGTCCTCTAAGCTTTAATTTGCTTTTTCTTCATAGGTAAAGCCTTAAAAATTTGGTATTTATTTTGATATCATTACTTATTGATCTCCACTATTTATTTACTTTAATTTGTCTAGAACTATTTTTTAGAAGTTGAAAACCTTCCATATAAATATCCATTCATAAGTTTCTATTATGATTTTCTATATATGTTTCTATTGGAATATTCTTAGGGGATTATCTCTAAATATGACCCACTTAGTGACATATTCTACTTCCAAAAGCTATGTTTTCATAATCCATTGTTTGGATCCACAACTTAACCCCATGCTTATGAATGATTCATTTTCATAAATGTCTACTAATATTATCATGACCAATATTTGAATATAAATAGTCAAGACTCCATATTTTGTAGTTTCTAAAATATCAATGAATTCTTATAGAGTTTTTCCTATTGCCTTGGACATATTAATATCCTATAATTCAATAGGAAACCCATACATTTTGACCCATACTAGTACAAGGAATATATTTATGTTTTTAGGCACAAACACTTCATACCAATGAGTAAGGAAGACTCTTGTTCTTCCCATAAACCATTGATTTGCTTTTAGGATTATATCTCTCTCCTTACTAGAATAGAAAATAGCTAAGAAGAAACCTTTACGAAGAAAGAACAAACTCACTCTTAAAGGCTTTCATTTTCTGTCAATCTATTTTCTTATAACCAAATCTCCTTGACAAGATCCATTCAATATTTGAGAAAAATGGTCATTTCTCTATGAGTTCCTCCCTAATGTCTACTACTAGGTATGATTCTATGTATTTAGCTATAAATTAGTCTATGGGAAGGAAATCATAACTCAATATCTACTAAAATTTACCATTATATTCTACAATAATTATATTATTTTAAAATAGACCTACAATAATATGTAAGTATAAATTTTAAGATAGTGAAGAGATAAATGAATCTTCCATTAAAAATCTATGACCAAATAGAATGTCTCACCTTGGTTATGCCCTAGTTGTCCATTGCTCCCATCTTTTAAACCCTGACTGATAGATATTTTTAATTCTTGAAAAATTATCACTACCCTTGTTTTGTATGGTTGACTTAATAGGGTAGTGTATCCCTCAATACTACTCAAATTCCATCATATGACCATTCATTTTAAATATTTTTAAATTTTGCACAAATGGATCTAAGAATCATCTAAATCAGACAACCATTTCCAAATATATGGCTCTTGAAAGATGAGATATTTATTCTAGAAAATGTTTTCGTAGTGTTGTCCTTGTTGTGTATGGCTCTCTTCACATGGTCATATCTCCTTCAATATTGCTTGGGTTATTTTTTATGGCCACTCATTTAAAAGCTCTGCAAATACTGCAAAAAATGGTACAAGAATCATCTGAATTGGACAAATTCTTGTAAGTATATTGCTTCGAAAGAATTTATTTTTATCACCATAGCTCTTAAGGAAATATAATAATTGTATTTATGTAATGTTACAATTCTTTCTAGCATCAAACTATAGGCAAGACATAATCATGCTTTCTAACTCTTAAAATTAGGAAGAATTTTTTTTCTAATTGTTGGTATTTTTTTTGCAATATGGGTGTGATACCATGACTCAACTAGAAGTTCCCTTATGGTAACCTTCTCATTCTACTAGGTTGCATGGATAACCAGTTCATACAACTATCATGTGTAATGGAGTAGATCATTACTTACATGTTCACTCTATTGTGTTTCCACTAAATCTCCATCTTTCTTCTCATATGTGGGACCTTGCTTCTACCACACCTATCCTTCATCTAATAGTTCTTGTCACTCCCTTTTCTCTTTTGGGAATAGTCCTGTTGTTACTCTTTCTCTTTTGGTGCTTCTCTTGCTACCGCTATGTTCTTCAATTTTATTACTTTGACTCTCATACCATGTTAAAGGTATGGAATAGATAGGACTTGAATCTAGGACCTACATATGTTGAGGTTACTCTACCAATAAGCTTTCGGATCCTCCTTGAATCAACCTACGATTTATAAGTAGGATTGCTTCTACTCATTGCTTCAACTTCTCCCTAGTTCTTGGGACTCCTAGATTTAACTCTGCCTTCTTGCTTCAACACTCTTCTTCAAGGATATGGACCAACTAAGACTGGAATATAGGACCTCCATCTGATGAGGTTGTTTTGGCAATGATCTTCTAGCTCCTCCTTGAACCAACTTGCTATTTGAATGTAGGATTAATTTTACTCATTGCTTCATCATACCCCTAAGCCATTTGGAATTTGATATAAGAATAATTTGATTATCATAATATTCAATTCTGACAATATGTTTTACAATCAATGTAAGCAAGGATCCGCGATTAAAACTCCAAGTTGATATCGAAGTTAGGAACCTCTTATCTAAAGATAGATCAACTAATATGTATAATCACATTACTAAAAATATTTTTTAACTAACAAAAACATTTTTTTCTCTATTTAACTTTTTATTTTTATCTTTACATTTGCTTTTTATAATAATATTATTATTTGTTTTTGCTATTTTTTAATTTTTTTTCTCCTTTGTTTTTGAAAGCACTTTCATGTACTTTTTTACGATAAACATACATACTAAAAATATATACATAAACTGTGAGTGCCTCAAGGGTCGACCTGGATGAATTACCATTACGCCTAAACCATTTGTGACAGAAGACCATTACAATGGAGATTGAAATTTAGAAAATGATTCGTTTAGGCATTGATAAATCTTGGAAATACACAAATATTGTTTTAGATATATATATTTTTAAAATACATAGGAAAGTTGGTTATAACTACACTATTTTTTTTTAGCAATTATAAAGCCTAAGGTGCGAAAAAGCTTATTCCACTTTCTTGTTGTTGACACTAAGAGGGGACTACAGGTTAGTAGGATTAGTATCATTATCCTTGGGTTAGCTGTACTCAAGGTTTGAATCCAAGTTTCTTCTTGACAAATGCCTAACCAAACAAACAACTACCGTGTGAGAGGATTTAGATATGTTAGAAGCGCATGATCATCAGTCATCACATTTAGATATGTTGAAGCGCATGATCATCAGTCATCACACATGGAGAGGGGTGCCTTGGACGGGGGTGGAAGCTTGAGGTGGAGTAGGCGCAGAGGCGACGGGATACATTCTCTTTCCTCTTTCAGAACGACTGTTGTGTGCAAATTTCATGCTGCTTTGATGGAGCCCTTTGTGCTTTTCGGCTTCCGACCATTCCGAGGCGTAGTAATCCTCTTCCGTGGCGGCTTTGGAGGCTGGTAAGAACATCCCTCCCCACTGAGGGAAGTAGACCAAGCACACCGGAAATGTGCATGCAACGATCATCACTCCCATGAGCATGATTCCTGTTTCCTTGGAGTACTGGGAGCTTGTGAAGAAGAGGAGCTGAGTCAATCCTGAACCCAAGTTCCCTCCTGCGCCCGCCATGCCGGAAATAACACCAAGAGACCTGCAATGCCATGGCATTCATCAGTATATCATTCGAATTTTTATATAAGGATGTGCATGGATTACTATTAGCATGTATTGTCATAATAATTTTTTACTTAATGGGTTGTAGAACTGCAACTGCCAATTGATGGGAGAAGCGACATCGAAGACAGCAAAGTGAAGTGAAGTTGTTACCTGGAGAACTGGTCCTTGACTTTATCTTCGCTCTTTTGGAGGGCTTGGAAGTTTCCGTCGGGAAGATCTTGTCCCAGAGTGAGGACGAGGATGCCCATCAAGATCTGCATACAGCCGGGGACGAAGAAGGCGATGCAGCCTACCCTTGTGCTTAATATAATAAAATTGCCTCAAATTGCAAACCTTATTTTGAGAAAGGCCTAAGATTTATTATTATTATTATTTTTCTTTGACTGATGGGATAGATTCTATGACGGAAGAAAAGCTGCTATCCTTTATATATAAAACAATTGATCGCATTTGGCATAATGGAGTAACTTGGAGTTCGGTGGCATTTATTATTATTATTATTATTTTTCTTTGACTGATGGGATAGATTCTATGACGGAAGAAAAGCTACTATCCTTTATATATAAAACAATTGATCGCATTTGGCATAATGGAGTAACTTGGAGTTCGTTCGCATTTATTATATTTTATTTATTTTATAATTTTTTAATGATATTTTTTTGGTGTCATTTCTATTAAAATATCAAAATATTATACTAGTTGTTAATTAAATTATATAGAGGATGCATTATTAAATTTATTTTTTAATATATTTGTTAAAAAAAAATTCTATTAAATATATTCTTTATTAACGTGCTATATTTATACAATGAAGTCCTTGTCATCATTTTTCATATCAAATATATTCTTCTTCAAAGTACTATATTTACTATATTTATACAATCAGGTCCTTGTTATTGTTTTGTTTAAGATTTTGTTCTTTATCAAAGTTTTATATTTATGCAATTAATCCTTATAATTATTTTATTTAAGAGATAAAATCTTACTTAGCAAATTATCTTTTAAAATTTGATATTTTTAATTTCACTAAGATGAAGATCAACATTGTGATTGCCTAATTGTTTTGCTACTTAATTTCTTTTTTTATAAATATGTTCACATTTACAAGAGATTGCCTCCAATAATAGATGATGAATATCAACAATAATATTATTTATATCTAATTGCCATTGCTAGAATGTGACACAAACTTTTCTATCAAACCTAGATCTGTACATGTATATAAATAAATACATATAGTGTATGTCTCTTAGACATATCAAAATACTCGTGGTACTTCACTTTCGTCTCTAACTTGTTAACTTCTCTCAATCTCCCATAAGGTGTAATTGTTTAACTTCTCTCAATGTATCATGAGCTATAATTATTCAACTTCTCTTAATCTCTCATGAGTTGCAATAATATAATATTACATCCTCTAAGGTATGATAATTATATCATCAAATAATGTAATAAGTACCTAACATACCCTCTATTATATTATTTGGTATGGCAGATTTTTGAACGTGTTAATCATAGCCAAAAATTTACCTTTTACAAAAATAACTACCCTCCCTTAAAATGAAACTAGGGTTTGTCTTTGGCTTTAGCTCTAGCTCTAGCTTGGGTAATCACCTTTGAGTCTTCCTCTGGGTCATAACCTTTAGGTTTGCCTATGGGTCATAACCTTTAGGTCTGCCTCTAGGTCATCCTCTTTTAGCATAGCTTGGGTCAAATCTATGAATTTTGATGTAGAAGTCATGCATCTAAAGAATCCCCAAATTGCATAGCTCCATGGAAAAAATGTGGTCTATTTCAACCATTAAAATTTGTCTTATCATTTATTTTATCTAAGGATAAAACCTTCTCTTATAAAATCCATTCAAAATTTCTTTCACTCTATCCCATTCTATCACATTCATCCATCCACAATCAACATGTATTTTGTTGGACATTTTATCTTTGTGCCAATAATATTTGTGAGAGTAATTATTATCTTCACAAATCTCACAAGTATGCAAATTCCAATACCTACTTGTCATATTTCTAGATCGTCCACAATGACTAGAATAATTTATTCTAAGAGTTACATTATGTGCATATGTTTCTATTTTTACAAACTTGGTCTCACCACTTTTTATTGGACCATCCTAACCTGTTATATTTTGAGCCTCAAATCCATGGATAGTAGACCCTTCATCAACCACAAATTGTTCCAAAAATCAACTTGAATTCCATCCCTAATAATCCATTGATTGTAGTTCTACATAAAGGATCTACACTTCAAGAGGCATTGCCAGAAGGGTGAACCACCAACAGAGAGAGGATTAGATAAAAAATTGTTGAAGTGATACTTACCTTTGAGTATTTTAACCATTCCACCTGAGCATTAGTCGCCACATTCCAAGCCAACTTATAATTAAGAGATTTATTCATCTAATTAATGTTTTTAAGTCCCAAAGAACCATTTTTCTTTTGATGGTAAACCAAATCCTAGGAAGCAAGATGAAATTTACCTTTCATAATTAGGTCAGCCCAAAGGAAGTATTTGAATATGCTTTTAAATTTCGCAACCATCGTGCCCGGTAGAGAGAATAGAGACATGAAGTAAATCGATATCCTTACTTATTGATCTTCACTAGTTATTTACTTTAATTTATCTAGATCTATTTTTTGGAATTTGAAAACCTTCTTCGTCCATATCCATTTATAATTTTGTATTGTGATTTTCTACATATGTTTCTATTGGACTCTTCTTAGGGGATTATCTCTAAATATGACCCACCTAATGACATATTCTACATATAAAAGATATGTTTTCATAATCCATGGTTTGGATCAACAACTTAATCTCATACTTATGAATGATTTATTTTGGTAAAGGTATACTAATATTAATCATGACCAATATTGGGGCATAAATAGTCAAGAATCCATATTTTATAGTTTCTAAACTATCAAGGAATTCTTCTAGAATGTTTCATATTACCTTGAACATATTAATTTATAATAATTCAATATGAAACCCATACATTTTGGCCCATACTATTACTAGGGATAGATTTATGTTTTTAGGTGTAAACGCTTCATACCAATGAGTAAGGAAGAGTCTTGTTCTTCCCATAAACCATGGATATGATTTTAGGATTATATCTATTTCCTTCCTAGAATAGAAAAGAGCTAGGAATAAACCTTTATGAAGAAAGGATAGACTCACTCTTAAAGTCTTCCATTTTCTATCAATCCATTTTCTTAGAGCCAAATCTCCTTGACAAGATTCATTAAATTTACCAATGATACATTATATTTGAGAAAAAAAGGTCATTGCTCTATGTGTTCCTCCCTAATATCTACTACTAGGTATGATTCTAAGGATTTAGCTATAAAAAAATCTATAGGAAGGAAATCATTACTCAATATCTACTCAAATTTACCAATATATCCTACAACAATTATATTATTTGAAAATAAACCAACAATAATATGCATGCAAAAATTTTAAGATAATAAAGGGATAAATGAATATTTGATTAAAAATCTATGACCAAATAGAATGTCTCATCTTGGTTATGCCCTGGTTGTCCATTGCTCCTTCCATCATTCGAACCCTGGTTGATAGATATTTGCAATTATGTTTTTTGTGACTTGACAAATTGTCACTACTCTTGTTTTGGATGGTTGACTTCACAGGGTAGTGTATCCCTCAATACTACTCAAATTCCTTCATATGACCATTCATTTTAAATATTTTTAAATTTTGCACAAAGAGATCTAAGAATCATCTAAATCAAACAACCATTTCCAAATATATGGCTCTTGAAATATGATACATTTTTTCTAGAAATTTTTTTCCTAATGTTGTTGTCCTTGTTTTGGATAGCTCTCTTCATATGGTAATATCTCCTTCAATATTGTTTGGATTTTTTTGTATGATCACTTATTTCAAAGCTCTTCAAATACTGTACAAAATAGTACAATAATTATCTAAATTAGACAACTTCAAAATAAATTATTCTTCGAAAAATTTGATTTAGATCACCCTCGATCTTAAGGAAATATAATAATTCTATTTATGCAATCTACTTGCTATAAAGAAACTCGAGCGAGTAAGATGGACAACAACTAAGGGCGGAGCCTTTTCCTTTAAAGACCTTGTCAGATTCTGACTTTAAAAAACGTGAGTTGGCAGGAGCGTCAGCACAAATGGCTCTCTAGTAAACCCAATGTCCGCTCTTTAGAAGAAGATTAATAGCCACGCCGCGTACGAATAGATGAACGACACTTGGAGTGAGTCTAGACTAGATCTTAGCCACGAGTCGGTTGGACGTTATAATGGGCCGCTTGCAAATACTGCTGCCGTATATAATTCCTCCGCTTCACTGAGAATAGCTTGCCCGTTGGTCAACTTACCAACTATATTATAAATTTGCATTGCTTTACTTCCTGGACACCTTTTTGCCAGTCGATAATACGAATGAGTTTTATAAGGCATAATATAATAAAATTGCCTCAAAGTTGCAAACCTCAATTTGAAGAAGGTTTAAGATTTATTATTATTATTATTCTTTAAATTATGGGATATATTCTATGACAGAAGAAAAGCTACTATCCTTTATATATAGAACAATTGATCGCATTTGTCATAATGCAGTAACTTGGAGTGGATTGGCATTTATTATATTTTATTTATATTATATTTTTTTAATGATATTTTTGGGGTCATTTTTATTAAAAAATTAAAATATTTTATTTATTGTTAATTAGATTATATAGAGCATGCTTTCCTACTAGAGATAGTTTTTTATTTTCTTTTCTATCAAATATATTCTTTATCAAAGTTCTTTATTTATGCAATGATGTCCTTATCATCTTTTTTGTATATCAAATATATTCTTCTTCAAAGTACTATATTTATGCAATCATGTCCTTATCATCCTTTTTGCATATCAAATATATTCTTCTTCAAAGTACTATATTTATACAGCCTTGTCCTTGTTATTATTTTGTTTTAATATTTTGTTCTTTATCAAAGTTCTATATTTATGCAATCAGACCCTTGTCATTATTTTATTTAAGAGATAAAATCTTAGTAAATTACCTTTTAAAATTTTAAATTTGAATTTCGCTAGATGAAGAACATTCTCATTGCTTAAATATGCTCACATTTCCAAGATATTATCTCCAATAATAGATGGTGAACATTGATAGTAATATTATTTGTATCTAATCGCCATTGCTATAATGTGATATAGACTCAAAAAATACAAAATTATATTATTTTCATTCTATCAATATTAGATTTGTACACGTATATAAATAAATACATATAGTGTATGTCTCTTAGATGTTTCAAAATATGCTTGGTGCTTCACCTTCATCTCCAACTTTTTAGCATCTCCCAATCTCCCATAAGGTGTAATTGTTCAATCAGAATATGAACAATTTTTCTAATTTTTGCTACCTAATTTAAGCTTCTCTATAAAATCAGGTTCTTATTATTATTTTGTTTTAAAATTTTGTTCTTTATCGAAGTTCTATATTTTTGCTACTTAATTTTACCTTCATATATGGAATTGATGCAATGCACAATGTTTCTCCATGACTAGAGTCTTTAGACAAGCTATTGAAAATAAGGTTTGAAGAATTCAATATTTTGAGCAGAAAGGAAAAAAATGGCATTCCAAGCTAGCATGACTTGAAGATAATTTGAGAAAAGTTATTGTTCCCCAAATCCTATGAATAGAAAAACCACGTATTCAAATTCCAGATGAAGATATTAATATATAGTTTTCTAATGAGTTGGAGGAACCCACAAATTTTTTTTTCCTGGAAATGGATAAATTGTATATTTGTAGTTTCAAAAAATACATAGATAAAAGAGCTACTCAAGACAATGATTATATTCCCAAAATTTTATTGCTTACAATTACAAAAATTATTGTAGATACTATAAATAAACATAAGATAATTTCTCACAAAATTACTTTGGAATGGGAATCCTAGATTAAAGAGCTTTTTGAGGGAAAGCTTTAGGCTTGGAGAGTTGAAATACAAATCCAAAAATATATACAAGAGAAAGAAAAAGCTGTTTGAGAGAATGCTACTTTAGAAGTCCCAGAAGTTAATATGTTAGAAGCAACAAAAAGTGTACTTGATTTGGTTAAAAGAGAAATCAAGAAAAAAAATTGATCGTTTGGAAAAACTAATCACAAGTACACAAAAGAAATTTCTTGCACAACATAACATGAATGAAAGTCATGATAGAGGGCCAAACTAGAGAGCCTGTACTACACAAAAAAGGCAATCACAACAACATCAACAACATAGATCTTGCTCATACTATTTTTATAGTTCTAAAACTTCTTCATTTGCTATTTAAGTTTCTTGGATATAAATAATATCATGTTTATTACTTAAACAAATTTTCCTAATACACCACTAATTTGAGAGAGAATTAGTAACCCTTACATTCCATGATATGGTAATCATGTCTCAGTAGGAGCTATAGGCCTCTCTTGTAAATTAACCAACTTAGATTTTTTTCCTTTCTCTATGTTTTCTCTTGCTTCCATAGCTATCAATTGATAATTTGAAGGTTTTCCTATTTTTGCCTTACCAATATTGAAAGTAGGTCTTATTATTCTATTCTTCAATATTCTCTCACAAATTTATTTTCATTAGATTTATCCTCTCCTAGCTTTGCTAAGAAATATTTTGACATATCCTACTCATTTTTTGGTATTTCCTTGTTAATGTTAGTCATATAAACATCTAACATTACAATTTATTCACCACTTTCCTTCTCCTAAATTGTGCATGGTATCGTAAGAGAGTTTTCAAAAATTTATTAGGTAGATTCCTTAGGATAAGCAAGAATGTTCATCCTTAAATTGGAATCATACGAAGTAGATGGATCCTTGTTAATATTCTAACCATGGTGTACCATGTCCTTTACTATTTTATTTTCTTTTTCTTCATAGGTTAAACCCTAAAAAAAATTGGTATTTATTTCGATATCCTTACTTATGGATCTTCAATATATATTTACTTTAATTTATCTAGACCTATTTTTTGGAAGTTTAAAACCTTCCTTATCCATATTCATTTATATGTTTCTCTTATGATTTTATACATCTGTTTCTATTGGAATATTCTTAAGGGATGATATCTAATTATGTCCCATCTAATGACATATTCTACACCTAAAAGATATGTTTTCATAATCCAAGAAGAAAATTACGAAGAAGAAAATTTATTCAAAATAATGATAGATTAGTTATGAAAATTAAAACCTAAACATCTAATTTTATAAGAATTAGAAACATATTATTTCATTATTACGTTAAAGAGGTTCTGACTAATATCAGTCCAAATTTAAGAAAATTGAGGAAAAGTAAAAAATGATAAATATACATATTTAAACATGAGGATGTAGACATTTTTAAAGAAAATACCAGCATTAGATCAGGCTCGAAAAGAGCTTTCCAATAAGTACAAATATGTGTATGTTTGGATATATATTGTGGTGAATTGACCCTAAGAAAAATTTATCCCAAAAATTTCAATTGAATGGGCTAATGTCGAGGGTCCTCATATTTGCCAATTTTAGATTTTAAAAATCTTAATATTTGCCTAAATTGTGAATATTCGCCAATGTGCATAACCCCGCTCTATTGTGATAGTCATCTTGTCCATATGGATCATAGGATAGATATATTAATATACATTTATAGAATTTATATGTTATTTTCATTAGTGAGTATTATATTGATAACGATAATAGTGGTTTTGATCATGTCAATATATGCAACATTAATCAAAGTGGAGCTTTTATCAATATTAGTAGTGGATCATCAATGCAAATGGTTAGGGATTCATTTTTATTGCTTATAACTTGATTTAAAAAAAAATTGAATGAAGCTCAACATAAGTTTACTCATCTTGACTCCAGAGCATTAATCAAAATTGAATGTGAAAACTCTTTCGAGCTACACCTACAACAAGGAGTATCTTGTTCTAGTTATCATCCCATTGTGAATTGTATTTGAAATCTAAAAATAGTTATGGGTATAAGTAACCGCCTCTGACTTGCATAATGAGGCACAAAATTAGTGGAGGTACCAACCTCTTGACTCTCAAATCAATATAGATATAGCTTCTTACTTAAGTTGTGATGATAAATTTTATTTTCAATTTGGATAGTAGCTTTTTAAACCTATTTGAATGACATATACTTCCCTTTCCATTTTTAGTTATGTTAACTTATGAGTGAACAATATATCTCAAAGGAAGCTATATCCACTTTGCAATAGAGGCATTTCTTTCATCTGCTATTGCTATTTTCTTTTATGTTTTGATAAATGTAGATAAGTAAATATTGTAGAGTGTATGGCTATGATAAACATTTTTTTCTTACATGGAAATTGTGAAGCATAGAAATTATCTTATATATTTTTGTCATTTCATTCCTACATATCTTTAATTGTTGAACTATCTTACTTGATTATTTATCCAATTTTAATTGTTGAATAACTTGTTTGATCATCATCTAATTGTTGAATCTCTTTTATCAACATGGGTGTGATACCATGACTCAACTAGAAGTACCCTTATGGTAACCTTCTCATTCTACTAGGCTGCATGGATAACCAATTCGTACAACTACCATGTGTGATAGAGAAGATCATTGCTTACATGTTCACTCCATTATATTTCCACCAAATCTCCATCTTTTTTCTCGTATGTGAGACCTTGCTTCTACCACACCTATCATTCATCCAATGGTTCTTGTCACTTTCGTTTATATTTTGGGGATAATCCTGTTGTTGCCCTTTCTATTTTGGTGTTTCTCTTGCTATCGTGATGTTCTTCAATTTTATTACTTTGAATCTTATACCATGTTAAAGGTATGGACTAGATAGGACTTGAATCTAGGACCTCCATACATTGAGGTTACTCTACCAATAAGCTTTTGGATCCTCGAATCAATCTACGATTTAGAAGTAGGATTGCTGCTACACATTGCTTCAACTTCTCCCTAGTTCTTGGGACTCTAGCTTTAACTCTGCCTTCTTGCTTCAACACTCTTCTTCAATTTTGTTACACCTTATTAAGGGTATGGACCAACTAGGACTAGAATACAGGACCTCCATCTATTGAGGTTGCTTTTGGCAATGAGCTTCTAGCTCCTTCTTGAACCAACTTGCGATTTGGATCTAGAATTACTTTTACTCATTGCTCAAACATCCCCCTAAGTCATTTGGACTTTAATATAAGAACAATTTAATTATTATAATATTTAATTTCCACAATTAGTTTTACAATCAGTATAAGCAAGGATCCCCAATTAAAGCTCCAACTTGATATTGAAGTTAGGAATATCTTATCTAAAAATAGATCAACTAATGTGTATAATCATGTTACAAACAATGTTTCTTAACTAACAACAGCACTTTTTTCTTTATTTAAATTTTTTATTTTTATCTTTACATTTACTTTTATAATTTTATTATCTTTCTTTTTCCATTTTTTATTTTTTTTTCCCTCCGTTGTTTTTGAAAGCACTTTCATGTACTTCTTGACGATAAACATACTTTTTCCAAAAATGATACTAAAAAGCAAATAGAAAGTGTGAGTGCCTTAGGGATTGACCGAATGAAATACCATTACGCCTACGCCATTTCTGATAGAAGACCATTACAATGGAGATTGAAAATTACAAAATGCTTCGTCTCAGCATTGATAAATCTTGGAAATATACAAAAATAATGCCAATATCTATTATTTTAGATATGTTTTTTTTTTATATATATAGAAGAGTTCGTCACAATCACATAAAAATTCAATAAGCCTATTTCATCTCATTTGTTGTTATTTGTTGTTGATTCTTATCATTGTTGTCTGCACGCACTCAAAAATTTAAAACAGACTACTACTTTTGCAAATTGACACCCCAATACCTAGTCAAATAAACTACCAATGCAGAGGATTTAGATATGTTGAAGCGGATGATCATCAGTCATCACACATGGAGAGGGGTGCCTTGGACAGGGGTGGAAGCTTGAGGTGGAGTAGGCGCAGAGGCGACGGGATACATTCTCTTTCCTCTTTCGGAGCGACTGTTGTGTGCAAATTTCATGCTGCTTTGATGGAGCCCTTTGTGCTTTTCGGCTTCCGACCATTCCGAGGCGTAGTAATCCTCTTCCGTGGCGGCTTTGGAGGCTGGTAAGAACATCCCTCCCCACTGAGGGAAGTAGACCAAGCACACCGGAAATGTGCATGCAACGATCATCACTCCCATGAGCATGATGCCTGTTTCCTTGGAGTACTGGGAGCTTGTGAAGAAGAGGAGCTGAGTCAATCCTGAACCCAAGTTCCCTCCTGCGCCCGCCATGCCGGAAATAACACCAAGAGACCTGCAATGCCATGGCATTCATCAGTATACCATTCGAATTTTTATATGAGGATGTGCATGGATTACTATTAGCATGTATTGTCATAATTCACCTCCGCGAAATGAAAGGAATGATGCCAAAGGTTGCACCGCAGGCAGCCTGGGCGCAGATGGAAAAGGCGATCATGGCGACTATAGAGAGAGGCAGAGATCCCGCTTTGCCGAGCCAAATGCAGAACACTCCTCCGCACGTCTGCAGGATCCAGAGAACCCAAAGACGCCCTCTCATGCCAAACATGCGGGCACTCTTGTCCGACAAGTACCCTCCCAGTGGACGAGCCACAATATTCGCCATCCCAAACGTTGCTGCAATTATTCCTGCGGTGTGCAGCGTCAGATTGAATTTGTCGTAGAAATACTCGGCAATCACGTTGTCCGTTGTAAGTTCCACGCCCATGGAATATCCGTAAATAAGCGCAAATATCCACGTTCTGTAGTTGGATATGGCATACCAGAACACCTGCACGGGCACCACAACATTGTTTTACGGGTATTGAAGGGGATTACTTAATGGATTCTAGAACTGCAACTGCCAATTAATGGGAGAAGCGACATCGAAGACAGCAAAGTGAAGTGAAGTTGTTACCTTGGAGAACTGGTCCTTGACTTTATCTCCGCTCTTTTGGAGGGCTTGGAAGTTTCCGTCGGGAAGATCTTGTCCCAGAGTGAGGACGAGGATGCCCATCAAGATCTGCAGACAGCCGGGGACGAAGAAAGCGATGCGCCAAGCAGTGAAGGGAGTGAAGTGGAATATTTTGTGGAGGAGGTCGAAGACGAGAGGCATAATGAGTTGCGTGGCGCCACCGCCCATGTTCCCCCAGCCTGCGGCAGTGCCGTTGGCGAGGCCCACGATCTTGGAGCTGAACATGGAACTCATCCAGTACTGACAGGACACGAAGGTGGCCAGGGAGAATCCGATAAGAAAGCGGACCACGATGAATCCCGCCGCAGAGGAGATAAGAGACATGCCAAACACAGTGGGTGCCGCCAACATGATCAAGAAGGCGCACCCATAGCGCGGACCCACCAGATCGCAGATGGCTCCCATCGCCAACCGAGAGAAAATGGAACCCGACACCGATGCGATGCCCGCATTTCCGATGTCTCGCTTCGTGAGGTCCAGGTTGTCTCTTATCACAGGCAGCAGTGGCGCCGCTGCAAACGTTGACACGAAGCACACGCAGAAAGACAGCCACGACAGGTGAAAAGTTCTCATGTGCGGATTCGCAAACGACAGCAGCTTCAAATCCGTGGCCTTGTGCTCCGAGTCCACCGGCAGTTTGAACTTCTTCTCACTTAAATTGGAGTTGCTCTCGTCTTGTGTGCAACTAGCCACAGAAAACACAGAGGTGGGCGCTCTCCCGGGAGACGCCTCTATGTCTGCCATCGTTTTCGATCAATGCAAATTTCGACAGGCTTAAAAGGCCTAGCAACCCCAACCCCACGTTCAAATTCAGTTGTAGCAGCTAATCTACTTGCTATTTTCTATAAGGAAAACCGAGCGAATAAGATGGATAGCAACTAAGGGCAGAGCCCTTTCCTTTAAAGACCTTGTCAGATGTTGAATTTAAAAAACGTGAGCTGGCAGTAGCGTCAGCACAAATGGCTCTCTAGTAAACCCAATGTCCGCTCTTTAGAAGAAGATGAATAGCCACGCCGCGTACGAATAGATGAACGACCCTTGGGGTTTAGACGAGATCTTAGCCACGGGTCGGTTGGATGTAATAATGGGCCGCTTGCAAATGCTGCTGCCATATATAATTTCGTCCGCCTCATTGAGAATAGCTTGCTCGTTGGTCAACCTATCAACTATATTATAAATTTGCATTGTTTTACTTCCTCGACACCTTATTGCCAGTCCAAAAGACGAATGAGTTTTATAAGGCAGCCTACCCTCGTGCATAATATAATAAAATTGCCTCAAAGTTGCAAACCTTAATTTGAAAATGGCTTAAGATTTATCATTATTATCTTATTATTATTTTTCTTTAAATGATGGGATAGATTCTATGACGGAAGAAAAGCTACTATCCTTTATATATAAAACAATTGATCGCATTTGTCATAATGGAGTAACTTGGAGTTGGTTGGCATTTATTATATTTTATAAATTTCTAATGGCATCTTTTGGTGTCATTTCTATTAAAATATTATACTTATTACTAATTAAACTATCTAAACCATGAAAGATAGTTTTTTAATTTTGTTTTCTATCAAATATATTTTTTATCAAAGTGTTATATTTATGCAATGAGGTCTTTGTCATCATTTTGTATATCAAATATATTCTTCTTCAAAGTATTATATTTATACAATCAAGTCCTTGTTATGATTTAGTTTAAGATTTTGTTCTCTATCAAAGTTTTATATTTATGCAATAAGATCTTTGTTATTATTTTATTTAAGAGATAAAATCTTACTTATCAAATGACTTTTTAAAATTTAAAATTTGAATTTCATTAATATGAAGATCAACACTGTGATTGCCTAAGATTTTTGCTACCTAATTTCCTTCTCGTTAAATATACCAACATTTCCAAAATATTGCCTCCAATAATAGATGATGAACATCAACAATAATATTATTTATATCTAATCGCCAATGCTAGAATGTGACACGAACTTGAAGAAAATACAAAATTATATTATTTTCATCCTATCAATCTTAGATTTGTAAATGCATATAATGTATGTCTTGTAGATGTCTCAATAGACTCTTGGTTCTTCACCTTTATCTATAACGTTTTAGCTTCTTTCAACCTCCCGTAAGGTGTAATTGCTCAACTTCTCTCAATCTCTCATGAGGTGCAATAATATAATCTTACATCCCCTAAGGTATAATAATTACATCATCAAATAATGTAAGGAGTACCTAACATACCCCCTATCATATTATTTGGTATGGCAAATATTTCAATGTGTCAATCATAGACAAAAGTCCACCTTTTACAAAAATTACTACCCATTAAAATGAAATTGTGGTTTATATTTGACTTTGGCTCTAGCTCTAGCTTGGGTAATCACCTTTGAGTCTACCTTTGGGTCATAACCTTTAGGTATACCTCTAGGTCATCCTTTTCGAGCATATCTTAGGTCAAATCTATGAATTTTGATGTAGAAGTCATGCAACTAAAGAATCCCCAGATTGCATAGCTCCATGGAAAAAATGTGGTATGTTTCAACCATTAAACTTTGTCTTATCATTTATTTTATCTAAGGATAAAATCTTCTCTTGTAAAATCTATTCAACATTTCTTTCACTCCATCCCATTCTATCACATTCATCCATCAATAGTCCACATGCATTTAGTTGGGCATTTTATCTTTGTGCCTCTAATAATTTTGAGAGTAATTATTATCTTCACAAATCTCACAAGTATATAGATTCCAACACCTATTTGTCATATTTTAAGATTGTCCACAACGACTACAATAATTTATTCTAAGAGTTACATTTTATGCATGGTTTTTTCTTTTTACAAACTTGGTCTCACCACTTTCTATTGGAACATACTAACTAAGTCCTTCATTCTTTGGCCTTATATTTGGTTCTATGGATTTTCTCATATCTTACGCATTCCTTATCAATCCTATGCAATTATAACTCATTATTTTCATTAGTTTTGAGCCAATTCCTTTAGTGTGCTTTTCAAAAAATGTAGTTTTTTCATCAACGTGTCCTTTAGCAACATGATATTTATCATGACCAACACAATCAATGAGATCGAGCATAATATCATGATGCTCATCTTAAACAAAAACCTTACTATAATCAACAATGTTTAAATATTTAATATCATAAGCAAAATTTATCCTATAAATAAGGTCACTTGTATTACAACATGTATTTGCAACTATAGAATTCGAATCAAAATATGTTCTTATAACAAGGTTTCTCCTGTTACAATGAATTTTTTCTAGCATGGGATCCAAACTGCTTGTATCTCAACAAGCATCTACCATCATAGACTTGAAATTTATTTCTTTTACTTTTTATGCTTGACTATATCAATATTTATTAATGCTATGTATACTATCCTCGCAAAATCTATAGAAAATATAACACTATTTTCTAGAATATCTTCACAAACATCATCCTCTTTGATAATCTATTCTAGACAACATCTAAGTGTTAAGAATTATCCATCTCCATAAATATTTTACCCTTCTTAAAAATAAATAGTTTTATATGGTGTCACACACTTTTAAACTTCAACTTGCTTCTCTCCATATTCACTAGCTTCTTGGAAATAAAGATCACACTTTTGAACTTCTACTTGCTTCTTAGCTTATTTCTTATTTTCCATTTACATTTTTTCAAATGACATGGATGCTTCTTCTTGTAATATTTACAATATTTATCTTCAACAAAATAGTGATGTTTCCTTATATCTTACAAATGGTTCCCCTTTCTATATACCACCACTTCAATATATTGATCCTTTTTTATATACCATATCTTTTATATACCATCAGTAGATGAAAGAAGATGGTCCTCTTTATATACATAATTGAGCATGAAAGAGACCTTAAGGTATCTAAAATTAGAAAAATATATGGTACCAATGTAGTATAGAAGGGAATTTACCCTATCTATAATACCTACTAAAATAAAGTCCTTATTGTAACCAAATTATTTTTCAACATTTATAAATACAAATTTGTAGGGGTAAGTCACTTCCATCTAGAAAAGGTAAGTCACTTCCACCTATCGAGACCTCCTCTATCCAAAGCCCATTTTAGGACCTCATCCTAACCATATTATGTAATTAACCACTTCATAACATGGGGAAACTATCTTAATAATATTATGTAATGTGTATGTGATGTTTGAGGCACCTAGACAAGTGGGGTCTGTAGTGATTTCTTACTAGTAGCTTGCACTTGAGGTAAATTTTTTATTATAGGAAATCAAAATTTTATGAAGACTATGAGCTAAGGAGATAGTATTTTCACCCCTAAATTGTTGGTAATTTAATCCAACTTTAGATGGTCGGCAAACTTAGTCGGCAGGAGTGAACGGTAGACTTGGTCGGCAGGAGTGGACAATAGGCGGCAAAGGATTGAAGCAAAAATTCAATTTTAATTATCTTGAAGAACACAAGCTTATACTAAGAGGGGGGTGACAAATATAAGACCACTTTTTGTTTTTTTTTCAATTCAATATTATGTAGTGTATAGATAGCAGTATCAATAGTAGTAATAAAGCAATACACAAAACACCATACACAATAGAGACACCACAATTTACGTGGTTCACCCAATGTGGGCTACTCCATAGAGAAATTTTTTTACTAAAACTTTCTCAATCAATTTCTTTGGGAATCCTTCCCAATTATAATGTTTATGGATATCTATCCAAAGGATATGTTGATCACCTAATTTCAACTTTGTGGTTCTCTTCCATAGGATAACTCTTTCTTCTTCTGCTCTGGCTAGTGATCTTCTAGAAGACTTTTTCTCTCTACTACACTGACTAGTGGATCTCTCTTCACTTGAAGACTCTTCACTCAGATTTGTATTCAATTATGGTGGCTACTGGATCTCTATCCACTGAGACTTTGTCCTCTGTACTCTATCACCTCTAAATATATATCAATAGGGTCACTTAGAACCTACTCATTAGGCTCACTCAAAACCCACTCAACAAGATCACATAAAACTTATCCAAATATGCTCAACAAGCTCACATAAAACTTGTCCAAATCTTCTCAACAAGCTCACACAGAACTTGTCAAATCTGCTCAACAAGCTCACATAAAACTTGTCCAAATATGCTCAACAATATCACACATAACTTGTCCAAATATGCTCAACAAGCTCACACAAAACTTGTCCAAATATGCTCAAGCAAGATCACCAAGAACTTGCCCAAATCTGCACTAGCAAGCTCACCAAGAACTTGCCCAAATTTGCACTAGCAAGCTCACCAAGAACTTGCCCAAATATACACTAGCAAGCTCACCAAGAACTTTCCCAAAACTGCTCTAGCAAGCTCACCAAGAACTTGCTCAATAATTCAATATCATAGAAGCATAAAGAGAATTGTTAGAGACTCAATATGTTCTTATACTCAAATCAATATTATATAAGCATAAAGATAATTGTTAGAGACTCATTATGTTCTATACTCAAATATCAATCTCAACTCAAATCAATATTATAGAATCATAAAGAGAATTTTTAGAGACTCAATATGTTCTATCCTTAAATCTCAATCTCAACTCAAATCCAGTATATAGAATAGTTTGTTTCATGGAACTTGAACAACCACTTCACACAATCACTTGACTAGGCTGTAACAACTCTTCTCAACTACCTACCACAAGAACAACTCTTTCTTACAAACCCTAGTCCAAGAATGTATCAACCAACTCAAATGTTTCCAACAATGTTCAACCACAAATCTTACATAACAATGATACTCATGTTTTTTTCAAGTTCAAGTTTCTTGCATAACCAGTGGGCTTCAACAACAATGCTAATAAAACACTCTTCACATAACAATGATACTCATGTTATTATCAAAGACTATCTTAGGTTTTTCACACTACTAATGGCTTCGACAACAATACTTATAAAACGAGGTTTAATAGCAACTCTCAACCTAGAAAACCTTGAAGCATTCAACCAACTACTTTCGAAAATGAAACTAAAATTAATCATTTTCTCTCCAATGATATTACAGAAATCAACCACCATAAAAAATCAATAGAAGAATGTGCCCATACCTTTTATGAAGAAGAATAAGCCTTTTGGTTGTCCACAAAATCTGTCTCACTCAACACATTTTATTTTTCAACTTTCAACAAGGGTTAGAGATCTTCATTAATAACACAACAATAACATCCAAATAATACCTTATTACTCCTACTCAATAACATACACCATGTCACTTCATAAATGAATTGATCTCTTTTGAAAAAGAACAAAGCAACCTTCACTTTTGAACCTCTTTATAAAATCAGAAATATCTCTTTACACACACCTTATTTCTCCCTCTAAGCAAGTTAATCAAATAGACCTCGAAATAAGCTTTCCAATGATACATAATATGATATTATTTCAAAAATTAAATCACCAAAAATCTCTCCTTTTTTAAACATGCATCATAACCCTTATTCCTCCTAGGGCAACTTCAGAGAAATCACAAAAAAACTCTCCTTTTTTAAACATGCATCATAACCCTTATTCCTCCTAGGGCAACTTCAGAGAAATAAAATATATCTAAAAATTATTAACTTGCCTTTGTCCCTAATAGGATTCAATATTGTGACCTTCCTTGCTTAGCGCCTTAACCACAATCAACTTGTCATTGTGCCACATGCCCTCATGTGATCAAAAGGAGCACACAACAAAAGCTTATGCCACGAATATCTGCACCATTTGAAAACAAAACACACTTCACGTGTTTCAACATAGCAAAACACCTTCGGCAATAATTGAACGTTGGACCTCCTCCTTCACACACAGTGTATGAACCACTAGGCCAAGGATACCTATAAATTTGACCTTACTCCACAATAGTCTCTTCAACGAATGTGAAAATTGTAAGCCTTTTAAAACTTTTTTCACACACACTTCGACACACGATGCATAGGCTCTTTTACCATTCGAATCCAAATATCAAATCGAGTGCTTAGGAAAATAAATCAAAAATTTGGGCATATATATATGTCCTCCTCCTTTCCTTTGACGTCGACGCTATAATTTAAATATTAGTTTTATGCCTTTTCCTTTTTTTTATGTCGGCGCTATAAATTAAATTTTAATTTAAATTTTAAATTATTTAAAAATTAAACTTAAATATTTAAAATTAAATATCTCCATCACCAGGGCACCCTTTTCGATGAAACGAAAATCCAAACTGGGTTTAAAGAAAAACCCATTTTAAATCTGCCATCCATGGTTTTAAATAAAACCTTTTATTTTGCCTACCTTGGTTTTCACAAAAACCTTGTATATATTTATGCTCTCAAAAATATCATAAATTCTTATTCATAAAAATGCTTTGGCCACAAAAACTGAATGTGATCCATGTAACATAAATAATCCATGTGACATCAATGACAACATAAAATCACTCAAATTTCCAACAATATCTCCCTTTGTCATTGATGGCAACACCTCTATTTTAAATCACCACAATCACTTTAAAAACCATCTATGAGAATCAAAGTTGCTCCTCTTGATTAAATACTCTCTATGGAGGATGCTCCCCCTAACTCAATGCTCTCTGTGGATGTTTCTCCCCCTAACTCAATGCTCTCTGTGGATGTTTCTCCCCCTAACTCAATGCTCTACCCCTTACTCAAATCTCTCCTCCTTTGAAATCAATGGCAAAAGGGACACCTATGGGGCTAAAAGATATGACTCTTAAGCTTAGCCCCCTCACCACATTCTCTATTGAAGTGATTAATTTTGGGGTGGAAGTACATTTAATACCATATTACATTGTTTCTTTTTGCTATCAACTTTCTTCCATATTTTTCTGATATCCTTCTCTTGATGAATTACTTGATATACTTGTCTTGAACCTATTTGATCTTCTTTCCTTGAAATTGCTTGACCTTCTTGTCTTGAACTTGTTTGGAATTGAGTCCTACACCATTTTTCAATATATCCAAATTTATTGCAATTAAAACACTTGATATCGTAGCCTTTGGATGACACCTATATCCTAAATTATTTCTTGAAATAATTTCCATATCCATTCCTTTCTTCAACCCTATATTATGAAGTTCTATTTTCATGACCATTATGACCATGACTTCTGATTTGTGTAGCTCTAAAACCAAAACCATGTTGCTCATTTTCTTTGCATTGAGAAGCTCTGTGATCAATCCTATCGCATAAGAATCAATGTTCCTAAAAACCATACCTTCTTCCTTTGAAGTTTATTCTAGAAAAATAAAACTTATTTTATCCATGGATCCTACAGTGTATAGCCCTGTGTCCAAATCTATTACAAGAAAAACAATGTCCTTGAAAAGTCCTTTGTTCATGTCTTGGTTCCTCATACCTTTATTGATCATTATCCTTGTAATCATCTTTTACTTGTGCATTGTATCCTTGAATGTTATTTGTAGCATCTAAATCCTCTTCATTTATTTCTTCCTTGCTTTCCTTTTTAAGAATTTCATTTCCTTTTGAACTTGATTCACCTATCTCAAAAATAGATCCAAATTGGATGTTTGGAGCCATAGAAACTTTGGAACTTTCTTCATAAATATTAGGTGCTTCCTTTCTTTCATATTTTAGAACTTCCTTTCCATTTGAGTGTGATTCCCCAAACCTAAAATATGATACATTTGGTGCTTTGTAACCTTCCTCTTATTTCTCTTCATTTGTGTCAAATAGTAAATTGGCACACATCTCTATAGCCTTTGAAATGCAAGTATCCATTTCTTCCACTTTATTTTCTTTGGGGACCGGTTCTTCCTTATATATTTCTAGAACAAAGCCTCCTAATATATATAGAGGTCCTTGTGTGTTTGTTTTTTATTTCCCTTCTTCATAACCAAGCCCTATATTTATAAATGGATCCTTTTGTAAACTCAAAACATTATCTAGAGTTTTTGAATTACTTTGACATAGTGCTAACTCTTTTAGGTAGGTCCCCAAACATTTCTGATCTTCTTCTTCTAACCAATTACATTTTTTCTTCTTCTTGTTCAATTGCTCAAAAATAGTGATGCCAAACTCTTTTGTTTCTTGAGGCTCTTTCTCCAAATATTGAATGTGTTGGTTAAGCATTATGTTGACCTTTTCATTTTCATGAACCTTATTTTCAAACCTTTTGATTTTCCTTTACAATATCCTAATTTTATTTTATTTTTTTATGGATTCATCTTCTTCATCATCACTATTGTTGAAATTACCACTAGAACTGCAGCTAGAACTATTACAGGAACTACTACTTCCATTTTCAATAAATAAAATTTTCTTGTTGCAATTATTGTAGTACATGCAATCATTATCTAAATACCCAAAATATCTATATATAAAGCATTTTAGTATTCTTAGACCCTTTTTGTACATATTTACTTGCTCAATGGCTATAGCAAGCTCTTTATGTATTTCTTCGATAGATGTATCCTCTTCTTTAACTTCAATACCTAGGAATAGGTTTTCTTACCTTTATTCACTTATTCAAAAGAATGTACATTCTTCTTCATCTTACTGGTCTTCATTGTTGTGAACTGAACCATCACTTGCTTCTTCAATGTAGAAAGTTTTCTTTGTCTTACAAAAAAATTTCTTCTTCTCATACCTTTTTTGCTTGCATCTGTCATCTTTGTCATGTTTATGGTTTCCATATTATTTTCTTCTGTGACCCTATTTTTCATCATCACTATTTTATTCATGTGGAAACTTGTATGCATAGTGACCAAAATAACCACACTTGTAGCATCTGACTTTCTTCATATCCCTGTAATTTCTTAAGTCCTTTTTCATTTTGATGAAGTTAGCTTCCTCATTATTATCTAAATATCTATGTGTCTCTAGAAATTGACATTTATTTTTATTTGAAGCCTTGAATGCAGTTTATTTTATTGAAACCTGATGCTTACTTCTCCTCATCTCATAAGTTGTGAGTATTCCTTGTAGTTCTTCCATTGTTAGCTTATTAATATCCATTGTTTATTCTGAAACCTTTGCATCATACTTCATGGGAAGTGATCTCAAAAAATTTTGAGTAACATTTGATTCTTTCATATCAAATCCTAGACCTCTCATGGTGTTAGAAATATCATCAAATCAAAATAAAAACTATGCAATATCTTCATAATCTTCCATTTTCAATTCCTCAAATATTTTTCTATGAGTTTGTAGTTTTGCTAAATTTACCTTGGAATCTCCCTCATAGGTATTCCTCAACTTGGTCCACATTTCATTTGCTTAATTACATACCATGACCTTTGTAAAATTTGTCTCACATATCCCACTCAGAATACAATTCATTGCCATTGCATTGATCTCAACCAATTTCCTAGTAGTCTTATCTGCCTCGAGATCACCTTCAACCTTATACTTTTTTGCAACCATCTGTCATACCTCATATCCTTGTGATATCAAGTAGTTCTTCATTATCATGCTCTAGAAAGCATAATTGTTACCGTCAAACATTGGAGCCTTATTTTTAGATGATCGCATCTGTAAAATCATTTGTGTTCTTGTAGAATCTTTCCTCAAGACGTTAGCCTTTTCTAAGGAACCCACTCTAATACCAATTGAAGAACACAATATTACACTGAGAGGAGGAGGTGAATAGTATAAGACCACTTTTTACTTTTCTTTTCAATTCAATATTATGCAGTGTATAGATAATAGTATCAATAGTAGTAATAAAGCAATGAATAAAATAGCATACACAATAGAGACACCATAGTTTATGTGGTTCATCCAATGTGGGCTACTCCACAAAGAAAATATTTTACTAAATGTCAATCAATTTATTTGGGAATCCTTCCCAATTACAAATTTTATGGATCTCTGTCCAAAGAATATTTTGATCCCCTAATCTCAAGTTCGTGGATCTCTTCCATAGGAGAAGTCTTTCCCCTTATGATATAGCTAGTGATCTTCTAGAAGACTCTATATCTTTGTTGCACTGAGTGGTGGATCTCTCTCCACTTGAAGACTCCTCACTCAGATTTGTCTTCAATTATGCTGGATTCTAGTTCTCTATCCACTGAGATTCTATCCTCTGTACTCTATCACCTCCAAATATTTGTCAATAGGCTCATTCAGAACCTGCTCAATAGGCTCACTAAGAACCTTCTCAAAAAACTCACACAAAACTTGTCCAAATCTACTCAACAATCTCACATAGAACTTGTCCAAATCTTCTCAATAAGCTCACACAAAATTTGTCAAATCTGCTCAACAAGCTCACACAGAACTTGTCCAAATCTGCTCAACAAGCTTACATGGAACTTGTCCAAATTTTCTTAAGAAATATCACCAAGAACTTTTCGAAATATGCACTAGCAAGCTCACCAATAACTTTCCCAAATCTACACTAGCAAGATCACCAAGAACTTGCCCAAATATGTACTAGCAAGATCACCAAGATCTTACCCAAAACTCCTCTAGCAAGCTCACCAAGAACTTGCTCAATAATTCAATCTCATAGAAGCATGAAGAGAATTGTTAGAGACTCCATATGTTCTTATACTTAAATCCAATCTCAACTCAAATCAATATTATAGAAGCATAAAGAGAATTTTTAGAGACTCAATATGTTCTATCCCCAAATCTCAATCTCAACTCAAATCAATCTTATAGAAGCATAAAGATAATTTTTAGAGACTTAATATGTTGTATCCTTCAATATAAATCTCAACTCAAATCCAGAATATAGAATAGCTTTTTTTATGGAACTTGAACAACCACTTCACACAATCACTTGACTAGGCTCAAAAAAATCTTCTCAATCAACTACCACAAGGAACAAATCTTTCTTGCAAACCCTTGTCCAAGCATGTATCAACCAACTCAAATGTTTCCAACAATGCTCAACCACAAATCTCACATAATAATGATACTCATGTTTTTGTCAAGTTAAAGTTCTTTGCATAATCAATGGGCTTCAAAAACAATGCTAATAAAACATTCTTTACATAACAATGATACTCATGTTCTTCTCAAACCCTATCTTAGGTTTTTCACACTACTAATGGATTCAACAACAATACTTATAAAACAAGGTTTAATAGCAACTCTCAACCCAAAAAACCTTGAAGCATTCAACCAACTACTTTTGAAAAGGAAACCATAATTAATCCTTTTCTCTCCAATGATATTTCAGAAATCAACCACCATAAACAATCAATAGGAGAATGTGCCCATACCTTTTATGAAGAAGAAGAAGCCTTTTGGTTGTCCGCAAAATCTGTCTCACTCAAAACACTTTCTTTTTCAACTTTCAACAAGGGTTAGATATCTTGATTAATAACACAACAATAACATCAAAATAACACCTTATTACTCCTACAAAATAACATACACCATGTCACTTTATAAATGAGTTGATCTCTTTTGAAAAAGAACAAAGCAACCTTCACTTTTGAACCTCTTTACAAAATCAGAAATATCTCTTTACACACACCTTATTTCTCCCTCTAAGCAAGTTAATCAAATAGCCCTCGGAATAATATTTCCAACGATATATAATATGATATACTTTCAAAAATTAAATCACCAAAAATCTCTCCTTTTTTAAACATGCATCATAACCCTTATTCCTCCTAGGGCAAATTTAGAAAAATAAAATATATCTAAAATTTGTTAACTTGCCTCTATCCCTGACAAGATTCAATATTGTGACCTTCCGTGATTAGCACCTTAACCACAACAAACCTGTCATTAGGCCACATGCTCTCACTTTCTCAAAAGGAGCACACAACAAAACCTTATGCTGTGAATATCTATGCCCTTCGAAAACAAAATGCCCTTCACCCGTTTCAACACGGTAAAACACCTCTAGGAAGAATCGAATGCAGGACATCCTACTTCACACACAGTGCATGAACCACTAGGTAAAGAAGACCTATATGTTTGGCCTTACTCCACAATAGTCTCTTCAACGAATGCGAAAGTCCTAAGCCTTTTAAAACACTTTTCACACACACTTCGACACATGATGTGCAGGCTCTTTTACCATTTGAATCCAAATATCAAATCGAGCGCTTAGGAAAATAAATAAAAACTTTGGGCATATACATATATATATATATATATCCTCATCCTTCCATTTGACATTGGTGCTATAATTTAAATATTAGTTTTATGCCTTTTCCTTTCTTTGACGTCGACTCTATAAATTAAATTTTAATTTAAATTTTAAATAATTTAAAATTTAAAATTAAATATCTCCATCATCGGGGCACCTTTTTCGATGAAACAAAAAGCCAACCTAGGTTTTAAGAAAAACCCATTTCAAATCTGCCATCCATGGTTTTAAATAAAACCTTTTATTTTGCCTGCCTTGGTTTTCACAAAAACCCTATATATATCCATGCTCTCCAAAATATCATAAATGCTTATATATGAAATGCTTTGGCCACCAAAACTCATGTTATCCATGTGACATCAATGACAATGTAAAATCACTCAAATTTCCAATATATCCTACTCTCTCCTTAAACCTCTCCCCTAACTTCTCTCGCACAATATCTAAGTTGTTATTTTCCAATGTATATAAGCATTGTATTTCAATTATTTTGGTTAATGAGAATTACGGTTCACACTTTGGTATCAGAGTAGGTGAGGTCGAGGGCTCACGAGTTGGCTATGAGGGCCCATAGGTAGGCATGTATCTTGAGGTCAAGGAGTGGAACCCTAGCGTGGATCCTGAGGTAGGCAAACTGGATAGGGAATCGAATCCTGAGTAGCTGATGTGGCGGTGAGCTGGCATGGATCCTAAGGTAAGGCACAAATAGTATAGCTGAGGATGAAACCATGTGGTGGACCCAGAGGTGAACATGTGGTGACAAGCCACAGGTCGAGAGGTGGACACGTGGCAGATATGAACATCAGACCTATTCTGACTGGACTGACATAGGACACGTGGCAAGCTGAGAAGGACACATGACACACTGACACAATAGGGGTATAGGTGATGAGGCAGGAGAGCTAATGAAGTAGAAGGGTGATGTGGCAAAGGGTTATAGGTAGAAGTCTATGATAAAATTAGGTCTTTGATTTCCTTAAGGTAATCAAGATTCGTTGTGCGTATTGAGGGTTTTAAACACCTTCTAATGCACACTCCGGATAAATGTGGGATAAACATCCCAAAATTTGAAAATTAAAAATAAATGTGTCATCATCTATAATGTGAAGGCTATTTTGTTTGACTTCACATTATGTTCTATAGCCCTACTGGCTCAAGGAGCCAGCCAGAAGTCTTCACCCTTCGATCAGTCGTGAGTTTGAGTCATAAAATGGTAACAACAATAGTTTTTTAATTTTTTTTTAATTCAAGTTGTGACCTAAGTTTTAAAGGGAATGTCTTTCCCTTAGCTCACTGATGATGAGCTATTGTGGCTGGACAGAGGCCATGAGATAAAATCTAGAAAAAATAAGGTCACGGGTTCAAAACCCTCTGACCTGGAAAATGTTTTTTTCTCCTATGCAAAATATAATTTTTTTTATTAAGTTAATTAATAATTTAATTAGAATATTAATTAAAAAATTATTTGTTAAGGTTTTTTAATTAATATTTAGTTTTATTATTAATTAATATTATTAATAAAATTAGTTTTTTTTATTTTTGCATCATTTAAAAAAAAAAAAAGGAGAAGGACATTTCCTAAGAGGAAATTATTGTAAAATCCTGAGAGGCTTGAAAAGTGAAATTTGTGTAATAGCCTAAGAGGCTTGAAAGGTGAAATTTGTGTCATAGCCTAAGAGGCTTGAAGGGTGGAATTTTTTTTGTAATAGCCTAAGAGGCTTTAAGGGGGATAATTTTTGCATCGAAGGGTAGAATTTTGTAATCATTCATGATACGATGTACAGGCTACTATCATGCACGTTGTTCTATTTTAGTAAGAGAAAACCCCAAATATTTTGATGAAACATTTCATACATATGTATTGCATACTGTATTTAGTCAATTGCAAAATGCAGTAATAGTCCATCAAAGAAAACCGGATGCAGGATATGAGGCAGATTTAGAAGACAATTCATTTGGTAGCATATTTGAGTAGTCATAATCTGTAGGAATTGCACCACAGGAGCCAAAAAATCCTTATTTCAGTAGTAGTGACTTAGTTGAAATACTTGAGCTAGGTTCCCCAAAAATTATTCTTATCAGTGATGATGAAGATTTAGATGTTGACAACTTTATGAATCCAATGATCGAAGAACCTCAGCAAGTAGAACATGCCATAAGTGAGAGAGTAGATCAAGTTAGATTTGATTTAAATCTATAACTTTTTATTTTGAAAAGTAGAGTGCTTTGATTGTAATTGAGAAATAAAAGTGTGTTTTTAGTTTATTTCCAATAACTATGGCATCCAATTCTAATCTACCCATTCCATAATTTAATGGGTACAATTATGAGTATTGGTCCATCAAAATGAGGACCTTACTCATAGGCAAGGGACTATGGGATATAGTAGAAGAAGGTTACATAGAACCTACAGATTGGACTATGTTAAATGCAGCAGATAAGAAAACAAAGAAAGAAGCACAAAAGAGCAACTCCTCTGCTCTTTATCATCTCCAAGAAGCATTGGATAAAAGTATTTTTCCTAGAATTGCCTCTTTTGTAATTGCCCAAGATGCATGGAAATCCTTGAAAGAAGGTTTCCAAGGAAGAGATCAGGTGAAGCAAGTAAGTCTTTAGACACTGAAATGATATTTTGAGAATCTCAAAATGAATGAAGATGAGAAAGTTGGTGACTACTACATAAGATTCAAAGTAGTTGTCAACAAGATGGTAACACTTGGTGAAGAAGTCAAACCAGAAGTAGTTGTGAAGAAAGTTTTGAGAACACTTCTTCAAAAATGGAATCACATAGCCATCATCATCGAAGAATCAAAGGACCTTTCTACACTATCTTTTGATGCATTAATCGGTTCATTAATGTCACATGAAGAGATATTACAGGGATCTCCTTCAACAAGTTATGGAGGTGATGATAAAGCCTTCGCATCCAATGAGGGTGCAATAAGAGGACAAGGAAGAGGCCAAGGTAGAGGACAAAGAGGAGGTAGAGGCAGAAGGAGCCAAAGAGGAGGAAATCTCAACAGAGGTGGGAATAAAAGCAAATGCAGTAATCAAAATAGAGGTGGAAATCAAGGGTGAAATGGGAATCAAGGAAGAGGAGGTGACAAATCCAAAAAATCTTATTTCAATTATGGCAAGCTAGGTCACTTTGCTCTAGACTGTTGGTCCAAGTCTTCTCAGGGAAGCAGTAGTCAATATGGAAATTATGGTGAAGAATATGGAACATCTAATCTATTTCTTTCTTATGGGAAATCAAATCAAAATTGTAATTACACTCGGATTTTGGATACTGGTTGTTCCAACCATATGAGTGGAAAATAAGAACTCTTTGCTACAATGGTTTCCACCTATAAATCTCGAATCAAGTTGGGATATGATAAAGATTTGCAAGTTGAAGGCATTGAAGCCATGGAGGTTTCAACAAAATAAGGCATCAAAAAAGTGAATGACATCTACTACACCCCTAAACTCCAACATAATTTGCTAAGTGTTGGACAAATGACGGATAAAAATTACAAACTTGATTTTGATGAAGGCAAATGTGTAATTTTCGATAAGAACAATTGTAATAGAGTCATCACACAAGTACCTATGACCAAAATAAGGTTATTTCCCCTTAATTTTGGAGAACTAGGGGGAACTCAACTTGCAAATATTGCTATAGAAAATCCAAGTGTGCTTTGGCACTTGAGATATGGTCACTTGAATTTTGCTAGCTTGAAATTGTTAACTTCTCAAGCTATGGTGACTGGACTTCCTAAAATCAATGAACACAAGGTGGTCTGTGAAGGATGTGCTTTGGGAAAGCACTCCAGGTCCAAGTTTCAAAAAGGGCAAGCGTGGAGGGAAAAAATCCACTTCAATTAGTGCATTTAGACATTTGTGGTCCAATGCAGACAAAACGTTTGGGTAAAAATTCTTATTTTCTCACTTTTATAGATGATTTCTCTAGGATATATTGGATTTGTTCCTTGAAAACTAAATATAAATATTTTTATTGCTTCATAGATTTCAAGAATAATGTAGAGAAATAAAGTGAGTTCCATGTAAAATGTCTAAGGACATATCGAGGAGGAGAGTACTCTTCAAAGGCATTTCTGAAATATTGTAAATAATGTGGGATAAAAATACAAGTCACCACTACCTATACTCCACAAAAAAATGGTGTGGAAGAAAGAAAGAACCGCACCATTGTAGAGATGGCCAGATTGATGCCTCAAACTAAGCATATAAGTAACATGTATTGGGTCGACGCTGTCAAAACCAATGTTTACATTCTAAATAGGAGTCCTACTTCTAGTTTGTATGGGATCACTCCTTACAAGGGGTGGTATGGAAAGAATCTAAATGTAAAATATTTCAAAGTTTTTTGTTCTTTAGCATATGCACACATTCCTAATGAAAAAATAAAGAAGCTTGATCCCAAGATTCAAGCATGTATTTTTATAGGATATTGTGAGTCTACCAAAGCATATATACTCTACAATCCAAAGATGCATAAAATTATACTTTTCAGGGTTGATGATGAATCCCATGATGCAAGTTCTTCATAAATATAGTAGGTGTCACCCAAGAAAAGCAAAGGCACACCCCCTCCAAGCCCAAGTAGAAGTACTACTTCTATTACATCAACTGCTACTCCAAGTCCTTCTCCACAACGATCAGTAATTTCTTCATCTATGGATGTGGATTCTCCATCAAGAGGTAAAATAACACTACAAAATAATCCATATTTTCAAATGTTGGATAAAAAATTCTAGAAAATATACACTAGGAGTCAAGCTAGTGAAATGAATGCAGTTTTGCAAAAACTTGAAAATCTACATATGTATGGGGATGATGACTCCCAAGATCCTATGGGAGATGTAGTAAATTATGCTTTAATGTATAGTGCATAGCTAGATCTATCTAGCTATGAGAAAATTTACACTCATAATGTATGGCAGTAAGCCATGGAAGAGGAAATCACCTCTATAAAAAAGAATGATACTTGGGAGCTAGTGAAACTTCAAAAAAGAAAAAAATGTGTTGGATGTAAATTGGTCTACAAGACCAAATTCAATGTTGATGGGAGTATTGAAAGACACAATGCAAGACTTGTAACAAAAGGCTTCACTCAGAAGTATGGCATTGATTATGAGGAGACCTTTGCTCTTGTAGCTAGATAAGAAATAATCAGATCAATACTTTCCTTGGCTGCCCACAAAGGGTGGAAAATTTAGCACATGGATGTAGCAGTGCCTTTCTCAATGGGTATTTAATTGAAGAGGTTTATGTTCAACAACCTCAAGGTTTTCAAGAACAAGGTAAGTAGAACCTTGTTTATAAATTGAAAAAAGCACTTTATGGCCTCAAGCAAGCACCAAGAGCATGGTACTCTCGCATTGATGGCTATTTCAAGAAGTATGGATTCACTCGGAGAAAAATTGAACCTACTATCTACTACCTAAAGCAATTTAAATACATTCTCATAGTTTGTTTATATGTGGATGATCTCATATTTATGGGTAGTAATGATAAAATGAATATGGAGTTCAAACACTCCATGATGAAATAATTTGAGATGAAAGATTTGGGCTTATTGCATTACTTCCTAGGCATGGAATTTTATCAAAAAAATAGAGGGATATTCATATTTCAACACAAGTATGATCAATATATGATCAAGAAATTTTCCATGGAGCATTACAAATCAGTTGCAACTCCAATGGGTCATGGGATCCAATTGAGAAAATATGATGGAGCACCAAAGGTTGACATGACCACTTACAAAAGCATGGTTGGGAGTTTGATGTTTCTCACCAACACAAGACCTGATATTTAGTATGTTGTTTCTCTTGTTTCAAGGTTCATGGTTGATCCACCTGAGCTGCATTTTAAAGCAACTAAAATAATTCTAAGATATGTAAAGGGTACATTGGATTTTGGAATCCATTACCACAAATGTAATCCTGTCAAGTTAGTTGGATTCAGTGATAGTGATTGGGGCAGTAATATAGATGATAGAAAATCTACATTAGGGAACTATTTTAGTCTAGGGTCATGACTAATTACATGGAGTTCCAAAAAGCAGACTGTTGTAGCATTGTCATATCCTAAGGCTGAGTACATATGAAATATTGATATTGGAAAGCGATGATATATTTGATTCATTGAAATGAGTACATATATATAGGCATGAGATTATGACAAGTGTCATGATCTCCACAACCATACATGGGTCAATCCATGTAACATGAATAAGATAAATTATGCATAACACAAAGTACACATTAAAATATTCTAACATGCAAAACTTGTTGAGTAGATGAAAGAAAACTCTCATTAGATGAAGCGATAAGGAAACAAAATTGAAGAAGTATTTTCCATATGAAGCAACTCCAATATTGAAATTTTTGTGATCTCTAACTAAGATCCAACAACAAATTTATGAATAGTCTATGGGAAGACCTTGGGTTTTAAAATAAATGAGGGTTATATTAAAAATATTTGAGCTACAACATACTATTGCATCAAGTCAAAGTGCATGGAATTATAGCAAAGGTAGGTGAATTGAATTAATGTGTCCTTACATGGGAAGATAAATACCACCTACTATATGATATATTAATTAAGTCCATCAGATGTTCATTTAAAATAAGTATGGTGATGACAATCCAAAATCTGACAACCGTTATGACCAAGGATACCTCATTTAATTTGTAGGACCCTTAGAAGATGTAGCTAAAATTTTTAGATCTACCTATAGATAAATTTTAGACAAGCCATTTATGGTTCTTCTTTTGACCCATTTCTATATGTGTGTATGTGTTTGTATTATTTTATCTATTTTAGGATTTTCTTGGATACATGTTTGTGGGAGGTCTACATAAATTCTTTGCATTTGTCAATCTATGGTTATATTCTAACCCATTGCTTGATACATGGATATGTTGGTAGATTTCATTAGTGCTTAATTGTTTCAAGGAGATAAAATGTTCATTATTGGCACATAATATTTAGACCTAATATGTGGGGAGATCTTAACAGATCTTTTGGTATATTGCAACAATTTTCTTTTTGTTGAGTTGTTTTATTTTTCTCTTACATCTATTTTCCTCTACTTGAGTTAAAATGCACCTAAAATATCACATCCTAACAAGGATACAACCTTGTAAATAACTCCTAGATGCCCTTAGTTGATCTTAACCCCATGGTCTTTATTATAGCCCTATTGTGTCATTCCATATAAGGTATGATTGTTCTAATCGGGACAATCAAATATGACAATTGTTTAATGGAATACCTTATGGTACCCCAATGACATATCATTAGTCCCATAGTCACAACAATAAGTTAGGCTTAGTCTTGGTGGTCGTTCATACCTACTTCTACTTGTTGAAATACTTTTTCAATCACTTTGTGACTCTGCTTAATCATGTGTCACAACAACATTTAAAAAATCTACTTGAATAATTTAATTTATTATTAATTTTAAAAAATCTATAAACTATTGGTGGGTGATGTTATAAATGTTAATAATAGCCTTAAGTCCACTTATTAGCCCATATTTCTAGTCTTTCTTCAAGTCCATTTACAATACCTCTACCATTATAATGAATAGATATGATGATAGAGGATCTCTCTATATAAGACCTCTCTTGGATTTAAATGGTTATATCACTAGAAAATTGAGCAACATTGAATATGATATCATAGAGACACAAATTTTAAGCCATTTGACTCATTTCATCCCAAATCCAAACTTTTCTAATACTAAAAATAAAAATTCTATTTAACATTATCATATGTTTTATTCATATCAAGTTTTAAGATCATTAATATATCTTTTCTAGAATCTAATTAATACATTGCTTCATGAGATACTATAATCCCATCCTAAATTTATCTCCCTTTTAAAAATCCTCCTTGTTATTCTAAAATATTTTTTATAACAGTGGTCTTAACCAATTTTTCATCACTTTGAATATTATCTTATATGCCATATTTGTTGGCAATTTTGGGTACTTTGGGTACATTGCCTTTGCTCAAATGTATAAGTTGTCATTGATGTCAAAAGGCATTTTTGTGTTGATATCGAAAGAGTGTGATGTCAAGAATATCTTGAGAAGCTTCATTATGTTAAAGGGTTTTTATTAAAACCATGGTGACAAGGCTAAAGGTTTTTCTTAAAACCATTTGGACTCATTAAGGGTTTTTATTAAAACCAAGCTTAACTTAATGCAAAGGTTCATGTTTATTATTAATAATTAAATTAACTCAAACCTTTGTCAAAGGTCCAAGTTTAATTTATTATTAATAAAATAATAATAATTATTATTTTAATTATTATTAAAGGGTCTTTCAACCCTTAAGCGACGAAAGAAACAAGAATTATTTCGCCGATATGTTGCCATCATTGGAGGAGCGCCGACGTCAAACAATTAAGGAAAATTGGCTATATAAGTTGGCATGATTTTCAAAAGTGAGCACCTCCGATTAATGTTGATATCTGCGATTTGTGGCTACTTTGTTTTAGTTTGATTTGCGCTTGGCATCTACGATTTGTAGTTGCTCTGTTTCGTTCGATTTGCGCTTGGCGTCTACGATTTGCATTTGTTCTATTTCCTTCGAACAACGCTTTGTGTCTTTGAGTTGAGCTTGCTCTGTGTTTTCGAATCTTTGATTGATGTCTTTGAAATCATGCTTATTCTGTGTCTTGGAGACTGTGCTCGACAAAATCGGATTTGAGCTTGGGTTGTATCCTTACCTTTTTGCTTGACGACGGTGGATTGTTTGCATGCGGTTTGTGGAAGACGTTTACATTTTCCATATTCTTGTTGTCAAAGGAAGATAAAAGAGAGGGTACTGGTGTATTACATCATTGTGCACTTGTGACCCAACGGCGATGGCATTTAAGCAAAAGCGCTAGAAGGCAGAGGTGCCGCGTTCGATTCTCTTCGTTGGATTTTCTTTTGGTCGCGGTGTGCAAAGGATGGTGGCTATGAATGCGCGGGAGGTATAAGGTTAAGGTATCATATTTGTTTTTGACATTGTTTATTGATGTTTAATGTTCATGTGGAGTAATAAGGTGTAAAGAGGTTTTACTTTGTATGTTATTGTACTTTGGTGGTTTTTACCAAGTTGGAGAAATAAGGTGTTATATTTGGATCTTTATTATTGTGTATTATTGTATATTTGCTAACTCTAATTAGTGGGAAATTGAGAGTTAGTGTTGTGATAGATTTTGAGTTCTCCTTCTTCTTCAAAGTAACGGTATGGTCAACTTCTTCCATGTATGTTATTTATGGTATATTTTCTAAAATTGAGTTTGGAGTGAAATGGTTGTCTACTAAGTATTTTTGGTGTAAATCTTATTTTCTGGATATTGAAGATTGGTTATTCATTTAAGTCATTGATGAATTTTTGGGTGAATGCATAGTTCTGGTTGAGTAAGAGAAAGCATTTTTGTACTAGGGTTTATGTTAGTAAGTCTTGCTACTTGCATTGATATGATGAAACCCTAGTTGTTGGTAAAAAGAATATAAGTATCATTGTTATATGAGATATTGCATGGTTGGAAATTGTTGGGTTGTGTTTCATATTCTTGAGAAAAGCATACTACATCTATCTTATTCTTTTGAGATTGATATTGAGTTGAGATTGAGATTGGGAGTTAAGTATAGAACATATTGGGTCTCTAACAATTCTCTTTATGTTTCTATGAGATTTGAGATTGAGATTGGGAGTTAAGTATAGAACATATTGAGTCTCTAACAATTCTCTTTATGCTTCTATGAGGTTTATGAATCACATTGGGTCTCTAACAATTCTCTTTCTGGGTTCATGCTAAGCAGGTTTTTCTTGGTGAGCTTTTTGAGGTTTTGGACAGGTTCCAGTGGGGACTTGTGAGTAGGTTTTGGACAGGTTCTAGTGGGGACTTGTGAGCAGGTTGTGGACAAGTTCGGTGGGGACTTGTGAGCAGATTTGGATAGGTCCTAGCAGAGGACTTGTGAGGTAAGTTTTTGAGAGTTCTATTAGAGAACTTGAGGACATAGGTACATTGGTTCTTTGAGAAAAACCTGAGGATAGATTTGGCAAGTCTTTGAGAAGGCTTGTGTGTAGAGGATTGATTTGTTCAAATAGTTGGACAGATCTGATAGACAGAGGAAGACTTATACTAGACTGACTGACTGTGTTTGGTATAGGTAGCTGAGCTATTGTGGATGTGATCATAGAAGGCAGAGGTCTCTTAGGCTAAGCATTGAGGACAGGAGGTCTTCGATGGAAAGGAGTTCCACATGTTGTCAGGAGGTAGAGGCAGTTGATCTTCTGAGGGATCATTTCCAAAGCAAAGGGGAAGGTATCTCCTTTGAGCAAAGGCTCATAAATTCAAATTGGGGGAAGGTGTCTCCTTTGGGCCGAGGTCATAAACATTGTAATTGGGAAGGTTTCCTAAATAACTTTGAGATAAATTTTAGAGAAAATTTTTGTGGACATAGCCCAGGCTTTCTAGGTGAACCACATTAAAATTGGTGTCACTTTGTGGATGATATTGTGCATTGTTTTGATATTGCTTTGGGTATATTGCTTTATTGTTTTGAAGTATAAAGGAAAAGTAAAAAGAGGTTTTATACTGTTCACCCCCCCCTCTCAGTATAAGCTTGTGTTCTTCAATTGGTATCATAGCAGGTGCCTTCAAAAATTTTAACAGGTTGAAAGAAAATCTAGTAAAGAACACAATGGATCATTCAAGTGGTAATGTAGCACCTATTCTTGATGGGTCAAATTTTGGTATTTGGAGTGCAAGGATGAAGGTTCATCTAATGGCACTTGGGAATGAATTTTGGGAAGTGATTGAAGATGAGTACACTATTCTTGAACTTGGTCCTAATACTAAAGAAGAAATGCTCCTACATCATAGCAATTAAAAAGTAATGAATGCAATCCTGAAAGGCTTACAGAAGCGGGATCTCACCAAAGTGATTCACTGCAAGACAACTAGTGAAATGTGGAATTAGTTGAAGGTGGTTCATACAGGTGATATAAATGTCAGAAATGCCAAGTTGAGACACTTCAAAAGTATGTTTGAACAACTCAAGATGAATGATGATGAAAAAATTAGTGACTACATGCTTTGTATGGATGAGGTTGTTAACTCCATGAAAGACTTAGGTCTTGAGCTTGTTAAAAATGATGTTTGTGATAATATTTTAAGATCTCTTCCTAATAGATTTAGTGAAAATATTTCTGCTATTGAGGAAGCTAAATATTTGGATAAGTTGAAAAAGGATGAGCTCCATAGTATACTTGCAGCATTTGAGTTAAGAACTCAAGTGAAAGTTGATGTCAAGAAGGAGGCAACTTTCAAGGCTACCAAAAAATCCAAAGGTAAAAAGTTTCAAGAGAGTGATGAGTCTTCTAGTGATGAAGAGGCATATTACAGCAAGAAAGGCAAGTTATCTAGAAAGCACAAAAATATGAAAAACATAAGATGTTTCAATTGTGGAAAGTTTGGTCATTACGCTACTGACTGTACTATTGCCAAGGATGAAAGTGATGAAGATAAACAAGACTGTAAGAGCAAGGATTCTGAAAAGCACAAGCATCATAGGAAAAACAAATATGAGCACAACAATCAAGGAAAGAGGTATTCTCACAAACACAAGAAGAGTTTCTACCTAGACAAAGCAAGTAAGTGTTCTAGTAGTGATAGTGAAAGTGCTTCAAGTGATAAGGAAAATGAGATGTTTATATCTGAAAAATAGGAAGAACCAAAACATAGATTCATTATCATGAAATGTCTTAGATGTGGAAATTTTGGTCACCTTGAGGATGATTGCACAAATAATGATTTGGTTTCTAGTATGTATAAGGATGCTTCAAAAAACTATAAGGAAGATGCATGTATGGTTTTTGAAAATGGTAGCACCTCTAGTGATAAGAAATCTAAAAAATGCTTTGATGATTCTAAAAGCAAACATATAGAGGAAAGTGAAGTGGATCTTAAAGGTGAACTTATTAGTGCTCTTAGTGCTTTGAAAAAGGAAAGAAAGAAGAATGCTAGACTCAAGGATAAGTTGGATGAATGTTGTATGGAGAGATATGATCTTATAGAAAGTCTTGACTTCTCTATAGATAAGACACAAGAACTCAAGGATGAGTTAGAGTCTAAGGTTCTTGAGTATAGTGAGTTAGAACAGAAAATGGCTTCTTTGAAAGAGGAAACTAAATGGTACAAGGATAAGCTTCACAAGTTTCAAGATAGCTCCAAAAAGGTTAAGTCTCTCATCAAAGGTCAAAGAAAGACAACAGATAAAACAGGCCTTGGTTTTGTTAAGCCTCACAAGGAACAAGTTGGAGAGTCTAGTAAGAGACTCCAAAAGGAAGAGAGTTCTGATGAGGAAAGTATTTTAGATCATGAGTCCTTGAATGATAGATGCACAGAAATAGAAAACAGAATTCAGAATGAGAAGAAGAAGTTTTCAGAGCCTAAGAGGTCAAATAAAGGGAAGTTTCAAGGCAAATATTTTGCTTGTCACAGGTTTGGTTATACAACTTCACATTGCATGGCTCAAGTGAAGAAGGTAAATGACAGTTTCATAGGTGGTAATTTCTTTCAAGGGTATTGCTACTCTTGTCAATAGGTTGGGCACAAGGCAATTTATTGCAAGGCAAATATCAGGAACATGTTTGATCAAAACAGGTTTGGTCAAAACTGGTTTGGTCAGAACAGGTTTGGTAAAAATTGGTTTGGTCAAAATAGGTTTGGTTAAAACTGGTGGATTCAAAGAATAGGTATGCCTAAAATAAATAACATTGTTACTTGTTATAAGTGCAACAATGAAGGTCACACAGTCAAACAATGTAGAGCTAAAATTCCAAAATACAAGAACAGGAATAGTGGCATGATCAGGTCCAAGGATCAAGGCATGGATAAAAATAGGGATGAGAACAAGAACAAGAACAGTGACAGGAACAGGAATATGAACAAAGAATTCAAGAGAAGGCCCGACAAGGAAGTTATAGACATTGATTATGATCAGTGCCTAATGGGAGTTTTACTCCCACCCCAGAATTAATCACCTCATCAGGAGGTGGGGGAGGGACTAAGCTAAGAGGCTAATTCTTAGTCCCGAGCCCCAAAGGTGGCCCTTTGCCATTGATGACAAAGGGGGAGAGATATGAGTAAGGGGGAGAGCTTCAAAGTGAAGAGGAAAGCTTCAAGTCAGGGGGAGCAAAACTTCAAAGGAAGATTCTCAATTGTTAGCACAGTTGGTTTCAGTTGGTTTTAGTTTTGGCTCTTGAGAAGTGTTTTTAGTAAAGGTTTGCCATCAATGACAAAGGGGGATATTGTTGGAAATTTTGGGTACTTTGGGTACATTGCCTTTGCTCAAATGTATAAGTTGTCATTGATGTCAAAAGGCATTTTTGTGTTGATATCAAAAGAGTGTGATGTCAAGAATATCTTGAGAAGCTTCATTATGTTAAAGGGTTTTTATTAAAACCATGGTGACAAGGCTAAAGGTTTTTCTTAAAACCATTTGGACTCATTAAGGGTTTTTATTAAAACAAAGCTTAACTTAACGTAAAGGTTCATGTTTATTATTAATAATTAAATTAACTCAAACCTTTGTCAAAGGTCCAAGTTTAATTTATTATTAATAAAATAATAATAATTATTATTTTAATTATTATTAAAGGGTCTTTCAACCCTTAAGCGACGGAAGAAACAAGAAATATTTCACCGATATGTTGCCATCGTTGGAGGAGCGCCGACGTCAAACAGTTAAGGAAAAATGGCTATATAAGTTGGCATGATTTTCAAAAGTGAGCACCTCTAATTAATGTTGATATCTACGATTTGTGGCTACTCTATTTTAGTTCGATTTGCGCTTGGCATCTACGATTTGTAGTTGCTCTATTTCGTTCGATTTGCGCTTGGTGTCTATGATTTGCATTTGTTCTATTTCCTTCGAACAACGCTTTGTGTCTTCGAGTTGAGCTTGCTCTATGTTTTCGAATCTCCGATTGACATCTTTGAAATCATGCTTATTCTGTGTCTTGGAGACTATGCTCAGCAAACTCAGATTTGAGCTTGGGCTGTATCCTTATCCTTTTGCTTGACGACAGTGGATTGTTTGCAAGCGGTTTATGGAAGATGTTTACGTTTTCCAGATTCTTGGCATCAAAGGAAGATAAAAAAGAGGGCAGCGGTGTATTACATCGTTGGGAACTTGTGACCCAACGGTGGTGGAATTTAAGCGAAAGCACTATAAGGTAGAGGTGCCGCGTTCTATTCTCTTCGTTGGATTTTCTTTTGGTCGCGGTGTGCAAAGGATGGTGGCTGTGAATGCGCGGGAGGTATAAGGTTAAGGTATCATATTTGTTTTTGACATTGTTTATTGATGTTTAATGTTTATGTGGAGTAATAAGGTGTAAAGAGGTTTTACTTTGTATGTTATTGTACTTTGGTGGTTTTTACTAAGTTGGAGAAATAAGGTGTTATATTTGGATCTTTATTATTGTGTATTATTGTATAGTTGCTAACTCTAATTAGTGGGAAATTGAGAGTTAGTGTTGTGACAGATTTTGAGTTCTCCTTCTTATTCAAAGTAATGGTATGGGCAACTTATTCCATGTATGTTGTTTATGGTATATTTTTTGAAATTGAGTTTGGAGTGAAAAGGTTGTCTACTAAGTATTTTTGGTGTAAATATTATTTTCTGGATATTGAAGATTGGTTATGCATTTAAGTCATTGATGAATTTTTGGGTGAATGCATAGCTCTGGTTGAGTAAGAGAAATAATTTTTGCACTAGGGTTTATGTTAGTAAGTCTTGCTACTTGCATTGAGATGATGAAACCCTAGTTGTTGGTAAAAGGAATATAAGTATCATTGTTATATGAGATATTGCATGGTTGATAATTGTTGGGTTGTGTTTCATATTCTTGAGAAAATCATACTACATCTATCTTATTCTTTTGAGATTTAGATTGAGTTGAGATTGAGATTGGGAGTTAAGTATAGAACATATTGGGTCTCTAACAATTCTCTTTATGTTTCTATGATATTTGAGATTGATATTGGGAGCTAAGTATAGAACATATTGAGTCTCTAACAATTCTCTTTATGCTTCTATGAGGTTTATGAATCACATTGGGTCTCTAACAATTCTCTTTGTGGGTTCATGCTAAGCAAGTTTTTCTTGGTGAGCTTGCTAAGATTTTGGACAGGTTCTAGTGGGGACTTGTGAGCAAGTTTTGGATAGGTTCCAATGGGGACTTGTGAGCAGGTTGTGGACAGGTTTCGATGGGGACTTGTGAGCAGATTTGGACAGGTCCTAGCAAAGGACTTGTGAGCTAATTTTTTGAGAGTTCTATCAGAGAACTTGAGGATAGAGGTACATTTGTTCTTTGAGAAAAACCTGAGGACAAATTTGGCAAGTCTTTGAGAAGGCTTGTGTGTAGAGGATTGATTTGTTCAAAGAGTTGGACAGATCTGATATACAGAGGAAGACTTGTACTAGACCGACTGACTATGTTTGGTACAGGTAGCTGAGCTGCTGTGGACGTGATCATAGAAGGTAGACATCTCTTAGGCTAAGAATTGAGGACAGGAGGTCTTCGGTGGAAAGGAGTTCCACGTGCTGGCAAGAGGTAGAGGTAGTTGATCTTCTGAGGGATCATTTCTAGAGCAGAGGGTAAGGTATCTCCTTTGAGCAGAGGCTCATAAATTAAGATTGGGGCAAGGTGTCTCCTTTGGGCCAAGGCTCATAAACATTGTAATTGGGAAGGTTTCCCAAATAACTTTGAGATAACTTTTAGAGAAAGGTTTCGTGGACGTAGCCCAGGATTTCTGGGTGAACCACGTTAAAATTGGTGTCACTTTGTGGATGATATTGTGCATAGTTTTGATATTGCTTTGGGTATATTGCTTTACTATTTTGAAGTATAAAGGAAAAAGTAAAAAGAGGTCTTATACTGTTCACCCCCCCTCTCAGTATAAGCTTGTGTTCTTAAATATTACATAAGCTTATGGGTCTAAATAACCCAAATAATTTTGTATTCTTATTTCTTGGAATTAGGGTAAGATATATTGCATTTACTTATAATGTATCTACTATCTTACCCTAGATTTCTCCACTACCACCAACAAGGAATCCTTCATTGTTTCCCAATTATGTTGATAGAATGTTGTAGATAGCCCATTCAAACGTAGGTGTGTATCCTTATCAAAAGAGAAAAGAGTTGAATGAACTTCTACCAAAGTAATAGGTTCCATAAATTTGCTATTATTTTCATTTGCTATAATTGAAGGTTCTTTTTGTAGTATTTTATCATTAATAACTTTATTCTAGTAAAAAAACTTGCCTCCTTTCTAATTTTCCTTAAATATTCAATCCAAACCCTTTCTATTGATCTTAATTCTACTAATTTTGAATGTTGAATTTTGTACTATTTCCATCCTATAAAAAGAATTTGTATTTTTATCTCCTTTTAACTAGGTTTATCTCAATTTTAATCCCTAATATTTTGTTTCCTTACTCAAAATATTATGACATTCACTAAGAATCTCCCTTTTCTCTAAACATGGATTATTGTGCTTACCTATTTGCAATTCTAAAAGTTTCTCAATTAGTTCATTCTTCTAAAAAACACTTTAAAAAATGTTATAGTTCCATTCCTTTAATATAGATGTCATTGATTTAATTTGTTGTGGAAGTGTGTATAGCTCACCATTTCTTGAATAATTTCACGTCTACACTATCTTATTAACAAATTAAGGATTGTATTCCTATATTTTCTCATATTTAAAAAAATATTTTTTTTGAATTCACTTACCACAATTCTAACTCTTATTGGCTAGTGATTTGAACCAATCCTTATCAAGGTATTAATTTTAGCACAAGTCCCTTTATTGAGTGTATACGTCTTTTTACTTTTTTGCTATCATGTTTTGAGCTTTCCTATTGTTGGTCCATGTAAATTTTTCCTTTTCAAACTCAACCTCCAATAGATTATTATTTTGAATAAAAGCTAAGAAATCACTCATACTTTGGGTTAGTTTTCTAATTCCCCCAAATTTTCATCCATCTTGGTTATGGCATTAAAATCTCCTATGATCATGAGTTAGGTTTCTTGGTATTTACTTTTAAATCTCACTATGTACTTATGATCTACTTGGTTGAGTTGTAGGTTAATAGACATTGACAAGGATGAAATGAATATATACAAAGTAGCATGTGACTAACGAGGCTATCCAATGTCTAGTTTTATGAATGGTTTCATAGGAAGTTTTAACTAGATTACAACATGTTAGAATTCCCTCTACCACTCTATTTGAATCTATAATATCCCATTCACATCTTGCTCGTACTATTTTTATAGATTTGAAACTTCTTCCTTTGTAATTTATTTTTTTGGATATAGAGAATATCATGCTTATTACTTAAATAAAGTTCCCTGATACAACTCTGCTTTGAGACAAAATTAGCAACCCTTACATTCCATGATATGGTAATAATGTCTCATTAGGGGATATATGCCTATCTTGTGAATTACCAATATCATATTGTTGTTTAGAGAAGAAGTTCAACCAGCTTATATTTTGTCCCTTTCTCTATGTTTCCTCTTGCTTCCCTAGCTCTCACTTGATAATTTAAAAGTTTTCATATTTTTTCTTTGTGAGTTTTTGAAAGTAGGTCTTGTTATTCTATTCCTCAATATTCTTACACAACTTTCCTTTTCACAAATTTATCCTCTCCTAGCACTGCTAAGAAATATTTTGACTTATTCTGCTCATTTTTTGGCATTTCCTTATTAATGGTAGTGATATTAACATCTAATATTACATTTTATTCACTATCTTCCTTCTCCTAAAAGGTGCATGGTATCATAATAGAGTTTTCAAATTTTTATTAAGCAGATTCCTTAGTTTCAGAAAGAATATTCATCCCCAAATTGGGATCATACTAAGTATATGACTCGTAAATATTCTAACCATGTTGTACTATGCCCTCTAATATTTAATTTACTTTTTATTCTTAGGTAAAGCCTTAAAAAATTGGTATTTATTTTGATATCATTACTTATTGATATCAACTATTTATTTACTTTAATTTGTCTAGACCTATTTTTTGGAAGTTGAAAACCTTCCATATAAATATCCATTTATAAGTTTATCTTGTGATTTTATACATATGTTTCTATTGGAATATTCTTAGGGGATGATCTCATCCAAAATCTATGTTTTCATAATCCATGGTTTGGATCCACAAATTAACCCCATACTTATGAATGATTGATTTTGATAAAGGTCTACTAATATTATCATGACCAATATTTGGATATAAATAATCAAGAATCCATATTTTGTAGTTTCTAAAATATCAAGGAATTCTTCTAGAGTTTTTCCTATTGCCTTGAAATTATTAATTTCTTGTAATTCAATAGGAAACCCATACATTTTGATCCATACTAGTACTAGGGATATATTTATGTTTATAGGCGAAAACACTTCATACCGATGAGTAAGGAAGAGTCTTGTTCTTCCCATAAACCATGGATTTGCTTTTAGGATTATATCTCTCTCATTCCTAGAATAGAAAATAGCTAAGAAACCTTTACAAATAAATGAGTGACTCACTCTTATAGGATTTCATTTTCTATGAATCTATTTTTAAGAACCAAATCTCCTTGACAAGACCCATTCAATCTTTGAGAAAAAAGGGTCATTTTCCCTAATATCTACTACTAGGTATGATTCTAAGGATTTAGCTATAAATAATTCTATGGGAAGGAAACCATAACTCAATATCTACTCAAATTTACGATTATATCCTATAATAATTATATTATTTAAAAATAGACCTACAATAATATGTATGTATAACTTTTAAGATAGTGAAGGGATAAATTAATCTTTGATTAAAATTCTATGACCAAATAGAATGTCACACCTTGTTTATGCCCTAGTTGTCCATTGCTCCTTCATCATTCAAAACCTAACTGATAGATATTTGTAATTCTTGAAAAATTATCACTACCCTTGTTTTGTATGGTTGACTTCATAGGGTAGTGTATCCCTCAATACTACTCAAATTACTTCATATGACCATTCATTTTAAATATGTTTAAATTTTTCACAAATGGATCTAATAATCATCTAAATCAAACAACCAGTTCCAAATATATGGCTCTTGAAATATTAGACATTTATTCTAGAAAAATTTTCCCTAGTGTTGTCCTTGTTTTGGATGGATCTCTTCACATAATTTTTTCATCAACATGTCCTTTAACAACATGACCTTTATCATGACCAACACAATTAACAAGATTGATCTTAATAACATGATCTTCATATTCAACACAATCCCTACTATAATCAACAATGTTTAAATATTTAATATCACAAGCATAAATAATCCTATAAATAAGGTCACTTGTATCACAACCTGTATTTGTAGCTATAGAATTCAAATCACAGGTATTAAAATTAATATATGTCCTTTTAACAAGGTTGCTTGTGTTAGGTCCAAGGTGTAGACCAATTGGTTCATCCAAACCCCATAAGGGGGGTGGAGGTCCAAGGTTCAAATCTCGGGCCTCGTCGGACTGAACGCTTGTCCCTTTCTTGGTGCTTTCAACGGTGTAAAAGGTTTAAAATGATTGTGGCATGGTGGTTATAGGGGCAGACTGCATGAAGATCTGTGTGGTGGATTCTAGGGAAGACAGTGCAGAATACTGTGGTAGCCATAAATGCTAGATAGCCTACTCGGATTCGTGGTGGCTACCGATTCCACCATGTAAATTCAAAAAAAAAAAAAAACAAGGTTGCTTGTGTTACAAAAAAATTTCTAGCATGGGATTCAGACTGCTTGTGTCACAAGAAGCATCTACAATCATAGGCTTGACATTTATTTCTTTTACTTTTTATACTTGAAGATATCAAAAGTTTTTAATGCTATGTATACTATCCTCACAACATCTATAGGAAATATAAGCAGCGTGCTTGTAAATATCTAGAATAGTACAAGGACTACAAATTGAAGAGTATTCATCTCAAAATAATGTAAGCTATTTTGAAATAATTGCATTAGTTCAATCAAAAAAGTCAATCAAAAAAGGTTTCGACAAAATGCAAAGTCCATAAAGCAACATAAAATGCTGCCCAAAATACAAATGAAAGAGAATACACCCTAGATTGGATATTCTCAATGAAAGAGGTGATGTAAATATATAAAATGTCTAACTCAACCACAAAAATCAATAAATGTAGCCCAAAATACAATGAAGATACCAACACCCTAGACCAAAATATATTAATATGAAAGTAACCTAACATCCCAAAGAAAAGTAGTTAGGATACATGGTAGTTGTTATAACCGAAAAGTGATAGCCATTCCACCTAAGAATTATCAAATATCCTACAATCATGATCACTTGAGGCCTAACATAGAATATGATAAATATGTCGAGTAGTGCTAAATCATATTAAGATTATGTCTGACCAATTTTTGATCATGATTATATACTGTAGTTAGTTTCATTTTAACTCAACAAAAACTATAAATAGGGGAATACCCCTCCTTGTAAGAGGTTGGATGTTTAAGTGTTAATTAGTCATAGACTTTATATTTATGCTATTCTAATTCAATCAAGAGTTGTTTGAATTACCTCAATTGAAGTATGAAGAATTGTTAATTTCTATGATAATATACATTTTCAATATTTGTATCCATGCTTTAATTAAAGTCTTTTTGTAAGGCTCAAATTTATTTTGTATGCTTCAATAATTGGAATCTTATGTGTAGTCTTGATATTGTTTGGATTTCATTGATTGGAGTTCTCAAAATATTAAATGGTCTAATATGTGTGCTTACTACATTTCTTTGTAGCTTTTACTAAATAGTCTATTAGGATTTGGTTGTATTGAAAAGGTGATGCTCATGTAGTTGAAAGCAATGCTATTAGTTGAACTTGTGGATGTGTTTAATATTTCTCTCTAACCCTTCGTACTCTCAAACCTATCCCCTATATATTTATTGATTTCTTGCACATAGTAGGATTTAAACAAGGAGCAATTATGAGTCATCCAATATTGACCTTGGTCTAGGGCACACATTCCATACCTAGGTAGATCAATCCATCAAGAGTTTTAACTTTCCCAATCAGACCAAACCAATCTAGCTTATTCAATAAAGAAACACTAGTGGGACTCAAACCCATAATAGCCTGATTAGAAGCCTAAAATTTCAAATCCACCATATTCTCAAGATATTTTTCATGCCAAATTTTTTGGATGATCATGATTAGGGTGAAGATGTTGGTATCATTAGAAAATAAGAAAAATATTCACCTAGTGACTCCACTTTCAATAACCCAAGAGAAAATTAGTAACTTTGTTGGAAGGTATGGCCCTAGAATCGTATTATTACAAGATTAAAAGCCATAAAGTGAAAGAATCCCTTCAATTTATTGATATATCAACTATCAAAAATCTAGAAAAGGTAAGTCACTTCCACCTATATAGACCTCATCTATCCAAATCCCATGTTAGGACCCCATCCTAACCATATTATGTAATTAACCACTTCATAGCATGGGAAAACCATATTAATAATATTATGTAATGTGTATGTGGTGTTTGAGGAACCTAGAAAAGTGGGGTATGTAGTGATTTCTTACTAGTAACTTGCACCTAAAGAAATTTTCTTATTAAAGTTTATGAAGACTGTAAGCCAAGGAGATGGTATTTTCGTCCCTAAAGCATGCAATATACCTATGAGAGGAGCAAGCTAATATGAGTTATGATAGTCATAGGTTATGCAATATTGATATTGAAAAGATATGATATATTTAATTCATAGAAATAGGTACACATTTATAGGCATGAGATTATGGAAAGTGTCATGATCTCCATAACCATACATGGGTCAATCCATGTGATATGCATATGATAAATTATTTTGATATAATGTTACCCTAGATAATGTGATATGCTATATTACCCTCGATTGCTCCACTTACACCAAGAAGGAATCCTTCACTATCTACAAATTATGTTGATAGAATGTTGTAGATAGCCCATCCAAACCTACGCATTTATCCTTATCAAAATAGAAAATAGTTGAATGAACTTCTTCCAAAGTAATAGGCTCCATCAATTTGCTATTATTTTCATCCACTATAATTGAAGGTACTTCTTGTAGTAGTTTATCATTAATAACTATATTCTAGTAAAAAGCAACTCACCTCATTTCTAATTTTTCTTCGATATTCAATCCAAAACCCTTATATTGATCTTAATTCTAATAATTATGAATATTGATATATGTACTATTTCCATAATATAAAAATAATTTGGGTTCTTATCTCCTTTTAACCAGGTTTATCTCAATTTTAATCCCTGATATTTTTCTTCCTCACTCAAAATATTATGACATTCACTAAGCATATCCATTTTATCTAAACTTGGATTATTGTGCTTATCTGTTTTCAATTCTAAAAGTTTCTCTTTTAGTTCATTCTTCTAAAAATGCTTTTAAAAAAGTTATTGTTCCATTCTTTTAATCTAGATGTTATTGATTTAATTTTTGGAAGTGTATATAGCTCACCATTTCTTGAAGAATTTCATGTCTACACTATCACATTAAAAAATTGAGGATGGTTTTCCTATATTTTCTCATATTTAAAATAAAATATTTTTTGAATTCACTTACCACCATTCTAACTCTTATTGGCTAGTGATTTGAACCAATCCTTATCAAGATATTAATTTTACCACAAGTCCCTTCATTGAGAGTATGCATATTTCTTACCTTTTTGCTATCATGTTTTGGGCTTTCCTATTTTTTGTCCATGTATAGTTTTCCTCTTCAAACTCAACCTCCAATAGATTATTTTTTTGAATAAAACCTAATAAACCACTCATACTTTGGATTAATTTTCTATTTCCCCTAATTTTCATCCATCTTGGTTATGGCATTAGAATATCCTATGATCGTGAGTTAGGTTTCTTGGTATTTACTTCTCATAAAGGATAAAATCTCACTAGATACTTCTGATCTACCTAATTGAGTTGTATGTCAATAGACATTGATAAGGATGAAATGAATGTCTACAAAGTATCATGTGACTAACAAGGCTATCCAATGTCTAGTTTTATGAATGGTTTCATATGAAGTTTTAACTAGATTACAACATGTTAGAATTCTCTCTACCACTTTGTTTGAATCCATAGCATCCCATTCACATATTGATCATGCTATTTTTATAGTTTGAAACTTCTTCCTTTGTTATTTAATTTTTTTTATATATAGAATATCATGCTTATTACTTAAACAAAGTTTCCTGATATACCTATGATTTGAGAGAGAATTAGCAACCCTTACATTCCATTATATAGTAATCATGTCTCATTAGGGGCTATACGCCTCTCTTGTGAATTACCAATATCGTTTTGTTGTTTAGAGAAGATAATTTCAAGCAACATAGATTTTGTTCCTTTCTCTATGTTTGTTCTTGCTTCCCTAGATCTCACTTGATAATTTAAAGGTTTTCATATTTTTGCCTTGCCAGTATTGAAATTAGGTCTTATTATTCCATTCCTCAATATTACTACACAACTTTTCTTTTTATAGATTTATCCTTTACTATCTCTGGTAAGAAATATTTTGACTTATCCTGCTCATTTTTTGGTATTTCCTTATTAATGGTAGTGATATTAACATCTAATATTACATTTTCTTCACTATATTCCTTATTCTGAATGGTGCATGGTATCATAAGAGAATTTTCAAATTTTTATTAGGCACATCCCTTAGTTTCAGCAAGAATATTCATCCTTAAATTGGGATCATACTGAGTAGATGACTCCTTGTTAATATTCTAATCATGTTGTACCATGTCCTCTAAGATTTAATTTGATTTTTATTCATAGGTAAAGCCTTAAAAATATTGGTATTTCTTTTGATATCATTACTTATTGATTTCCACTATTTATTTACTTTAATTTATCTAGACCTATTTTTTGGAAGTTAAAAACCTTCCTTGTCTATATCCATTTATAAGTTTCTCTTGTGATTTTATACATATGTTTCTATTCTAATTTTATTAGGGGATGATCCCTAAATATGTCCCATAGAATGACACATTCTACATCAAAAATATATGTTTTCATAATCCATGGTTTGAATCCACAACAACCCTCAAACTTATGAATGATTGATTTTGGTAAAGGTCTACTAATATTAATCATGACCAATATTTGGATATAAATAGTTGAGACTCCATATTTTGTAATTTATAAAATATCAAGGAATTCTTCTAGAGTTTTTCCTATTGCCTTGAACATATTAATTTTCCATAATTCAATAGGAAACCCATACATTTTGATCAATACTACTACTAGAAATAGATTTATGTTTTTAGGCGCAAACACTTCATACCAATGAGTAAGAAAGAGTCTTGTTATTTCCATAAACCATGGATGTGCTTTTAGGATTATATCTCTCTCCATCCTAGAATAGAAAATATCTAGGAAGAAAACTTTACAAAGAAACGATAAACTCACTCTTAAAGGATTTTATTTTCTATCAATCTATTTTCTTAGAACCAAATCTTCTTGACAAGATCCATTAAATTTACCAATGATACCTTATATTTGAAAAAAAAGGTTATTTCTCTATGATTTCCTCCCTAATATCTCCTACTAGGTATGATTCTAAGTATTTAGCTATAAATTAGTCTATGGAAATGAAATCATAACTCAATATCTACTTAAATTTACCATTATATCCTACAACAATTATAGTATTTGAAAATAGACCTACAATATATGCATGCAAAAATTTTAAGATAATGAAGGGATAGATGAGTATTTGATTAAAAATATATGACCATATAGAATGTTTCACCTTGGTTATGACCTAGTTTCTCATTGCTCCTTCCATCATTCAAACCCCAACTGATAGATATTTGTAATTTTATTTTTTGTGACTTGAAAAATCATCACTACCCTTTTTTTGGATGGTTGAATTTATAGGGTAGTGTATCCCTCAATACTACTCAAATTTCTTCATATGACCATTAATTTAAATTTTTTTTTTAAATTTTGCATAAATGCATTTGAGAATCATCTAAATCAGACAACCATTTCCAAATAAATGGCTCTTGAAAGATGAGACATTTTTTCTAGAAATTGTTTTCCTAGTGTTAACCTTGTTTTGGATGGCTCTCTTCATATGGTCATATCTCCTTTAATATTACTCAGATTATTTTGTATGGCCAATCATTTCAAAGCCCTTCAAATGCTGCAAAAAATGGTACAAGAATTATCTAAATTTGACAACTCCATATAAGTATATGGCTGCAAAAATATGAGTCATTATTTGGAAAAAAGTTGTCCTAGCTCTACCAATTCATAATTCCTTCGAAAAAATTGATTTAGATCACCCTAGCTCTTAAGGAAATATAATAATTATATTTATGTAATGTTACAATTCTTTCTAGCATCAAACTTGAAAGCATGAGATTCCGGCAAAAGAAACACTAATTACAATGAAAACAACTAGCTTGATGCATGAAATAACACGAATGTAATCACATCAAAAGTATGAGCACAACCCTCTTTATTCATGTAGTTCCAACTCGGTTACAATACGTCTCCTCCCTTTTCAAGGGCTGGGAGAGTTAGCATGTTTCCATCACAATAAATGAATAGTGATCTTCTTTCGCATGCCCACATTTGAAATGGGCGGGCCAAAGTGTTGCCGCCGTTTATGCCTGATGAATCCTTGCTGCTTGTTGTTCTTCCTGCATTCAAAGAAACAGAAAACTCGTTTAGTAGCACCTGCGTTAAAATGAAACATTCGTGAGAGTAAAATGACATAAAACATGCATGTTGGTATTTTGCAAAGCAAAAGAAACAGATTAATAAAAATAGAACTGAAACATAAATAAACCAGAGTATAAACCCGAAACACGTTAAATCGACTGTTTATTTCATAGTTAAATCGGTTGTTTTCACATCGATAAATCGGCTGTGAATTAACTCGATTTAAATTTATGTTTTCCTGTTTATTTAACAGTGAAATAAACGCATGCTAACAGAATGAATTAAATTGAAAATTAAGAGCTGACGAAAAGGTGCGGGGTGCCCAAGCGGGCCGCCCCGTTAAAACTTGATTTCGGCGCCAATCCACTAAGGAAGGGCCCAGAATCTTTCAGGTTGCATTGTCGTCGAATGGATAGAATACTGTTGTCCACTGTCGGGTTCTAAGGTTCAGATCCACGCTTCTAGACACCACTCACTAACCTCTGGTGCGAAAGAGATCAAGAGTGTAGAAGAAATGAATCGAAAGGAAGCAATCGGGCCTCTGGTTCTACAAGCACTTCGTTGCGTTCAAAATGCTTGCCAACCTCCGTTTGGGTGGAAAAATCCACCATTTTATAGACCCAGGGGGTCTCCTTGAATGTCGTGCATAAGCGCCACGCGTTGGTCAAAGGTGCCATGTGGCGGTCGTGTCTCCTCGAGAGAGGAAAGTCCTCCACGACTCGGGCTTCCGTTAATGCCACTGTGACAGTCCTTCAACGGCCCACGCAACTGACTGTGGTGTCACTGCCAGTTGTCTAAAGCCCACCTTAAATCATTTTTTTAAATGTTTTAATGTTTGCCTTTAATTGTTTGAATTCTGCCTTTGAATGCTAACGTGTCGCCTTTGAATGTTTAAAAATCCGCCCAGCGCAAATGCCGAAGTGTCGCGATATCACGACACTTCAGCCAAGGCCTTTCCTTGAGTTCCGAAGTGTCGCGATATCGCGACGTCGCGATATCGCGACACTTCGGCCAAGGCCTTGCCTTGGGCGCCGAAGTGTCGCGATATCGCGACACTTCGGCCAAGGCCTTGCCTTGCAGTGTCGCGATATCGCGACACTTTGGCCAAGGCTTGCCTTGGGCGCGAAGTGTCACGATAATCGCGACACTTCGGCCAAGGCAAAGCCTTGGGTGCCGAAGTGTCACGATATCGTGACAGTGCCGAAAAGGCAAGGCCTTGTTGTCACGATATCGTGATGGCAAGGCAGGCTTGGGAGGTCACGATATCGTGACACTTCAGGCAAAGCTTTGCTTTGGGCACCGAAGTGTCGTGATATCGCGACGTCGCGATATTGTGACATCGCGATATCGTGACACTTCGATCGAGGCCCTTCTTTTGATTAAGACTTTGTCTTGATGAAGGCTTTGTTTTGATGAAGGCTTTGTTTTGATAAAGGCTTGCTTTGATGAAGGCTTTGTTTTGATAAAGGCTTGCTTTTGACTTTGATTGAGACTTTGTTTTGATCAAGGCTTTGTTTACTTTCCGACCTTCTGAACTGCTATGTAAGTGGCTAGGACCACTGTTTGACCTCTGAGGGCTGCCCTGAAAGCTGTGTATGTCAATGCGATCAGTGTTTGTAGTCACTTAATCGGATTGGTGCTGTTTTGGTGTCTACAGATGCCCCTTTTTGGGAAGCGCTACGGGTGATGCAAGGCTGAGCAAAAATAGATAACCAAAGCACTAATGATTAGGGTTTCTTGGTAACCTAACCAACTTTTGATGCCCCAAGTATGGAAAGGGCATGCATTCTTGAATCCTTGCTTCTGACGAGCTAAGGAATTTGATTTCAAGTGTTAACCTATTTTGGTGAGGTGTGACTTGAGCTTGGACATTGATCAGTCATGATTAGGCAAAGGGCACAACCTTTTATCCACAGGGGAACCTTGTGTTCATGATTCACGAATGCCAAGTGTTTGATCAATTTGATGATTGCTTGTTTACTGCCCCAAGCAGGAGCGTGATTGTCTTTGTCAATGATTCTTTGAATGCATGCCATTGCCTTGATTGGGTGTGTGCTTGTTGATTGGTGACTAAGTGTGACTACCCCCTCAAGCGACGAATCGATGAGGGAATGACCTTCATGAGAAAAGCGACGAGTCGCTTGACCCAAGATGACTTAGGTTAGGGTGCCTTTAGATGTTTTACCGTTTAAGCACGTGCAATTTCCCGACATTTGGACCTATTTTTGGTGGGTGTTAACCCTTTTGGTGATGCCATAATGAGGTGAAATCATCAAAAACCCCGTCTTCCCGTGGAGCGGTCCAGCTATGGTAGCCTTCTTGGGGAAGTGGGAAAATGACAATTTGAGCCCCGACATCGATTTTCTATGCCAAGAGGTTAAGTGCAAGAGCACTCGTGTCCGGCAACTTATGGCTTATGTTTTTGTGTTATATTTTTGTGATGTTTTTGTTGTTTTGATTTTCTTTCTTTGTGTATATGTCATGATTTTATGTTATGCACAATGATTGATGTTGATGGATGCATGCTACTTTATATTGATGGATGCATATGGTATGATAAATTTGGTTGTTGTATGTTGATTTATTTTGATGGATGCATGATGAATGCAAATGTTTGTGATTTATATGTGATATGCAGAAATGAAATGGATGTATGGACTTTGTGATGTTTGGCTATGGCACCATAGACTTTTTAGAGTTCCATTATTTTGTCTTTTTAGGCGATTGCTGTGATGCATGACTTTGTATGTATACATGTGGTTTTTCTTTTTTTGTATTTTCTGATGGTATTGTAAGGATGAAAATGGTTTAGAAATGTAGCCAAGGTTTTCTGAGACTCAGACGGTTTTAACTTACTAGCCATGACTGTACTTTATCTTACAAGACTTTTGAACAAGGTATGAATCGGACTTGTTTTTGACCAAGTTATTTCACATCCCCGTGTGTGCAATTGAGTTCATTTATGTGGTATTTGTCAGGATACCGCCAGTGCAGATGGGCTTTCAACCGAACCTGTACTGAGGATCACCTAATTAGCTCCACTAACTCCTTTGTTGTATTTAGTTAGATTAATCTACGATGTTATCCAGGATACCATAAGCTAGCTCATCCTTATGCAAACATTGGTCTGCACATACGCAAAGCGAATGTGACAGACATATCGTCATGCGGGTAGGATACCACCATTGCCAGATAGGCTATCAACCAAACCTGTAATGAGGATCACTTAGATGGTTTTTGAATGCTGAGATTTCCAGGGATTCAAGTTCAGGATATTTGTTGGGTTAATGGTTGAGAAAGTTGCTCGTCTATATAGTGATGAAGATCACTGTTTATTAATTCTTTTTGAGCAAGGATTTTGAATAGTGGTGATAACCACTGTTATTTGATTTTGGTTTTGTGTATTTTGAATTTGAGCTTGTGAATGGCTTTGATCCTTGTGGCCTTGGGGATGACTACCCATTCTGGTTAGGGGCAGATAGTACGAATCCTTACGACGTTGGGGACCAAGGGGATGATGGAGATTATGGAGCAAGGGCATTGATCTGTTAAGTCTTGGGGATGACTACCCATCCCGGTTAGGGGCGGATAGTACGAATCCTTACAACTTGGAGACCAAAGGTGAATGGAAAGTGTTAGGATGATGATTTGTTGGAATTTTGTTTTTGAATGGTGTTGATCCCTTTAGGTTTTGGGGATGACTACCCATCCTTGGCAGGGACGTGTAGTACAAATCCTTACAACTTTGGGAATCAACTATGATTGGGATTTGGTAGTGGTGAAAACCACTGTATGTGGAGGTGAATGGATATGAAAGAGCTCGTCCTTTTGTCAATTCTCAACATTCTAGAACCATTCGCATGGGGGGATGAGCAAGATAACCGTTTCGCTTATGGTGACCTGGATTACTGTGCAGGTTTCATCTTTCGTTCACACAACTTGGGAATTTTTATGTGTTTTAATTTGTGTTGGGATGTTACGTAACAAGGTGTATTTCAAGTGTAACTCTACCTTCGTAAAATCTGTTTGACTTGATACATTTCATGGCTAAAGAGCAAAATGATGACTGAATCACGAAAACTCTTGATACATTAAAAGACCACTGACTCTAGTGTGGTAAAAAGCAATGCGTGGTTTTTTTGCTATTTTTGTGAAATGGAACAGTGTGGAACAAGATGGACTAGCAGAACAATTACAGCCTATGGTGCCTTTGACCTGTATGACCACAAATATGCAATGTATGGATGCAATGCTTAATGCAGCTACATATTTTTGTATTTTTGATGGATTGATTTTGGTGAATATGAAGATGAGGTGCGAGAAGATCTCTCTATTGATGAATTTAAGTATGCCTAAAAATGCAAATTTTTGTTGTTTTTGATGATTTTTGTTGTTTTTGAAATTTCTTGATTTTTGACCAAGCGATTATGGAAATCCTTGGAGCATTTTGGAATTGACCAAGCAATTTTAGAGATCTTTGGAGCTTTTTTTTTGGGATTGACCAAGCGATTGTGGAAATCCTTGGAGCATTTTGGGATTGACCAAGCGATTTTGATAATCCTTGGGGCATTTTTGGGATTGACCAAGCGATTGCAATAATCCTTGGAGCCTTTGGGGTGACCAAGCGATTGCGATAATCCTTGGAGCATTTTGGGGTGACCAAGTGATTGCGATAATCCTTGGATCATTTTGGGGTGACCAAGTGATTGCGATAATCCTTGGAGCATTTTGGGGTGACCAAGTGATTGCGATAATCCTTGGAGCATTTTGGGGTGACCAAGTGATTGCGATAATCCTTGGAGCATTTTGGGGTGACCAAGTGATTGCGATAATCCTTGGAGCATTTTGGGGTGACCAAGTGATTGCGATAATCCTTGGAGCATTTTGGGGTGACCAAGTGATTGCGATAATCCTTGAAGCATTTGGGGTGACCAAGTGATTGCGATAATCCTTGGAGCATTTTGGGGTGACCAAGTGATTGCGATAATCCTTGGAGCATTTTGGGGTGACCAAGTGATTGCGATAATCATTGGAGCATTTGGGGTGACCAAGTGATTGCGATAATCCTTGGAGCATTTTGGGGTGACCAAGTGATTGCGATAATCCTTGGAGCATTTTGGGGTGACCAAGTGATTGCGATAATCCTTGGAGCATTTTGGGGTGACCAAGTGATTGCGATAATCCTTGGAGCATTTTGGGGTGACCAAGTGATTGCGATAATCCTTGGAGCATTTTGGGGTGACCAAGTGATTGCGATAATCCTTGGAGCATTTTGGGGTGACCAAGTGATTGCGATAATCCTTGGAGCATTTTGGGGTTGACCAAGTGATTGCGATAATCCTTGGAGCATTTTTGGGATATGGCTCTCTTAGATATGAAATGGTCGTAAATGACTGATATTCAAGGGTTCTGTTTCCTTAATACCGTCGAGAGAAGCTAGCCGGTACGTCCCAGGTCCTATTTTGCTATCAATGACATATGGACCTAACCAATTTGCCGTGAACTTGTCCCTTAGGTGGGACGGCAAATTAGAGTTCTGTTGGTTTTCCTTCAAAACCAAATCACCAACCCGAAAGTCCCTTAGGTGAACTTTCATGTTGTAAGCTTTCTTAAGCCGCTCTTGATATATACGTAAGTGCTCGAGAGCATTAACGCATCATTCGTCAAGCAACGTAAGTTGGTCTAACCGGGCCTGCCGCGCAACGTCATCATCGATGAACTCCTGCATTGATATGCGGAGGGAAGGAATCTCCAACTCGAGAGGCATTACTGCCTCTGAGCCATACACGAGCGAAAACGGAGTTGCCCCGCTTGGCGTTCGAATGCTAGTGCGATAAGCCCAAAGGGCAAGTGGGATTTGGATGTGCCAATCCTTATGACTGTCTGCGACCGTATTTTTAAGGATGGCAACTAGCATTTTGTTTGACGCCTCTGCTTGCCCATTTGCCTGTGGATAATAGGGTGTCGAAAAACTGTGCTGAATTTTGTACTTTGTGGTCAAAGCACGCACGTCTTTGTTCTTGAATGATGGCCCATTATCCGAGATTATTTTGGATGGAATACCAAAATGACATATGATGTTATGCAAAATGAACTCCACAATGCGGGGTCCTATCGTAGAGGTCAGCGGAATTGCTTCCACCCACTTGGTAAAATACTCTGTGGCCGTTATGATAAACGTGTGACGGCCTGACGATGCAGGGGAGATCTTTCCAATTAGATCGAAGCCCCACTACGAAAATGGCCAAGCATACTGGACTGTCTGCAAGGCCTGGGAAGGTACGTGCATCAAATTGGCATGATGTTGACACTTCACGCACTTCTTGACATATGCGCAACAATCTCGCTCTAAAGATGGCCAATAATAACCCATGCGAAGAATGCGCTTTGCAATGGCCATACCACTAAAATGGCCACCACATGTACCATCGTGCGCTTGGGCGACTGCCCAAGTGGACTCTTGCTGGTCCAAGCAACGAAGGAGGATCCCTTCATAGCTGCGACGATACAAAATGTCTCCTATTAAGACATATTTAGCCGCTTTCTGCTTGAATGTTCATTTTGCGGCATGCGTCAATCCAAGGGGAAGAGTACCTAACTTGAGGTAGTCTCTGATGGGTAAATACCAGTCCTGTTGATCAGAAACCTCGACAGTATGAACAGCCAATCCCTTTTGAAGTTCTTCCCTAACAAACGCTGAATGGGATAGAACTTGCAAGAATAGCGTTGTGTTGCTATTAATGGGAGTAGGGGAAAACAAGGACCCCCAGTTGGCATGTTTCAGACGTTCTCGGATTCGAAAGAACTTATCCGAGGATGGTTCGATCTGGATCATGTGGATTCCTGGCGTCAAGTCTGAGCTTGCACGCTCCATCGTGGATTGCGATAAGGTTTTGACTTGAATGGTTGTCATATCATCGGAAAGGTCTTGCGGAATTAGTGACCCCAAGGAGGCCATTGTGTCCGCAAAATGATTCGATGATCGAGGGAGTGCCTCGATGTCATACCACTCAAGTTTTGCCAGGAATTTGTCCACAAGGGCTTTATAAGCCTGCAAAACTGGGCATTTGCATTTATATACCCCTTTGACTTGATTGACTATTAACAGTGAATCACCAAAGATGTTCAGTCATTTGATGTTCATGGCGATTGTTGTCTGAAGACCTAGGAGCAAGGCTTCATATTCTACATTATTGTTGGTGCACTGGAAGTTTAATTTAAATGACAGGGGCATTGGAGCACCCTGCGGTGTGAAGAATACAATTCCCGCGCCACCACCTTGCTCACATTTAGAACCATCGAAGAATAGGGTTATGTCGGCTCGTGACTCAGGCTCATCAGAATCTGGCGATTCTGAGACATGGAAGACCCCATCATCGGGTAGTTCTATGACTAGAGGCTGATCGTCTTCAAGAGGAGCCTCTACTAGTTGATCGGCTATGACTTGTCCTTTGATAGATTTTTGTCCAATGAACTCAATGTCAAATTCCGTCAACAACATGATCCATTTCGCCGTGCGACTACTATGATAAGTACGACTCATCATGTATCGCAATGGATTCTCCTTAGACACAACATACGTAGTGTTGCTCAACATGTAGTGGCATAGCTTTTTGGTAGCAAACACCACCGCCAGCGGAGTTTCTCAACGTATGCATAGTTAAGTTCATAACCGACCGGGGTGCGGCTAAGATAGTAAGTAGCCTGTTCTTTGTGAAGTTCATTCTTCCGGGCTAGCATGGCGCCCAGTGCCACCTCAGTAGCTGAGATGTATAAGTAGAACGACACTCCTGGTCTAGGTGGTGCCAACACTGGTGGCGAAGCCAAGTATTGTTTGATTTCGTCAAAGGCTGACTGGCACTCGTCATCCCAATGAAATGTAACCCCCTTGTGCAATAATTTGTTCATGGGTCGGCATTTGTCAGATAATTGTGCTATGAAGCGTTTAATCGACGTGACCTTTCCTTGCAGACTTCGAGCCGCTTGATAGTGGTTGGGGGAGCCATTTCAAGGATTGCCTTGACTTTCTTTGGGTCCACTTCGATGCCTCGCTTTGAGACTATAAAACCCAAGAGTTTTCCAGATGTGACGCCGAATACGCACTTCTTGGGATTTAGTCTAACCTTATGCTCTATGAGGCGATCGAGGATCTTGCTTAAGTCACCGAGATGATCTGAGCGCAAAAGAGACTTGGCTAACAAATCATCCATGTAATCTTCCAAAGTTTTATGCATGTAATCGTGGAAGATGTACGTCATGGCACGTTGGTAGGTGGCGCCAGCATTTTTAAGGCCAAAAGGCATGACCTTATAACAAAATGTCCCCCAAGGCGTTGTGAACGCCGTTTTGAGTTGATCCTCAGGATTGATACGAATCTGATTGTATCCCGAGAAACCATCCATGAGGGATAGCATTTCGTGACCTGCTGTAGCGTCTACCAATGCGTCGATGCTTGGCAAGGGGAAATCATCCTTAGGACTCGCTTTGTTTAGATCTCAAAAATTAGTGCATATGCGAATCCTCCCGTCGGGCTTTTTGACGGGAACCATGTTGGACAACCATGGCGGATAATCCACGCAGATGACAAACTGTGCATCCAACAACTTTTGCAATTCGTCTTTGACCATCAAGGCCACTGTTGGGTGCATCTTACGTAGTTTTTGCTTTACAGGCTTGATTGTCGGATCAAGCGTTAAATTATGCGTGACTAGCTACGGGTCTAGTCCTGGCATATCCTTGTACGACCATGCAAAAACCTCCTTCTTCTCTTTGAGAAGGGCAATGTAGCCGGCTTGCTCTTCGGGGGATAAACTTACCCCCAGCTTGAGAATCTATGGATTCATTGGATCTGTGCCGATATCTACGTCAGTTGTCTCTTCGACTGACATGTGGGATCCGTCTTCCAACTGATGTGGAGTCGGGATCAAATGGATATCATTAGCTGAATTTAGATCTACGTTTGGAACCTCGGGTCCCTCTTCAGCTTGAAAAATATCCTGAGTTGTCCCTAGGGTAAAATGAGGCATTTCACCGAAAGGCCAGTACTCTGATGGTGATAAAGGTGAATTGACGCGATCCCAGTCGATGGCATCTATGTCTAGATGCAATGACCTTGCTGGATCGGCCGGATTGCGAATGGGTGCGGTCAAGTCAATGGAGATCATGTGGATGAAATGAGTTTGGTCTCCATTACCGTGGGTGTTATAACTCGAACATTCTGGATGCTCCCTATGCTCTGGATCTGGTTCTGTAGGGACGGGTATGAACGGATCGGCCCTATGTGTTGGTAGGAAGACAGGGTCTTCTCTCGGCACTGATGTCATGATAGGGTCTCGTGGTGGACGGTGCTCATCTTGAATTTGGAGCCATGGATCCAACACTTGGTCCCACCTTGTTGGGTCTACCCACCATTCATGCCCTAACCTTATGCCCATCTGTCCCATTAGATCTTCATGAGTTAAAGGGTGATTGTTCCATCGCGCATGTCTGAGATAGATCATCTCAGTCTCATCTTCTGAATCACTTTCGGAGATCCAAAAATTTTCATTCTCTTCAGCAACTGTTACTTGTGACATTGAAGGTTCTCCTTGTTCTAGCAAGTTAATCTGGTCCCATTGCGGTTGTTCCACTCTTGGTGGAGGGACCTGATTCTCTTGACACTGTGTTGATTCAACTGGAACCTCTAAGGGGAACAACTTCAAAAAGATGTCCGGACACCGTTGATGTTCTCTTTGGTGATTAATGTCTGAACTTTCACCTCTCTCTAGCAAAGGAGAGGGATTACTACTGTTGCCAAGGGTGTTTGTTGACCATGGGAGGTAATCTCCCAATGTATATTCTATATTTGGGTTGGCATAAAGATCTGGTGCCAATCCCCCCTTGTTGCCTATTTCTAGGCCTTGCATATTTTCTACCAAGATGTCTAAGGGCAGGGGGTGGTTGAACCCTACTCCCGACTTATCATATGGCATCCGATATCTTGGTTGGCAAAGGACACGTATCCCTTGCTCATATCTGCCTAGCCCATATCCATGCCAATTGCATTGGCCGAGATATCTTAGAGCGAAGTCCGGGTTTGACAGATAGTTGATGTTTTCAGCAAAAGGTTCTTCGTCTTCGTCCTTTTGCTTGCATGGTTCAAGACCATGATCAAGGCCCCCATACACAAAATTTGTCTGGTTTGGTGGGTAGCCTAGAGGAACAACTGTTCCTATGGGAAGGCGAGGGTCTCCCCATGTCCTCGTACCGATTCCAATGCGGGCGTTGCCACAACATTCTGCACTAAATACTCCCCCAGTGCCCGTTCTGGCCATTTCAACAGTGATTGTTGTTGCTTGGGAGGGAGGGAACGGTAGTCCTTCCTGAGTCCATTCCATGTTTAGTGTTTTAGGAGTCTCAGGTTCCGTTGTGCTAGGTATTTCCTCTGTTGATACAGTTGATATTGTGGGCAACCCCTCTTCTAGGGGCTGAGCCTCTTCCATGATCTGTTTTCCCTTGTCCTTCTATTTGGCCATGACAGGTGGCGTTGATAATGAAGGAGCAGATGATGAAGACTCACCTGGCTGGGATTTTGTTGATTTGGTCACCAGTGGTGCCTGCGGTATCGGACCCTGTTTAGATGGATTTAATTGGAAATCCAAATGAGTTGAAGGGAGGGTCGATTGAGGCATTAAATGTACCGCATTGCAATACTTGAAGGGCTCTAAGTCCATCGGGACTACATGTATTTCTCCTTCAAAAGCATACTTTAAGCACTGGTGAGCGATCGAAGGGACACACTTCATGTCCCTGATCCAAGGCCGCCCTAGCAAGATATTGTAAGCCATCTCGCCTTCCAACACATGGCACAATGTAGGTATTGTCTTTTGTCCTACCTGGACAGGTAGAACAACTGTGTCGACCGTCGAGCATATTGCATCGTTGAAAGCTCGCAGTGTGTATGTGGAGGCTGTGATGTGAGAGGCCGGCAACTTCAAATGTTTTAGTGTTGCAGTGGTAATGATGTTACTGGACGAGCCAGTATCTACCAACACTCTCTTGTACGGGATCCCGTTGACCCGCGCGATAACGTGCAGGGGTGGATCTGCCATGTCATTCGATATTGTTTTGACTTCATCTTCTCTGAAGGTAATGACCGGCTCCGTACATCGTTTCACATGTCCCACGAAGTTGTTGAAAGAATTTGCTTCGTGAGGCTGTAATTCGATGGCTTTTAAAATTTCCATAAGAGCTTCCCTATGAGGTGCTGATTGTTGAATAAGCTCGTAGATGGAAAGCCTAGCCGATGTGGTCCGCAAACTCTGCGTGAGTTTGGTTCGTATCGTGACCTCGGGTCTAGGCGGAGGCAACTGCACAGGGCGTTGTTGAGGCTGCGATGTTGTTGGAACTTCCCTTGTAGCTACCTCGGGGGCAACTGCTGGGTACTTTTTGTTCCTGGTCACTATGCTAATCATTCCCACAAATCCTTGCATGGGAAGATTCTGTCGCACCTCATTAATCTGGAGAGGTTTTGCCTGTGCCTCGTGGGCAGGCAAAGGGTCCTTGAATACCCTCATTTGTTGATTATTTGGCGCTATGGGGTTGTCCACGGCCAATGTTTTATTGTCGATCAGATCTTGGATTAATCCTTTGAATTTCCAGCATCCATTTAAGTCATGTCCCCTTCGCCTATGGAATCTACAATATAATTCCTCTCTGTATCCTTTAGGCTTGGGAGCGTTAGGGTCTATAGTTTGGATCTCCGACAGGGTGACTAAATTTGCCACTGACAAGCGGTCAAATAAGGAGTCCCTGGACTCCGTATAAGGGGTGAATTGTCGCCTAGGGCGACGCTGCTGATTCTGCTCCTGTCTTGTATTTTCTCTCTCATAACTAGGAGGCACTGCCTGGTAATTAGCCTTTTGGGGCTGCATTTCTTGCACAGGCTTGGGGACATTTATCGCAACTTGGTTAACCGCAACGGGTTGTGATTGCGTAGTCCCGGTCTTAGTGGTCTTATTCCACTCTTTCTTTTTAGGCTTGGCGATTGCGCCTTCGCCTATTTTGATCTCTTCTATAACTCTGGCTTGCGCCAAAGCTTCTTCTAAACTGTCGTATTGTTGTAGCAAGCAAAAGCCCAGAGATTGATTTTAAGCAACTCCGTGCAAACATCTCGTGTGAGATCAGACATAGGGGGACGGTAGGGTAGCTTAGAAAGCAAAGCCCTCCATCGATTCCCATATGCCGCCATTGTTTCTTCCTCATATTGCCTGAGGCTGGCCAAATCACTCAATGATGCCTTCTTCCTTGTGTTGAAAGCAAAACGTTCAAGAAACGCATCTACTAATTGATCTAGGTTGTTTATGCTGTGTTTTGGTAATTGTGTGAACCAATCCGAGGTAGGACCTACGAATGTGGTTATGAATGTCCTAAGCAACAATGCGTCATTATCTTGGATGTCGAAGCATTGACTCAGGAACCTTGTGACATGTTCTTGTGCGTCCTCTTCACCTTTAAAGACCGCCAATTGAGGCAACTTGAAATGTTCGGGGTAAAGAGGTGTGGGCACTGAGGGATGCACTGGATGACTACGGAGTTGACGTAATGTGGGTTTTTGATGCCCAGCAGCTTTTGTCTCCACGGACTCCAAACGCTCTAATAGCGCTTTGTATGCATCTGAAGATTTTATTTCTTCCTCTTTTGTTTGCTCCCGTTGTGAGTTATGGGAGACTGGAGGCCTATGGGGGGGTGGCCGAGTGGCAGCCCTCCCGCCTTGATGGGGAGTTTCAGCACGTTCTATTTCTGGTTCATACTCCTCATAAAGTTCTTGAGGAGTCTCTGGGCGAGACCTATGACCCTGATTGAGTCCCTGCTGAGGGTACCCATCATTGTTTCGGGGAGTGGCCTCCCTCTCGGGTCTATAAGGTCTTGGAGGCAAAGCTTGACGAGGTCGCGGAGACCTGTCCTGCACCAAAGGGTTGTGCCTCACATATTGTTCTGCTCTTTGGGTGCGAGGGGTTGGCACCCTCTCAGGTAGTTTATAGCACAACTCATTCGCTTCGCGTTGCATGCGCTCTTTATTCAGGCGGTATAGGTACTCTAACTCCTGATGACCTTGTTCAAGCCACGTGATTTGGGCTTGACGGGTGGCATGTCTGGCGACTGCCGGGTCAATTTGGTCTGCCCTCTTTTGCTCAGGAGGCTTGAATGTTTTTCCTATGTGTTTGCCTCGATCTTGATGATCTAAAATTTCAATGGGTTGCTTCCCTCTGTCGAGGTAGGCGACATTCACTTGAGGCTCTGGCCTCGATGTGTGATCATGATACCTAGCAGGTGTGGAAATGCAAGGTTCCCGCGTTGTTTGTTGTCCTTGAGGAATGCGATGGCTTTCCTCGTACTCCCTTTCATGGGTTTGAAAGGGGCGGGCGGAGTTAGCTCGCCCTATGTAAAGAGCCCTACGCTCTGGATTTTGTCTTTCTATTTTGATGGGAGGTAAAGGAGGGACGCCATATCCACGTTGTCTCTCCAAATGGACAGTGTGCCTCTCTAGCGCTTCATCGTGCTGTGGCCACTCATGTCTAACCTCAAAAGGTGATTCTCTATTTACGTCAAGGTCTACATGTAAAGCGTCTTCCCGAAAGGGGCTGTGTTGAATGGGCATACCCCACAAAGGGGGATCCCAATAATTCTTTCTTGATGTGGTCTGACGAGGACCTTCTTGTGGGCCAGACCGCCAAGGGGGTATGACTAAGTCCTCAGGACTAAAGCGAAGGCGACTTGTGCCCGCTTCTTGTGTACCTTCCGGAGCTTCTGCCCTTGATTGGGCTTGGCTACGGGTGTACACCATTGCGGTGCTTCTCTACTATCTAAGCAGATTTTTATCTCGTTTATGATGATTTTTCTTTTTGTCTACACTAAGCAAAAATGAACACACACATACACAAACCGTGATTATCTCTTTTAAGGATTAATAGTGTGTCCTAAACTGGTTTAGTGCATTTTGATGTTTTGTTTTGTTTTTGAATGTTTTTGAAGAACGTTTAAATGCATAATGTAGGCTCATATAACTCCCAAAATGGTCGCCCCTTCAATATACCAACCAGAGCCGATATACCAACCTCTCTATATACCCGCCCTTACGAGAGGGAGACTATAGGTACGTGAGAGCAGATGGTACGTGGTACGTAGGTGGTACGGAAGGGGGATTGTCCTGTTAATGGCACCTACCATAGAAGACTTATCCTCGCATGCATGGGAATCACCCCAGCGACACTCGGTCAGCTTTCGTCAGGATTTACGCCTAACAACAGTGACAATCGGGGTAATGGATGCAAATCAAGCCAAGGTGGTGATGAAATCCACCGATGGTCTTGATCAAGGGCTGGGGTTTTACGACCAGCTCCTTGGTTTAATTTTACCACGTGAAGTGTGTGTGGTTCATTTTATTTTAAAAAATGAAACAAGCAGCAAAAATAAAAATAAATAAAACTTTGGAAATCTTTTCCTACCCTTTAAACAATTAAAAAAAAAAAATTCATTTTCCTTGATTTTTTTTTTTTTTTGATTAAGCTTTCCCTAAGAAGGTAAAATTAACAGGAAGCAGGAACAGAAAAATGAACAAAAAACAACGGGAACAGTTTTAAAACCCTTACCTTTCTCTGCCCAAACTTGCTGTTTCTGATCTTCGGCTAAAAAAGGTACCTGCTAAGCACAAAACACAGCAAATCAGATTAGTTTCTGTGATTTAAAAATCAGGGAACGGTCCCACCGTGATCGCCATTGAAAGCATGAGATTCCGACAAAAGAAACACTAATTACAATGAAAACAACTAGCTTGATGCATGAAATAACACGAATGTAATCACATCAAAAGTATGAGCACAACCCTCTTTATTCATGTAGTTCCAACTCGGTTACAATACGTCTCCTCCCTTTTCAAGGGCTGGGAGAGTTAGCATGTTTCCATCACAATAAATGAATAGTGATCTTCTTCCGCATGCCCACATTTGAAACGGGCGGGCCAAAGTGTTGCCGCCGTTTATGCCTGATGAATCCTTGCTGCTTGTTGTTCTTCCTACATTCAAAGAAACAGAAAACTGTTTAGTAGCACCTGCGTTAAAATGAAACATTCGTGAGAGTAAAATGACATAAAACATGCATGTTGGTATTTTGCAAAGCAAAAGAAACAGATTAATAAAAACAGAACTGAAACATAAATAAACCAGAGTATAAACCCGAAACACGTTAAATCGACTGTTTATTTCACAGTTAAATCGGCTGTTTTCACATCGATAAATCGGCTGTGAATTAACTCGATTTAAATTTATGTTTTCCTGTTTATTTAACAGTGAAATAAACGCATGCTAATAGAATGAATTAAATTGAAAATTAAGAGCTGACGAAAAGGTGCGGGGTGCCCAAGCGGGCCGCCCCGTTAAAACTTGATTTCGGCGCCAATCCACTAAGGAAGGGCCCAGAATATTTTAGGTTGCATTGTCATCGAATGGATAGAATACTGTTGTCCACTGTCGGGTTCTAAGGTTCAGATCCACGCTTCTAGACACCACTCACTAACCTCTGGTGCGAAAGAGATCAAGAGTGTAGAAGAAATGAATCGAAAGGAAGCAATCGGGCCTCTGGTTCTGCAGCACTTCGTTGCGTTCAAAATGCTTGCCAACCTCCGTTTGGGTGGAAAAATCCACCATTTTATAGACCCAGGGGGTCTCCTTGAATGTCATGCATAAGCGCCACGCGTTGGTCAAAGGTGCCATGTGGCGGTCGTGTCTCCTCGAGAGAGGAAAGTCCTCCACGACTCGGGCTTCCGTTAATGCCACCGTGACAGTCCTTCAACGGCCCACGCAACTGACTGTGGTGTCACTGCCAGTTGTCTAAAGCCCACCTTAAATCATTTTTTAAATGTTTTAATGTTTGCCTTTAATTGTTTGAATTCCGCCTTTGAATGCTGACGTGTCGCCTTTGAATGCTGACGTGTCGCCTTTGAATGTTTAAAAATCTGCCCAGCGCAAATGCCGAAGTGTCGCGATATCGCGACGTCGCGATATCACGACACTTCAGCCAAGGCCTTTCCTTGAGCTCCGAAGTGTCGCGATATCGCGACGTCGCGATATCGCGACACTTCGGCCAAGGCCTTGCCTTGGGCGCCGAAGTGTCGCGATATCGCGACGTCGCGATATCGCGACACTTCGGCCAAGGCCTTGCCTTGGGCGCCGAAGTGTCGCGATATCGCGACGTCGCGATATCGCGACACTTCGGCCAAGGCAAAGCCTTGGGCGCCGAAGTGTCGCGATATCGCGACACTTCGGCCAAGGCCTTGCCTTGGGCGCCGAAGTGTCGCGATATCGCGACACTTCGGCCAAGGCAAAGCCTTGGGCGCCGAAGTGTCGCGATATCGTGACACTTCGGCCAAGGCAAGGCCTTGGGCGCCGAAGTGTCACGATATCGCGACACTTCGGCCAAGGCAAGGCCTTGGGCGCCGAAGTGTCGCGATATCGTGACACTTCGGCCAAGGCAAGGCCTTGGGCGCCGAAGTGTCACGATATCGCGACGTCGCGATATCACGACGTCGCGATATCCGACACTTGGTGCTTGGGTGTTATGATATCGCGACACTTCAGGCAAAGCTTTGCTTTGGGCGCCGAAGTGTCGCGATATCGCGACACTTCATCCGAGGCCCTTCTTTTGATTAAGACTTTGTCTTGATGAAGGCTTTGCTTTGATGAAGGCTTTGTTTTGATAAAGGCTTGCTTTGATGAAGGCTTTGTTTTGATAAAGGCTTGCTTTTGACTTTGATTGAGACTTTGTTTTGATCAAGGCTTTGTTTACTTTTTGACCTTCTGAACCGCTATGTAAGTGGCTAGGACCACTGTTTGACCTCTGAGGGCTGCCCTGAAAGCTGTGTATGTCAATGCGATCAGTGTTTGTAGTCACTTAATCGGATTGGTGCTGTTTTGGTGTCTACAAAACTATAGACAAGACCTAATCATTCTTTGTAACTCTTAAAATTAGGAAGAAAAAAATTATTTCTAATTGTTAACTTTTTTTTTGCAACATGGGTGTGATACCATAACTCAACTAGAAGTGCCCTTATGGTAACCTTCTCATTCTACTAGGCTACATAGATAACTTGTTCATACAACTACCATGTGTAATAGAGTAGATTGTTTATTACATGTTCACTCTATTGTGTTTCCATCAAATATCCATCTTTCTTATCATATGTGGGACCTTGATTCTACCACACCTATCCTTATTCAATAGTTCTTGTCACTCCTTTTTATCTTTTGGGAATAATCTTGTGGTTACCCTTTCTCTTTTGGTGCTTCTCTTGCTAACACTATGTTCTTCAATTTTATTACTCTGACTCTCATACCATGTTAAAGGTATGGACTAGATAGGAATTGAATCTAGGACCTCTATACATTGAGGTTTCTCTACCAATAAGCTTTTGGATCCTCCTTGAATCAACCTACGATTTATAAGTAGGATTGCTTCTACTCATTGCTTCAACTTCTTCCTAGTTCTTAGGAATCCTACCTTTAACATTGCCTTCTTGCTTCAACACTCTTCTTAAAAGATATGGACCAACTAGGACTGGAATATAGGACCTCCATCCGTTGAGGTTGCTTTGGTAGTGAGCTTATAGCTCCTCCTTGAACCAACTAGCGATTTGGATGTAGGATTACTTTTACTCATTGCTCCAATATATCCCTAAGCCATTTGGACTTTGATATAAGAACAATTTTATTATTATAATATTCAATTCTGAAAATACATTTTACAGTCAATGTAAGCAAGGATCCGCAATTAAAGCTCCAAGTTGATATTGAAGTTAGGAACCTCTTATCTAAATATAGAACAACTAGTGTGTCTAATCACATTACAAATAATATTTATTAACTAACAAAAATATTTTTTTCTCTATTTAAACTTTTTTTTTTATCTTTACATTTGCTTTTTATAATTTTATTATCTTTTTTTCTATATCATTATTGTTTTTCTATTTTTTAATTTTTTTCATCTACTTTGTTTTTGAAAGCACTTTTTAAAGATAAACACACATTTTCCAACAATGATATTAAAAAAATTATATAAATTGTGAGTGCGTCAAGAAATACCATTATGGCTAAACCATTTCTTATAGAAGACCATTACAATGGAGATTGAAAATTAGAAAATGCTTCGTTTCAGTATTGATAAATCTTGGAATGGAAATACACAAATACTGCAAATATTAATATTTTAGATATATATATTTGTAAGATACATATATAAGTTGGTTACAACCACACTATTTTTACCGACTATCAAGCCTAGGGTCCCAACAAGCCTATTCCACCACCTTGTTGTTGAAAAGGGGTGAGGGGACCACGGGTTGCTCAGGATTAGTATCATCATCCTTGATATAGCCTACACTCAAGAATTTAGAGCAGATTACTACTTTTGCAAATTAGCACCCGAAGGTTTGAACCCAAATCTCTTCCTAGAAAGTGCCTAACCAAAAAAACATCTATCAATCCTCGAATGTTTGAGAGGATTTAGATATGTTGAAGTGCATGATCATCAGTCATCAGACATGGATAGGGGTTCCTTGGACAGGGGCGAAATATTGAGGTGGAGTAGGCACATATGTGACGAGATACATTCTCTTTCCTCTTTCAGAGCGACTATTTTGTAAATTTTTTTTTTGGTAAATAATAGTCATCATTAATTACCGGGTTTTGCAGGTTAACCCAAAACCTAATACAAAATATAGCCTTATGCTGAGATTGCATATCCTAGTCATCCTTAGAACATTATTTTCAAAAATTGTGTTGGTTATCCTACAACACCTTACACTTACTGCATAACTATAGTTCAACATGACAATTAACATTACTTACAGCGATAGATGTTTGAGTTGACTTAGAGAAAAAAATCTATGCTTATCACAAAAAAAATGGGGAAAAAGCACCCTTTCACCTTTATCCCTAATCAGTAGTGTGCTTTTCATATCTAATAATTTCTTCCACTTCACGTGGTATCCCATGTGTCCACATCATCAAACTTCCTTCATAAATACCCACATTGGCTAATTTATCAGCTGCTTTGTTTGCCTCACAAAACACATAGTGAATCCTCCTATCCTGTATCACCGCAAAAAGGATCCTTGCCTCGTGTATGATGACCTCAATCCTCTATGGAGGTTTTCTTCCGTTGGTTAACAAGTTGATGATATTCATGGAATAGCCTTCAATCATCAAATTTCCATGAGTCTCATGTGTAACTTTTAACCCTCTCAAAAGGGCTCTAGCTCACACCTCATTATTAGTTCTAATTCCCAATGTTTCATAAAAGGCCTTAACTAGGTTTCCTTGATGATATCCAATTACTCCTCTAGCTCCTGCTCTTCCCAGGTTCTCCTTAGTTGCACCATCAAAGTTTAATTTGAACCAACCCCTAGGGGGTGGCTCCCAAGAGACCCCATTTTTGGGATTGGATAGAGGGATGAAAGGATTTTCCTCAATGCCTAAGGCTAAAGCAATTTGTCTTTCATGGGGAGGTATTATACGGTTCTCCTCAACAAGGATACTAATGTTTTCTTTCGCAAAGGCAAAGATTCTATTTAGTATTTTTTTAAGGCTATGACTGGTGTCCTTAAAATTTATGTGATTCCTTTCTAACCATATATACCATAGGAAATGGTGCCAACAAATTTTCTAAAGGTACTTAATTTTTAGACTTATAAAGGGTTGAGGCCATTGTTGGAACACTTCAGAAACTAAATCCGGTTTGACCCATAAGATCCTAAAATCTTGGAAACGTTCATCAAGGATGGACACTGCCATCGGAAAATATAAGAACAAATTTTGGGTTGGCTTCCACCCAGCCCTGCACATATGACAATGGTTAGCAATAACTATACCTTTGGTCAACATATTATCCATGGTAACAATTTTTTCTTGGATCACCATCCATGAGAAAAAAGATATTTTAGGGATTAAACCCTTGATCCAGTCCAAATTCGGTTAAAAATGTTGGTATTAATTATTGAGGATCAAGATATAGGTGGATTTGACTATAAAATATCCACTTTCAGTCTAGTCCCAAGCAATGTCATCCTCATATCCTCCAGAGGGAAGAATTTTCTATGTTAAAATATTATGAAGTTCTTCGGACTCAGCTTCAAAACCCTGTACTCTGATGTATTTCCACATAGGGATGTTTATATCCTACCATATGTAATAAACCATCATTTTCCCAATCTATTGCTCCATGTGTTCTTGGATTCTAGCCAATCGGGGATTCTGGGATAATTCCTCAGCTCTTGCCCATCGGTCCTTTCAAAATTTTATCATTTACCCATTCCCAAGGATCCATCTAATGCATCCCTTGACTAGATCTCTGCTTGTTAGTATTGCCTTCCAAAAACTTGATCCCCTACCCACCATATTATCATTAAGGAAATTCTATCCTTGGAGGTATTTCCTCATGACTGTGGTCGTCCATTCATTTTTGACCTTGGTTAATATCCACCATTCTTGTTTGGCTAGCAGAGTTGTGTTGAGATTAGAAACTCTCCTTAGCCCTAGGCCCCCCTGTACCTTAGGTTTGCAAACCTTATTCCACCCTACCAAATGGATCCTTTTTTATACTTGGTCCCTGACAAGAGAAAGTTCTTTTGGAATTTATTGATCTTATGATACACCTTGCTTCGAGCTCTGAAAACCAATAATAAATATACAAGTATACTTTGTAGGGAGGTTGTTTTTAAGACTGCTTTGCCCGTTTGAGATAATAAATGTCCTTTCTAGCCTTCTAGATTTTTTTGGATCCTCTATAGCACAATATTCTGCATTGACCCTTTTGGTTTCCCATAAAAAATAGGAAGGCCTAAGTAGGAGGTAGGAAGGGACACAATCTGACATTCCAAAATTCTAGCAATGTTGTTTTGCCTAGGAATGGGGGTATTTATAAAATATAGATTGCTCTTATTAAAATTCACTTTTTGTCTGAATGCCTCTTCATACATCTTAAGAATGTGTCTGATCCTTCTCGCCTCAACCACTGAATCCAACATAAGCAACAACGTGTCATCAACAAATTGTTGATGGGTCACTGGGGCTATTAATGAAGTTGCTTTTATGTCTGATATAAGTCCATATGTTGCCACTGCCTTGATGGTTCTTCCTAAGTCTTCTACTACAATGATGAAAAGGATTGGAATAATGGGATCTCCTTGTCCTAGTCCTCATTTACTTTGAAAAAATCCTTCTATAGACACATTTACCAATATTGAAAACCAGGCCTTCGAAATACATTCTTTGACTAGCTTGAACCATTGAGTGTGGAAACAAAATTTTACTAAAACTGCCTCCATGAAATCCTAATTTATCGTATCAAAAGCTTTGTTCATATCTACCTTTAAGGCCATGACTACCTTCTTAGTTTGGGCAGCCGTATGGAGAGCCTCATGAACTGTGATAACTCCATGTAAAAGTGATCTCCCCTGAATTGAACTTCACTAACTTGGATCAATGATAACAAGAAAGACCTTCTTCAAGAAGTTAGCTAAAACTTTGGATAGTATTTTATAGGATATGTTACACAGGCTAACTGACCTGAAATCAGCCATGGTATTAGGATTGGGGCATTTTGGTATCAAAGCTATAAACATTGAATTAAAATATCTGGAAATGTGATTAGAATTTTGGAACTCCCTAATGACAGTGATGACATCTGCACCAACAATATACCAAAAAAACTTGGCAAAAATGAGGCGAGAAACCATCTGGACCAGAAGCCTTATCAGGATCCATGCTAGAAAGGGCATCTTTGATCTCTTCATCAGAAAAGGCCACTATGATGGACTCATTGGTCGTCTCATAAATAAGTTGGGGCATAAATTAAAGAAGAGAACCTTTTCTTGGGCATTGCAAGATGGTCCTTCACCTAACAAGGAGCTGAAAAAAATCACAACCTCATCCCTGATCTCCTGGATATTCTAGGTTGAGGAGCCATCCTCCTTGGTTAAAATTATAATATTACTATTGCTTATATTCCTCAAATTTGTAACATGGAAAAACTTTGAATTTGAATCGCCTTCCTTCAGCCATAACACCCTTGATTTTTACCTCCAATACATCTCTTCAATGCTCCTTTGATGGAGCCCTTTGTGATTTTTGTCTTTCGAAAATTTAGAGGCATAGTAATCCTCTTCCATAGCGTCTTTGGAGGCTGGTATGAACATGCCTCCTCAATGAGGGAAGTAGATCAAGCACACCAAAAATGTGCATGCAATGATCATCACTCCCATGAGCATGATGCATGTTTCCTTGGAGCACTGGGAGCTTGTGAAGAAGAGAAGCTGAGTTAATCTTGAACCCAAGTTCCCTCCTATGCCTGCCATGCCAGAAATAACACCAAGAGACCTGCAATGTCATGTCATTCATAATTGGAATTTTTATATAAGGATATGCATGAATTACTATTAGCATGTATTGTCAAAATTCACCTTCATGATATGAAAATAATGATGCCAAATATTGCATCATAGGCAGCCTAGGCATAGATGGAAAAGGTGATCATGGCAACTATAGAGAGGCAGAGATCCCGATTTTCCAAGCCAAATTTAAAACACTCCTTCATACGTTTGCACAATCCAGAGAACCCAAAGATGCCCTCTTATGCCAAACATGCGGGCACTCTTGTTCGACAAGTACCCTCCTAGTGGACGAGCCTCAATATTTGCCATCCTAAATTTTGTTGTAATTATTTTTGTGGTGTGAAGAATTAGATTTAATTTTTCATAGAAATACTCGACAATCACGTTTTCAATTGTAAGCTACACATCCATGCAATATTCATAGATAAGTGCAAATATCCACGTTTTGTAGTTGGATATGGCATACTAGAACACCTGCACGGGCACCACAACATTGTTAAAAATATGTTTTACTTAATGGGTTCTAAAACTGCAACTACCAATTGATGGGGGAAGCGACATTGAAGACAACATAGATAAGTGAAGTTGTTACCTTGGATAACTGGTCCTTGAATTTATCTCCACTCTTTGGGAGGGCTTGAAAGTTTTCGTTGGGAAGATCTTGTCCTAGAGTGAGGACAAGGATGCCCATCAAGATCTGTAGACAACCGAGGACAAATAAGGCGATGCACCAAGAAGTGAAGGGAGTGAAGTGGAATATTTTGTAGAGGAGTTCATAGATGAGAGGCATAATGAGTTGGTTGGTATTTATTATATTTTTTGGAGGAGGTTGTAGACTCTCCTAGTCATTCTTAATCATTGATATATTCTCCTTATCTCTTTTTATACAGGTGCTAGATTGATTCTAAATATGATACTCCTCCTAAAGTTTTTATAGGAAGCTTTCCCAACTCACTAAATATTCATGTTATTAAAATAAAATATTAGTACTAAAATCTGCTTCTAAATTAGATACTATTATGAAGTCTTCTTCAAGATCAAGGCTTTTGTGGCATTTTTTAGTATCAAGGCTTATGTGGCCTTTTTCAGTACCAAGACTTTTGTGGTCTTTTCTTCAACGCTTCTATAACATTTCCTTCTAGATCAAGTCTTATGGTGTTTTCTTCTGAATCAAGTTTTCTATGGCATTTTTTTTGGATCAAGGCTTCTATGGCATTTTCTTCTAGATCAAGGATTATATGGAATTTTAAGGCTTATATCACCTTTTATACTTGTGAAGTGTCCAATATAGCAATGGAGAACTCCTGTCTCCCAACTTCACTATAATTCTTCTCTACAAGTCTCTTCTATAGTATTCTTCTCTTGATATAACTAATCTTTTCACTATGAAGGTACTCCAACCTTTAGGAAACGAAGTTAAAATATCCTAGAGTTCTACTGTAGGAGGTATCCCAATCATATAATAATTAATTCCCTACAATAAAAATAACTTTAGTTCAATTTCTCCATGTCTCTTATATGAGCTTCACTAGTTGATTCATCAAACTAGTGGATCAAATGTTGAGTCTTATTCTTCACATGTTTTCCTTTAAAATTCTATGAAAAGACTCTAGCTATATGCAATATCAGTATTCCAAAAATAAAGATTTTTTTCAGTCCTAAATTGTGGCTCTCATTAATTCTACCACCTAGATTCTTTTGAAAATCTTTGACAGTGACTAGTCCAATGGCACGTCAGGTTGACAAAAATTTAGGGTCAATGATAATGGTGGTTTTCCTATTGACCTACCATATGATTGATACCACTGCCATATTTTAATGTAGCATGTAATGGGAGATATCAATCACAATATGCATAATAATATGTAATAAAGTAAATCTACAACATGACTAAAAATACTATAAATATAAATGATGAAGATATTGAAGAAAATGAAAACTCTATGAATAGATATACTTCTCAAGAGTGGGAATTGATCATATCACACTCCATCATATTACATCACACTGCTACATCACACCACTTTGGTCTATACTACTTCCTACTGCTATATCTTGCTCTATACCTATGGCCCTTTATATAGGAAATAACTTCTTTGGCCAACACTCTACCTAGTTGTGCAAGGGATAACTTACATATATACATCTTGCACTTTGATACTTTTACATTTATTACATTGCATGAAGTAACTGGACAACTTCCCCCTAAAGTAATATAATGTCTTACGTATGTAACAAGAAAGGTATATTTACATGATACAAATGATGTAATATACTCTATTTATAACATAACCAAGGCCTTTATTATTTGGTCTTATATTTATTTCTATGGTATTTCTCATACCTTACTGATTCCTTATCAATCTTATGCCATTATAACTCATTCTTTTTATTAGTTTTTATCTAATTCCTTTAGTGTGCTTTTCAAAACACATAGTTTCTTCATCAACATATCATTTAGCAACATGGTCTTTATCATGACCAACACAATCAATGAGATTCAGTATAAGACCATGATGCTCATATTCAATACAAACCCTACTATAATCAACAATGTTTAAATATTTAATATCACAAGCAAAATTTATACTACAAATAAGGTCACTTGTATCACAACATGTATTTACAACTGTAGAATTCAAATAAGGTCACTTGTATCACAACTGTATTCACAACATGGTCTTTAGAATGCTTGTTTCACAACAAGCATCTACCATCATATACTTGACCTTTATTATTTTATTTTTTATGCTTGAAGATATCATGAGTTATTAACGTTATACATACTATCCTCACAACATCTATAGGAAATATAACACTATTTTGTAGAAGACATTCACAAATATCATATTATTTGATAATTGATTGTACACACATCGAAGTGTTAATAATTCTCCATCTTCATAAATATTTTAACCTTCTTAAAAATAAATAGTTTCATATGGTGTCACACACTTTTGAACTTCAACTTGCTTCTCGCCTTCTTCACTAGCTTCACTAGCTTCCCAGAAATAAAGATCAGACTTTTGAACATCTAGTTGCTTCTAGCTTTTTTCTTCTTTGTCATTCCCATTTTGTCAAATGACATGGACACTTCTTCTTGTAATATTTAGATTTTTTTTCTTCAACACAATAGTGAAGGTTTCTTATGTCTTCCAAATATTTCTCCTTTATATATACCACCACTTCAATATATTGATCCCTTTTTACATATCCACCATTTTATATACCATCAGTACATTAAAGAAGATATTCCTCTTTATATACATAGTTGTACGTGAGAGAGACCTTAAGGTATCTAAAAGAACAAAATGTGCAGTACCAAGGTAGTATAGAAAGGGATTCACCCTATCAATAACACCTGCTTAAATAAAGTCCTTATTGTAATCAAATTATTTGTCAACATTTACAAATCCAAACTTGTAGGGGTAAATTTGTCAAAATTCTTTATTTCTCTTCTTTGGGATTATTGTTCTTATTTGGTAGGATTCGTCTATCTGAATCTTCCTTCAATATTATTGTCAAATTCTATCTTCAAACAAGATCTTCTTCTCAATATTCTATATATCTTGAGGTCTTATGAGATTTGGCACTTCTTACCAAATTTTTATTTTTGGGCTTGTTGTCGAATGGTGACAATTATCATAAATCTTTCACTATCTCTAATAGTAAATTTCTTCAATGAGTTCTCATTGGAAATCCTGTGATGAATTCTTCATCAAGGCTCTCTAAGAATTTTATTGAATGCTCATAGAGACCTCTACAAGACCTTTAAAATTAAATATTATTTTGGTCTTCCTTGAGACCTTATCTTCAACCTTGTACTTTTGGAATTGTTGATAGTGAGATCTTCTCCTGGGTCTTTGATTCTACTACCTTTGTATTTGAGCAAGTCTCTCTTAGTCCTTCTTCATCAATGATATATTCTTCTTATCTCTTTTGCTTTAGGTTCTGGATTGATTATAAAGAAGATACTCATCCTAACCTTTATATAGGAAGCTTCCCCAACTCACTAAATATTCCTATTCTTTCAAAAAATATTAGTACTAAAATTTGCTTCTCAATTAGATATTTTCTTCTAATATCTTCTTCAGGATCAAGACTTATGTGGCCTTTTTTAGTATCAAGGATTATGTGGCCTTTTTTGGTACCAAGGTTTCTGTAGCCTTTTCTTCAAGGCTTATATGACCTTTCCTTCTGGATCAAGACTTTTATAGCCTTTTCTTCTGAATCAAGGCTTATATGACCTTTTATTCTAGAACAAGGCTTCTATGGCCTTTTCTTCTATATCAAGGCTTTTATGGCCTTTTAAGGGTTCTATGGCCTTTTCTACTTGTGAATTTTCCAATCTAGCAATGGAGATCTCTTGTATCCCAACTTCACCATAATTCTTCTCCAGAAGTCTCTTGTGCAGTATTTTTTTATTGTATTAAATAATATTTGCACTATGAAGGTACTCCAATATTCAAGAAACGAAGTTGAAATCTCCTAGATTTTTGTTGTAGGAGGCTCTCCAATCATCTAAAAAATAATTCCCTATAATAAAATAAAAATTAGGTCAATTTATCTAGATCTCTTAGATGAGCTTCACTAGTTGATTCATCAAAATAGTGGATAAAATGTTGACTCTTAGATTTCACAAGTTTTTCTTTGAAACTTTGTGGAAAGACTCTAGCCATATGCAATATTAGTATTCAATAAATTGAGATTTATTTCAGTCATAACTTGTGGCTCTTCTTAATTCTACCACCTAGACTCTTTTGAGTATTTTTATAGTGATTGATCCAATGGCATGTCAGGTTGACAAAAACTTAGGGTCAATGATAATTGTGGTTTTCCTATTGATCTACCATATCTCTGATATCAATGTTAGCTTTTTATGTAGCATATAATAGGAGATAGCAATCACAAGATGCAAAATAATATGAAATAAAGTAAATCTACAAGATGACTGAAAATGCTGTAAATAGAAATAATGGAGATGTTTACAAAATAGCTTTGGAGGAAATGAACACTCCATGAATAGAGATACTGCTCAATAATGGGCATTGATCATACCACACTCCATCATATTACATCACACTACTAAAATACACCACTTTGGTCTATACTACTTCCTAATGCTATATCTTACTCTATACCTGTGGCCCTTTATATAGGAAATGTGTTCTTTGGCAAACACTCTACCTAGATGTCTGAGGGACAGGTTGCGCATATACAAATTATACTTTGACACTTGTGCATTTATTACATTGGATTAATTAACTAGATAACTTCCCCCTAAAGTAATCTAATGTCCTAAGTATATACCAAGAAAGGTACATTTACATGATTTCAATCATGTAATATACTCTATTTCTAACATAACCAAGGCCTTCATTATTTGGCCTTATATTTAGTTCGATGGGATTTCTCATACCTTACCCATTCCTTATCAATACTATGCCATTATAACTCATTATTTTTATTTATTTTGATCCAAATCCTTTAGTGTGCTTTTAAAAACACATAATTTCTTCATCAACATGTTATTTAGCAACATGACCTTTATCATGACCAAAACAATCAACGAGATTGAGCATAAGACCATGATGCTCATCTTTAATACAAATGCTACTATAAGAAACAATGTTTAAATATTTAATATCACAAGCAAAATTTATCCTATAAATAAGGTCACTTGTATCATAACACGTATTTGCAACTATAGAATTCAAAAAATCAAAATAAATCCTTCTAACCATGTTGTATCATGTCCTCCAAGAATTAATTTGTTTTTTCTTCATAGGTAAAGCCTTAAAAAATTGTTATTTCTTTTGATATCATTACTTATTGATCTCCACTATTTATTTACTTTAATTTGTCTAGACCTATTTTTTGGAAGTTACATATAAATATCATTTATACATATGTTTCTATTGGAATATACTTAGGGGATGATCTCTAAATATGACCCACCTAATGACATATTCTACATCCAAAATCTATGTTTTCATAATCCATGGTTTGAATCCAAAACTTAACTGCATACTTATGAATGATTGATTTTGGTAGAGGTCTACTAATATTATATGACCAATATTTGGATATAAATATTCAAAACTCCATATTTTGTAGTTTCTAAAATATCAAGGAATTCTTCTAGAGTTTTTTGTATTGCCTTGAAAGTATTAATTTCCCATAATTCAATAGTAAACCCATACGTTTTGACCCATACTAGTACTAGGAATATATTTATGTTTTTAGGTACAAACACTTCATATTGATGAGTAAGGAAGAGTCTTGTTCTTCCCATAAACCATGGATTTGCTTTTAGGATTATATCTCTTTCCTTGCCAGAATAGAAAATAACTAAGAAGAAACCTTTATGAAGAAAGGATAGACTCACTCTTAAAGACTTTCATTTTCTATCAATCTATTTTCTTAGAACCAAATCTCCTTGACAAGATCCATTCAATTTTTGAGAAAAAAAGGTCATTTCTCTATGAGGTCCTCCCTAATATCTACTACTAGGTTTGATTCTAAGGATTTGGATATAAATCAATCTATGGGAAAAAACCATGGATATAACTCAATATCTACTCAAAATTACCATTTTATCCTATAATAATTATATTATTTAAAAATAGACCTACAATAATATGTATGTATAAATTTTAATATAGTGAAGGGATAAATGAATCTTTGATTAAAAATCTATGACCAAATAGAATGCCTCACCTTGGTTATGCCCTAGTTGTCCATTGTTCCTTCCATCATTCAAACCCTGACTGATAGATATTTGTAATTCTTGAAAAATTATCACTACCCTTGTTTTGTATGGTTGAATTCATAAGGTAGTGTATCCTTCAATAATAATCAAATTACTTCATATGACCATTCATTTTAAATATTTTTAAAATTTGCACAAATTTATCTAAGAATCATCTAAATCAGACAACCATTTCCAAATATATGGCTCTTGAAAGATGAGACATTTATTCTAAAAAAAATTTCCCTTGTGTTGTCCTTGTTTTGGATGGCTCTCTTCACATGGTCGTATCTCCTTCAATATTTCTTGGATTATTTTGTATGACCACTCATTTTAAAGCTCTTCAAATGCTACACAAAATGGTACAAGAATCATCTAAATTGAACGACTCAATGTAAGTATTGTCAAGAGGAAAACTTATAAGATGTGTATTGATACAAATTGATTACATATATAGGCATAAGGCCTATTTGATAATATGACAAATGTCAAGTGAAACTAACAAGTGTCAAGGTGAAGGTATAGTGCACTTTAATTCTAACATTCCCCCTTAAAGTGCACTATCCTAACTAAAGAAAAAAACAAGTCAACATTAGGTAACATTCTCCCTTAATGTTGACTTCTCTAAAAAAAAATTCTATCATCCTTATTTATTGCTGATTTGGTCTAGGCTCATGCTCTATGCACTTGGATATCCATCTGTGAAAAAATGCTAGATCAACGGTGTATACATCTCAGTATGTTGCCATAGGGTCAGCCACTTCCTCGGGTTTTTTGCCTCTGGGTCAATCGTCTAAGTTCCTTAGGATCATCATGGGTGCCTCAAGGTCAGCCACTCCTGGGTCTGTTGCCTTTGCAGGTCATCCTCAGAGGATGTTGCCTCTCGTAAGTCACTAACTAGGTTCACCATGAATATCATCCCCTCTCATGGTGAAACTCAATATAGAAGGTGTCGTTTTCTACCGAAAAATGCACCTTAATACAAAGGAAAAATGAACCATACAAGAGTGTCGATATCTGCTAAAAATGCATTCAATACAATAAAATGAGCCATAAATCCAAATATGGAGAAGAACAAGAAGATAATAAGAGAATTTTCTAAAGTGTCTTCATCTATAGTCTTTAGAAGTAGATTTGGGAAAACCTTGAATAGAGTCTAGGGTGTCTATGTTTGTAGTCCCTAGAATAAGTGTCCTTATGGTAGTCACCTCATCTTATTGGAATGCATGGGTAACCAGCCACTGCATCCACCAAGTAGATAGAGGAGAATACTAGATACTAGGTTCACTTACAAATGCCTTGGGAGTTTCGGGTTCAACCGAGAGTGCACTCGAAGGTAGAAAAATTTCAGGCTTAAAAACTCAAATGAAACAACCTCAAAATTACAAATGGACATCACCAATGTGTCTGTCTCAAAAAAATCTTTCCAGACTATAAACATGGCTATAGTCGGATCTCAATAAGTCCTCCATCTATGGGAAAAACAATCATCTTAAATTTTCCCTCGTAGGGGAATTACATGGGCCATCTAGGCCATCACCTGAAAAATGCAATAAGGTACAATAAACAGACCATGTAGGCCTTCTTCCACTTCCACTCTCTATGTGGAAAAAATAAAAAATGGCCAAATAGACCATACTGTCGGCCATCTCAACATCCTAAAAAACAATAGTCGTCAATGTGGTAGTAAATATTATTAATAACTCTGGTATTTCATGGTACTGGACTCCTCCATCTCACAAAATAAGCTAACTTCTCGGCATATACATCTCGTACAAATTGAATCCTACGCACTGTTGATGAAGAACACTACCAAATGCTGCCTCTCACCTAATTGCCACCATAGAAGCTAAAAATAGGTGAATTCATCCTCCTTCACTATGAATGCCACAACATCAATGCTTCTCTTTCTCTCTCTACTGGCATATTCGATGGAGTAAAAATCATGAGAAAATTTTAGGTCACAGTGGTTAAAGGGAGTCGTCATCGATGTCGCCAAAAAACTCTGCTCGTGGCCCCATATTTACTACTAATTTTTTTATGTGGCCACATTTTTTGGATGGGCGTTGCAGTAAAGTGACACTTGAACACTGAGTGTTCCTCCAGTTACACATTGTACACAACAGCTTCGCAAATTACATGAAATATTACGATATACCTGCATTTCCACTAAGGACGTGGGATTTGGGTTCTTCATTCAGCCAGACTGAAACTATGAATACATTTTCATGTCGTGCTTTGCAAGACTTTCAACAACATACGCGAGGCCCTCAACACTTGGCCATCTCTACCAGGTGCCCGATCCATCAGATGCACATATTTCTCATTGTTGTGGCTGGGTATTCCGTAGCACAATATCCTCCTCATGAAATAGTGGCCCTCTCTTGGATCGAGCACGTGTTTTTCCATGAACACAACACTCAAAAACTAACAACTCCCTTGGATCTTATAAAGCTGTCAAACTATCCTCGCATCACACGGTTCTCAGAAGAATAGAAAGCAGTAACATGCCACCCAAGATCAGCGAATCTGCAAACTCAAAATGTCAATATGCTCCATACATTTTTGTACGACAATAGAAAACTCCCGCTGCATGAATCCTCGGATTCAAAATATGGCAACCGACCTCCAAATTTAGAAGGACAAAAATTTTATATATCCTACCAAAAAATAGATCCTTTCGCTGCACCAAAATAGATCTGATCTAATTTTGATAAACAGCCAGTTACAAAATTAATACCCATAGATCCACAATGATGAAGAAAATTCCAGAAAGAACCTAAGTTGGACCTCACGTTCACTGTCCATTGTAGTAGTAGTTATGGATGAAAATAGGCAATACATAAGAATAACATCTCACATATTATAGATTACAAATCGACACCACTACTGATTTGCCAACAAACCTAAATTGAACAGTCTATTAATTTGAGATCACTTTAGCATGGCCATTCAAAAAATTATCATCTTTAATTATGCAAAAGTTGTGCCTATTACGAAAATAACAAATGGATCACAATCAATAATAACAAATAGATCACAATCAATGTGGGTCCCACCCATCGAGATGGCGTAATTGATTCGGCACCTTGACGGTAAAAACAAGCAGATGTGGTAGCTATAGTTCGTCTTTCACGACATTATCCATTGGTTGTTAGATCTGTCAAAAAACAAATCTTCATGATGATAGCATAGCAGTTCCACTCAACAACGATGCATAGAGACAATTATAGCAATAGTATACAATGTACACAAAAGTAGCATTATCTCTGGTCATGTACACACTGAAAAGACATAGTGGAGATGAGATGTTCAGGAACCGTAGCCACAGTCTAATATGTGTGTCTCATCCATTGATAATAGCTACACCATTGTCATATTTTTCCACGACGTAAGCATATTCCATCATTTTTTTCTCGATGATGAATCCAAATTAATGCCTTGTGACACCTTCTTGCTCCTACAGATGAATGCTTTAAGTTGACAATAGTTCTTGCCATAGTCCTTACACAATCTCTAATCTTTCGTAGTCATTAAAAATTATCTCCTTGGAAAATTCTTCACCAAGTTATAGTTTTACTGGTTGCTCGTGATGACGACCACATGCCATGAAAAAATGGTCGTTGGATAGAAATGGTTGAGAGACACCAGGTGCAACAAAGAGAGGCAAGCTTCGCTTGTTGTAAATGAAAAATACACCTCACTATCCATTTGTGGCACCATCTACCACACAGAAAAATTGCACCTTCGCTCGAAATATGTCATTAGCTTCTTCAACTTCGATCCAGGTATTGCTAGACATGGCTATGAAAAAATCTCAGTAATAAAATAGCACCAAGATCAGAATCCCAATGGGCTCACACTCCAACAAAGAGCCGACACACGGCTCCTTACTTGATCTTTTATGAACATAAAAAAGGTTAAAAAAAAACTGACTTCCCAATCTGCAGATTTCCCTCAATAACTTTTTGGTTTCTGATCCATCAAAGGATGGAGAGCATACTCCCTCATTTATTAAATAAAAATGATAGAAAGAAAAAAAAAAAGTGGGGAGTTTCCATCAGGGAAATCCCCCATGAGAGAAATCCTCTCTCAAGTACATAGGGCAAGGAAAGCCCGCTCTGATACCAAATATCAGGAGGAAAACTTATCAGATGTGTATTTATACAAATGGATTACATATATAGGTATAAAGTCTATTTGATAACATGACAAATGTCAAGTGAAACTGACAAGTGTCAAGGTGAAGGCATAGTGCACTTTAATTCTAAGAAGTATATGGCTGCAAAAAGATGAGTTATTCTTTGGAAAAAAATGTCCTAGCTCCACTGATTCATAATTCCTTCGAAATAATTGATTTAGATCACCCTATATCTTAAGTAAATATAATAATTATATTTACCTAATGCTACAATTCTTTCTAGCATCAAACTATAGACAAGACATAATCATGCTTTCTAACTCTTAAAATTAGGAAGAATTTTTTTTTCTAATTGGATTTTTTTTGCAACATGGGTGTGATACCATGACTCAACTAGAAGTGCCCTTATGGTAAACTTATCATTATACTAGGCTACATGGATAACCAGTTCATACAACTATTGTGTGTAATGGAGTAGATCATTACTTACATGTTCAATCTATTATGTTTCCACCAAATATGCATCTTTCTTCTCATATGTGGGACCTTGATTCTACCATACCTATTCTTCATCTAATAGTTCTTGTCACTCCCTTTTCTCTTTTGATAATAATCCTATTGTTACCCTTTCTCTTTTGGTGCTTCTCTTGCTACCGCTATGTTCCTCAATTTTATTACTTTGACTCTCATACCATGTTAAAGGTATGGACTAGATAGGACTTGAATCTAGGACCTCCATACGTTGAGGTTACTCTACCAATAAGCTTTTGAATCCTCATTGAATCAACCTACGATTTATAAGTTGGATTGCTTCTACTCATTGCTTCAACTTCTCCCTAGATCTTGGGACTCCTAGCTTTAACTCTGCCTTATTTCCTCAACACTCTTCTTCAAGGATATGGACCAACTAAGACTGAAATATAAGACCTCCATCTGTTAAGGTTGTTTTGGTAATGAGCTTCTAGCTCCTCCTTAAACCAACTTGCGATTTGAATTTAGGATTACTTTTACTCATTGCTCCATCATCCCACTAAGCCATTTGGACTTTGATATAAGAACAATTTTATTATGATAATATTCAATTCCAACAATACGTTTTACAATCAATGTAAGCAAGGATCCGCAATTAAAACTCCAAGTTGATATCGAAGTTAAGAACATCTTATCTAAAGATAGATCAACTAATATGTATAATCACATTACTAATAATATTTCTTAACTAACAGAAACATTTTTTCTCTATTTAAATTTTTATTTTTATCTTTACATTTACTTTTTATAATAATATTTAGTTGTTTTGCTATTTTTAAATTTTTTTTCTCCTTTGTTTTTAAACCACTTTCATGTACTTTTTGACGATAAACATACATACTAAAAATATATACATAAACTGTGAATGCCTCAAGGAGTGACCTGGATGAAATACCATTACGCCTAAGCCATTTGTGATAGAAGACCATTACAATGTAGATTGAAAATTAGAAAATGATTCGTTTATGCATTGATAATTCTTGAAATACACAAATATTATTTTAGATATATATTTTTTAAGATACATAGGAAACTTAGCTATAGCTACATTATTTTTTAGTAATTATTAAGCTTAGGTGCCAACAAGTTTATTCCACTTCCTTGTTGTTGACATCGGGAAGGGGACTACAGGTTAATGGAGATTAGTATCATTATCCCCGCACTCAAAGTTTGAATCCAGGTTTTTTCTTGACAATTACCTAGCCAAACAAACAACTACCACGTGAGAGGATTTAGATATGTTGAAGCGCATGATCATTAGTCATCACATATGGAGAGGGGTGCCTTGGACGGGGGTGGAAGCTTGAGGTGGAGTAGGCGCATAGGCGACGGGATACATTCTCTTTCCTCTTTCAGAGCGACTGTTGTGTGCAAAGTTCATGCTGCTTTGATGGAGCCCTTTGTGCTTTTCGGCTTCCGACCATTTCGAGGCGTAGTAATCCTCTTCCGTGGCGGCTTTGGAGGCTGGTAAGAACATCCCTCCCCACTGAGGGAAGTAGACCAAGCACTCCGGAAATGTGCATGCAACGATCATCACTCCCATGAGCATGATGCCTGTTTCCTTGGAGTACTGGGAGCTTGTGAAGAAGAGAAGCTGAGTCAATCCTGAACCCAAGTTCCCTTCTGCGCCCGCCATGCCGGAAATAACACCAAGAGACCTGCAATGCCATGGCATTCATCAGTATATCATTCGAATTTTTATATAAGGATGTGCATGGATTACTATTAGCATGTATTGTCATAATTCACCTCCGCGAAATGAAAGGAATGATGGCAAAGGTTGCACCGCAGGTAGCCTGGGCGCAGATGGAAAATGCGATCATGGCGACTATAGAGAGAGGCAGAGATCCCGCTTTGCCGAGCCAAATGCAGAACACTCCTCCACACGTCTGCACGGTCCAGAGAACTCAAAGACGCCCTCTCATGCCAAACATGCGGGCAGTCTTGTCCGACAAGTACCCTCCCAGTGGACGAGCCACAATATTCGCCATCCCAAACGTTGCTGCAATTATTCCTGCGGTGTGCAGCGTCAGATTGAATTTGTCGTAGAAATACTCGGCAATCACGTTGTCCGTTGTAAGCTCCACGCCCATGGAATATCCGTAAATAAGCGCAAATGTCCACGTTCTGTAGTTGTTACGGATATTGAAGGGGATTACTTAATGGATTCTAGAACTGCAACTGCCAATTGATGGGAGAAGCGACATCGAAGACAGCAAAGTGAAGTGAAGTTGTTACCTGGAGAACTGGTCCTTGACTTTATCTCCGCTCTTTTGGAGGGCTTGGAAGTTTCCGTCGGGAAGATCTTGTCCCAGAGTGATGACGAGGATGCCCATCAAGATCTGCAGACAGCCGGGGACGAAGAAAGCGATGCGCCAAGCAGTGAAGGGAGTGAAGTGGAATATTTTGTGGAGGAGGTCGAAGACGAGAGGCATAATGAGAACTCATCCAGTACTGACAGGACACGAAGGTGGCCAGGGAGAATCCGATAAGAAAGCGGACCACGATGAATCCCGCCGTAGAGGAGATAAGAGACATGCCAAACACAGTGGGTGCCGCCAACATGATCGCGAACCCATAGCGCTGACCCACCAGATCGCAGATCAAGAAGGCGCACCCATAGCGCTGACCCACCAGATCGCAGATGGCTCCCATCGCCAACCGAGAGAAAATGGAATCCGACACCGATGCGATGCCCGCATTTCTGATGTCGTGAGGTCCAGGTTGTCTCTTAAATTGAGTTGCAGCAGCTAATCTACTTGCTATAACGAAACTCGAGCGAGCAAGATGGATAGAAACTAAGGGCAAAGCCCTTTCCTTTAAAGACCTTGTGAGATGTTGACTTTAAAATACGTGAGCTGGCAGTAGTGTCAGCACAAATGGCTCTCTAGTAAACCCAATGTCCGCTCTGTAGAAGAAGATGAATAGCCACGCCGCGTACGAATAGATGAACGACCCTTGGAGTTTAGACAAGATCTTAGCCACGAGTCGGTTGGACGTTATAATGGGCCGCTTGCAAATACTGCTCCCAGATATAATTTCGTCCGCCTCATTGAGAATATATCTTGCTCGTTGGTCAACCTATCAACTATATTATAAATTTCCTTTGTTTTACTTCCTGGACACCTTTTTGCCAGTCGAAAAGACGAATGAGTTTTATAAGGCGGCCTACCATCGTGCTTAATATAATAAAATTGCCTCAAAGTTGCAAACCTTAATTTGAAAAAGGTTTAAGATTTATTATTATTATTTTTCTTAAGTGATGGGATAGTTTCTATGATGGAAGAAAAGTTACTATCCTTTATATATAAAACAATTGATCGCATTTGTCATAATAGAGTAACTTGGAGTTGGTTGGCATTTACTATTATTTATTTATTTTATAATTTTCTAATGATATCTTTTGGTGTCACTTTTATTAAAATATCAAAATATTATACGTGTTGTTATGGTGTCATGTTGTCACTTCTGTTAAAATATCAAAATATTATACGTGTTGTTATGGTATCACTTTTATGAAAATATCAAAATATTATACTTGTTAATTAAACTATGTAGAGGATGCTTTCTTATGAAAGATATTTTCTTTTTATTAAATATATGCTTTATTAATGGACTATATTTATACAATGAGGTTATTGTCATCATTTTACATATCAAATATATTCTTCTTCAAAGTACTATATTTATACAGGTCCTTGTTATTGTTTTGTTTAATATTTTGTTCTTTATCAAAGTTCTATTTATATGCAATCAGTCCTTGTCAATATTTTATTTAAGATATAAAATCTTACATAGCAAATTACCTTTTAAAATTTTATATTTTTTAATTTCACTAAGATGAAGATCAACATTGTGATTGCCTAAATTTTTTGCTACTTAATTTCCTTCTTTATAAATATGCTCACATAAGAGATTGCCTCCAATAATAGATGATGATATTATTTATATCTAATTGTCAATGGTGGAATGTGAGACATACTTGGAAAAATAAAAAATTATATTATTTGCATTATATCAATCTTAGATTTGTACAAGTATATAAATAAATACATATAGTGTATGTCTCTTAGACATCTCAAAATAATCTTGGTGCTTCATATTCATCTTTAACTTTTTAGCTTCTCTCAACCTCTCATAAGGTGTAATTGTTCAACTTCTCTCAATGTCTCATGAGGTGTAATTCTTCAACTTCTCTTAATCTCTTATGAGGTGCAATAATATAATCTTACATCCCTCAAGGTATAATAATTACATCATAAAATAATTTAATAATTACCTAACATACCTTCTATTATATTATTTTGTATGGCAAAAATTTGAATGTGTATAGCGAAAAATGTACCTTTTACAAAAATTACTACCCTCCCTTAAAATGAAACTGGGGTTTGTCTTTGGCTTTGGCTCTAGATCTAGATTGGATAATCACCTTTGATTTTGCCTCTGGGTCATAACCTTTAGGTTTGCCTATGGATCATAACCTTTATGTCTACCTCTAGGTCATCATTTTTTAGCATAAATTGAGTCAAATCTATGAATTTTTATGTAGAAGTCATGCATTTAAAAAATCCCCATATTGCATAGCTTCATGGAAAAAATGTGGTCTCTTTCAACCATTAAAATTTGTCTTATCATTTATTTTGTCTAAGGACACGGGGATAACGAACCTTTTTTTTAAGAGGTAGTGGAGTTTGGCCGGGGGAACAACGAAACAACGGCTCCCTCCTTGAGCTTTAGCGCCACTTTTCCGTAGAGAAGGCTCGGGTCGGGGATTCATCAATGAACAAAACCCCTCCCGTTATTGAGCGGAGACATACATCCATGATTATTGAAATACCAGGAAATTCTATCTGTGATTGGTACCAGCATCGGTACTATACCCACTATCCCCCCCCATTATAAACGAAACTCGAGGCTTTTTTTTAAGGTCGTTACTTTTAAAGGGAAATCTACTCAACATTTCTTTCACTCCATTTCATTCTATCACATTCATCCATCCATAATCAACATGTATTTAGTTTAGCATTTTATCTTTGTACCAATAATAATTGTGACAGTAATTATTTTCTTCACAAATCTCAAAAGTATGCAGATTCTAACACCTACTTGTCATATTTTTAGATCGTCCACAATGAATACAATAATTTATTCTAAGAGTTACATTTTGTGCATAGGTTTCTCTTGTTACAAACATGGTCTCACCCCTTTCTATTGGACCATCCTAACCTGTTAGCTTTTGATGTAGCATGTAATGGGCAATAGCAATCACAAGATCCAAAATAATATAAAATAAAGTAAATATGCAAGATGACTGAAAATACTATAAATATAAATGATGGAGATGTTTACAAAATAGCTATGGAGGAAATGAACACTCCATGAATAGAGCTATTGATCAAGAATGGGCATTGAGCATATCACACTCTATCGTTTTACATCACATTGCTACATCACACCACTTTGGTCTATACTAATTCCTACTACTATATCTTGCTTTATACCTATGGCTCTTTATATAGGAAATAGATTCCTTGGCAAACACTCTACCTATTTGTGCAAGGGACAACTTGCACATATACAACTTACACTTTGAAAATTGTGCATTTATTACATTGCATGAAGTAACTAGATAACTTCCCACTTAAAGTAATCTAATGTCCTATGTATGTACCAAGAAAGGTACATTTACATGATCTAAATGATGTAATAAATTATATTTCTAACACCCGATGATGTAGGTTCTCCTTTTAATTGACCTTGTATTGAATTCCTCCTCCTTTTAATTTATATCTTTCTTCTTTGATCTTCATGTTATTTCCTCTGTCCTTTTTTAGTTTGGAGTCCCTTGATGTTAGACATTTTTGGTGAAAAAGTATTCTCATGATTTCACATGTCATGAGTGGATCTGAATAGGTTCTCCTTCTTTATTTTATACTTATGTAAGACCTATTTTTTTGCCCTTCATAAGTATAAACCTTGAGATCAATGTTAGTAGATTCATCCGAAATATGTTCTTGAAGATAATAATTTATTCTTTCTAATAATATCCTTTCATAGTCCTTATAGTATATGTATTTGAAATGACAGGAAAATGATGGGTGATTTATTCCATCACAGTATTTGCAAGGATGAAAACTCTAATAATTTATCTTTTCATGACCATATTGATTACAATAAGTGCACAATAGAGATGATCTAATAGCTTTGAAGTATATTTTAGGAACATCATGTTTACATATCTCTTTAATAAGATATTAAAACCATATATACACAATTGAAGATATTCTATCTTTTCCTTTTTGAATAGAGTCTTGTTGATCAATTTTTTCCTGTCTTGTTTCTAATTTGATGTTAGATTCATTGGATGAATCTCCCTTCATATTGCTTTCAATTTTAGAGCTTGTTTCATATTGTATTGGTTCTTCTTTTTATTTACCTTTTTCATCATTGTACTTCATAATGTTTTTGATCCATGTTGGTATATTCCTTATTCCACTTTTAAGAGTGTTGCTTAGCATGCTAGTAGTAATTTATATTACCTGTATTCTTTGTATAGAGTATACTACCTTATAGCTCCCTACTTAGTGTGTATAAAATCCCACTAAATATAAGCTTGATTTGATAAAACCTTTATTAATCCTTGTTTTTTAGACTTCCTTATGTCTCCCAAGTAATATGAGTATATAATCCTAAGGATTTTTAAGTTTTGAGGAAAGCTTATATTTTGTACCTTGATAATATTTGATATATACTGATATTACCAAGTTTTGTAGAATACCTTATGAATCCCTTGTATGTTATGGATAAAATATAGTGCTTTTACTCAAAAAAAATATATAGTGCTTTTGTAAATTATAGTTCAATATTTGATTGATTTTGTAAGGCTCTGTAGAATACCAAAATTAATGTCTATTATCCCTTATTGCTCCTATTAAACTAAGAATCGTTCCCAAATTTTAAAGAGGTAATAACGTTGGATATTTTATCTCCTTTTGAGAAGTTTGAGATCATAATTTTATGACTATCCAACCTTTGAGAAAACTATGATAAACATTTATTTTATAAATAACCATTTGGAAATTAGGTTTAGTGTATCTAATATTCCAATTAACTAATTTTATGTAGTAGCCCTTATGACTCCCTAATATTTAGATAAATTAGACCATAATTACAAATATATATTAATTATTCCAATAGAAACCCTTATTAATCCTAGCTTTTATATTGCAAATATTATATTTATTTGATAAAGTATTCCCTTTTATGAATGGCTTTCAATTATTTAGTTTCCTTCAATTATAGCCTTATAAATCCCAAGGAAAGAAAGAACATAAAAATAGAAAGCAAACTTTACCTTTCACCAAGCAATATATGGTGTTGTTTGCTAAGAAGCTAGGGTTACAGTATTTACATAGACATCTTGAATGTTGTGAATGTACCCTCCAATGGAATCACTTGGAGCTTTAAGCATTCCAAAATTGGTGTTTCTTTGACTCTTCCTTTGACCTCTCTTGGATTGAGCATTGAAGGCTCTAACACCTTATTTCCATGCTGTAATTTTGCTCTGTGCGCATAGACGATGAATTGATAAATTCTAAGATAAATATTTTCTTGTTGACCTTAATAATTGATGTCCTTAATATGGATAAGCTTCTTTTCTAAAGTACCAAGTAGCAAGTTCATTTCCTTTCAAGCACTTGAGGAGAGTTTGGTGCAAAAGAAAAAATTGTCTTCCTTCTTGTAATGTATGAGCATTATGATATTTAGAAAAATGTTTAGTCTTCTAATGGATAAGTGTATCCCATACACTCAATGCACTAGCCTATTTGTGTAACTCCTTTCTTGAAGATAAGTTCTCTCTTGACTTGAGAATTAGGGTTTTCTTTTGGTGACAAGTGTCACTTTATTCTTTGCATGGATGTCATCCCTTTCGTTGGTTCAAACAAACATTTTTAGAGATTCTTTTAGCTTCAAAAATCCCCAACTCCTCTTTCATTCACCTACACTATTTTTAGCTGGGATATGGAGCAAAAATAAGGAGGCTTTGAGCACTGATATTTGCCATTATATGTGGAGTAAATGACATTCCAATGGTGCTTTAATTTTCCCTTTCTTTCTTGCTTTCTTATTTTATCCTTTCATAGATGATATTGCTCTTGATTGATGTTGTTTCTCCCTTTACTTTTGCATGTTGTATCTTGAAATTTTGGTAATCCAAAATGCGAGGAGTATGAGCTCTTTGATTGGATCCTTGAGCTAGGCTTGATTGTTGCTAGCATAATATCACTTTCGACTAGTTTATCCAACAAGTGTAGTGCCTTTGGCGTACCTTTAAATTATACCTTTTCTCCTTGTATAACCAAATTAGGATAGTGCAATATAATGTAAAATAGTTTTTATACAAAATATCCTTATTGCACCTTCTTTTGCACTCCTCTTTTTACATCTAAAGTTTTGGTTTTGAGGTAGAATCTTGAGTGCAGTCTAGGTTTTTTGAGGTTATATCTTTGATTAGACACCTTCCCATTTTACTTGGATGTTTTTATGAATGGATCCAAGCTTCTAACTACATGATGGAAGATTTGTTTTTACTGTATTTTTTGCACTATTTCTTGTGCTTTGAACTTGAGACTCACCAAGTCTTGTTCGAAGCTTTCTTTGATGGTATTTTTGTGGTTAATTTCTTCTTATATACTTGTAGGATTAAGCTTATTTTATGGGTTTCTCAGGCCACCCAAATTTGAATATCTCTGTGCACTAATAGTGTCTTTAAACACTTTGACAAATTTTATTTTTGTGCCCTTCTAATGAACACAAACAATAATATTTTTGTGACAAATATAGTAGTGCAAATCTAATAATATTTTTATTTCAATCCACTAACAATATCATCTCATAAATCCAATAATATCTCAAAAGCTAATGCACTTATTCAATCTACTACAACTTAATCTAGAATAATCTCAAATGAATCTTCAAGAATTATTCTATAATTTTTTAAAAATAAGGTAATAGGAGCTAGTCTTTTTTTTCTTTTAAAAAGTAGATAATAGATAGTTGATAGATAGTTTGAGATTCTAAAATAAAATCAACTCCTAAAATGAAATAAACCTTAAATAATCCTTTATTTTTGCACTTTTTGAAGATTTTAATTCAATTTTTCTTTTTGCAACTTCAATCTAATTAGGGTGCTTAAACAAATCTGATAAGTAGTCCACTTAATAAATCTACCTGCACCAATAGTTACTTATATTTTTTTGAAAGCTCTTTTCACAACTTACGTAGAGGATGTATATCTTGGTGTCTATGATCACGAAGTTGTTGCCTTGAAAAAGATATTTCAGCTCTTTGTAGGCTATCTTGAACAACTTTGTCTTCACCAAAAGATGATTTTCCTTTCACGATACTAGAATTTTTGGTGGCTTGTTCTCCTCTTGTAATATCCTCCTTTTTTTTTTAGACATGAAGAGATATTTCATTCTAAAGTGGTGCCTTCTTGCTGTGAGAGGTAATCTCCAAGTCTCCTAGATTTGGTAGGGTTCTTCTGTCTGAATCTTCCTTCAATATTCTTGTCAAATTCTATCTTCAAACAAGATCTTCTTCTCAAGATTCTATATATATTGAGGTCTTATGAGGTTTGGCACTTCTTAAAAAATTCTTATTTTTGGTCTTCTTGTTGAATGGTGACAATTATCATAAATCTTTCACTATATCTAATAGTAAATTTCTTCAATGAGTTCTCCTTGGAACTCCTTTGATGAATTCTTTAGTAAGGCTCTCCAAGCCTTTTATTGAATGCTTGTAGAGACCTATCCAAGGCCTTTGATCTTGAATATTCTTCTGGTCTTCCTTGAGACCTTATCTTCAACCTTCTACTTTTAGAAGTGTTGGTGGTGAGATCTTCTCCTAGATCTCTGATTTTGCTACTTCTATATTTGAGCAAGACTCTCCTAGTCCTTCTTCATCAATAAGACATTGTCTTGATATCTTTTTATTTAGGTGCTAGATTGATTATAAAAAATATAATCCTCTTAACATTTTTATAGGAAGCTTTACCAACTCACTAAATCGTCATGTTCTTGCAACAAAATATTAGTACTAAAATCTGCTTCTAAATTAGATACTCTCTTCTAAAGTTTTCTTTAGTATCAAGGCTTCTGTGGTATCTTTTGTATCAAGGCTTATGTGGCATTTTTTAGTACCAAGGATTTTGTGGCCTTTTCTTCATGGCTTATATCGCCTTTCCTTCTGTATCAAGGCATCTATGGCTTTTTCTTTTGGATCAAGGCTTTTATGGCATTTTCTTTTGGATCAATATTTCTATGGCCTTTTCTTCTATATCAAGTCTTATATGGCCTTTTAAGGCTTCTATAGCCTTTTCTACTTGTGAAGTTTCTAATCTAGCAATGGATATCTCCTATATGACAACTTCGCAATAATACTTCTCCAGAAGTCTCTTCTGTAGTATTCTTCTCTTAGATGCGCTTCACTAGTTGATTCATCAAACTAGTGGATCAAATGTTGAGTCCTAGTCTTCACAAGTTTTCCTTTGAAGATTTCTGCAAATACTCTAGCCATATGCATCTCAGTATTCTAGAAACTAAGTGAAAGCACGAGGATACGGAAACAAAAAGGAATATGCTGAATACGATGCGTGTAAAACCAAACTTGACGCTAAAAGCCTATGTATTGAAAGATGCATAAAAAGAAAGAACATAGACGAATGGACACAAGATAAAAGCAATATGAAATATGGTAATCTCTTTATTGATATGCTTTTTAAGTCGTGTTACAATACGTCTCCTTCCTTTTTAGGGGATAGGAGCGTCAAATATGTTTCTTATCACACCCATGGATAGCAATCCTTCTTCCGCGTGCCCACATGTAAGATGGGCGGACCAAAACGTCACCGCCGCTTGTGTATATGATTGTTCACTCCTTCCTGCTCCTCTGATGTCAAAAACCTACGTTCAAAGAAACAGAAAATATTAGTAGCACCTGCAGATAGAATAAAGCATGTATTTCCCAAGGCCTACTGTCAGTGTATGCATGAAAATATTAAAACGATTATCAAATGACCTCGGATTGACCTAAAATTTTGATAGAAGCATAAATATGTTATCAGAAGACCACTGCAAAAAGAATAGTCTAGAAATTCCTCACAGATTTGTATTCGCTCCAGGGTGGGACGAATAAGCCTGCAATAATTTGTCAAAAAGCACCCTCTTCAATGTCCTGCTTAGGAAGCTCCAAATGACCTGCAAAGTTGGGGTTAGCTAATTGGGGGTGTTTTGGGAAGACCCAGATGGTCATATTTCTCCAATTTGGCCTCTAGCACCTAGATTTTGATGATGGCATCTGCAAGTTAGTAAAGGCAGGAAATGACAAAAACCTAGTCAAAATTGCTCAGAATGAAATGAAATTTAAACTGTAACCTATTTAACATATCTAGAATAAAATGCAAAAGAAAAACTAGAGAAATATATCACAGATTTCTAATCATCCCGGGGTGGGGCGAATAGGATTGTGACAGTTTGGGGAGCGCTCGGGGGCAGGACGCCCACCGTTTGGGACACTGTTTCGGCACCAATCCACTTGGGATGGGTCCAAAACTCCTTATGGGGTGTTGTCGACAAATTTTGTGGATTGTTGTGGCCAAAAATCAGGTTTTGGGTCCGGATTCGTGCTTCCAATAGTCACCCAATAACCTCCCTTTCGAATGAGAGATTAAGGATGTGAAGGCACAAATCGCAAGTAGGTATGTAAATTGGCAGCACTTCGTTGCTCAAATGCTCCTTCTCTGTATATCTTTTGGGTGAGAAAACTCACCAATTTATAGACCTTAGGGTCTCTCTGTTTGAATTGCGCATGCGAGGGCGCCACTTGAGTTAATTGTCCTATTTTTAGAGAAAAGCTAATTCCCTGATTTAGAATCTCCTTGCATGAGGTTTCTAAAATAAAGACATGCATGACTGAAGTCTCTCTTCTTGAATAAAAGCTATTCCTCACAATTGCATGGCCTGAAGCCTCAGTTAACTGGTGGAGTTGCCGAGGTTTGACTTTTTGCCAGTCAAACTTGCTATTCACCTCACCCTGGGGCGAATGCTGCTATTCGTCCCTGGGTGGGACGAATGCCAGTTTGTATTCGTCCCTGGGTGGGACGAGCAGAGAGCAAGGTGCCAAAAAGGTGCCAAATTGACCTCTGACCTCTAAAACTACTTTTGGAAGTGGTTAGGACCACTGTTTAACCTCTAGGGGCTGCCCTAGGGGCTGTGTGTGTCAATGCGATCAGCGCTTGTTGTCACATAATCGGATTGGTGTTATTTTGGTGTCTACAGATGCCCCTTTTTGGGAAGCACTGTGCAAGGCGCAATGTCAAGCAAAAATAGATAACCAAAGCACTAATGATTAGGGTTTCTCAGTAACCTAACCAACTCTTGATGCCCCAAGTATGGAAAGGGCACGCATTCTTGAATCCTTGCTTCTGACGAGCTAAGGAACTTAATTCAAGTGTTAACCTTGTTCGGTGAGGTGTTACTTGAGCTTGGACATTGATCAGTCATGAATAGGCAAAGGGCGCAACCTTTTGTCTGTGGGAACCTTGAGTTCATGATTCATGAATGCCAAGTGTTTGATCAGCTTGTGATAATTGCTTGTTTGCTGCCCCAAGCAGGGGCACGATTGTCTTTGTCAATGATCCTTTGAATGCGTGTCATTTCCTTGATTGGGTATGTTTTTGTTGATTGGCGACTAAGTGTGACTACCCCCTCAAGCGACGAATCGATGAGGGAATGACCGACATGAGAAAAGTGATGAGTCGCTTGACCCAAGATGACTTAGGTAAGGGTGCCTTCAATTGTTTACCATTGAATGCGAAAGCATTTTCGAACATTCTGACCTATTTTTGGTGGGTTTTAACCCTTTTTGTGACGCATTTTGGAGCTGAAATTGGCAAAAATCCGTCCTCCTGTGGAGCGGTCCGGCTATGGTAGCCTTCTTAGGGAGTAGGATAGTGACAATTTGTAACCCCAATGTCTATTTTGGATGCCAAGAATGTCAGGTGCAAAAGCGCCTTCGTTCGACAATGTTATTGCTATTTTTGGATGGGTTTTGACCCGTTTTGGTGACGTCGTTTGGGGATGAAATTCTCAAAAATCCATCTTCCCGTGGAGCGGTCCGGCTATGGTAGCCTTCTTAGGGAGTAGGATAGTGAGGATTTGTGACCCCGACATCTATTTTGCATGCCCGAAATGTCAAGTGCAAAAGCACTCTTATCGGACACTTTTAGGGCTTGTTTTGGTGCATTTTTGTGCATTTTTTTGCTATTTTTGAAATTTTTGCTCTGTATTCGTCCCTAGGTGGGACGAATTCCTATTTAGTATTCCTCCCAGGGGGAACAAGTACAGGCTCAAAAATCCTATTTAAAGGCCAAAACTGAGTTTTGGGCTCATTTGCATTTGTTTTTCTTGGCGATTTGGAGCTCTGAGGAGGAGGAGGTCAATTCTGCGAAGCGAAGCACTGCTAAACTGTTCTTGCGACCATGAGTTCACACACCGGATCGAGCGGCGGAGCCAAAGCGATACCAGTGAGTGCCCGTCCTCTTTATTATTTTGTGTTACAACTGGAAAATCGCAAGTTGTGCTTATTGCTTGTGTTTTATTGTTTTTCTGGTTTTTTCAAATTGTAAAAATGAAACCCTAGTCTATGAACACTTAGCTGAAAACTTAATTTAACCCTAGTTAAACATAGATCAAAAGTTTAGTTGAAAACTGAGCTAGAAACTTAGTTTAGAACATAACTTAAAAACTTCGTTGAACCTGAATTGAACCAAGATCAAAACTTTAGGTTAAAAACGTAGGGTAAAACTAAGCGAAAAGCGTAGCTTGAACCCTAGTTATCTGTTGTTTTTGTGTTTTTAATTTTCCAGTTTAAAGTTAAAAACCCTAGGTCTGAAAAATTATTTTGTGACTATTTTTGTTTGTTTTTTAAGTGAGCAGTTAGAGTTAAAAACCCTAGAACTGACCAATGATTTTTTTTTATTTAATTTTTTTGTTGTTAATTTATCAGTTAGAGTTAAAAACCCTAGATCTGACAAATTAGGTTTTGTTTTTGTAATTTTTTTGTTGTTAATTTATCAGTTAGAATTAAAAACCCTAGATCTGAAAAATTAATTTTGAATTTTGTTGTTTTTGAATTTATCAGTTAGATTTAGAAACCCTAGAACTAACAAATGATTTTTTGTTTTGTAATTGTTTTTGTTGTTAATTAATCAGTTAGAGTTAAAAACCCTAGATCTGACAAATTAATTTTGAATTTTGTTATTACTATTTTGTTTTTGTGTTGTACATTTTGCTGCATTGTTGTATATTCAGTGTTAGTGTTGTACAATTTTTTTATTGTTTTAATGTTTTTATGTTGTTTTCTTTTGCAGGTTGTGAAGAGTCGGTATCGGGTGCCTACTATTTTTATTGAAGCGCATGTGATGCTGACTTTGGCTGACTAGGACTGGCTTGACGCCCTTGGGCTCAAGCAAGTGACTCGACTGGAGCCGATGGTCAGGGATCGGGCCTATCTGATGGCCCTGATCAATCTGTGGGATCCCCGGACCAACACCTTCCATCTCCCAATAGGGGAGATGATGGTGACCTTGGAGGATGTCTATCGGATTCTTCGGATTCCAATAGATGGACTGTCGATCCGGATGACATCGTGGGATCGGAGGACAGTAGTATTGATACGTTATTTTGGGCATGGGGAGGAGTTGGGTGTGGAGAGCCCCATGGAGAGGGCAGAGAGCGACTGCCAGATTGGTGGCATACTGGTTCGATGGTGGCTAGAGAGGGGTGTGTTGGGAGTGAGGCACGCATTACTCATGGGCCTCATTTCCAACATGCTGCTTCCTGACTCTTCGAGTGTGAGGTTCCCATGGAACCTGCTAGAGGTGGTGTTCAGGTTGGTGGAGTGTCCGATAGATGCACCGATGATTATGATATGGGGATAGACTCTTTTGGCATAGCTCTATGATGAGTTGTACGAGGTCCACTATCGAAAGCGGAAGGGGATTAGTTGTAGCTACTTGTTGCAGTGTTGGGCTTGGCAGCACATAGCAGTGGAGAGGCCGATGGGGCTGCCCTGGATGACTCGAGCAGAGATGGTAGACCGAGAGATTGGATACGGGGTACTATGGTGGAGGTCAGAGGAGCAAGGTCAGAGTCGACGATGGGCAGGTGTCGTAGGGCACTATGCCGATGCCTTCGCTCGGCTTACTCCAGGGGAGGTGTTCTGGCGCCCCTACCGGGACTCACCTGGCCTGAGGCTAGAGAGTGGCTCCGATGGGTACAGAGGGGGCGGTGGCTGATTGGGAGGCATGGGACTGAGCAGGAGTTCTTCCCATATGGTCGGGTGACCTGATAGTTTGGGGTGCACCAGGGGTTGCCTGGTGAGCCCGTGGTCTATCGATGTCAGGGGGATGAGAGGACTCTGGACCGGCCAGTCATTGCACCACTTGGCGAGGATTCAGATATGGCTATTGACGTCCTAGATGTGGATGACATCGGGGTTACTACTGAGTATGAGTAGTGGTGGACTCTACGATGATGGCGAGGCGAGGGGCCTCTAGGCGGTGCAGAGGCGGCAAGTAGGGGATGAGGGTACAGAGGCACCAGATGAGGGTTGGGGTGTTCCGCATGATGATGCAGACATGGTGGAGGTTGAGGATGTTGGAGGGGATTTTGGGGTGCTGGATCAGCCGAAGATGCAGGACGTCCCGGAGCAGTGGGAGCTAGAGCAGGCTGCTGTCCTGGATTTGCTGAGGCCTCAGGCAGGTTCGGAGGATGTGGAGGCAAGACATGGCACTGAGATAGCACGATTGGAGGCCCCTTGTGGGGAGGAGGTGGGGGGCGGGAGAGGCTTTGCAGGAGAGAGATCTCCTATGGACTCAGCTAGCAGAGCGGGAGAATGCATGGGCTACGTCCCACCGGTAGGAGGGGGATACCGATGCTGCATGGGAGAGGGATCTCCTGCGGATGCAGCTAGCACAACGCGATGACGTAGTAGCTTACTACCATCGGTGGGAGGTAGAGTGGGTTCGACGGGAGGTAGAGTGGGGTCGGTGGGAGGTAAAGAGGTATATTGGCATCGACATCGGATGGATATGGAGGGAGAGATTATCCACCTTGGTGGGCGGATACCTGAGCCCCCTGGAGGTGGCTCTTCACGTCGGATGAGAGACAGCGATACTGAGCAGTCAACATCATCCCGTCGTAGGCGGCTAGATGAGGGGGGCACTAGTGGGCGTGATGCAAGGGCGAGCAGTAGTCGCCCTGAGAGGTCCCATAGGACCCACACCATGGGGGTAGTTCTCGTCGCACCGATCCTGCATGATCATGGTGGCCGACGCCCTAGGCTTGGGGGTTTTTGAGTTTTTGGCTTTTTGTTGCGGGGTCAGAGGACCGGTTCATTGTAGCCTATGGGCATTTTTGATGATATATATACAGATGACTCTTTTTTGGTGTTTATGCACTTTTCATGGTTTGTTTTTATGTACATGTTTTTACATTGATGTATGCAAATGCGATTATGAATGCGATGTTTCTAATTTGTATGATGTATGCATATGGAATGAATGAAATGAGTTGTTGATGACTTGTCGATGCACCATAGACTGTGCAAGATTTGACTGACTTGTTGTACTAATGGGATGACTTTGTGGAATGACTTTGCATGTGAAAACTTTGTTTTTGTATTTTGCATATTTTCTGATGGTGATGTATGGAATGAAATGTACCAGCTTGTTTTAAAATGTAGTTAAGCTTTTCTGAGATTCAGATATTTTAACTAACTAGCCAAGACTGTACATTTATCTCGCAAGACTTTTGAACAAGGTATAAATCTGAATTGAATTTAAACCAAGTTATTTCACATCCTTGTGTGTGCAATTGAGTTCGTTTATGTGGTATTTGTCAGGATACCGCCAGTTCCAGATAGGCTATCAACCAAACCTGTACTGAGGATCACCTAATTAGCTCCACTAACTCCGTTGTTGTATTTAGTAAGATTAATCCATGGGACAATCTAAGGTACCATAAGCTAGCTCATCCACATGCAAACATTGGTCTACGCACATGCAAAGCTAATGTGACAGACATATCATCATGCGTTTAGGATACCGCCATTGCCAAGTAGGTTGTCCACCAAACCCGTAATGAGGATCACCTAGATGGTTTTTCAAATGCTGAGAATTCCAGGGATTCAAGTTCAGGCTTGTTATTTGCTCAATGGTTGAGGATATTTGCTCGTATACATAGTGATGAAAATCACTGTTTATTTTTCTTCTTGTTTTTCTTTTTGAGCAAGGATTTTGAATAGTGGTGATAACCACTGTTATTTGATTTTGTATTTTGAGCTTTGTAAGGTTGAGCTTGTAAGTTTGTGGCTTATGAATGGCCTTGATCCTTTTGGCCTTGGGGATGACTACCCATCCTGTTCAGGGACGTGTAGTACGAATCCTTACGACTTTGGGAACCAAGGGGATGATGGAGATTATGAAGTAAGGGCATTGATCTTTTAGGCCTTGGGGATGACTACCCATCCTGTTCAGGGACGTGTAGTACGAATCCTTACAACTTTGAGACCAAAGGTGAGTGGAGATGGTTGTGATGATGGTTTGTTGGAATTTTGTTTTTGAATGGCGTTGATCCTTTTAGGTCTTGGGGATGACTACCCATCCTTGGCAGGGACGTGTAGTACGAATCCTTACAACTTTGGGGACCAACGATGATTGGGATTTGGGTAGTGGTGAAGACCACTATTTATTATGGGGAATGGATAGGGAAGAGCTCGTCCTTTTGTCAATTCTCAACATTCTGGAACCATTCGCACAGGGGGATGAATAGGCTAATCTTTCACCTATGGTACCCTAGACTGCTTTGTAGGTTTCTCTTGCATTCACACAACTTAGGAATTATTTTATGTGTTTTAATTTGTGTTGGGATGCTACGTAACAAGGCATGATCCAAGTAAAACTTTCCCGTGTAAAATCTGTTTAACTTTGTACAGTTTTTGGCTAGAAATTTAAAGACAACTGAATGACGAAAACCCTATATACATTAGGAGACAACTGACTATGCTAAAAAAAATGGTGATGGTGTTATTCTGGATGTATGCGTTTATAAAATGGATTTGATGTGGAAAATGATGGAATTGCCAAGTAATGACAGTCTATGGTGCTTTTGACTTGTATGACCTAGCAAATATGCAATGTATGGATGCGATGCCTAATGCAACCTATATTTTTGTATTTTGATTTTTATGAGTATGCATGAAATTAAAATGCAATTTGTTTTTGTTATTTTTGATGATTTTATTGTTTTTATTTGTTTTTGAATATTTATTTTGACCAAGCAGTTATGGTAACGCTTGGAGCTTTTGGTGTTGACCAAAGGGTTTATAGATACCTTTGGAGCATTTTGGGTTGACCAAGCGATTGTGGGAATCCTTGGAGCTTTTGGGTTGACCAAAGGGTTTATAGATACCTTTGGGGCATTTTGGTTTGACCAAGTGATTATGAGAATCCTTGGAGCTTTTGGGTTGACCAAAGGGTTTATAGATACCTTTGGGGCATTTTGGGTTGACCAAGCGATTGTGAGAATCCTTGGAGCTTTTGGGTTGACCAAAGGGTTTATAGATACCTTTGGGGCATTTTGGGTTGACCAAGCGATTATGAGAATCCTTGGAGCTTTTGGTTGGACTATGGCTCTCTAGATGTGGAATGGCCTCAAATGACTGATGTTCAAGGGTTCTGTTTCCTTGATTCCTTCAAGAGAGGCAAGCCGGTATGTTCCAGGTCCTATTCTACTATCAATGACATAAGGACCTAACCAGTTTGCCATGAACTTGTCCCTTAGATGGGATGACAAATTAGAATTCTGTTGGTTCTCTTTTAAGACCAAGTCACCAACCTAAAATTCCCTTAGGTGGACCTTCATGTTGTATGCTTTCTTAAGTCACTCTTGATAGATACGCAAATGCTCGAGAGCATTGACATGTCGTTCATCGAGCAACGTCAGTTGGTCTAACCGGGCCTGCCATGCAGTGTCATCATCGATGAACTCTTGCATTGAAATGCGTAGGGAAGGGATTTCCAACTCAAGAGGCATGACTGCCTCGGAGCCATACACCAACGAAAATGGAGTTGCCCCAGTGGGCGTCCGAATGCTAGTGCGATAAGCCCATAGGGCAAGCGGGATCTGAATGTGCCAATCCTTATGATTGTCTACGACTATCTTTTTGAGGATGGCGACTAGCATTTTGTTCGATGCCTCTGCTTGCCCATTTGCCTACGGATAATAGGGTGTTGAAAAACTATGCTAAATTTTGTACTTTGTGGTCAAAGCACGCACATATTTGTTCTTGAATGACGTCCCATTATCTGACAGGATCTTGGATGGAATACCAAAATGACATATGATGTTATGCAAAATAAACTCCGCAATGCGGGATCCAGTCGTAGAGGTTAGCGGAATTGCTTCCACCCACTTGGTAAAATACTTTGTGGCCGTTATGATGAACGTGTGATGACCAGACGATGTAGGGGAGATCTTTCCGATTAGATCGAAGCCCCACTGCAAAAAAGGCCAAGCCGATTGGATCGGCTGCAAGGCCTGAGAAGGTACGTGTGTCAAATTAGCATGGTGTTGACACTTCACGCACTTCTTTACATATGCACAACAATCTCGCTCTAAAGATGGCCAATAATAGCCCATGCAAAGAATGCGCTTTGCGATGGCCATACCGTTGAAGTGGCCACCACATGTACCATCGTGTGCTTGGGTGATCGCCCAAGCGGACTCTTGCTGGTCCAAGCAATGGAGGAGGATTCCTTCATAGCTTCGATGATACAAAATGTCTCCTAACAAGACATGTTTTGCCGCTTTCTATTTGAATGATATTTTTATGGCTTGTGTCAATCCAAGTGGGAGGTTACCTAGCTTGAGGTAATCCCTAATGGGTGTGTACCAATCTTGCTAATCAGAAACCTCGATAGTATGAACGACCAATCCCTCTTGAAGTCTATCCCTAGAAAAATCTGAGCGGGAAAGAACTTGTAAAAATAGCGTTGTGTTGCTATTAAGAGGGGTCGGGGAGAACAAGGACCCCCAGTTGGCTCGAGTCAGACAATCATGGATTCGAGAGAACCTATCCTGAGATGGTTCAATCTGGATCAGGTGGATTCCTGGCGTTAGGTCAGAGCTTGCACGCTCCATCATAGATTGCGATAATGTTTTAACCTCAATGGTTGTCATTTCACCAGAAGGGTCTTGCGGGATTAATGACCCCAAGGAGGCCATAGTATCCACAAAATGATTCGATGATCGAGGGAGTGCCTCGATGTCATACCATTCAAGTTGTGCTAGGAATTTGTCCACAAGGGCTTTGTAGGCCTATAGAACTAGACATTTACATTGGAATATCCCCTTTACTTGATTGACAATCAACAACGAATCACCAAAGATGTTTAAACATTTAATGTTCATGGTGATTGTTGTCTAAAGACCTATGAGCAAGGCTTCGTATTCTGCATTGTTGTTGGTGCACGGGAAGTCTAATTTAAATGACAGAGGCATTGGAGCCCCTTGTGGAGTGAAGAATACAATTCTCGTGCCACCTCCTTGCTCACATTTAGAACCATCAAAGAATAGGGTCATGTCAGCCTGTGACTCTGGCTCATCAAAATCTGGCGATTCTGAAACATGAAAAACCCCATCATCCGATAGTTCTATGGTCAGAGGTTGATCATCTTCAAGAGGAGCCTCTGCCAGTTGATCGGTGATGACTTGACCTTTTATGGATTTCTATCCAATGAATTCTATGTCAAACTCCATCAACAACATGATCCATTTTGCCATGCGGCTACTATGATAAGTACGACTCATCATGTATCGCAATGGATTCTCCTTAGACACAACATACGTCGTATTGCTGAGCATGTAGTGGCATAGCTTTTTGGTAGCAAACACCACTGCCAAGCAGAGCTTTTCAACGTATGCATAGTTAAGTTCATAACTGACCAGGGTGCGGCTAAGATAGTAAGTAGCCTATTCTTTGTGTAGTTCATTTTTTTGGGACAGCATGGCGCCCAGTGCCACCTCAGTAGCTGAGATGTATAAGTAGAACGACACTCCTGGTCTAGGTGGTGCCAATACTGGCGGTGAAGCCAAGTATTGTTTAATGTCATCAAAGGCTGACTGGCACTCGTCATCCCAGTGAAATGTGACCCCCTTATGCAATAATTTATTCATGGGTCGGCACTTGTCAGATAACTGCGCTATGAAGCGCTTGATCGACGCGACCTTTCCCTGCAGACTCTTGAGCTGCTTGATGGTAGTTGGGGGAAGCATTTCAAGGATTGCCTTGACTTTGTGTGGGTCTACCTCGATTCCTCATTTAGAGACTATGTAACCCAAGAGCTTTCCAGATGTGATGCCAAAGACGCACTTCTTGGGGTTTAGTCAAACCTTATGCTCCATGAGGCGATCGAGGATCTTGCTTAAGTCATCGAGATGATCCAGGCGCAAAAGAGATTTGGCCAACAAATCATCCATGTAATCCTCCAAAGTTTTGTGCATGTAATCATGGAAGATGTACGTCATGGCACGTTGGTAGGTGGCGCCAAGCATTTTTAAGGCCAAAAGGCATGACCTTATAACAAAATGTCCCCCAAGGCATTGTGAATGCCATTTTTAGTTGGTCCTCGGGATTGATACGAATTTGATTGTATCCCGAGAAACCATCCATGAGGGAGAGCATTTCGTGGCCCGCTGTAGCGTCTACCAATGCGTCGATGCTTGGCAAGGGAAAATCATCCTTAGGACTCGCTTTATTTAGATCTCAAAAATTGGTGCATATGCGAATCCTCCCGTCGGGCTTCTTGATGGGAACCATGTTAGACAACCATGGCGGGTAATCCATGCAGATGACAAACTGTGCATCCAACAACTTTTGTAGCTCGTCTTTGACCATTAAGGCCACTATTGGGTGCATCTTACGTAGTTTTTGCTTTACTGGCTTGACTGTCGGATCAAGCGTTAGATTATGCGTGACTAGCTATGGGTCTAGTCCCGACATGTCTTTGTATGACCATGCAAAAACCTCCTTCTTCTCTTTGAGAAGGGCAATGTAGTCGGCTTGCTCTTCGGGGGATAGACTTACCCCCAGCTTGATGATTTGCAAATTCACTGGATCTGAGCCGATGTCTACGTCAGTCATCTCCTCGACCGACATGTGGGATCCGTCCTCCAACTGGTGTGGAGTTGGGATCAAGTGGATATCATTTGCCAAATTTAGATCATCGTTTGGAACATCAGGTTCCTCTTCGGCATGGAAGACATCCTGAGTCTGTCCTGGGGTGAAATGGAACATTCCTCCACAAGGCCAGTACTCTGATGGGGATGGCGGGGTGTCAGCGCGATCCCAGTCAATAGCATCTAGGTCTAGATACAATGACCATGTCGGGTCGACTGGATCATGGATGGGGGCGATTAAATCAATGGAGATCATGTTGATGAAATGATTGTGGTCTCCATTACCGTGGGTGTGACTGCTCGGACATCCTAGACAATCTGTGTGCTCCGGATCTGGCTCTGTGGGCACTGGCACAAATGGATCGGCCCTATGCATGGACACACATACAGGGTCTGCCCTAGGCACTGATGGTTTGATAGGGTCTCCAGGCGGAAGATGCTCTCTGTGTACCTGGAGTGGCGGGTGCAGTAATTGCTATAACTGCACCGGGTTGAGGTGCCACCTATGCCTTGGCCCTATGTGTAGGTGTTCAAACATGTCATCTATGTCTAAGGGATATTGTTGTTGCATTTGTCGCATGTGGTTGAGATAGGCCATCTCGGTTTCATCTTCGTAATCACTGTCAGAGATCCAAAGGCCTTCGTTTGCTCCAACAACGGTTTGCGACATATGAGGCTCATCTTGTTCGAGCAAATTAATGTGGTCCCATCGAGGTTGTTCCGCTCTCTACGGGGGGACCTGATTCTCTTGAGGTGGCATATGCTCAATTGGAGCATCCAATGGGAACATTGTCAGGAAGCTTTCCTGATCATCATTCATGGGATATACTTGTGAATGATTGCTATCAGACTCGAAAGGATCCCAAGGGGCTACCTCGTACTCCGACTCATCCTCTGAAGACCCTTCTTGGTCTTGTCCATATCCCTCTTGTGGGTGAGTCCTTGAATTTTCTCCCTGTTCGACCGAAGGGAAAGGGTTGTTATGGTCAACAAGGTTGGTTGTTAGCAATGGGAGATAATCTCCCAATGTATAGTTTGTGTTAGGATTGGCATATGGATCTGATGCCAACCCATCCTTGTTGCCTATCCCTAGGCCTTGCATGTTTTCCACCAAGATGTCTAGGGGCAAGGGGTGGTTGAACCCTACTCTTGACTTGTCATACGACATTTGATATCTCGGTTGGCAAAGAACACGCACTCCTTGCTCATACCTACCCAACCCATATCCATGCCAATTGCATTGGCCTAGATATCTTAAAGCAAAATCAGGGTTGGATAGATAGTTGACATCCTCCACAAAGGGCTCTTCATCTTCATCTTCTTGCATACAAATCTCAACGCCATTATCCAGGCCCCCATAAACAAAGTTTGTCTGATTGGGTGGGTAGCCTAAAGGAACCATTGAGCCGATGGGGAGTCGAGGCCTCCCCATGTCTTGCATGGACTCAAGTGTGGGCGTTGCTATAATGTTCCTCACTAGATACTCCCCCAGGCCCATGCTGGCCATTTCAATGGTGACCGTTGGCGGTTGAGGGGGAGCGAATGGGAGTCCTTCCTGAGTCCACTCCATGTGGGGTGAACTAGGCATCTCGACTTCCATTCTGCTAGGCATCTCTTCTGTCGAGATGGTTGAGACGAGAGGTGGTTCTTCTTCTAAGGGTTTCTTTCCCTTGTCCTTGGATGTGGCCACCGTAGGTGGCATCATTGTGGAAGGACTAGCGGAAGAAGATGGACCCGATTGAGGACTCGATGGATTAATCACTGGAGATGCCTACGGAATCGGACCTTGTTGAGATGGATTCAACTAAAAATCCAAATGTGTTGATGGAAGGGTCGATTGCGGCATGAATTGCACTGTATTGCAGTATTTGAAGGGCTCCAAGTCTGCCGAGACTACATGCACCTATCCTTCAAATGTATACTTTAGGCACTGATGAGCTATTGAAGGGACACACTTCATGTCCCTAATCCAAGGCCGGCCCAACAAGATATTATAAGCCATCTCACCTTCCAAGATGTGGCACAATGTATGAATAGTCTTTTGTCCCACTTGGATAGGTAGGACAATTGTGCCAACTGTCGAGCAGATTGCATCGTTGAATGCTCACAGTGTGTAAGTGGAGGCCACGATGTGAGATGCTGGCAACTTCAAATGTTTCAATGCTGCTATAGTGATGATATTACTGGATGAGCCAGTGTCCACCAACACCCTCTTATACGGAATCCCGTTGACCCACGCAATAACGTGCAGGGGTGGATCCACCACATCACCAGTCACTATTTTCAATTCATCTTCTCTAAAGGTGATGACTGGTTCTGTACATTGTTTTACATGCCCCACAAAATTGTTGAAAGAGTTCGCTTCATGGGGCTGTAGCTCGATGGCTTTTAAAATCTCCATTAGAGCCTCCCGATGGGGCACTGATTGTTGAATTAGCTCGTATATGGAGAGCCTAGCCGACGTGGTCCTTAGACTTTGGGTAAGTCTAGTTTGAATCGTGGCCATTGGTCTAGGTAGGGGAAGTTGCGTAGGGTGTTGTTGAGCTTGTGACATCGATGGAACCTCTCTTGTGGCTACCACGGGCACAACTCCTGGGTACTTCTTGTTCCTAGTCACTATGCTTATCATCCCCACATATCCCTACATAGGGCAATTCTGTTGCACCTCATTAACTTGAAGAGGTTTTGCCTGTGCCTCATGGGCAGGCAAGGGGTCTCTGAATACTCCCATATGTTGGTTGTTTGGCGCTACGGGGTTGTCCACCAATGTCTTGTTGTCAATGAGATCTTGTACCAAACCTTTGAACTTCCAACATGCGTTAAGATCATGTCCCTTACGCCTGTGGAACCTACAGTACAAGTCCTCTCGATACCCCTTAGGCTTCGGTGCATTGGGATCTATAGTTTGAATCTCTGGAAGGTTGATCAAGTTCGCCACTGACAAGCGATCAAATAGAGAATCCCTGGACTCTGTGTAAGGAGTAAATTGTCGCCTAGGGTGACGCTACTGATTTTGCTCCTACCTTTGGTTTTCTCTCTCATAGTTGTTAGGAGGCACCGCCTGATAGTTAGCCTTTTGAGGTTGTGTTGCTTGTGCAGGCTTAGGGACATTGATGGCAACCTGATTAACCGCAATAGGTTTCGGTTGCGTGGTCCCTGGTTTAGTGTTCTTTGTCCATTCTTTCTTCTTAGGTTTGGCAATCTCGCCATCCTGTATCTTAATCTCCTCAATGACTCTGGCTTGCACCAGAGCTTCCTCTAAACTGGCATATTGTTGCAGCTGCAATAGCATGGAGATCGATCTCAAACAACTTTTTGAGAACATTTGGGTCAGATCTGACATGGGAGGGAGGTAAGGCAGCTTTGAAAGCAACGTCCTCCATCGGTTCCCGTATGCCACCATGGTCTCTTCCTCATACTTCCTGAGGCTAGCTAGGTCACTTAATGACACCTTTTTCTTAGTGTTGAAGGTGAAGCGTTCGAGGAACGCGTCCACTAGCTGATCCAAGTTACTGATGCTATGTTTCGGTAATTGGGTGAACCAATCCGAGGCAGGGCCTACGAATGTGGTTATAAATGTTCTTAATAACAAAGCATCATTGTCCTGAATACCAAAGCACTAGCTCAGGAATCTAGTCACATGCTCTTGGGCATCCTCCTCCCCTCTAAAGAGTGCCAACTGGGGTAGCTTAAAGTGTTTCAGGTATGGAGGTGCCGACACTGATGGATGCACAGGATGACTACGAAGTTGGCATAAAGTGGGATTTTGGGGCCCATAAGTCTTGATCTCCATAGACTCTAAGCGCTCTAGCAGCGCTTTATATGCATCAAAGGATTTAATTTCTTCCTCCTTAGTTTGCTCCCATTGTGGGTTGCGGGGAACTTGAGGCCTATTGAGAGGTAGCTGGATAGCACCCCCTCTGCCTTGATAGAGCATTTCAGCCCACTCTTCTTCTTGTTCATACTCCTCATAAGCTTCTTGAGGAGTGCTTGGTCGAGACCTATACACATGGGTGGGTGCCCGCGGAGGGTGCCCATCATTGTTTCGGGGAGTGGCCTCCCGCTCAGGTCTAGGAGGTCTCGGAGGCAATACTTGATAAGGTCACATGGACCTCTCTCGTACCAAGGGGTTATGCCTCTCATACACTTCTACTTTATGCGTACGAGGGATTGGAACCTTCGCAGGCACATTGTTATGAAGCAATTCGGTTGTCTGACGTTGAATGCGCTCTTTGTTAAGCCGACAAAGATGCTCTAACTGTTCTTGATCTTGCCTAAGCTGCATGATTTGCGCTTGGCGGGTGGCATGTCTGGCAAATGCCAAGTCACTTTGTTCCGTCGTCTCTTGTTTAGGAAGCCTAGATGCCTCTCCTACATGTCTATCTCGGTCGTGGTGATCCGAGATCTCTATGGGTTGCTTTCCTCTGTCGAGGTTAGCTGCATTAACTCGAGGCTGTAGCCTCAATGGGTGATCTTGATACATGGCAGGTGTGGAGGTACATCACTCCCATGCTGTGTACTACTCTTGAGGAATATGGTAATCTTCCTCATCCTCTCTTTCATATGGATAAAAGGTGCGGGCAGAATTGTCTTGCCCTGTCTGGAAAGCTTGATACTCTGGATATTGTCTAGTGTTTCTAACAGTAATGCGGGGTAGAGGAGGGATGAAGAAATCCTGTGGCCCCTCCTTCTGGACCCTCTGTTGCTCTAGCACTTCATCACTAGGCCACCCATAATGGGCTTCTAAGGGAGGTCTCCTGTCTATGTTGAGTGCTACGTGTAGGTTCTCTTCTTGAAAGGACCTATGCTGAGTGGGGGTGCCCCTCAAAGAGGTGCCTCTATAGTCCTGTTCTGTTATGGCATGATGTGGACTATCTTGTGTGTCAAGCCACCAAGGCGGGATGACTAAGTCCTCAGGACTATATCGGAGGTGACTTGCCCCCCTTGGTGCACTTTCTGTAGCACTTGCCCATGATTGGGCTCGGCTACGAGTGAACACCATGGTGATGTGCTCCTAAAGATGAGTAGATTTTTATCTTTTTTTAGGATTTTTTTATGCTACACTTAAACAGAAAGGAAACACACAATCAATGCAATGGTTATCTCGTTTAAAGATTTAAAAGTGTGCCCTAAAATCTGGTTTAGTGTGTTTTTGATGTTTGTTTTTGAAAGTTTGTGAAAGAATATTTAAATGCAAAATGACGGCTCTTATGACTCCCAAAAAAATGGTCGCCCCTTCGATATACCATTGCCAGACCGATATACCAACCTCTCTATATACCCGCCCTTACGTGAGGGAAACTATTGGTACGTGAGAGCAGATGGTACGTGGAACATAGGCGGTACTAAAGGGGGATCACTCTGTTTATGACACCTACCATAGAAGACTTATCCTCATGCGCTGGGAATCACCCCAACTACACTTGGTCAGCTTTCATCAGGATTTACGTCTAGCAACAGTCGCGATCGGGGTAATGTATGCAGTATCTCAAGCCAAAGTGATGATGGAATCCACCTTTGGTCTTGCTCAAGGGTTGGGGTTTTACGACCAACTCCTTGTTGTTTCAGTTACCACGTGGTGTGTGGGGTTCTTTTTAAGTTGCATAAATGAAGCAAACAAGCATTCAAACTCTCCTATGCAAGCAAATAACCAGAGAACAAACAGCAAATTTTTGATAAAAGGTGTTTAAGACCTCTACCTCTTCTCTGCCCAAATCGGATGTCTCTAAATTTCTGCTCTAAAATAGTCCAGCGTTGGAAAACTTGGTACCTGTAAGCAAAAGAACAAGCAAATTTAATCAAAAATTTAATCTTAAAAATCAAGGGACAAATGTCCCACCGTGATCGCCACTGAAAGCACGAGGATACGGAAACAAAAAGGAATATGCTGAATACGATGTGTGTAAAACCAAACTTGATGCTAAAAGCCTATGTATTGAAAGATGCATAAAAAGAAAGAACATAGACGAATGGACACAAGATAAAAGAAATATGAAATATGGTAATCTCTTTATTGATACACTTTTTAAGTTGTGTTACAATACGTCTCCTTCCTTTTTAGGGGATAGGAGCGTCAAATATGTTTCTTATCACAACATCCATGGATAGCAATCCTTCTTCCGCGTGCCCACATGTAAGATGGGCGGACCAAAATGTCACCACCACTTGTGTATATGATTTTTCACTCCTTCCTACTCTTCTGATGTCAGAAACCTACATTCAAAGAAATATAAAATATTAGTAGCACCTGCAGATAGAATAAAGCATGTATTTCCCAAGGCCTACTGTCAGTATATGCATGAAAATATTAAAACGATTATCAAATGACCTCGGATTGACCTAAAATTTTGATAGAAGCATAAATATGTTATCATAAGACCACTGCAAAAAGAACAGTCTAGAAATTCCTCACATATTTGTATTCGCTCCAGGGTGGGACGAATAAGCCTACAACAATTTGTCAGAAAGCACCCTCTTCAATGTCCTACTTAGGAAGCTCCAAATGACCTGCAAAGTTGGGGTTAGCTAATTGGGGGTGTTTTGGGAAGACCCAGATGGTCATATTTCTCCAATTTGGCCTCTAGAACCCAGATTTTGATGATGGCATCTGCAAGTTAGTAAAGGCGGGAAATGACAAAAACCTGGTCAAAATTGCTCAGAATGAAATGAAATTTAAACTGTAACCTATTTAACATATCTAGAATAAAATGCAAAAGAAAAACTATAGAAATATATCACATATTTCTAATCATCCCGGGGTGGGGCGAATAGGACTGTGATAGTTTGGGGAGCGCCCGGGGCAGGACGCCCACCGTTTGGGACACTGTTTCGACACCAATCCACTTGGGATGGGTCCAAAACTCCTTATGGGGTGTTTTCAACAAATTTTGTGGAATATTGTGGCCAAAAATCAGGTTTTGGGTCAGGATTCGTGCTTCCAATAATCACCCAATAACCTCCCTTTCGAATGAGAGATTAAGGATGTGAAGGCACAAATCGCAAGTAGGTATGTAAATTGGCAGCACTTCATTGCTCAAATGCTCCTTCTCTATATATCTTTTGGGTGAGAAAACTCACCAATTTATAGACCTTAGGGTCTCTCTGTTTGAATTGCGCATGCGAGGGCGCCACTTGAGTTAATTGTCCTATTTTTAGAGAAAAGCTAATTCCCTGATTTAGAATCTCCTTGCATGAGGTCTCTAAAATAAAGACATGCATGACTGAAGTCTCTCTTCTTGAATAAAAGCTATTCCTCGCAATTGCATGGCCTGAAGCCTCAGTTAACTGGCGGAGTTGCCGAGGTTTGACTTTTTTCCAGTCAAACTTGCTATTCGCCTCACCCTGGGGTGAATGCTGCTATTCGTCCCTGGGTGGGACGAATGCCAGTTTGTATTCATCCCTGGGTGGGACGAGCAGAGAGCAAGGTGCCAAAAAGGTGCCAAATTGACCTCTGACCTCTAAAACTACTTTTGGAAGTGGTTAGGACCACTGTTTAACCTCTGGGGGCTGCCCTAGGGGCTGTGTGTGTCAATGCGATCAGCGCTTGTTGTCACATAATCGGATTGGTGCTGTTTTGGTGTCTACACTAATATTTATTTCAGTCCTAACTTGTGGCTTTACTTAATTCTACCACCTAGACTATTCTAAGAATTTTTTATAGTGACTGGTCCAATGGTGCATTAGGTTGACAAAAACTTTGGATCAATGATAATGGTGGCTTTCCTATTGACCTACCATGTCTCTAATACCACTGTTAACTTTCGATGCAACATGTAATGGGAGATAGCAATCACAAGATGCAAAATAATATGAAATAAAGTAAATCTATGAGATGACTGAAAATACTATAAATAGAAATGATGGAGATGTTTACAAAATAGATTTGGAGGAAATGAACACTCCATGAATAGAGCTACTACTCAAGAATGGGTATTGATCATATCACACTCCATCATATTACATCACACTTTTTCATCACACCACTTTGGTCTATACTACTTCCTACTACTATATCTTGCTCTATACCTATGGCCCTTTATATAGGAAATAGTTTCCTTGGCCAACACTCTACCTAGCTATGTAAGGGATAAATTGCACTATACAACTTGCACTTTGAAACTTATGCATTTATTATAGTGCATGAAGTAACTAGATAACTTCCCCCTAAAGTAATCTAATGTCCTAAGTATGTACCAGGAAATGTATATTTACATGATCCAAATGATGTAATATACTTTATTTCTAACATAACCAAGGCCTTCATTATTTGGCCTTATATTTTATTCTATCGAATTTATCATACTTTACCCATTCCTTATCAATCCTATACCATTGTAACTCATTATTTTCATTAGTTTTGAGCCAATTATTTTAGTGTGCTTTTTAAAACACATAATTTCTTCATAAATACATCCTTTAGGAACATGGCCTTTATCATGATCAACACAATCAATGAGATTGAGCATAATACCATGATGCTCATATTCAATACAAACCCTACTATAAACAAATATGTCTAAATATTTAATATTAGAAGAAAAATTTACCCTATAAATAATATCACTTGTATCACAACGCGTATTTGTAACTATAGAATTAAAATCACGGGTATTAAAATAAAAATATATCCTTTTGATAAGGTTTCTTGGGTTACAGTAAAATTTTTCTAGCATGGGATTAAGAATGTTTGTGTCACAACAAGCATCTACCATAATAGGCTTAACCATTATTTCTTTTATTTTTTATGCTTGAAGATATCAAGAGCAATTAATGTTATGTATACTATCCTCACAATATCTATAGGAAATATAATAATATTTTGCATAATATCTTCACAAAAATCATCTTCTCTAATAATTGATTGTAGACAACATCTAAGTGTTAAGAATTCTCCATCTTCATCAAGATTTAAACCTTCCTAAAAATAAATAGTTTTATATGGTGTCACACACTTTCAAAATTCAAACCGCTTCTCTCCATCTTCACTAGCTTCACTAGCTTATAATAAATAAAGATCACACTTTTGAACTTCTACCTGCTTCTAGCTTCTTTATTCTTTGTCATTCCCATTTTTTCAAATGACATGGGTGCTTCTTCTTGTAATCTTTAGAATTTTTTCTTCAACACAATAATGAGGGTTTCTTATGTCTTCCAAATGTTTCGCCTTTCTATATACCACCACTTCAATATATTGATCCTTTTTTACATATCCACCCTTTTATATACCATCGGTACATGAAAGAAGATATTCCTCTTTATATACATAGTTCTACATGAGAGAGACCTTAAGGTATCTGAAAGAGAAAAATGTGCAGTACCAAGGTCGTATAGAAAGGAATTCACCCTATCAATAAAACCTGCTTAAATAAAGTCCTTATTGTAACCAAATTATTTGCGAACATTTATAAATCCAAACTTGTAGGGGTAAATTTGTCCAAATTCTTTATTTCTCTTATTTGGGAATATTGTTCTTATTTTGGGCTCATTATTTTTTTAAATTGTTTTCTTCCAAATATTAAGAAAATAATTTTAGGCTTCATATTTCTTAAGGATGACTCACTTATCCAGGTTAGAATCTTGTGATAATAAGGCACTAAAAATTATTCATTCTAGTAATGAGAAAATAAGCAAATTCTTGGAAGAAAGCAACCCAAAGCTTTTCAAATGTTTTATAAGTAGCGTGCTTAAAAATATCTAGCATAGTACAAGGACTAAAAAGTAGAGAGTATTCATATCGAAAGAAGGTAAGCTAAATTTTTTGAAATAATTACATTAGTTCAATCAACAAAGGTTTTGCCAAAATGCAAAGTCCATAAAGCAACATAAAATGCTATCTAAAATGCAATTGAAAGGGAATAACACCCTATATTGGATACTCTCAATAAAATATGGGATGTCAACATACAAAATGTCTAACTCGACCAAAACAAGAAAGAAAATTAGACCAAAAGACAACGAAGATAACAACACCCTAGACCAAAATATATTAAATTGAAAGGCACCTAACACCCCAAATAAAAGTAGATAGGATATGTGGAAGTTGTCAGAACCAAAAAGTCATAGTCATTCCATTTGAGCATTGTTGAATATCCTACAATCATGATCTCTCGATTCCTAACAATTAATATGATAAAGATATCGGGTAGTACCAACTCATCTTAAGATTATGTCTCAATAATTTTTGATCATGATTATACATTATAGCTAGTTTCATTTTAGCTCAACAAAAACTATAAATAGGAGAATACCCCTCTCTATAAGAGGTTGGATGTTTAAGTGTTAATTAGTCATAGAATTTATGTTTATGCTATTCTAATGCAATCAAGAGTTTTTTGACTTATCTCTTGTAGACACCAAAACAGCACCAATCCGATTATGTGACTGCAAACACTGATCGCTTTGACAAACACAGCCCCCAGGGCAGCCCTCAGAGGTTAAACAGTGGCTTTAACCACTTTCCTAGCAATTTTGTAAGGTCAAGGAGCAATTTGGCACACTTGGACACTTTGCCCAGTACTCGTCTCACCCCGGGACGAATTCAAAATAGAATCCGTCCCACCCCAGGACGAATTTTGAATCCGTCCCTGGGTGGGACGAATTCTAAGCTTAACGGGCAAAAAGGCAAATGGTGCCAAGTGGCAGCCCGTAACGATCGGTTAAGGGCTCCTACCTTGCACGCATGTGTAAGTGGAGAGAGGGGCCGTTAGAGGACTGTTACAAGAAGCATTTATCAAAGTTCAAGTCAATTGAGGACTCCCCTCCCTCATGGGAAGACAAGACTGCCACATGGCGCCCATGGCCAACACTTGGCTTTTGTGCTTCCCTCCCAAAAGAGACCCCTTGGGTCTATAAAAGGTGGGACTTTTCTCACCCAAAACATGCAGGTGGAAGGAGTGTTCAAGCAACGAAGTGCTGCCGAATCGAAGACTCACTTGCATCCCCCTTTGTTCACCTTCCTACATCCATCAATCTCTTTTGCAAGGGAGGTTGTTGGGTGGCCTTTGGAAGCTCGAACCTTACTCAAATCCGACGCATGGACATCTGAACCTACCAATTCACCGACCCCCCAATCCTAAAAGTTTTTGGGCCCATCCTTGGTGGATTGGCTCCAAAATCGAGGGCCAACGGTGGGAGGCCCACTTGGGCACCCCCGCACTCCCAAGTTCTAATTTTAGTTTTTGAGCACTTTAGATTAATTTTTAGATTGCATTCTGTGTTACTAGGTCTGATTAGTCTATAATTGCAATTTTGTAGCTTTTGGTCAGAGTTTAGGGTGTTTTGTATTGCTTTATCGTTTCGCTAACTTGCGGTGTCAAGGTCAAATTCCCGAGGGAGGAGGCCAAATTGGGAAAATCCGACCATCTGGGTCGTCCCAAAATGGCCCCAATTACCTAACCCCCCTGTTTGTAGGAGTTTTGCAGGTCCCGGGATCCGACATTGGAGCAGCAAGCAGGTCGATTTCTCCTATTCAGAAGAATTCGTCCCACCCAGGGACGAATTACAGTCGAATTCGTCCTGCCCAGGGATGAATTCTAGTTTAAGGTGGATTGGCCAGTTGCCTCAGTGGCAGTGGCCTTCTGTGACTTTTCTTACCTTCCGTCGATTTTGAAGCAATTTGGATTCACTGTTTTCATGGTTTCGGGCAAATATTCGTATGCATATTTTGTTAGTTTTAGAGAGAGAATGCTTTTCATTTGCAACGGGTGCTACTAACGTCTTGATCATTTCTTTGTTTGTAGGAGAAGCAGCAGAGGCGAAGAACCCATCAACATCAGCGACGGCATCATCTTAGCCCGCCCAGTGCAATCATGGGCACGCGAAAGGAGGAACCATTCAGCGATTGTAATCAAACCCTATTTGCGCTCCTAGCCCCTGAAAAGGGAGGAGGCATTATTGTAACAGAGATCGAAAGAAATTAATGAAAGGGCTATTTTTCTTTATCTGATTGCGTCTCTTACAACATGTCTCTTTTCCGTTTCATGCAATTTACATCTCTAGGACTTAGGCGTGCTTAACTTTGAATGCAATTGCACTTGGTGTTTCCTTTGACCGGAATCTCGTGCTTTCACTATCTCGTGCTTAACTTTGATTGTTGATTGGTGACTAAGTGTGATTGTTTTCTAAGTGTGAATTTTGTGCTATCAACCTGTAGACACCAAAACAGCACCAATCCGATTATGTGACTGCAAACACTAATCGCTTTGACAAACACAGCCCCCAGGGCAGCCCTCAGAGGTTAAACAGGTGGTCTTAACCACTTTCATAGCAATTTTGTGAGGTCAAGGAGCAATTTGGCACACTTGGACACTTTGCCCAGTATTCGTCTCACCCGAGGGACGAATTCAAAATAGAATCCGTCCCACCCCGGGACGAATTCTGAGATCCGTCCCCGGGTGGGACGAATTCTAAGCTTAACGGGCAAAAAGGCAAATGGTGCCAAGTGGCAGCCCGAACGGTCGGTTAAGGGCTCCTACCTTGCACGCATGTGTAAGTGGACGAGAGGGGCCGTTAGAGGACTAGTTACAAGAAGCATTTATCAAAGTTCAAGTCAATTGAGGACTCCCCTCCCTCATGGGAAGACAAGACCGCCACATGGCGCCCATGGCCAACACTTGGCTTTTGTGCTTCCCTCCCAAAAGAGACCCCTTGGGTCTATAAAAGGTGGGACTTTTCTCACCCAAAACATGCGAGGTGGAAGGAGTGTTCAAGCAACGAAGTGCTTGCCGAATCGAAGACTCACTTGCATCCCCCTTTGTTCACCTTCCTACATCCATCAATCTCTTTTGCAAGGGAGGTTGTTGGGTGGCCTTTGGAAGCTCGAACCTTACTCAAATCCGACGCATGGACATCCGAACCTACCAATTCGCCGACCCCCCAATCCTAAAAGGTTTTGGGCCCATCCTTGGTGGATTGGCTCCAAAATCGAGGGCCAACGGTGGGAGGCCCACTTGGGCACCCCCGCACCCCCAAGTTCTAATTTCAGTTTTTGAGCACTTTAGATTAATTTTTAGATTGCATTATGTGTTACTAGGTCCGATTAGTCTATAATTGCAATTTTTTAGCTTTTGGTCAGAGTTTAGGGTGTTTTGTATTGCTTTATCGTTTCGCTAACTTGCAGGTGTCAAGGTTAAATTCCCGAGGGAGGAGGCCAAATTGGGAAAATCCGACCATCTGGGTCGTCCCAAAATGGCCCCAATTACCTAACCCCCCTATTTGCAGGAGTTTTGCAGGTCCCGGGATCCGACATTGGAGCAGCGACGAGTCGATTTCTCCTATTCAGAAGAATTCGTCCCACCCAGGGACGAATTACAGTCAGAATTCGTCCTGCCCAGGGACGAATTCCAGTTTAAGGTGGATTGGCCAGCTGCCTCAGTAGCAGTGGCCTTCTGGTGGCTGTTCTTACCTTCGTCGGATTTTGAAGCAATTTGGATTCACTGTTTTCATGGTTTCGGGCAAATATTCGTATGCATATTTTGTTAGTTTTAGAGAGAGAATGCTTTTCATTTGCAACGAGTGCTACTAACGTCTTGATCATTTCTTTGTTTGCGGGAGAAGCAGCAGAGGCGAAGAACCCATCAACATCAGCGGCGGCATCATCTTAGCCCGCCCAGTGCAATCGTGGGCACGCGGAAGGAGGAACCATTCAGCGATTGTAATCAAACCTTATTTGCGCTCCTAGCCCCTGAAAAGGGAGGAGGCATTATTGTAACAGAGATCGAAAGAAATTAATGAAAGGGCTGTTTTTCTTTATCTGATTGCGTCTCTTACAACATGTCTCTTTTCCGTTTCATGTAATTTACATTTCTAGGACTTAGGCGTGCTTAATTTTGAATGCAATTGCACTTGGTGTTTCCTTTGACCGGAATCTCGTGCTTTCAGTGGCGATCACGGTGGGACTCTGTTCCCTGGTTTTTGAAATCATAGAAACTAATTAAATTTTTGTGTTTGTGCTTGACAGGTACACTTTTTTTTGTTGCAGACTGCTATTCGTCTCTGACAGGGACGAATCCTTTTCTGCAATTCGTCTGACCCTGAGACGAATTCAAATTCGATCTCTGGGTGGGACGAATCACGATTTGCAATTCGTCTCCCGGAGGGACGAATTCCTGTCTGCGGATTTTCAGAGCAGAAATTCAGAGACAACAGGAGCAGGCAGAGAAGAGGTAGGGATTTTCATGATCTCTGTTATAATTTTCTGTTTCTGTTTCTGTTTCTGCTTCGTTAATTGTTTTCATTTAATCTTGCATTGCATTAGGAAAAGTCATGTATGCTAGTTTCATTTTGTTGGATAAAACGAATCCCACACACATCACGAGACAACTTTAAACCAAGGAGCTGGTCTTAAGACCCCAGCCCTTGATCAAGACCATTGGTGGATTTAATCACCGCCTTGGCTTGATTTGCATCCATTTCCCGATTGTCAACCTCGTTGTTAGGCGTAAATCCTGACGAAGACAGACCGAGCGTAGCTGGGGTGATTCCCATGCGCGCGAGGATAAGTTTTCTATGGTAGGTGTCATTAACAGGACAATCCCCCTTCCGTACCGCCTATGTACCACGTACCTTCTGCTCTCACGTACCTATAGTCTCCCTCTCGTAAGGGCGGGTATATAGAGAGGTTGGTATATCGGCCTGGTTGGTATATTGAAGGGGCGACCTTTTTGGAGTTATAAGAGCCTACATGATGCATTTAAACGTTCTACAAAATCTACAAAAACAAAACAAAACATCAAAATGCACTAAACCAGTCTAGGGCACACCAAGAATCCTTAAAAGAGATAATCACGGTCTTGTGAATGTGTGTGTTTAATTCTGCTTAGTGTAGACAAAAAAAAAAAAAGAGAAAATCATAAAACGAGATAAAAACTTATTTAGATAGCATAGAAGCACCGCAATGGTGTACACCCGTAGTCAAGCCCAATCAAGGGCAGAAGCTCCGAGAGGTACACAAAAAGCGAGGCACAAGTTGCCTTCACTTCGATCTCGAGGATTTGGTTATACCGCCTTATCGGTCTAACCTACAAAAGAATCCAATTGAGAATCCTCGGTGGGGTATGCCTATTCAAAGCAGCCCCTTTCGGGAAGATGCCTTACATGTAGACCTTGACATAAATAGAGAATCACCTCTTGAAGGTAGACATGAGTGGCCACCGCGCAATGAAGCGCTAAACAGGCACATTGTCCATTTAGAGGGGCAACATGGATATGGCGTCCCTTCTTTACCTATCATCGAACAGAGAGACCACATCCGGAGCGCAGGGCTCCTTACATAGGGCGACCTAACTCCGCCCATCCCATTTACACTCATGAAAGGGAGTATGAGGAAAACCATCACATTCCTCGAGAGCAACAAACAATGCGGGAACCTTGCATTTCCGCACCAGACAGGATATCATGATCACCCCTTGAGGCCAGAACCTCGAGCACATACCACTTACCTCGACAGAGGGAAGCGACCCATTGAAACCTTAGAGCATCAAAATCAAGGTAGACCCATAGGAGGAACATTTGAACCTCCTGAACAAAATAGGGTAGAACAAATTGATCCGGCTGTCGCCAGATATACCACCCGTCAAGCCCAAATCATGCGGCTTAAACAAAGTCAACAAGAGATAGAGTATCAATACCGCTTGGATAAAGAACGCATGCAACGCGAAGCGGATGAGTTACGCTATGAAATACCTGAGAGGGGGCCAACCCCTCGCATCCAAAGAGCTGAAGAGTATGAGAGGCGTAATCCGTTGGCGCAAGACAGGTCTCCACGACCTCGTCAAGCTCTGCCTCCAAGACCCCATAGATTTGAGAGGGAGGCAACTCCCCGAAACAATGATGGGTACCTTCAGCAAGAACTTGATCAGGGTCATAGGTTTCGCCCTGAGACTCCTCAAGAATTTTACGAGGAGTATGAACCAGAAGAGGAGTATATCGAAACTCCCCATCAAGGCGGGAAGGATGCCATTCGGCCACCCCTCCATAGGCCTCCAGTTTACCGTAACTTGCAACAAGAGCGAACAAGAGAGGAAGAAATAAAATCTTCCGATGCATACCAAGCGCTATTGGAGCGTTTAGAGTCGGTGGAGACAAAAGTTGCTGGGCATCAAAAACCCACATTACGTCTACTCCGCAATAATCCGGTGCATCCCTCAGTGCCTACACCTCTTTACCCCGAACACTTTAAGTTGCCTCAATTGGCAGTTTTTAAAGGTGAAGAGGACGCACGGGAACATGTTACACGGTTTCTAAGCCAATGCTTCGGCATTCAAGATAATGACGCGTTATTTCTTAGAACATTCATAACCACATTCACAGGCCCCACCTCAGATTGGTTCACACAGCTGCCCAAACACAGCATAAGCAGCTTAGATCAGCTAGTAGATGCGTTTCTTGAACGCTTCGCCTTCAACACAAGGAAGAAGGCATCACTTAGTGATCTTGCTAGCCTTAAACAATTTGAGGAGGAAACAATGGCAGCGTACGGGAACCGATGGAGAGCTTTGCTTTCTAAGTTACCCTACCGTCCTCCCATGTCGGACCTCACGCAAATGTTCGCGAAAAGTTGTTTAAAATCAATCTCCGGTCTATTGTTGCTTGCGACAATACGACAGCTTAGAAGAAGCTTTGGCGCAAGCCAGAGTCATAGAAGAGATTAAGATAGGCGAAGGCGCAATTGCCAAGCCTAAGAAGAAAGAGTGGAATAAAACCACTAAAACTGGGACAACGCAACCACAACACGCTGCAATCAACCAAGTTGCGATAAATGTCCCAGCGCCTGTGCAAGAAACGCAGCCTCAAAAGGCTAACTACCAGGCAGTGCCTCCTGCTTACGAAAGAGATAACAGGAGACAAGAACAGTATCAGCAGCGTCGCCCTAGGCGACAATTCACCCCGTATGCGGAGTCTAGGGACTCCTTATTTGACCGCTTGTCAGCGGCGAATCTAGTTACTCTCCCAGAAATCCAAATTTTTGACCCTAGCGTTCCTAAGCCTAGGGGGTATAGGGAGGAATTGTATTGCAGATTTCATAGACGCGAGAGGACATGACCTAAATGGGTGCTTGGAAATTCAAAGAACTAGTCCAGGATTTGATCGACAATCGAACATTGGTCGTGGACAACCCCATCGCACCTAACAACCAACAAATGGGGGTATTCAAGGACCCCTTGCCCGCCCACGAGGCGCAGACAAAACCGCTCCAAATAAACGAGGTGCGACAAGATCTTCCCGCACAAGGATTTGTGGGAATGATTAGCATTGTAACAAGGAACAGAAAATACCCAGCAGTTGCCCCCGAGGTACCTGCGAGGGAAGTTCCGTCGACATCGCAGCCTCAACAACGCCCAATGCAGTTACCTCCGCCTAGACCTGAGGTCACGATACGAACCAAACTCACGCAGAGTTTGCGGACCACGTCAGCTAGGTTGTCCATCTACGAGCTTATTCAACAATCAGCTCCACATAGAGAAGCTCTTATGGACATCTTAAAAGCCATTGAAGTACAACCCCACGAAGCTAATTCTTTCAACGCTTTCGTGGGACATGTGAAACAATGTACGGAGCCTGTCATCACATTCAAAGAAAATGAGGTCAAAACAATATCGAATGACATGCCGGATCCACCCCTGCACGTTATCGCGCGGGTCAACGGGATCCCGTACAAGAGAGTGCTTGATAGATACTGGCTCGTCCAGTAACATTATAACCACTGCTGCGTTAAAGCATTTAAAACTGCCAGCCTCTCACATCACAGCTTCCACGTACACACTGCGAGCTTTTAACGATGCAATTTGCTCGACAATCGGCACGGTTGTTCTGCCTATACAGGTAGGACAAAAGTCAATACCCACACTGTGCCATGTGTTGGAAGGCGAAATGGCTTATAACATACTGCTAGGGCGGCCTTGGATCAGGGACATGAAGTGTGTCCCCTCGATCGCACACCAGTGCTTGAAGTATGCCTATGAAGGGCAAATACATGTAGTCCCAATGGACTTAGAGCCCTTCAAGTATTGCAATGCGGTACAATTCATACCTCAATCGACCCTACCATCAACGCATTTGGATTTTCAATTAAATCCATCTAAACAAGGTCCGATACCGCGAGCACCACCGGTGGCCAATAAGGCAAAATCCCGACCGGGTGAGACGTCATCATTGGCTCCTTCATCATCAGCGCCACCTATCGTGGCCCAACGGAAGGACAAGGGAAAGCAAATCATGGAGGAGGTTAAGCCTCTAGAAGAGGGGTTGCCCACGATCTCGGCAATATCAACGAGAGGAAGCGCCCAACGCAACGGAAACCAAGATTCTCGAACAACCAAACATGGAATGGACTCGGGAAGGACTACCGTTTCCTCCTACCCAATCATCAACAATCACTGTTGAGATGGCCAGTACGAGCACTGGGAGAGTACATAGTGCAAAATGTTGTGGCAACCCCCACATCGGAGTCAGTACAAGACATGGGAAGACCTCGCCTTCCCATTGGAACAATCGTCCCTTTAGGCTACCCACCGAACCAAACGAATTTTGTGTATGGGGGCCTTGATCATGGTTCTGAACCATGCGAACAAAAGGAAACAGATGAAGAACCTTTTGTCGAAAACATCAATTATCTGTCGAACCCAGAATTTGCCCTAAAATATCTCGAACAATGCAATTGGCATGGGTATGGGCTAGGCAGATACGAGCAAGGGATGCGGATCCTTTGTCAACCAAGATATCAGATGCCATACGACAAGTCGGGGGTAGGGTTCAACCATCCCCTGCCATTAGACATCTTGGTTGAAAACATGCAAGGCCTAGAAATAGGCAACAGGGGGGGATTGGCACAAGACCCATACGCCAATCCAAACACAGAATACACATTGGGGGATTATCTCCCATGGTCTACAAACACCCCTGGTAACAACAATAATCCCTCTCCTTTGCTAGAGAGAGGTGAAAGTTCAGAGAGCAGTCCTCGAAAAGAACAACAACGGCTTCCAGATATTTTTTTGAAACTGTTCCCCTTAGAGGTTCCGGACGAAATAACGCAGTCTCAAAAGAATCAGGTCCCTCCACTAAGAGTGGAACAACCGCAATGGGATCAGATTAATTCACTGGAACAAGAAGAGTCCTCAATGTCGGAAGCAACAGATGCTGAAGAGGATGAGCAATTTTGGATCTATGAAAGCGATTCAGAAGACGAGACTGAGATGGACTATCTCAGACATGCGCGACGACATCACCGCGCTCTAACCCATGAAGATCTAATGGGACAAATGGGTATACGGTTGGGACATGAATGGCACTTAGACCCAACGAGGTGGGACCAAGTGCTAGGCCTATGGCTCCAAATTCAAGTTGAGCATCGTCCACCTCAAGATCCCATCAGGACAACAGTACCAAGGGAAGACCCCGCCTTCCTTTCCGCACATAGAGACGAATTTGCACCTAGAGAGGATCCATTCGTGCCTGTTCCCGTAGAGCCAGATCCAGAGTATAGGGAACATCTGAAAGAATCAAGTCGTCACACCCGTGGTTCTGGAGACCAAATTCATTCCATCCACATGATCTCCATTGATTTGACCACACCCATCCGCAATCCGACCGATCCATCACGGTCATTACATCTAAACACGGATGCCATTGATCGGGATCGCGTCAACTCACCATTGTCACCATCGAAGTATCGGCCTTTCGGTGAAATGCTTCATTTTACCCCAAGGACAACTCAAGATATTTTTCAAGCCGAAGAGGGACCCGAGGTCCCCAACGCGAGATCTTAACTCAGTGATGATATCCATTTAATCCCAACTCCACATCGGTTGGAGGACGGATCTCACATGTCGGTCGAAGAGACGGCCGACGTAGACATCGGCACGGGATCCAATGAATCCACGGATTCTCAAGCCAGGGGTAAGCCTTTCCCCCGAAGAGCAAGCCGATTACATTGCCCTTCTTAAAGAAAAGAAGGAGGTTTTTGCATGGTCATACAAAGATATGCCAGGACTAGACCCGCGACTAGTCATGCACAATTTAACGCTTGATCCGAAAATCAAGCCAGTAAAGCAAAAACTAAGAAAGATGCACCCAACAGTGGCCTTGATGGTCAAAGACGAATTACAAAAGCTGTTGGATGCACAATTTGTCATCTGCGTGGATTATCCGCCATGGTTGTCCAACATGGTTCCCGTCAAGAAGCCCGATGGGAGGATTCGCATATGCACCGACTTTCGAGACCTAAACAAAGCGAGTCCTAAGGATGATTTCCCCTTGCCAAGCATCGACGCATTGGTAGACGCTACAGCGGGTCACGAAATGCTCTCCCTAATGGACGGTTTCTCGGGATACAATCAAATTCGTATCAATCCTGAAGACCAACTCAAAACGGCATTCACAACGCCTTGGGGGACATTTTGTTATAAGGTCATGCCTTTTGGCCTTAAAAATGCTGGCGCTACATACCAACGTGCTATGACGTATATCTTCCACGATTACATGCACAAAACTTTGGAAGATTACATGGATGATTTGTTAGCCAAGTCTAAATTGCGCTCAGATCATCTCGGTGACTTAAGCAAGATCCTCGATCGCCTCATAGAGCATAAGGTCAGACTGAATCCCAAGAAGTGCGTGTTCGGCGTCACATCTGGAAAACTCTTGGGTTTTATAGTCTCCAAAAGAGGCATCGAAGTGGACCCAAACAAAGTCAAGGCAATCCTTGAAATGGCTCCCCCAACCACTATCAAGCAGCTCAGAAGTCTGCAAGGAAAGGTCGCGTCGATTAAACGCTTCATAGCGCAATTATCTGACAAATGCCGACCAATGAACAAATTATTGCACAAAGGGGTCACATTTCATTGGGATGACGAGTGCCAGTCAGCCTTTGACGAAATCAAACAATACTTGGCTTCGCCGCCAGTATTGGCACCGCCTAGACCAGGTGTGCCGTTCTACTTATACATCTCAGCTACTGAGGTGGCACTAGGCGCAATGCTAGCCCAGAAGAATGAACTTCACAAAGAACAGGCTACTTACTATCTTAGCCGCACCCTGGTCGATTACGAACTTAACTATGCATACGTTGAGAAACTCTGCAGCAGTGGTGTTTGCCACCAAAAGGCTACGCCACTACATGCTGAGCAACACGACGTATGTTGTGTCTAAGGAGAATCCATTGCGATACATGATGAGTCGTACTTATCATAGTAGCCGCACGGCGAAATGGATCATGTTGTTGACGGAATTTGACATTGAGTTTATTGGACAAAAATCTATAAAAGGACAAGTCATAGCCGATCAACTAGCAGAGGCTCCTCTTGAAGACGATCAGCCTCTGGTCATAGAACTACCCGATGATGAGGTCTTCCATGTCTCAGAATCGCCAGATTCTGAAGAGCCTGAGTCTCAGGCCGACATAACCTTATTTTTTGATGGTTCTAAATGCGAGCAAGGTGGTGGCGCGGGAATTGTATTCTTCACACCGCGAGGCGCTCCAATGCCCCTGTCATTTAAATTAAACTTCCGGTGCACCAACAACAATGCGGGAATATGAAGCCTTGCTCCTAGGTCTTGAGACAGCAATCGCCATGAACATCAAAAGACTGAACATCTTTGGCGATTCGGCTGTTAATCGTCAATCAAGTCAAAGGGGTATATCAATGCAAATGCCCGAGTTCCTGAAGGCCTATAAAGCCCTCGTGGATAAATTCCTGGCAAAATTTGAGTGGTATGACATCGAGGCACTCCCTCGATCATCGAATCATTTTGCGGACACAATGGCCTCCTTGGGGTCACTAATCCCGCAAGACCTTTCCGGTGATATAACAACCATTCGGGTCAAAACCTTATCGCAACCCGCGATGGAGCGCGCAAGCTCGGACTTGACGCCGAGGAATCCACATGATCCAGATCGAACCATCTTCGGATAAGTTCTTTCGAATCCGAGACTATTTGAAACACGCCAATTGGGGGTCTTTGTTCTCCCCCATTCCCATTAATAGCAACACAACGCTATTTTTACAAGTTCTATCCCAATCAGCATTTGTTAGGGAAGAACTCCAAAAGGGATTGGCTGTTCAAACTGTCGAGGTATCTGATCAACGGGATTGGTATTTACCCATAAGAGATTACCTCAAGTTAGGTAATCTACCCTTTGGATTGACGCAAGCCGCAAAACGAACATTCAAACAGAAAGCGGCAAAATATGTCTTGATAGGAGACATTTTGTATCGTCGCAGCTACGACGGAATTCTTCTTCGTTGCTTGGACCAGCAAGAGTCCACTTGGGCGATCACCCAAGCGCATGACGGTACATGTGGCGGCCACTTTAGTGGTATGGCCATTGCAAAGCGCATTCTTCGCATGGGCTATTATTGGCCATCTTTAGAGCGAGATTGCTGCGCATATGTCAAGAGGTGTGTGAAATGTCAACATCATGCCAATCTGATGCACGCACCTTCCCGGGCCCTACAGACAGTCCAATCTGCTTGGCCATTTTCGCAGTGGGGCCTCGATCTAATTGGAAAGATCTCCCCTGCATCGTCAGGCCGTCACACGTTTATCATAACGGCCACAGAATATTTTACCAAATGGGTGGAAGCAATTCCGTTAACCTCTACGACAGGACCCCGCATTGCGGAGTTCATTTTGCATTACATCATATGTCGTTTTGGTATTCCATCCAAAATAATCTCGGATAATGGGCCATCATTCAAGAACAAAGACGTGCGTGCTTTAACCACAAAGTACAAAATTCAGCACAACTTTTCAACACCCTATTATCCGCAAGCAAATGGGCAAGCGGAGGCGTCAAACAAAACGCTAGTCGCCATCCTTAAAAAGACCGTCGCGAGACAGTCATAAGGATTGGCACATACAAATCCCACTTGCCCTTTGGGCCTATCGCACTAGCATTCGGACGCCCATTGGGGCAACTCCGTTTTCACTAGTGTATGGCTCAGAGGCAGTAATGCCTCTCGAGTTGGAAATTCCTTCCCTCCGCATATCAATGCGGGAATTCATCGATGATGACACTGCGCGGCAAGCCCGGTTAGACCAGCTTACGTTGCTTGATGAAAGACGCGTTAATGCTCTCGAGCACTTACGTATCTATCAAGAGCGGCTTAAGAGAGCTTACAACATGAAAGTTCACCTAAGAGACTTTCGGGTTGGTGATCTGGTTCTGAAGGAAAACCAACAAAACTCTAATTTGCCGTCCCATATGAGGGACAAATTTGCGGCAAATTGGTTAGGTCCGTATGTCATTGATAGCAAAATAGGACGAGGAACGTACAGGCTAGCTTCTCTTGACGGTATCAAGGAAACGAGAACCCTTGAATATCAGTCATTTACGACCATTTCATATCTAAGACAGCCATGTACCAAAAAAAAAAAAAAAAAAAAAAAATTCAACAAAAACAAACAAACAAAAAGCTCCAAGGATTATCGCAATCTCTTGGTCAACCCAAAAAGCTCCAAGGATTATCGCAATCTCTTGGTCAACCCAAAAAGCTCCAAGGATTATCGCAATCTCTTGGTCAACCCAAAAAGCTCCAAGGATTATCGCAATCTCTTGGTCACCCAAAAAGCTCCAAGGATTATCAAAAATTCTTGGTCAACCAAAAAGCTCCAAGGATTATCGCAATCTCTTGGTCAACCCAAAAAGCTCCAAGGATTATCGCAATCTCTTGGTCAACCCAAAAAGCTCCAAGGATTATCGCAATCTCTTGGTCAACCCAAAAAGCTCCAAAGGATTATCGCAATCTCTTGGTCAACCCAAAAAGCTCCAAGGATTATCGCAATCTCTTGGTCACCAATAAAAAAAAGCTCCAAGGATTATCGCAATCTCTTGGTCAACCAAAAGCTCCAAGGATTATCGCAATCTCTTGGTCAACCCAAAAAGCTCCAAGGATTATCGCAATCTCTTGGTCAAACAAATCAAGAAATTCAACAAAAACAAAACAACAAAAATCAACAAAATCAACAAAGATTTGCATCTCAATTCTAGGCATACTCGAATTCATCAAAATCAACAAAAACACCATGCATAAATCTTACCACACTACAGTCAGTGGTCTGGGAATGTACTAGGAGTTTCAGTAATTCAGTCATCATTTTCCTCTTTAGCCATGTAGTGTACCAAGTCGAACGGATTTTATAAAGGTAGAGTCATACTTGAAATACACCTTGTTACGTAACATCCCAACACAAATCAAAACACTAAAATTCCCAAAATTGTGTGAACGAAAGATGAAACCTGCAAAATAATCTAGGTCACCACAAGCGAAACGGTTATCTTGCTCATCCCCCTGTGCGAATGACCCCTAGAATGCTGAGAGTTGGCAAAAGGACAAGCTTCCTCCCTACCCAATTCCCTAAGAATCCCTAAAGTTCTCAATAGTTGCAAAACACAAAAATTTGCAAAAATGTCAAAACTCAAAAATTTGACAAAATACAGTGCAAACATCAAAAGGCACAAACAACAGTGATTTTCATCACTCCATATCCCCAATCCCTTGCTCAAAAGAAAAATCAATCAAAATAAACAGTGATCTTATCACTACAAAAGAGCAAGTATCCCAATACAATTGAAAAAAAAGAAGGGAGTTGACCTTGAATCCCTGGAACTCTCAGCATTCTGTAGGTCATAAGGCAAGCTTCAATACCAACTCGGTAACAGAAGTAAACCTCCCGCATGACGATATATCTGTCACATTAACTTGTGTACAGATCAATGTTTGCATGTGGATGAGCTAGCTTATGGCAGCCTGGATTACAACGCAGATTAATCTTAGTACATATAACAAAGGAATTCGTGGAGCTAATTAGGTGATCCTCAGTACAGGTTCGGTTGAAAGCCCATCCGCATCGGCGGTATCCTAACAAATACCACTAAATGAACTCAATTGCACACACAGGGATGTGAAATAGCTCGGTCAAAAACAAGTTTGATTCATACCTTGTTCAAAAGTCTTGTAAGATAAAGTACAATCGTGGATAGTGAGTTAAAACTGTCTGAATCTCAGAAAATCTTACACTCATCCCAAAAACCATCTGCGCTACTTATCATTCTTATGATACCATCAGAAAATACAAAAACAGCAAAGAAAAACCAGATAAATAAAAATAGCATTCATCCATTTTGCATATCACATAGGCATCTAAAACAATTCAATTCATCTGCATCCATCAAACAAATAAACATGCATAACAAAAATCAATCACATCATCACATGTACAAATCCAAAAATAAAACCGGTATATATATATATATATCGTCAAAAAAAGATGCCCGCAGGCTACAAAAACAGGTCCTCAGACCCCGCAATCATATCCAAAACCCAACCTAAGGCGTCGGCCACCATGATCACGCAGGATCGGTGCGACGGGAACTACCCCCCGTGGTGTGGGTCCTACGGGACCCTGCAGGGCGGCTACTGCTAGCCCCCGCATCATGCCTACTACCACCCCCCTCATCCAACCGCCTGCGGCGAGATGATGTTGACTGCTCAGTCAGACTATCCCTCGTCCGTCGAGAAGATCTCGCTGATAGAAGGCTCAGGGAGCCGCCCGCCAAGGCGGATGACCTCCCTCTCCAAGTCTATCCGGTATAGACACCACTCTGCCTCCCGTCGATGATAGATAGACAATGCATCATCGCGCTGCGCCAAAACGCTATCCCGCTCTGCCAACTGAGCCCGCAGAAGATCCCTCTCTAGATCCCGCATCCGTAGCAGCTCTGTAAGCCGCGCAACCTCATCGCCTACATCCGACCCCACCCCCTCCGTATCTGTCGGACGCATAGGACTCCCGGGGACAGTAGCCTGCCCAGGCTCCAACTGCTCCTCCACATCCTGCATGTCCGGCTGCTCCGGAACACCCAAGTCCACATCCTCATCTCCCACATCCGCCATGTCTGCATCATCCAACGGCCCTCCCCAATCACCCCCTGCCGCCTCAGCATCCTCCACTGCCGCCTCCGCACCTCCCAGAGGACCCTCACCTCTCCAGCGCCGCAAAACCCACCACGAGTCATACTCAGTGGTAGTACCTACGTCATCCACATCCAACACCTCAATAACGGCATCCGACTCCTCGCCCAATGGCACGAGGACTGGTGGCTCCGGATCCCTCTCATCTCCCCGACGCCGATAGCCTACGGGTTCACCAAGCAACCCCTGGCGCACCCCAAACTGTCATGTAACCTGGCGGTACGGAAAGAACTCATGCTCCGTCCCGTGCCGCCCAGTCAACCATCGCTCCCTCCGTACCCGTCGGAGCCACTCTCCGGCCCTCGAGGCCGAGGCTGGACAGTCCCGATAGGGACGCCAAAACACCTCCCCTGGAGTGAGCCACGAAAAGGCATCAATGTAGTGCTCAACTGCACCTGCCCATCGCCGACTCTGCCCCTGCTCCGCAGACCGTCGCCACAAAGCTGCATAACCAATCTCATCATCCTCCATCGCCACCCGAGTCGTCCACGGTAACCCGGTAGGCCTCTCAACAGCTATGTGCTGCCAACCCCAGCACTGCAACAAAAAGCTACAACTGACACCCTTCCGCTGTCGACAGCGGACCCCGTACGGCTCTCCGTAAAGCTGCGCCAACAAAGTCTGTCCCCATCTCAGGATCAACGGTGCCTCTACCGGGCACTCTGCCAACTGCCACACCAAATCCAGCAGGTTCCACGGGAACCTCGCGCTCGACGAATCGGGGAGAAGAATGTTAGAAATGAGGCCCATCGGGAATGCGTGCCTCACTCCTAACACCCCCTCTCCTTCCACCCGACCAACCAAAATCCCGCCGACCTGGCAATCCACCTCGTTTGTCTCCACTTGGGTCCGCTACACCCAGCTCCCCCCCATGCCCAAAACATCTCGTGAGTATAGCAGTCCGCTGATCGAACGGAGATGTCCTAATAGGCAGACCATCTATCGGAATCCGAAGCAACCGATAGACGTCCTCAAGAGTCACAGTCATCTCCCCTGTCGGGAGATGGAAAGTATTGGTCCTCGGATCCCAAAGCTTGATCAGGGCCGTCAGATAGGCCTGATCCGAAACCACAGGCTCCAGTCGAGCCACCGCTTGAGCCCAAGGGCATCAAGCCATTCCCAGTCGTCATCAGTCAAGGCCAACCGCGCCTCAGTAAAGGCAGCGGGTACACGGTACCGGCTCCTAACAACCTGCAAGAAAAAAAAAATAATAATAATAATAATAAATAAAATAAAAATAAAATTTTCAATTCTAGGGTTTCTAACCTTAGTTGTTAAACAAAAAACATTACAAAAAAATCTTAAAGTTTTGAAAAGCGCAACACAAAAACAATGCATTCAGTTAAAGCAAAATAAGCCCTAGGGTCACTTACAGGACTCGCCTCGGCTCCGCCGCTCGAACCAGTTTGTGCACTCATGATGGCAGAGAGAATTCCAGTAGCGCTTCGCTTCGCAGAATTACCTCCTCCTCCCAGAGCTCCAAAATCGCAAGAAAAAAATGACACAAATGAGCCCAAAATCAAGTTTTGGCCCTTAAATAGGCCTTTTGCACTGGAATTCGTCCTTGACTGGGACGAGCGCTCTGATTAGCGCTCGTCCCACCCAGGGACGAATTCTCCGGCTGGAATTCGTCCCACCCAGGGACGAATTCAGGCCAGCACAAAAAAAATCAAGAAAAATGACTAAAAATGCACTAAAAACAGACAATAAAAGCGCTCGACGGGATTGCAAATGCAAGTGACAACATGGGCATACAAAATCGACATCGGGGTCACAAATTATCAATATCCTACTCCCTAAGAAGGCTACCATAGCCGGACCGCTCCAAGGGAAGACAGATTTTGAAAATTTAATCCCAAAAATGATGTCACAAAAAACAACAAAAAACAAAAAAATTCAACAAAAACAAGCAAAAAACAACATAAACATTGCCAGACACAAGTGCTCTTGCACTTAACCTCTTGGAATAGAAAAATTGATGTCGGGGTTTGCATTGTCACTATCCTACTCCCGAAGAAGGCTACCATAGCCGGACCGCTCCACGGGAGGACGGATTGCCGACAATTCAATCACCAAATGGTGTCACAAAAACAACAAAAACAGTACAAAATTCAACAAAAACACAACAAAAACATTGCCGGGCATAAGTGCTCATGCACTTAACCTCTAGGCAAAGAAAATCGATGTCGAGGTCCAAATTATCGCTCTCCTAGTTCCCCAAGAAGGCTATCATAGCCGGACCGCTCCACGGGAAATAGGTTTTCGACGATTTCACCTCATTATGACATCACCAAAAGGGTTAACACCCACCAAAAATAGGTCCATATGTTGGAAAAATTGCACACGCTTAACGGTAAACCCTCTAAAGGCAAACCTTGCACAAGTCATCTTGGGTCAAGCGACTCGTCGCTTCTCTCACGAAGGTCATTCCCTCATCGATTCGTCGCTTGAGGGGGTAGTCACACTTAGTCACCAATCAACAATCACACACCCAATTAAGGAAAACGACATGCATTCAAAGAATCATTGACAAAGACAATCACGCTCCTGCTTGGGGCAATAAACAAGCAACAATCAAATCAATCAAACACTTGGCATTTCGTGAATCATGAACACAAGGTTCCCCCCGAGGATAAAAATGCCCTTCACTTGTTCATGACTGATCAATGTCCAAGTTCAAGTCACACCTCACCAAAACAGGTTAATACTTGAAATCAAATTCCTTAGCTCGTCAGAAGCAAGGATTCAAGAATGCATGCCCTTTCCATACTTGGGGCATCAAAAGTTGGTTAGGTTACCAAGAAACCCTAATCATTAGTGCTTTGGTTATCTATTTTTGCTCAGACCTGCGTCACCCGCAGCGCTTCCCAAAAAGGGGCATCTGTAGACACCAAAACAGCACCAATCCGATTATGTGACTGCAAACACTGATCGCTTTGACAAACACAGCCCCCAGGGCAGCCCTCAGAGGTTAAACAGTGGTCTTAACCACTTTCATAGCAATTTTGTAAGGTCAAGGAGCAATTTGGCACACTTGGACACTTTGCCCAGTATTCGTCTCACCCAGGGACGAATTCAAAATAGAATCCGTCCCACCCCAGGACGAATTCTGAATCCGTCCCTGGGTGGGACGAATTCTAAGCTTAACGGGCAAAAGGGCAAATGGTGCCAAGTGGCAGCCCAGAACAGTCAGTTAAGGGCTCCTACCTTGCACGCATGTGTAAGTGGACAGAGGGGCCGTTAGAGGACTGTTACAAGAAGCATTTATCAAAGTTCAAGTCAGTGAAGGACTCCCCTCCCTCATGGGAAGACAAGAGCGCCACATGGCGCCCATGGCCAACACTTGGCTTTTGTGCTTCCCTCCCAAAAGAGACCCCTTGGGTCTATAAAAGGTGGGACTTTTCTCACCCAAAACATGCAGGTGGAAGGAGTGTTCAAGCAACGAAGTGCTTGCCGAATCGAAGACTCACTTGCATCCCCCTTTGTTCACCTTCCTACATCCATCAATCTCTTTTGCAAGGGAGGTTGTTGGGTGGCCTTTGGAAGCTCGAACCTTACTCAAATCCGACGCATGGACATCTGAACCTACCAATTCGCCGACCCCCCAATCCTAAAAGGTTTTGGGCCCATCCTTGGTGGATTGGCTCCAAAATCGAGGGCCAACGGTGGGAGGCCCACTTGGGCACCCCCGCACCCCCAAGTTCTAATTTCAGTTTTTGAGCACTTTAGATTAATTTTTAGATTGCATTATGTGTTACTAGGTCAGATTAGTCTATAATTGCAATTTTGTAGCTTTTGGTCAGAGTTTAGGGTGTTTTGTATTGCTTTATCGTTTCGCTAACTTGCAGGTGTCAAGGTCAAATTCCCGAGGGAGGAGGCCAAATTGGGAAAATCCGACCATCTGGGTCGTCCCAAAATGGCCCCAATTACCTAACCCCCCTATTTGCAGGAGTTTTGCGGGTCCCGGGATCCGACATTGGAGCAGCGACGAGGTCGATTTCTCCTATTCGGAAGAATTCGTCCCACCCGGGGACGAATTACGGTCGAGTTCGTCCCGCCCGGGGACGAATTCCGGTTTAAGGTGGATTGGCCAGTTGCCTCGGTGGCGGTGGCCTTCGGTGACTTTTCTTACCTTACGTCGGATTTTGAAGCAATTTGGATTCACTTGTTTTCATGGTTTCAGGCAAATATTCGTATGCATATTTTGTTAGTTTTAGAGAGAGAATGCTTTTCATTTGCAAGAGGTGCTACTAACGTCTTGATCATTTCTTTGTTTGCGGGAGAAGCGAGCGAGGCGAAGAACCCATCAACATCGGCGGCGGCATCATCTTAGCCCACCGAGTGCAATCGTGGGCACGCGGAAGGAGGAACCATTCAGCGATTGTAATCAAACCTTATTTGCGCTCCTAGCCCCTGAAAAGGGAGGAGGCATTATTGTAACAGAGATCGAAAGAAATTAATGAAAGGGCTGTTTTTCTTTATCTGATTGCGTCTCTTACAACATGTCTCTTTTCCGTTTCATGCAATTTACATTCCTAGGACTTAAGCGTGCTTAACTTTGAATGCAATTGCACTTGGTGTTTCCTTTGACCGGAATCTCGTGCTTTCAGTAGTCACACTTAGTCACCAATCAACAATCACACACCCAATTAAGGAAAATGACATGCATTCAAAGAATCATTGACAAAGACAATCACGCTCTCTTGGGAAGTAAACAAGCAATAATCAAATCAATCAAACACTTGGCATTTCGTGAATCATGAACACAAGGTTCCCTTGAGGATAAAAATGTCCTTCACTTGTTCATGATGATCAATGTCTAAGTTCAAGTCACACCTCACCAAAATAGGTTAATACTTGAAATCAAATTCCTTAGCTCGTCGAAGCAAGGATTCAAGAATGCATGCCCTTTCCATACTTGGGGCATCAAAAGTTGGTTAGGTTACCAAGAAACCCTAATCATTAGTGCTTTGGTTATCTATTTTTGCTCAGCACTTGCATCACCGTAGCGCTTCCCAAAAAGGGGCATCTGTAGACACCAAAACAGCACCAATCCGATTATGTGATTGCAAACACTGATCGCTTTGACAAACACAGCCCCGGGGCAGCCCTCGAGAGGTTAAACAGGTGGTCTTAACCACTTTCATAGCAATTTTGTAAGGTCAAGAAGCAATTTGGCGCACTTGGACACTTTGCCCAATATTCGTCTCACCCAGGGACGAATTCAAAATAGAATCCGTCCCACCCCAGGATGAATTCTGAATCCGTCCCTGGGTGGGACGAATTCTAAGCTTAACGGGCAAAAAGGCAAATGGTGCCAAGTGGCAGCCCAGAACAGTCAGTTAAGGGCTCCTACCTTGCACGCATGTGTAAGTGGACAGAGGGGCCGTTAGAGGACTGTTACAAGAAGCATTTATCAAAGTTCAAGTCAATGGAGGACTCCCCTCCCTCATGGGAAGACAAGACTGCCACATGGCGCCTATGGCCAACACTTGGCTTTTGTGCTTCCCTCCCAAAAGAGACCCCTTGGGTCTATAAAAGGTGGGACTTTTCTCACCCAAAACATACAGGTGGAAGGAGTGTTCAAGCAACGAAGTGCTGCCGAATCGAAGACTCACTTGCATCCCCCTTTGTTCACCTTCCTACATCCATCAATCTCTTTTGCAAGGGAGGTTGTTGGGTGGCCTTTGGAAGCTCGAACCTTACTCAAATCCGACGCATGGACATCTGAACCTACCAATTCGCCGACCCCCCAATCCTAAAAGGTTTTGGGCCCATCCTTGGTGGATTGGCTCCAAAATCGAGGGCCAACGGTGGGAGGCCCACTTGGGCACCCCCGCACTCCCAAGTTCTAATTTTAGTTTTTGAGCACTTTAGATTAATTTTTAGATTGCATTACTGTGTTACTAGGTCTGATTAGTCTATAATTGCAATTTTGTAGCTTTTGGTCAGAGTTTAGGGTGTTTTGTATTGCTTTGTCGTTTCGCTAACTTGCAGGTGTCAAGGTCAAATTCCCGAGGGAGGAGGCCAAATTGGGAAAATCCGACCATCTGGGTCGTCCCAAAATGGCCCCAATTACCTAACCCCCCTGTTTGGAGGAGTTTTGCAGGTCCCGGGATCCGACATTGGAGCAGCAACAGGTCGATTTCTCCTACTCAGAAGAATTCGTCCCACCCAGGGACGAATTATAGTCAGAATTCGTCCTGCCCAGGGACGAATTCCAGTTTAAGGTGGATTGGCCAGCTGCCTCGGTGGCGGTGGCCTTACGGTAACTTTTCTTACCTTCCGTCGGGTTTTGAAGCAATTTGGATTCACTTGTTTTCATGGTTTCGGGCAAATATTCGTATGCATATTTTGTTAGTTTTAGAGAGAGAATGCTTTTCATTTGCAACGGGTGCTACTAACGTCTTGATCATTTCTTTGTTCACAGGAGAAGCAGCAGAGGCGAAGAACCCATCGACATCAGCGGCGGCATCATCTTGGCCCGCCCATTGCAATCGTGGGCACGCGGAAGGAGGAACCATTCAGCGATTGTAAACAAAACCCTATTTGCGCTCCTAGCCCCTGAAAAGGGAGGAGGCATTATTGTAACAGAGATCGAAAGAAATTAATGAAAGGGCTGTTTTCTTTATCTGATTGCGTCTCTTACAACATGTCTCTTTTCCGTTTCATGCAATTTACATCTCTAGGACTTAGGCGTGCTTAATTTTGAATGCAATTGCACTTGGTGTTTCCTTTGACCGGAATCTCGTGCTTTCAGTGGCGATCACGGTGGGACCCTGTTCCCTGGTTTTTGAAATCATAGAAACTGATTAAATTTTTGTGTTTGTGCTTGACGAGTACATCTTTTTTTGTTGCAGACTGCTATTCGTCTCTGACAGGGACGAATCCTTTTCTGCAATTCGTCTGACCCTGAGACGAATTCAAATTCGTCTCTGGGTGGGACGAATTCTGTTCTGCAATTCGTCTCCCAGAGGGACGAATTCCTGTCTGTGGATTTTCAGAGCAGAAATTCAGAGACAACAGGAGCGAGCAGAGAAGAGGTAGGGATTTTCATGATCTCTGTTATATTTTTCTGTTTACATTTACATTTCTATTCGTTAATTGTTTTCATTTAATCTTGCATTGCATTAGGAAAAGTCATGTATGCTAGTTTCATTTTGTTGGATAAAACGAATCCCACACACATCACGAGACAACTTTAAACCAAGGAGCTGGTCGTAAGACCCCAGCCCTTGATCAAGACCATTGGTGGATTTAATCACCGCCTTGGCTTGATTTGCATCCATTTCCCGATTGTCAACTGTTGTTAGGCGTAAATCCTGACGAAGACAGACCGAGCGTAGCTGGGGTGATTCCCATGCGCGCGAGGATAAGTTTTCTATGGTAGGTGTCATTAACAGGACAATCCCCCTTCCGTACCGCCTATGTACCACGTACCTTCTGCTCTCACGTACCTATAGTCTCCCTCTCGTAAGGGCGGGTATATAGAGAGGTTGGTATATCGGCCTGGTTGGTATATTGAAGGGGCGACCTTTTTGGAGTTATAAGAGCCTACATGATGCATTTAAACGTTCTACAAAATCTACAAAAACAAAACAAAACATCAAAATGCACTAAACCAGTCTAGGGCACACCAAGAATCCTTAAAAGAGATAATCACGGTCTTGTGAATGTGTGTGTTTAATTCTGCTTAGTGTAGACAAAAAAAAAAGAGAAAATCATAAAACGAGATAAAAACTTATTTAGATAGCATAGAAGCACCGCAATGGTGTACACCCGTAGTCAAGCCCAATCAAGGGCAGAAGCTCCGAGAGGTACACAAAAAGCAGGGCGCAAGTTGCCTTCACTTCAGTCCTGAGGATTTGGTTATACCGCCTTATAGGTCTAACCTACAAAAGAATCCAATTCAGAATCCTCGGTGGGGTATGCCTATTCAAAGCAGCCCCTTTCGGGAAGATGCCTTACATGTAGACCTTGACATAAATAGAGAATCACCTCTTGAAGGTAGGCATGAGTGGCCACCGCGCGATGAAGCGCTAAACGGAGTACACTGTCCATTTGGAGGGGCAACGTGGATATGGCGTCCCTTCTTTACCTATCATCCGAACAGAGAGACCAAATCCGGAGCGCGGGGCTCCTTACATAGGGCGACCTAACTCCGCCCATCCCATTTACACTCGTGAAAGGGAGTATGAGGAAAACCATCGCATTCCTCGAGAGCAACAAACAATGCGGGAACCTTGCATTTCCGCACCGACGAGGATATCATGATCACCCCTTGAGGCCGGAACCTCGAGCACATACCACTTACCTCGACGGAGGAGAGCGACCCATTGAAACCTTAGAGCATCAAAATCGAGGTAGACCCATAGGAGGAACATTTGAACCTCCTGAACAAAATAGGGTAGAACAAATTGATCCGGTTGTCGCCAGATATACCACCCGTCAAGCCCAAATCATGCGGCTTAAACAAAGTCAGCAAGAGATAGAGTATCAATACCGCTTGGATAAAGAACGCATGCAACGCGAAGCGGATGAGTTACGCTATGAAATACCTGAGAGGGGGCCAACCCCTCGCATCCAAGAGAGCTGAACGAGTATGAGAGGCGTAATCCGTTGGCGCAAGACGGGTCTCCACGACCTCGTCAAGCTCCGCCTCCAAGACCCCATAGATTCGAGAGGGAGGCAACTCCCCGAAACAATGATGGGTACCTTCAGCAAGAACTTGATCAGGGTCATAGGTTTCGCACTGAGACTCCTCAAGAATTTTACGAGGAGTATGAACCAGAAGAGGAGTATATCGAAACTCCCCATCAAGGCGGGAAGGATGCCATTCGGCCACCCCTCCATAGGCCTCCGGTTTACCGTAACTTGCAACAAGAGCGAACAAGAGAGGAAGAAATAAAATCTTCCGATGCATACCAAGCGCTATTGGAGCGTTTAGAGTCGGTGGAGACAAAAGCTACTGGGCATCAAAAACCCACATTACGTCTACTCCGCAATAATCCGGTGCATCCCTCGGTGCCTACACCTCTTTACCCCGAACACTTTAAGTTGCCTCAATTGGCAGTTTTTAAAGGTGAAGAGGACGCACAGGAACATGTTACACGGTTTCTAAGCCAATGCTTCGGCATTCAAGATAATGACGCGTTATTGCTTAGAACATTCATAACCACATTCGCGAGGCCCCACCTCGGATTGGTTCACCACGACTGCCCAAACACGAGCATAAGCGGCTTAGATCGGCTAGTAGATGCGTTTCTTGAACGCTTCGCCTTCAACACAAGGAAGAAGGCATCACTTAGTGATCTTGCTAGCCTTAAACAATTTGAGGAGGAAACAATGGCAGCGTACGGGAACCGATGGAGAGCTTTGCTTTCTAAGTTACCCTACCGTCCTCCCATGTCGGACCTCACGCAAATGTTCGCGAAAAGTTGTTTAAAATCAATCTCCGGTCTATTGTTGCTGCGACAATACGACAGCTTAGAAGAAGCTTTGGCGCAAGCCAGAGTCATAGAAGAGATTAAGATAGGCGAAGGCGCAATTGCCAAGCCTAAGAAGAAAGAGTGGAATAAAACCACTAAAAGCGGGACAACGCAACCACAACACGCTGCAATCAACCAAGTTGCGATAAATGTCCCAGTGCCTGTGCAAGAAACGCAGCCTCAAAAGGCTAACTACCAGGCAGTGCCTCCTGCTTACGAAAGAGATAACAGGAGACAAGAACAGTATCAACAGCGTCGCCCTAGGCGACAATTCACCCCGTATGCGGAGTCTAGGGACTCCTTATTTGACCGCTTGTCAGTGGCGAATCTAGTTACTCTGCCAGAAATCCAAATTTTTGACCCTAACGTTCCCAAGCCTAGGGGGTATAGGGAGGAATTGTATTGCGAGATTTCATAGACGCGAGAGGACATGACCTAAATGGGTGCTTTGGAAATTCAAAGAACTAGTCCGAGGATTTGATCGACAATCGAACATTGGTCGTGGACAACCCCATCGCACCTAACAACCAACAAATGGGGGTATTCAAGGACCCCTTGCACGCCTACGAGGCGCGAGACAAAACCGCTCCAAATAAACGAGGTGCGACAAGATCTTCCCGCACAAGGATTTGTGGGAATGATTAGCATTGTAACAAGGAACGAGAAAATACCCAGCGAGTTGCCCCCGAGGTACCTGCGAGGGAAGTTCCGTCGACATCGCGGCCTCAACAACGCCCAATGCGATTACCTCCGCCTAGACACTGAGGTCACGATACGAACCAAACTCACGCGAGTTTGCGGACCACGTCGGCTAGGTCTGTCCATCTACGAGCTTATTCAACAATCAGCTCCACATAGAGAAGCTCTTATGGACATCTTAAAAGCCATTGAAGTACAACCCCACGAAGCTAATTCTTTCAACGCTTTCGTGGGACATGTGAAACAATGTACGGAGCCTGTCATCACATTCAAAGAAAATGAGGTCAAAACAATATCGAATGACATGCCGGATCCACCCCTGCACGTTATCGCGCGGGTCAACGGGATCCCGTACAAGAGAGTCTTTGATAGATACTGGCTCGTCCAGTAACATTATAACCACTGCTGCGTTAAAGCATTTAAAACTGCCAGCCTCTCACATCACAGCTTCCACGTACACACTGCGAGCTTTTAACGATGCAATTTGCTCGACAGTCGGCACGGTTGTTCTGCCTATACAGGTAGGACAAAAGTCAATACCCACACTTGTGCCATGTGTTGGAAGGCGAAATGGCTTATAACATACTGCTAGGGCGGCCTTGGATCAGGGACATGAAGTGTGTCCCCTCGATCGCACACCGGTGCTTGAAGTATGCCTATGAAGGGCAAATACATGTAGTCCCAATGGACTTAGAGCCCTTCAAGTATTGCAATGCGGTACAATTCATACCTCAATCGACCCTACCATCAACGCATTTGGATTTTCAATTAAATCCATCTAAACAAGGTCCGATACCGCAGGCACCACTGGTGGCCAATAAGGCAAAATCCCAGCCAGGTGAGACGTCATCATTGGCTCCTTCATCATCAACGCCACCTATCGTGGCCCAACAGAAGGACAAGGGAAAGCAAATCATGGAGGAGGTTAAGCCTCTAGAAGAGGGGTTGCCCACGATCTCAGCAATATCAACAGAGGAAGCGCCCAACGCAACGGAAACCAAGATTCTGAACAACCAAACATGGAATGGACTCGGGAAGGACTACCGTTTCCTCCTACCCAATCATCAACAATCACTTGTTGAGATGGCCGGTACGAGGCACGGGAGAGTACATAGTGCAAAATGTTGTGGCAACCCCCACACTGGAGTCAGTACAAGACATGGGAAGACCTCGCCTTCCCATTGGAACAATCGTCCCTCTAGGCTACCCACCGAACCAAACGAATTTTGTGTATGGGGGCCTTGATCATGGTTATGAACCATGCGAACAAAAGGAAACAGAGATGAAGAACCTTTTGTCGAAAACATCAATTATCTGTCGAACCCGAATTTGCCCTAAAATATCTCGAACAATGCAATTGGCATGGGAATGGGCTAGGCAGATATGAGCAAGGGATGCGGATCCTTTGCCAACCAAGATATCAGATGCCATATGACAAGTCGGGGGTAGGGTTCAACCATCCCCTGCCATTAGACATCTTGGTTGAAAACATGCAAGGCCTAGAAATAGGCAACAGGGGGGGATTGGCACAAGACCCGTACGCCAATCCAAACACAGAATACACATTGGGGGATTATCTCCCATGGTCTACAAACACCCCCGGTAACAACAATAATCCCTCTCCTTTGCTAGAGAGAGGTGAAAGTTCGAGAGAGCGAGTCCTCGAAGAGAACAACAACGGCTTCCGGGACATTTTTTTGAAACTGTTCCCCTTAGAGGTTCCGGACGAAATAACACAGTCTCAAAAGAATCAGGTCCCTCCACTAAGAGTGGAACAACCGCAATGGGACCAGATTAATTCATTGGAACAAGGAAGAGTCCTCAATGTCGGAAGCAACGAGATCTTGAAGAGGATGAACAATTTTGGATCTATGAAAGCGATTCAGAAGACGATTCTGAGATGGACTATCTCAGACATGCGCGACGACATCACCGCGCTCTAACCCATGAAGATCTAATGGGACAAATGGGTATACGGTTGGGACATGAATGGCACTTAGACCCAACGAGGTGGGACCAAGTGCTAGGCCTATGGCTCCAAATTCAAGATGAGCATCGTCCACCTCAAGATCCCATCAGGACAACAGTACCAAGGGAAGACCCCGCCTTCCTTTTCGCACATAGAGACGAATTTGCACCTAGAGAGGATCCATTCGTGCCTGTTCCCGTAGAGCCAGATCCAGAGTATAGGGAACATCTGAAAGAATCAAGTCGTCACACCCGTGGTTCTGGAGACCAAATTCATTCCATCCACATGATCTCCATTGATTTGACCACACCCATCCGCAATCCGACCGATCCATCACGGTCATTGCATCTAAACATGGATGCCATTGGTCGGGATCGCGTCAATTCACCATTGTCACCATCAGAGTACTGGCCTTTCGGTGAAATGCTTCATTTTACCCCAAGGACAACTCAAGATATTTTTCAAGCTGAAGAGGGACCCGAGGTCCCCAACGCGAGATCTTAACTCGGTGATGATATCCATTTAATCCCAACTCCACATCAGTTGGAGGACGGATCTCACATGTCAGTCGAAGAGATGATTGACGTAGACATCGACACAGATCCAATGAATCCACGAATTCTCAAGCTTGGGGTAAGCCTTTCCCCCGAAGAGCAAGCCGATTACATTGCCCTTCTCAAAGAAAAGAAGGAGGTTTTTGCATGGTCATACAAAGATATGCCGGGACTAGACCCGCATGACTAGTCATGCACAATTTAACGCTTGATCCGAAAATCAAGCCGGTAAAGCAAAAACTAAGAAAGATGCACCCAACAGTGGCCTTGATGGTCAAAGACGAATTGCAAAAGCTGTTGGATGCACAATTTGTCATCTGCGTGGATTATCCGCCATGGTTGTCCAACATGGTTCCCGTCAAGAAGCCCGACGGGAGGATTCGCATATGCACCGACTTTCGAGACCTAAACAAAGCGAGTCCTAAGGATGATTTCCCCTTGCCAAGCATCGACGCATTGGTAGACGCTACGACAGGTCACGAAATGCTCTCCCTAATGGACGGTTTCTCAGGATACAATCAAATTCGTATCAATCCCGAAGACCAACTCAAAACGGCATTCACAACGCCTTGGGGGACATTTTGTTATAAGGTCATGCCTTTTGGCCTTAAAAACGCTGGCGCTACATACCAACGTGCTATGACGTATATCTTCCACGATTACATGCACAAAACTTTGGAAGATTACATGGATGATTTGTTAGCCAAGTCTAAATTGCGCTCAGATCATCTCGGTGACTTAAGCAAGATTCTCGATCGCCTCATAGAGCATAAGGTCAGACTGAATCCCAAGAAGTGCGTGTTCGGCGTCACATCTGGAAAACTCTTGGGTTTTATAGTCTCCAAAAGAGGCATCGAAGTGGACCCAAACAAAGTCAAGGCAATCCTTGAAATGGCTCCCCCAACCACTATCAAGCGGCTCGAAGTCTGCAAGGAAAGGTCGCGTCGATTAAACGCTTCATAGCGCAATTATCTGACAAATGCCGACCAATGAACAAATTATTGCACAAAGGGGTCACATTTCATTGGGATGACGAGTGCCGGTCAGCCTTTGACGAAATCAAACAATACTTGGCTTCGCCGCCGGTATTGGCACCGCCTAGACCAGGTGTGCCGTTCTACTTATACATCTCGGCCTATCGAGGTGGCATGGGCGCAATGCTAGCCCCGGAAGAATGAACTTCACAAAGAACGAGGCTACTTACTATCTTAGCCGCACCCCGGTCGATTACTGAACTTAACTATGCATACGTTGAGAAACTCTGCTTGGCAGTGGTGTTTGCCACCAAAAGGCTACGCCACTACATGCTGAGCAACACGACGTATGTTGTGTCTAAGGAGAATCCATTGCGATACATGATGAGTCGTACTTATCATAGTAGCCGCACGGCGAAATGGATCATGTTGTTGACGGAATTTGACATTGAGTTTATTGGGCAAAAATCTATAAAAGGACAAGTCATAGCCGATCAACTAGCGGAGGCTCCTCTTGAAGACGATCAGCCTCTGGTCATAGAACTACCCGATGATGAGGTCTTCCATGTCTCAGAATCGCCAGATTCTGAAGAGCCTGAGTCTCGGGCCGACATAACCTTATTTTTCGATGGTTCTAAATGCGAGCAAGGTGGTGGCGCGGGAATTGTATTCTTCACACCGCGGGGCGCTCCAATGCCCCTGTCATTTAAATTAAACTTCCGAGTGCACCAACAACAATGCGGAATATGAAGCCTTGCTCCTAGGTCTTCGAGACGGCAATCGCCATGAACATCAAAAGACTGAACATCTTTGGCGATTCACTGTTAATCGTCAATCAAGTCAAAGGGGTATATCAATGCAAATGCCCAGTTATGAAGGCCTATAAAGCCCTCGTGGATAAATTCTTGGCAAAACTTGAGTGGTATGACATCGAGGCACTCCCTCGATCATCGAATCATTTTGCGGACACAATGGCCTCCTTGGGGTCACTAATCCCGCAAGACCTTTCCGGTGATATAACAACCATTCGGGTCAAAACCTTATCGCAACCCGCGATGGAGCGCGCAAGCTCGGACTTGACGCCGGGGAATCCACATGATCCGAGATCGAACCATCTTCGGATAAGTTCTTTCGAATCCGAGACTATTTGAAACACGCCAAGCTGGGGGTCTTTGTTCTCCCCCACTCCCATTAATAGCAACACAACGCTATTTTTACAAGTTCTATCCCAATCGGCATTTGTTAGGGAAGAACTCCAAAAGGGATTGACTGTTCAAGCTGTCGAGGTATCCGATCAACGGAGTCGGTATTTACCCATAAGAGATTACCTCAAGTTAGGTAATCTACCCTTTGGATTGACGCAAGCCGCAAAACGAACATTCAAACAGAAAGCGGCAAAATATGTCTTGATAGGAGACATTTTGTATCGTCGCAGCTACGACGGAATTCTTCTTCGTTGCTTGGACCGGCAAGAGTCCACTTGGGCAGTCACCCAAGCGCATGACGGTACATGTGGCGGCCACTTTAGTGGTATGGCCATTGCAAAGCGCATTCTTCGCATGGGCTATTATTGGCCATCTTTAGAGCGAGATTGCTGCGCGTATGTCAAGAGGTGTGTAAAATGTCAACATCATGCCAATCGATGCACGCACCTTCCCGGGCCCTACGGACGGTCCGGTCTGCTTGGCCATTTTCGCAGTGGGGCCTCGATCTAATCGGAAAGATCTCCCCTGCATCGTCAGGCCGTCACACGTTTATCATAACGGCCACAGAATATTTTACCAAATGGGTGGAAGCAATTCCGTTAACCTCTACGACAGGACCCCGCATTGCGGAGTTCATTTTGCATTACATCATATGTCGTTTTGGTATTCCATCCAAAATAATCTCGGATAATGGGCCATCATTCAAGAACAAAGACGTGCGTGCTTTAACCACAAAGTACAAAATTCAGCACGGCTTTTCAACACCCTATTATCCGCAAGCAAATGGGCAAGCGAGAGGCGTCAAACAAAATGCTAGTCGCCATCCTTAAAAAGACCGTCGCAGACAATCATAAGGATTGGCACATACAAATCCCACTTGCCCTTTGGGCCTATCGCACTAGCATTCGGACGCCCATTGGGGCAACTCCGTTTTCACTAGTGTATGGCTCAGAGGCAGTAATGCCTCTCGAGTTGGAAATTCCTTCCCTCCGCATATCAATGCAGGAATTCATCGATGATGACACTGCGCGGCAAGCCCGGTTAGACCAGCTTACGTTGCTTGATGAAAGACGCGTTAATGCTCTCGAGCACTTACGTATCTATCAAGAGCGGCTTAAGAGAGCTTACAACATGAAAGTTCACCTAAGAGACTTTCGGGTTGGTGATGCGGTTACGAAGGAAAACCAACAAAACTCTAATTTGCCGTCCCATATGAGGGACAAATTCGCGGCAAATTGGTTAGGTCCTTATGTCATTGATAGCAAAATAGGACGAGGAACGTACAGGCTAGCTTCTCTTGACGGTATCAAGGAAACGAGAACCCTTGAATATCAGTCATTTGCGACCATTTCATATCTAAGACAGCCATGTACCAAAAAAAAAAAAAAAAAAAAAAAAAAAAAAAAATTCAACAAAAACAAACAAACAAAAAGCTCCAAGGATTATCGCAATCTCTTGGTCAACCCAAAAAGCTCCAAGGATTATCGCAATCTCTTGGTCAACCCAAAAAGCTCCAAGGATTATCGCAATCTCTTGGTCAACCCAAAAAGCTCCAAGGATTATCGCAATCTCTTGGTCAACCCAAAAAGCTCCAAGGATTATCGCAATCTCTTGGTCAACCAAAAAGCTCCAAGGATTATCGCAATCTCTTGGTCAACCCAAAAAGCTCCAAGGATTATCGTCAATCTGTTGGTCCAATCAAAAAGCTCCAAAGGATTATCGCAATCTCTTGGTCAACAAAAAGCTCAAGGATTATCGCAATCTCTTGGTCAACCCAAAAAGCTCCAAGGATTATCGCAATCTCTTGGTCAAACAAATCAATAAATTCAACAAAAACAAAACAACAAAAATCATCAAAATCAACAAAGATTTGCATCTCAATTCTAGGCATACTCGAATTCATCAAAATCAACAAAAACACCATGCATAAATTTTACCACACTACGGTCGGTGGTGCAGGGAATGTACTAAGAGTTTCAATAATTCGGTCATCATTTTCCTCTTTAGCCATGTAGTGTACCAAGTCGAACGGATTTTACAAAGGTAGAGTCATACTTGAAATACACCTTGTTACGTAACATCCCAACACAAATCAAAACACTAAAATTCCCAAAATTGTGTGAACGAAAGATGAAACACTGCAAAATAATCTAGGTCACCACAAAGCGAAACGGTTATCTTGCTCATCCCCCTGTGCGAATGACCCCTAGAATGCTTTGAGAGTTGGCAAAAGGACAAGCTTCCTCCCTACCCAATTCCCTAAGAATCCCTAAAGTTCTCAATAGTTGCAAAACACAAAAATTTGCAAAATGTCAAAACTCAAAAATTTGACAAACTATAGTGCACACATCAAAAGGCACAAACAACGGTGATTTTCATCACTCCATATCCCCAATCCCTTGCTCAAAAGAAAAACAAATCAAAATAAACAGTGATCTTATCACTACAAAGAGCAAGTATCCCAATACAATTGAAAAAAAGAAGGGAGTTGACCTTGAATCCCTGGAACTCTCAGCATTCTGTAGGTCATAAGGCAAGCTTCAATACCAATTTGGTAACAGAAGTAAACCTCCCGCATGACGATATATCTGTCACATTAACTTGCGTACAGATCAATGTTTGCATGTGGATGAGCTAGCTTATGGCATCCTGGATTACATCGCAGATTAATCTTAGTACATACAACAAAGGAATTCGTGGAGCTAATTAGGTGATCCTCGGTACGAGTTCGGTTGAAAGCCCATCGGCATTGGCGGTATCCTAACAAATACCACTAAATGAACTCAATTGCACACACGAGGATGTGAAATAACTTGGTCAAAAACAAGTCCGATTCATACCTTGTTCAAAAGTCTTGTAAGATAAAGTACAGTCATGGCTAGTGAGTTAAAACCGTCTGAGTCTCGAGAAAACCTTAGCTACATTTCTAAACCAACTGCGCTACTTTTCATCCTTACAATACCATCAAAAAATACAAAAATAAGAAAAAACACATGTATACATGTAAAGTCATGCATCACAACAATCACCTAAAAACAAAATAACAGTTCTAAACAGTCTATGGTGCCATAGCCAAACATCACAAACCCCATTCATCCATTTCATATCTGCATATCACATATAAATCAAAAACATTTGCATTCATCATAGCATATGCATCCATCAAAATAAATCAACATGCATACATCCATATTCATCAACCATCATGCACAAGATCAAAGAAAATCAAAACAACAAAAACAACAAATAAATGCAACACAAAAACAAAAAGCAATAAACATTGCAAGACACAAGTGCTCTTGCACTTAACCTCTTGGCATAGAAAAATTGATGTCGGGGTCTACATTGTCACTATCCTACTCCCTAAGAAGGCTACCATAGCCGGACCGCTCCATGGGAAGACGGAGATTTTGATAATTTCATCCCAATACCAAAGGTGTCAAAGCACATCAAAAACAACAAGAAAATCAAAAAGCAACACAAAAAAGCAATAAACATTGCAGAGACACAAGTGCTCTTGCACTTAACCTCTTGGCATAGAAAAGAGATGTGGATGGGGTTTACTTTGGCTATCCTACTCCCTAAGAAGGCTACCATAGTCGGACAGCTCCACGGGAAGACGGATTTTTGACAATTTAATCCCAATGGGTCACAAAAAAAACAACAAAAAATAAAAAAAAAAACAATAAACATTGGACAAAGTGCTCTTGCACTTAACCTCTTGGCATAAATTGGGTCATTCTATCCTACTCCTAAGAAGGCTACCATAGCGGACCGCTCCACGGGAGGCAGATTTTGACAATTTAATCCCAAAATGGTGTCACAAAAAAACAACAAAAAAATGCAACACAAAACAAGCAATAAACATTGCCAGACACAAGTGCTCTTGCACTTAACCTCTTGGCATAGCAAAATTGATGTCGGGGTTTGCATTGTCACTATCCTACTCCCGAAGAAGGCTACCATAGCCGGACCGCTCCACGGGAGGACGGATTGCCGACAATTCAATCACCAAATGGTGTCACAAAAACAACAAAAACAGTACAAAATTCAACAAAAACACAACAAAAACATTGTCGGACATAAGTGCTCTCGCACTTAGCCTCTAGGCAAAGAAAATCGATGTCGAGGTCCAAATTATCGCTCTCCTAGTTCCCCAAGAAGGCTATCATAGCCGGACCGCTCCACGGGAAATAGGTTTTCGACGATTTCACCTCATTATGACATCACCAAAAGGGTTAACACCCACCAAAAATAGGTCCATATGTTGGAAAAATTGCACACGCTTAACGGTAAACCCTCTAAAGGCAAACCTTGCACAAGTCATCTTGGGTCAAGCGACTCGTCGCTTCTCTCACGAAGGTCATTCCCTCATCGATTCGTCGCTTGAGGGGGTAGTCACACTTAGTCACCAATCAACAATCACACACCCAATTAAGGAAAACGACATGCATTCAAAGAATCATTGACAAAGACAATCACGCTCCTGCTTAGGGCAGTAAACAAGCAACAATCAAATCAATCAAACACTTGGCATTTCGTGAATCATGAACACAAGGTTCCCCCTGAGGATAAAAATGCCCTTCACTTGTTCATGGTGATCAATGTCTAAGTTCAAGTCACACCTCACCAAAACAGGTTAATACTTGAAATCAAATTCCTTAGCTCGTCGAAGCAAGGATTCAAGAATGCATGCCCTTTCCATACTTGGGGCATCAAAAGTTGGTTAGGTTACCAAGAAACCCTAATCATTAGTGCTTTGGTTATCTATTTTTGCTCGGCCTCTGCGTCACCCGCGGCGCTTCCCAAAAAGGGGCATCCGTAGACACCAAAACAGCACCAATCCGATTATGTGACTGCAAACAACGATCGCTTTGACAAACACAGCCCCCGGGGCAGCCCTCGAGAGGTTAAACGGTGGTCTTAACCACTTTCATAGCAATTTTGTAAGGTCAAGAAGCAATTTGGCACACTTGGACACTTTGCCCGGTATTCGTCTCACCCGGGGACGAATTCAAAATAGAATCCGTCCCACCCCGGGACGAATTCTGAATCCGTCCCTGGGTGGGACGAATTCTAAGCTTAACGGGCAAAAAGGCAAATGGTGCCAAGTGGCAGCCCGGAACGATCGGTTAAGGGCTCCTACCTTGCACGCATGTGTAAGTGGACGAGAGGGGCCATTAGAGGACTGTTACAAGAAGCATTTATCAAAGTTCAAGTCAATTGAGGACTCCCCTCCCTCATGGGAAGACAAGACTGCCACATGGCGCCCATGGCCAACACTTGGCTTTTGTGCTTCCCTCCCAAAAGAGACCCCTTGGGTCTATAAAAGGTGGGACTTTTCTCACCCAAAACATGCAGGTGGAAGAAGTGTTCAAGCAACGAAGTGCTTTCGAATCGAAGACTCACTTGCATCCCCCTTTGTTCACCTTCCTACATCCATCAATCTCTTTTGCAAGGGAGGTTGTTGGGTGGCCTTTGGAAGCTCGAACCTTACTCAAATCCGATGCATGGACATCCGAACCTACCAATTCGCCGACCCCCAATCCTAAAAGGTTTTGGGCCCATCCTTGGTGGATTGGCTCCAAAATCGAGGGCCAACGGTGGGAGGCCCACTTGGGCACCCCCTGCACCTTCCAAGTCCTAATTTTAGTTTTTGAGCACTTTAGATTATTTTTTAGATTGCATTACGTATGTTACTAGGTCCGATTAGTCTATAATTGCAATTTTGTAGCTTTTGGTCAGAGTTTAGGGTGTTTTGTATTGCTTTGTCGTTTCGCTAACTTGCGGGTGTCAAGGCCAAATTCCCGAGGGAGGAGGCCAAATTGGGAAAATCCGACCATCCGGGTCGTCCCAAAATGGCCCCAATTACCTAACCCCCCTGTTTGCGGGGAGTTTTGCGAGGTCCCGGGATCCGACATTGGAGCAGCGACGGGTCGGTTTCTCCTACTCGGAAGAATTCGTCCCACCCGGGGACGAATTACGGTCGAAGTCGTCCTGCCCGGGGACGAATTCCGGTTTAAGGTGGATTGGCCGAGTTGCCTCGGTGGCGGTGGCCTTACGGTAACTTTTCTTACCTTCTGTCGGGTTTTGAAGCAATTTGGATTCACCTTGTTTTCATGGTTTCGGGCAAATATTCGTATGCATATTTTGTTAGTTTTAGAGAGAGAATGCTTTTCATTTGCAGCGGGTGCTACTAACGTCTTGATCATTTCTTTGTTCGCGGGAGAAGCGAGCGAGGCGAAGAACCCATCGACATCGGCGGCGGCATCATCTTAGCCCGCCCGGTGCAATCGTGGGCACGCGGAAGGAGGAACCATTCGGCGATTGTAATCAAACCCTATTTGCGCTCCTAGCCCCCGAAAAGGGAGGAGGCATTATTGTACCAGAGATCGAAAGAAATTAATGAAAGGGCTGTTTTTCTTTATCTGATTGCGTCTCTTACAACATGTCTCTTTTCCGTTTCATGCAATTTACATTTCTAGGACTTAGGCGTGCTTAACTTTGAATGCAATTGCACTTGGTGTTTCCTTGGACCGGAATCTCGTGCTTTCAATATCAATTAAAAGTATGAAAAAATGTTAATTTCTATGATAATATACATTTCAATAATTTTGTTCATGCTTTAATCAAAGTCTTTTTGTTAGGCTCAAATTTATTTTGTATGCTTCAATAATTGAAATGTTATCTATAGTCTTGATGTTGTTTGGATTTCATTGATTGGAGTGCTCATAATATTAATTGTTCTAATACATGTGCTTACTACATTTCTTTGTATCTTTGATTAAATTATCTATTAGGATTTTCTTGTATTGTATATTTGATGCTCATAAAGTTGAAATTAATGTTATTAGTTGAAGTTACAGATGTATTTAATCTTTATCTCTAACACTTATTACTCTCAAACCTGTCCCCTATATCTTTATCTATTTCTTGCACATAGTAGGATTTAAAAAAGGATCAATTATGACTCATCCAATATTGACCTTAGTCTAGGGCACACATTACATACCTAGGTAGATCAAGCTATCAAGAGTTTTAACATGCTCAATGAGATCAAATAAATATAGATTACCCCACAAAGAAACACTAGTGGGACTCAAAACCATAATAGCTTAATTAGAAGTCAAAATTTTAAATCCACCATATGCTAAAGAGATTTTTCATGCCCATTTTGTTGGATTATCATGATTAGGGTTAATATCTTGGTATCATTAGTAAATAATAAAATTATTTATGTGGTGACTCCACTTTCAAGAACCCAAGAGAAAATTGACAACTTTGTTGGAAGGTATAGCCCTAGAATCATATCATTACAAGATTAAAAGCCAACAAAGTGAAAGAACTCCTATATTTTTTTGATCTATCAACTATCAAAAATGTAGAAAAGGTAAGTCTCTTTCACCTATATAGACCTCATCTATCCAAAGCCCATGTTAGGACCCCATCCTAACCATATTATGTAATTAACCACTTCATAACATGGGAACACCATCTTAATAATATTATGTAATGTTTATGAGATGTTTGAGGCACATAGACAAGTGGGGCATGTAGTGATTTCTTACTAGTAACTTGCACCTAAGGAAATTTTTTTATTATAGGTGATCAAAAGTTTATGAATGTTGTGAGCCAAGGAGATAGTTTTTTCACCCCTGAAGCATTGATCTAGGGGTGAAAAGACTATCTCTAGCTCTACTGATTCATAATTCCTTCAAAATAATTGATTTAGATCATGCTATATCTTAAGGAAATATAATAATTCTATTTATGTAATATTAGAATTCTTTCTAGAATCAAATTACAGACAAGACCTAATCATGCTTTCTAACTTTTAAAATTAGGAAAAAGACAAATATTTCAAAATAATGGTACATTGGTATTTTAATTTTTGAAATTTTACATGAATAAAATTAAAATGTAAATGTCTAATTTTATAAAAATTATCAATAAATAATTCATTATTAGGTTAAAGAGGTTGTGACTAATATTAATCTAAATTTAAGAAAATTGAGCATAAGTAAAAGATGATAAACATATCATATTTAAACATGAAGATGTAGACATGACTATAACATGAATATGAATGTAGTAAAATGTTAGGGTAACTATAGTTTGACAAAATAAAAACTATAGATCAACATAGTGAAAAGGTAAAAATTTGTATATGGGCAATGTCTCTTAGAAAATGAGAAAAATAAATACTTAATTTAAAAATATCAAAATGCTTCTCTTAATAAAATACCTTAAGGGAGTTGGTATTCTTTCACTTATTTCTTGTTTCAAGATACATAAGGGTTTATGTGATTTTGTATCTTTTCATGTAGTAAATGAAAATATCCTAGACAAGTGCTTTGTAGTTTGGTATGAATATTTTATAAAACCATGCTCAAGCCATATTGCTGATCTATTGCATAATTCATATGGATAGACAAGAATATTTATAGGATATATGATTTGATTTGAAAATTATCTAAAGCTTACAAACTCTATTATGAATGTCATCTTGTCCATATGGATCATAGGATAGATATTTTAATATACAATTATAGAATGTATATGACAGTTTCATTAGTGAACATTTTATTGATACTGATAATAGTGGTTTTTATCATGTCAATATATGCAACATTAATCAAAGTGAAATTTTTATCAATATTAATAGTGGATCATCAATTTCAATGGCTAGGGATTCATTTTTATTGCTAATAACTTGATTCCTAAAAATTTGAATGAAGCTCAACATAAATTTACTCATCATGACTTCAGGGCATTAATAAAAGTTAGACGTGAAAACTCTTTTGAGCTACACCTACAACAAGGAGTATCTTGTTCTAGTTATCATCTCATTGTGAATTATATTTTAAATCTAAAAATAGTTATGGGTATAAGTAACCGTATCTGGCTTACATAATGAGGCATAAAATTAGTGGAGGTACCAACCTCTTGACTCTCGAATCAATATAGATATAGCTTCTTACTTGAAGTTGTGACAATAAATTTTATTTGCAATTTGGATAGTAGCTTTTTAAACCTATTCGAATGACATATACTTCTCTTTCCCTTTGTAGTTCTGTTAACTTATCAGTGAACAATTTATCTCGAAGGAAGCTATATCCACTTTGTAATAGAGGTATTTCTTTCATCTGCTATTGCTATTTTATTTTATGTGTTGATTAATGTAGATAAGTAAAGATTGTAGAGTGTATGGTTGTGATAATAATATTTTTCTTACATGGAAATTATGAAGCATAGAAATTATCTTATATATTTTTGTCATTTCATTCCTATATATCTTTAAACACTATTGTTTATAAATATTCACATATTTTTGAACTATCTTACTTGATTATTTATCCAATTTTGATTTTTGAATAACTTGTTTGGTCATCATATAATTTTTTACTCTCTTTTTTCAACATGGGTGTGATACCATGACTCAACTAGAAGTACTCTTATGGTAACCTTCTCATTCTACTAGGTTGCATGGATAATAAATTCATACAATTACCATGCGTAATAGATTAGATCATTGCTTACATTTTCACTCTATTATATTTTCATAAAATCTCCATCTTTCTTTTCATATGTGGGACCTTACTTCTACTGCATCTATCCTTCATCCAAAAGTTCTTGTCACTCCTTTTTATATTTTGGGGATAATTCTGTTGTTGCCATTTCTCTTTTGGTGTTTCTCTTGCTATCGCGATGTTCTTCAATTTTATTACTTTGACTTTTATACCATGTTAAAGGTATGGAATATATATGAATCGAATATAAGACCTCCATACATTGAGGTTACTCTACAAATAAGCTTTTGAATCCTCGAATCAACCTATGATTTAGAAGTAGGATTGCTTCTACACATTGCTTCAATTTCTCCCTAGTTCTTGGGACTCTAGCTTTAACTCTGCCTTCTTGCTTCAACACTCTTATTTAATTTTGTTACACCTTATTAAGGGTATGGACCAACTAGGACTAGAATATAGGACCTCCATCTATTGAGGTTTCTTTGACAATGAGCTTCTAGCTCCTCCTTGAACCAACTTGCAATTTGGATCTAGGATTAATTTTACTCATTGCTCCAACATCCCCCTACGCCATTTGGACTTTGATATAAGAACAATTTGATTATTATAATATTTAATTTCAACAATTTGTTTTGCAATCAATATAAGCAAAAAAACCCCAATTAAAGCTCCAACTTGATATTGAAGTTAGAATCTCTTATCTAAAAAATCCATCAACTAATGTGTATAATCATGTTACAAATAATGTTTCTTAACTAACAAAAACACTTTTTTATCTATTTAATTTTTTTATTTTTATCTTTACATCTTTCTTTCTATATCATAATTGTTTTTCTATTTTTTAATTTTTTTTCCATGTACTTCTAGACCATAAACATACTTTTTCCAACAATGATACTAAAAAAACAATAGAAACTGGGAGTGCCTTAGGGCTTGACCCTAATGAAATACCATTAGGCCTAAGCCATTTCTGATAGAAGACCATTACAATGGAGATTGAAAATTAGAAAATGCTTCGTCTCAGCATTGATAAATCTTGGAAATACAAAAATACTGCCAATATTATTATTTTAGATATGTTTTTTTAGATACAAAAATACTCCCAATATTATTATTTTGTTTATGTTTTTTTAGATAGATAAGAGATGGTTACAATCACATTATTTTTAGCATCTGTATAGTGTATGGTGCAAACTAACAACTAATAAGCTTATTTAATCTTTTATGTGAACGTTGAAGGATTTAGAGCAAACTACTACTTTTACAAATTGGCACCCACAAGTTTGAACCCAAATCTCATCAAACATTGAGAGGGGTGCCTTGGACGGGGGTGGAAGCTTGAGGTGGAGTAGGCGTAGAGGCGACGGGATACATTCTCTTTCCTCTTTCAGAGCGACTGTCGTGTACAAATTTCATGCAGCTTTGATGGAGCCCTTTGAGCTTTTCCGCTTCCGACCATTCCGAGGCGTAGTAATCCTCTTCCGTGACGGTTTTGGAAGCTGGTAAGAACATCCCTCCCCACTGTGGGAAGTAGACCAAGCACACCGGAAATGTGCATGCAACGATCATCACTCCCATGAGAATGATGCCTGTTTCCTTGGAGTACTGTGTGCTTGTGAAGAAGAGAAGCTGAGTCAATCCTCAACCCAAGTTCCCTCCTGCGCCTGCCATGTCGGAAATAACACCAAGAGACCTGCAATGCCATGCCATTCATCAGTATATCATTGGAATTTTTATATAAGAATGTGCATGGATTACTATTAGCATGTATTGTCATAATTCACCTCCGCGAAATGAAAGGAATGATGCCGAAGGTTGCACCGCAGGCAGCCTGGGCGCAGATGGAAAAGGCGATCATGGCGATTATAGAGAGAGGCAGAGATCCCGCTTTGCCGAGCCAAATGCAGAACACTCCTCCGCACGTCTGCACGATCCAGAGAACCCAAAGACGCCCTCTCATGCCAAACATGCGGGCACTCTTGTCCGACAAGTACCCTCTCAGTGGACGAGCCACAAATGTCGCTGCAATTATTCCTGCGGTGTGCAGCGTCAGATTGAATTTGTCGTAGAAATACTCGGCAATCACGTTGTCCGTTGTCCGTTGTAATTTTTTACTTAATGGATTTCTAGAATGGCCACTGCCAATTAATGGGAGAAGCGACATCCAAGACAGCAATGTGAAGTGAAGTTGTTACCTTGGAGAACTGGTCCTTGACTTTATCTCCGCTCTTTTGGAGGGCTTGGAAGTTTCCGTCGGGAAGATCCGAAGGTGGCCAGGGAGAATCCGATAAGAAAGCGGACCACGATGAATCCCGCCGCAGAGGAGATAAGAGACATGCCAAACACAGTGGGTGCCGCCAACATGATCAAGAAGGCGCACCCATAGCGCGGACCCACCAGATCGCAGATGGCTCCCATCGCCAACAGAGAGAAAATGGAACCCGACACCGAGGTGGGCTCTCTCCCGGGAGACGCCTCTATGTCTGCCATTGTTTTCGATCAATGCAAATTTCGACAGGCTTAAAAGGCCTAGCAATCCCAAACCCACGTTCAAATTCAGTTGTAGCAGCTAATCTACTTGCTATAAAGAAACTCGGGCGAGTAAGATGGATAGCAATTAAGAGCGGAGCCGCGTACGAATGTCCGCTCTCTAGGAAACCCAATGTCCGCTCAGAAGAAGATTAATAGCGACGCCGCGTACGAATAGATGAACGACCCTTGGGGTTTAGACGAGATCTTAGCCACGCGTCGGTTGGACGTAATAATGGGCCGCTTGCAAATACTGCTGCCATATATAATTTCGTCCGCCTCATTGAGAATAGCTTGCTCGTTGGTCAACCTATCAACTATATTATAAATTTGCATTGTTTTACTTCCTGGACACCTTTTTGCCAGTCCAAAAGACGAATGAGTTTTATAAGGCAGCCTACCCTCGTGCATAATATAATAAAATTGCCTCAAAGTTGCAAACCTTATTTTGAGAAAGGCTTAAGATTTATTATTATTATTATTTTTCTTTAACTGATGGGATAGATTCTATGACGGAAGAAAAGCTACTATCCTTTATATATAAAACAATTGATTGCATTTGGCATAATGGAGTAATTTGGAGTTGGCATTTATTATATTTTATTTATTTTATAATTTTCTAATAATATTTTTTTGGTGTCAGTTATATTAAAATATCAAAATATTATACTTGTTGTTAATTGAACTATATAGAGGATGAATTATTAAATATAGTTTTTATTATATTTGTTAATTTTTTTTCTATTAAATATATTCTTTATTAAAGTGCTATATTTATACAATGAGGTCCTTGTCATCATTTTTCATATTAAATATATTCTTCTTCAAAGTACTATATTTACTATATTTATACAATCAGGTCCTTGTTATTGTTTTGTTTAAAATTTTGTTCTTTATCAAAGTTATATATTTATGCAATCAATCCTTATCATTATTTTATTTAAGAGATAAAATTTTACTTAGCAAATTATCTTTTAAATTTTGATATTTTTAATTTCACTAAGATGAAGATCAACATTGTGATTGCCTAAATTTTTTGCTACTTAATTTCCTTTTTGATAAATATGTTCACATTTCCAAGAGATTGCCTCCAATAATAGATGATGAACATCAACAATAATATTATTTATATCTAATTGCCAGTGCTAGAATGTGACACAAACTTTTCTATCAAACCTAGATTTGTACATGTATATAAATAAATACATATAGTGTATGTATCTTAGACATCTCAAAGGACTCTTGGTACTTCACTTTCATCTCTAACTTGTTAGCTTTCTCTCAATATCCCATAAGGTGTAATTGTTTAACTTCTCTCAATGTCTCATGAGCTGTAATTATTCAACTTCTATTAATCTTTCATGAGGTGCAATAATATAATATTACATCCTCTAAGATATGATAATTACATCATCAAATAATGTAATAAGTACCTAACATACCCTCTATTATATTACTTGGTATGGCAAATTTTTGAACATGTCAATCATAGCCAAAAATTTACTTTTTACAAAAATAACTACCCTCCCCTAAAATGAAACTAGGGTTTGTCTTTGGCTCTGGCTCTAGCTTTAGCTTGGGTAATCACCTTTGAGTCTGCCTATGGGTCATAACCTTTAGGTTTGCCTATGGGTCATAACCTTTAGGTCTGCCTCTGGGTCATCCTCTTTTAGCATAGCTTGGGTCAAATCTATGAATTTTGATGTAAAAGTCATGCATCTAAATAATCCCCAAATTGCATATCTCCATGGAAAAAATGTGGTCTATTTCAACCATTAAAATTTGTCTTATTATTTATTTTTTCTAAGGATAAAACCTTCTCTTATAAAATCTATTTGACATTTCTTTCACTCCATCCCATTCTATCACATTCATCCATCCACAATCAACATGTATTTAGTTGGGAATTTTATCTTTGTGCCAATAATAATTGTGAGAGTAATTATTGTCTTCACAAATCTCACAAGTATACAAATTCCAACACCTACTTGTCATATTTCCAGATCATCCACAATGACTACAATAATTTATTCTAAGAGTTACATTATGTGCATAGGTTTCTCTTTTTACAAACTTGGTCTCACCACTTTTTATTCGGCCATCCTAATTTGTTATATTCTGATTCTCAAATCCATGGATAACAGACCCTTCATCAACCACAAATTGTTCCAAAAATCAACTTGAATTCCATCCCTAATAATATATTGATTGCACTTCTACATAAAGGATCTACACTTCAAGAGGCTTTTCCAGAAGGGTGAACCACCAACAGAGAGGATCAAATAAAAAATTGTTGAAGTGATACTTACCTTTGAGTATTTTAACCATTCCACTTGAGCATTAGTCACCACCTTCCAAGCCAACTTAGAATTAAGAGATTTATTCATATTATTAATGTTTTTACGTCCCAAAGCACCATTTTTCTTTTGATGGTAAACCAAATCCTAAGAAGCAAGATGAAATTTACCTTTCATAATCAGGTCAGCCCAAAGGAAGGATTTGAATATGCTTTTAAATTTTGAAACTATCTTGCCCGATAGAGAGAATAGAGACATGAAGTAAATCGATATCCTTATTTATTGATCTTAACTACTTATTTAATTTAATTTGTCTAGATCTATTTTTTGGAATTTGAAAACCTTCCTCATCCATATCCATTTATAATTTTGTCTTGTGATTTTCTACATATGTTTCTATTGGACTCTTCTTAGGGGATTATCTCTAAATATGACCCACCTAATGATATATTCTACATATAAAATATATGTTTTCATAATTCATGGTTTGGATCAACAACTTAATCCCATACTTATGAATGATTTATTTTGGTAAAGGTCTACTAATATTAATCATGACCAATATTGGGGCATAAATAGTTGAGAATCCATCTTTTATAGTTGCTAAAAAAAGAAAAATTCTTCTAGAATGTTTCATATTACCTTTAACATATTAATTTATAATAATTCAATATGAAACCCATACATTTTAGCCCATACTATTACTAGGGACAGATTTATATTTTTAGGTGTAAATGTTTCATACCAACGAGTAAGGAAGAGTCTTATTCTTCCCATAAACCATGGATGTGATTTTAGGATTATATATATTTCCTTCCTAGAATAGAAAATAGCTAGGAATAAACCTTTATGAAGAAAGAATAGACTCACTCTTAAAGTCTTTCATTTTCTATTAATCCATTTTCTTAGAGTCAAATCTCCTTGACAAGATCCATTAAATTTACCAATGATACCTTATATTTGAAAAAAAAGGGTCATTGGTCTATGAGTTCCTCCCTAAACTCTACTAATAGGTATGATTTTAAGAATTTAGCTATAAAAAAATCTATAGAAAGGAAATCATAACTCAATATCTACTCAAATTTACCAATATATCCTACAACAATTATATTATTTGAAAATAAACCAACAATATTATGCATGCAAAAATTTTAAGATAATAAAGGGATAAATGAATATTTGATTAAAAATCTATGACCAAATAGAATGTCTCATCTTGGTTATGCCTTGGTTGTTCATTGCTCCTTCCATCATTCGAACCTGATAAATATTTGCAATTATGTTTTTTTGTGACTTGACAAATTGTCACTACCCTTGTTTTGGATGGTTGACTTCACAGGGTAGTGTATCTCTCAATACTACTCAAATTCCTTCATATGACCATTCATTTTAAATATTTTTAAATTTTGCACAAATGGATCTAAGATTCATCTAAATCAGACAACCATTTCCAAATATATGGCTCTTAAAATATGATACATTTTTTCTAGAAATTTATTTCCTAGTGTTGTCCTTATTTTGGATAGCTCTCTTCATATGGTCTTATCTCCTTCAATATTGTTTGGATTTTTTTGTATGATCAATTATTTCAAAGCACTTCGAATAGTGCACAAAATAATACAATAATCATTTAAATTAGAAAACTTCATTTAAATAACTCTTAAAATTCCCAGCTCTGCTGATTTATTTTCATAATTCCTTCGAAAAATTTGATTCTGAAATATAATAATTACCCTAGATCTTAAGGGAATATAATAATTCTATTTATGCAATCTACTTGCTATAAAGAAACTCGAGCGAGTAAGATGGACAGCAACTAAGGGCGGAGCCCTTTCCTTTAAAGACCTTGTCAGATTCTGACTTTAAAAAACGTGAGCTGGCTGGAGCGTCAGCACAAATGGCTCTCTAGTAAACCCAATGTCCGCTCTTTAGAAGAACGGACATACGGATAGATGAACGACACTTGGAGTGAGTCTAGACTAGATCTTAGCCACGAGTCGGTTGGACGTTATAATGGGCCGCTTGCAAATACTGCTCCCGTATACAATTCCTCCGCCTCACTGAGAATAGCTTGCCCGTTGGTCAACTTACCAACCATATTATAAATTTGCATTGGTTTACTTCCTGGACACCTTTTTGCCAGTCGATAAGACGAATGAGTTTTATAAGGCATAATATAATAAAATTGCCTCAAAGTTGCAAACCTCAATTTGAAAAGGGTTTAAGATTTATTGTTATTATTTTTCTTTAAATTATGGGATATATTCTATGACGGAAGAAAAGCTACTATATAAAGAACAATTGGTCGCATTTGTCATAATCCAGTAACTTGGAATGGATTGGCATTTATTATATTTTATTTATATTATATTTTTTTAATGGTATTTCTTGAGGTCATTTTTATTAAAATATTAAGATATTTTATTTGTTGTTAATCAGACTATACAGAATATGTTTTATTTTCTTTTCTATCAAAATTCTATATTTATGCAATGATGTCCTTATCATCCTTTTTTTATATCAAATATATTCTTCTTCAAAGTACTATATTTATGCAATCATGTCCTTATCATCCTTTTTGTATATCAAATATATTCTTCTTGAAAGTACTATATTTATACAATCATGTCCTTGTTATTATTTTGTTTTAAGATTTTGTTCTTTATCAAAGTTCTATATTTATGCAATCATGCCCTTGTCATTATTTTATTTAAGAGATAAAATATTAGTAAATTACCTTTTAAAATTTGAATTTCACTAAGATGAAGAACATTCTCATTGCTTAAATATGCTCACATTTCTAATATATTACCTCCAATAATACATGGTGAACATTGACAATAATATTAGTTGTATCTAATTGCCATTGCTAGAATGTGATACAAACTCAAAAAATACAAAATTATATTATTTTCATTCTATCAATCTTAGATCTGTACATGTATATAAATAAATATATATAGTGTATGTCTCTTAGATGTCTCAAAAAATGCTTGGTTCTTCACCTTCATATCTAACTTTTTAGTGTATCTCAACTTCCCATAAGGTATAATTGTTCAATCAGAATATGAACACATTTTCTAATTTTTGCTACCTAGTTTTAGCTTCTTTATAAAATCAGGTCCTTGTTATTATTTTGTTTTAAAATTTTATTCTTTATCAGAGTTCTATATTTTTGCTACTTAATTTTACCTTCATATATGGAATCAATGCAATGCACAGTGTTTCTCCATTACTAGAGTCTTTAGACAAGCTATTGAAAACAAGGTTTGAAGAATTCAAGATTTTGAGCAGAAAACAAAAAAAATGGCATTCCAGGCTAGCATGAATTGAAGAGAATTTGAGAAAAGTTATTGTTCCCCATATCCTATGAATAGAAAAACCATGTATTCAACTTCTAGATGAAGATATTAATAAATAGTTTTCTAATGAGTTGAAGGAACCAACAAAAAAAATTTGCTTGGAAATGGCTAAATTGTACATTTGTAATTTCAAAAAATACATAGATAAATTAGCTACTCAGGCCAATGATTATATTCCAAAAATTTTATTGCTTACAATTATAAAAATTATTGCAAATTCTATAAATAAACATAAGATAATTTCTCAAGAAATCACTTTGGAATGGGAATCCTAGATTAAAGATCTTTTTGAGGGAAAGCTTTAGGATTGGAGAGTTGAAATACAAATCTAAAAAGATATACAAGAGAAAGCCAAAGTTTTTTGATAGAATGATACTTCAAGAGTCCCAAAAGTTAATATGTCAAAAGCAACAAAAAGTGTATTTGACTTTGTTAAAAGATAAATCAAGAAACAAATTGATCGTTTGGAAAAACTAATCATAAGTACACAAAAAAAAATTCTTGCACAACACAACAACAATAAAATTCACGATAGAGGGCCAAACTAGAGAGCCTCTACTACACAAAAAAATCAATCACAACAACATCAACAACATAGATCTTGCTCATACTATTTTAATAGTTCTAAAACTTCTTCATTTATTATTTAATTTTCTTGGATATACATAATATCATGCTTATTAGATTAAAAAAAATTCCTAATACACCACTACTTTAAGAGAGAATTAGTAACCCTTACATTCCCTGAGATGGTAATCATGTCTCAGTAGGAGCTATAGGCCTCTCTTGTAAATTAACCAACTTAGATTTTTTTCCTTTCTCTATGTTTTCTCTTGCTTCCCTAGCTCTCAATTGATAATTTGAAGGTTTTCCTATTTTTTCCTTACCAATATTGAAAGTAGGTCTTATTATTTTATTCTTCAATATTCTTACACAATTTTTATTTTCATAGGTTTATCCTCTCCTAGCTTTGCTAAGAAATATTTTTACATATCCTACTCATTTTTTGGTATTCCTTGCTAATGGTAGTGATATAAACATCTAACATTACAATTTATTCACCACTTTCCTTCTCCTAAAGGGTGCATGGTATCATAAGAGAGTTTTCAAAAATTGATTAGGCAGATTCCTTAGGTTAAACAAGAATGTTCATCCTTAAATTGGGATCATACTAAGTAGATGGTTCCTTGTTAATATTCTAACCATGGTGTACCATGTCCTTTAATATTTTATTTTCTTTTTCTTCATAGGTTAAACCCTAAAAAAAATTGGTATTTATTTATATATCCTTACTTACGGATCTTCAATATATATTTACTTTAATTTATCTAGACCTATTTTTTGGAAGTTGAAAACCTTCCTTATCCATATTCATTTATATGTTTCTCTTATGATTTTATACATCTGTTTCTATTGGAATATTCTTAAGGGATGATATCTAATTATGTCCCATATAATGACATATTCTACACCTAAAAGATATGTTTTCATAATCCAAGAAGAAAATTACGAAGAAGAAAATTTATTCAAAATAATGATAGATTGGTTATGAAAATTAAAACCTAAATATCTAATTTTATAAAAATTAGAAATAGATTATTTCATTATTAGGTTAAATAGATTGTGAATAATATTAGTCCAAATTTAAGAAAATTGAGGATAAGTAAAATATGATAAACATACATATTTAAACATGAGGATGTAGACATATTTAAAGAAAATACCAACATTAGATCAATATTGAAAAGAGCTTTCCAATGAGTAAAAATATGTGTATGTTTGGATATATATTGTGGTGAATTGACCCTAAGAAAAAATTTATCCCAAAAATTTCAAGCAAATGGGCTAATGTCGAGGGTCCTCATATTCGCCAATTTCAAATTTAAAAATCTTAATATTTACCTAAATTGTGAATATTCGCCAATGTGCATAACCCTCCTCTATTGTGATGGTCATCTTGTCCATATGGATCATAGGATAGATATATTAATATACAATTATAGAATTTATATGATATTTTTATTAGTGAGCATTATATTGATAACGATAATAGTGGTTTTGACCATGTCAATATATGCAACATTAATCAAAGTGGAGCTTTCATCAAGATTAGTAGTGGATCATCAATGCAAATGGTTAGGGATTCATTTTTATTGCTTATAACTTAATTTCCAAAAATTTGAATGAAGCTCAATATAAATTTACTCATCTTGACTCCAGGGCATTAATCAAAGTTGGACATGAAAACTCTTTTGATCTACACCTACAACAAGGAGTATCTTGTTCTAGTTACCATCCCATTGTGAATTGTATTCGAAATCTAAAAATAGTTATGGGTATAAGTAACCATCTCTAACTTGCATAATGAGGCACAAAATTAGTGGAGGTACCAACCTCTTGACTCTCAAATCAATATAGATATAGCTTCTTACTTGAAGTTGTGACGATAAATTTTGTTTTCAATTTGCATAGTAGCTTTTTAAACCTATTCGAATGACATATGCTTCCCTTTCCCTTTGTAGTTCTGCTAACTTATCAATGAACAATATATCTCAAAGGAAGATATATCCACTTTCAAATATAGAAATTCCTTTCATCTGCTATTGCTATTTTCTTTTATGCTTTGATTAAAGTAGATAAGTAAAAATTGTAGACTGTATGGTTGTGATAATCATTTTTTTCTTACATGGAAATTGTGAAGCATAGAAATTATTTTATATATTTTTGTCATTTCATTCCCACATATCTTTAAACACTATTGTGTATAAATCTTCACATATTGTTGAACTATCTTACTTGATTATTTATCCAATTTTGATTTTTGAATAACTTGTTTGATCATCATCTAATTTTTGACTCTCTTTTTTCAACATGGGTGTTATACCATGACTCAACTAGAAGTACCTTTATGGTAACCTTCTCATTCTACTAGGCTGCATGGATAACCAATTCGTACAACTACCATGTGTAATAGAGTAGATCATTGCTTACATGTTCACTCCATTATATTTCCACAAAATCTCCATATTTCTTCTCATATGTGGGACCTTGCTTATACCATACCTATCCTTCATCCAAAGGTTCTTGTCACGTCCTTTTATATTTTTGGGATAATCCTATTGTTGCCCTTTCTGTTTTGGTGTTTCTCTTGCTATCAGGATGTTCTTCAATTTTATTACTTTGATTCTTATACCATGTTAAAGGTATGGAATAGATAGGACTCGAATCTAGGACCTCCATACATTGAGGTTACTCTACCAATAAGCTTTTGGATCCTCGAATCAACCTACGATTTAGAAGTAGGATTGCTTCTACACATTGCTTCAACTTCTCCCTAGTTCTTGGGACTCTAGCTTTAACTATGCCTTCTTGCTTCAACACTCTTCTTCAATTTTGTTACACCTTATTAAGGTTATGGACCAACTAAGACTAGAATACATGACCTCCATCTATTGAGGTTGCTTTGGTAATGAGCTTCTAGCTCCTCCTTGAACCAACTTGCGATTTGGATCTAGGATTACTTTTACTCATTGCTCCAACATCCGCCTAAGCCATTTGGACTTTAATATAAGAACAATTTAATTATTATAATATTTAATTTCGACAATTCGTTTTACAATCAATATAAGCAAGGATCCCCAATTAAAGCTCCAACTTGATATTGAAGTTAGGAATCTCTTATCTAAAAATAGATCAACTAATGTGTATGTTACAAATAATATTTTTTAACTAACAAAAGCACTTTTTCCTCTATTTAAATTTTATATTTTTATCTTTACATTTACTTTTATAATTTTATTATTTTTTTTCTATATCATAATTGTTTTTCTATTTTTAATTTTTTTTTTTTTCTCCGTTATTTTTGAAAGCACTTTCATGTACTTCTTGACGATAAACATACTTTTTCCAACAATGATACTAAAAAAAAATAGAAACTGTGAGTGCCTTAGGGGTTGACCGTAATGAAATACCATTACGCCTAAGCCATTTCTGATAGAAGACCGTTACAATGGAGATTGAAAATTAGAAAATGCTTCGTCTCAGCATTGATAAATCTTGGAAATATAAAAAAATACTGCCAATAGTATTATTTTAGATATGTTTTTTTAATATAAAAATATTGTAAATATTATTATTATATGTATGTTTTTTTAGATACAGAGTTGGATACAATAACACTATTTTTAGTGCCTGTAAAGTATATGTTTCAAACTGCAAGGGCTGCTCTTAATAACCCTATTCCATCTCTTATGTACGCATTGAGGATTTAGAGCAGACTATTACTTTTGCAAATTGACACTCCAAAATTTGAACCCAAATCTCTTCCGAAAAAAACAACTACCAATCCCCGAGCTTTGGAGAGGATTCAGATATGTTGAAGCGCATGATCATCAGTCATCACACATGGAGAGGGGTGCCTTGGACGGGGGTGGAAGCTTGAGGTGGAGTAGGCGCAGAGGCGACGGGATACATTCTCTTTCCTCTTTCAGAGCATTGATAAATCTTGGAAATATACAAAAATACTGCCAATAGTATTATTTTAGATATGTTTTTTTAGATATAAAAATATGTATGTTTTTTTAGATACAGAGTTGGATACAATCATATTATTTTTAGTACCTGTAAAGTGTATGTTTCAAACTGCAAGGGCTGCTCCTAATAAGCCTATTCCACCTTTTATGTATGCATTGGAGGATTTAGAGCAGACTACTACTTTTGCAAATTTACACTCTAAAGTTTGAACCCAAATCTCTTCTGAAAAAAAACAACTACCAATTCCCAAGAGTTGGAGAGGATTCAGATATGTTGAAGCGCATGATCATCAGTCATCACACATGGAGAGGGGTACCTTGGACGGGGGTGGAAGCTTGAGGTGGAGTAGGCGCAGAGGCGACGGGATACATTCTCTTTCCTCTTTCAGAGAGACTGTTGTGTGCAAATTTCATGCAGCTTTGATGGAGCCCTTTGAGCTTTTCGGCTTCCGACCATTCCGAGGCGTAGTAATCCTCTTCCGTGATGGCTTTGGAGGCTGGTAAGAACATCCCTCCCCACTGAGGGAAGTAGACCAAGCACACCGGAAATGTGCATGCAACGATCATCACTCCCATGAGCATGATGCCTGTTTCCTTGGAGTACTGTGAGCTTGTGAAGAAGAGAAGCTGAATCAATCCTGAACCCAAGTTCCCTCCTGCGCCCGCCATGCCGGAAATAACACCAAGAGACCTGCAATGCCATGCCATTCATCAGTATATCATTGGAATTTTTATATAAGGCTGTGCACGGATTACTATTAGCATGTATTGTCATAATTCACCTCCGCAAAATGAAAGGAATGATTGCACCGCAGACAGCCTGGGAGCAGATGGAAAAGGCGATCATGGCGACTATAGAGAGAGGCAGAGATCCCTCTTTGTGTTGGAGCTTGATTAATTTTTATTATTAGTGTGTTTTTCTATTTTTATGAGGCAATATTCCTTGTGAATATTTTCAGCTGTAATAGGTAATATTTAGGTGGTTTGGTGTGATGTTGAGAACATTTGATTCTCATATATTTGTTTTCTTTACCCACTTGGAAGATTCGTTGTCTTTTACTAACTTGAGAGATTCTTCAGTTGCATTTCCAAGCTATATATTGTTATGAATTATCATAAATAAATCAGTTCAGACTAATTCTGACTTACATGGTATCAAATTCAGGCTTGAGAAACATTGCTATTTTTTTTGTTTGAGGATTTTTTTTTTTTTTTTTTGGTGATGTTTGAGCAACGACGCCCCTCTTCTTCCAGACGTCCCTCCAATTCTGGATCACACTCTTTGGCCTCGAAATCAACGTGAGACTATATAGGATACTTCAGACCATCGACGGATTCGCAGCCGAGATCATCTCTGCCAGCAAGAAGGAACTCAAATTGAAGCACATGGATGAAATTTCTGAATGACGCACGGATTTGCTGTCTATTTTCATGGACTCCAGAGACGAGAATGGAGATCTTTGTTCTAATTTTACGAGATATTTTTTTTTAAAGATTTTTTTTGTGCTCCAGGACGTCAACGGGGCGCCGCGCTGGCTAGTCACCGCATACGTTCTCACTGTGGAGATTGATATTCTTGTGAGGATATTTGACTTTTTTGTGGAGCCATGTCTTCTTCCGATAGGTGTTATTCTCCAGGTTAAAAACCACATAGCTCGTGAGGAGAAGAACCTGCAGGTTCTAAAGGCGCAGCATGCCTAAATGTTTATCAGCTAGCATCGGGCTAGCTAGTGTGCTGCTCTGCGCGTGGTGGTCATGTTTTTGACCTTCTGCTTTCTGCCCGTTGAATTGTAAATTGGTCGTTGTTGTACCTTCTGCTTTCTGCCCATTGAATTGTAAATTGGTCGTTGTTTGACAGGCCTAACTCGTGAAGCGTCTGTTGATAAAAAACGGTCAAATTATTTTAAAGAAAAAAAAGTAATGTTCTTTTTTACATTAGTTTAAGCATAAGTATTAATTTAGTAGATATGGATATTATTTTTAGAATTTGTAACACTTGGTAACGTCAATTTTTATAGTGGAAGTAATTATTGTATTTTCAAAAAAAAAATTGATGTGCACATTAGCACGTGTTTCTGTGATCATTGGAATTCAGTGTTGTCTGTTGCATTTGAAGAACAATCATTGGGATTGAAAGTCCACCAGCGAGTAAGGAGCTGCACCATTGATATGTAAAAATGGCAAATGGCAACATTAATGTCCCAGTTCCAAAATTTAGAGGAGCCATCTATGACTACTAGTCAATCAAAATGAAGCACTTGCTCATTAGCAAAGGTGCTTGGGAGATTGTGGAGGATGGCTACACAGAGCCAACTAAGAGCATTTTCCCAAGGATTGCAAGTTGTGCATTAGCCAAAGATGCATGGAAAGCTCTAAAAGAGAGCTATGAAGGCAACACTCAAGTCAATAAAGTGAGATTGCAAACTCTAAAAATAGAGTTTAAAAATCTCAGGATGAAGGAAAATGAAAAGGTTGGAGACTATTGCATGAGAGCCAAAGCATGTGTTGACAAAATGAAGACTCTTGGTGAAGAAGTGAATAATGAAGTCATTGTAAAGAAAGTGTTGAGGACACTTTTACCCAAATGGAGCCAAGTATCTATTGTAATTGAGGAGAGTAGGGACTTGACTACACTCACATGTGATCAGCTCATGGGTTCCTTAATGTCCCATGAGGAGAGATTTTCTTCAACTCCAAATGTTGGGGGAATGGAAGAAAAAGCATTTTCATCCAAAGAAGGTGAATCTAGTTCAAGAGGAAGAGGCCAAGGAAGAGGCCAATGGAGAGGAAGAGGTGGCTTCCAAGAAAGAGGAAGAAATGGCTATCAAGGAAGAAATAACAAGCAATTTTACTATTGTAACAAGTATGGGCACTTTGAAAAATATTGTAGATTGAAAGCATCACATGGAGGAAGAAGCAATAATGCACACTATGGTGAGGAGGAGGACTCATCAATTTTATTTTTGTCATATGGTAAATCTGATCAAAATATGAATGAGACATGGATTCTTAATACCGGTTGTTCCAATCACATGACCGGTAAGGAGGATTTGCTATCTACAATTGATAATTCCTACAAGTCCAAGATCAATCTTGGAGATGATAAAGCATTGCAAGTTGAAGGCAAAGGAACCATGGAGGTACAAACTAATGAAGGTAAGAAGAAAGTGACTGATATTTACTACACTCCAAATTTAAAACATAATTTGTTGAGTGTTGGGCAAATCATGGAAAATAATTTTAATATTGTGTTTGAAAACAATAAGTGTGAGATTTTTGATAAGAATCATGGGCATATGCACGTCACTACCATTCCCATGACCAAGAATAGATTGTTTCCTCTAAAATTTGGAGAAGAACAGAATGATTTTGCATGTGCAACCATTGATAGAAAAAGTTGGCTATGGCAATTAAGATTTGGCCATGTAAATTTTCCTAGTTTGAGGAAAATGGTTTCTCAAGAGATGGTATATGGGCTACCTAAAATTGATGATCAAAAAGGTGTGTGTGAATGATGTGCTTTGGGCAAGCACTCAAGGATGAATTTCCAAAAGGCAAAGCATGGAGAGCCACTTATCCTCTTCAATTGGTGCATTCTAATATTTGTGGGCCAATGCAGACTCAAAGAATTGGTAATAATTCATACTTTCTCACCTTCATAGATGATTTTTCAATAATGTGTTGGGTTTATCTTTTGAAGACAAAGTATGAGGCATTTGATTGTTTTAAAGATTTTACAAATCATGTTGAAAAATCAAAGTGGGCACTATGTAAAATGTTTAAGGACTGATAGGGGAGGAGAATTTTGTTCAAATTAATTTATTCAATTTTGTAAATATTGTGGTGTTAGAAGGCAACTCACAGCTGCTTACACACCACAAAAAAATGGTGTGGTTGAGTGTAAAAATAGAACAATAGTAAATATGGCAAAAAGCATTCTACAAACAAAGAGGTTAACTAATATGTATTGGGCTGATGTGGTAAGAACTTCCATTTATATTTTTAATAGGAGTCCTACTTCTAGCTTGGATAGCATCACTCCATATGAGGCATTGTATGGAAGGAAACCAATTGTAATTCATTTCAGAGTTTTTGGTTGCTTGGCTTATGCACATGTTCCTGATGAAAAAAGGAAGAAGTTAGATCCCAAAAGTGAAGCATGCATATTCCTTGGGTATTGTGAAAATACCAAAGCATATAGGCTCTTTAATCCAAAGACACACAAGGTTGTCGTGTCTCGAGATGTGATTTTTGATTAAGGGGGAGTTTATGGTCATCAAAAAGGCCATATTGAGAAGTCAAAATCTGTTTTAATTGGTGGTATTATTGATGATGATGAGTAGCCCACTAATGTTTTAGTTCCAAGTGCTACTAATCCACCAAGGAGCCCCTCATCTAGCTCTCCAACAAGAAGCCCTTCATCTAGTTCTCCACCAAGAAGCCCCTCATCTAGTTCTTCAGTTTCAAGTGCAAGTTCAAGTCCACCAAGGAAGGTAAGAAGCTTAAGTGAAATTTATCGAAGGAGTACTATTCAAACAAATGAATATTTCACACTATTGAGTGAAGTTTCTCCAAGTAATATGTTGAAAAATAAAAAGATCCAACAAAAACATCCATTGTCTCAAATGTTAGATACAAATTTTCAAAGAAGAGTTACAAGAAGTCAAGCACAAGAGGTAGATCAAGTGGTGAAAAGACTTGAAAACTTGCATATGTATGGTGATGAAAATGATGGTAAGCCCAAAGGTGATGTTGTGAATTATGCCTTAATGTCTCTTGTTGACTTAGAACCATCTTGTTATGGACAAGCATGTACTAATGATGTATGTATAAAGGCAATGAAAGAAGAAATGAACTCCATCAAGAAGAATGATACTTGGGAGCTAGTTGAGCTTCCAAAAAGCAAGAAAGTTGTGGGATCTAAATGGGTCTACTAAACAAAGTATAATTCTGATGGAAGTGTGGAGAGACACAAATCAAGACTTGTGGCCAATGGGTTGACACAAAGGTATGGCATTGATTATGAGGATACTTTTGCTCCAGTTGCAAGACAAGAAACAATGAGGATGGTTCTTTCTATTACTGGTCATAAAAGCTGGAATGTACATCACTTGGATGTAAAAAGTGCTTTTTTGAATGGATTCTTGGATGAGGAGGTTTATGTGCAACAAACTCAAGGATTTGTAGTTCAAGGTAAGGATAATATTGTGTAAAGGTTGAAGAAGGCCTTGTATGGTCTTAAGCAAGCTCCAAGAGCTTGGTATTCAAGAATTGATGGGTACTTCCATCAATATGGTTTTGTGAGAAGCAAGAGTGAGCCAACCTTATACTATAAGAAACAAGGTAATGATATTCTCCTTGTTTGTTTATATGTGGATGACTTGATTTACTTAGGTAGTAATCCTAAGTTGAATGATGAATTCAAGAATGCCATGATGCATGAATTTGAGATGAAAGATCTAGGCTTAATGCACTATTTTCTTGGTATGGAGGTGTATCAAAGTGATAGTGAAATTTTCATTTGTCAAAACAAATATGCCAATGATATGTTAAAAAAATTTGGGATGGAAAATTGTAAACCTGTTGCAACACCAATAGCTCATGGTGATTTGTTTAGTAAGGATGATGGAACTAAAAAATTTGATGTGACCACATATAGAAGTATGGTTGGGAGTTTAATGTTTCTCACCAACACTAGACCAGACATTGCATGTGTTGTATCACTTGTATCAAGGTATATGAGTGACCCTTCTGAATTACACATGAAAGCTGCAAAAATAATACTAAGATATGTAAAAGGTACAATGGATTTTGGCATCCATTATTGTAAAAATGAAGACGTAAAATTATTTGGTTTTAGTGATTCATATTGGGGGAGTAATATAGATGTCAGGAAGTCTACATCAGGTAATTGTTTTAGCCTTGGGTCTGGTTTAATCACTTGGAGCTTAAAGAAACAAACTACAATTGCTCTCTCTTCCACTGAAGCAGAATACATTGCAATCACAAGTGCTAGTGCTCAAGCATTGTGGTTGAGCAAAGTCCTTGAAGAAATTGGAGAACAACAATATGGTCCTACTACATTGTATTGTGTTAACATGAGTGCTATTCATCTAGCATATAATCTAGTTCATCACAGCAGGTCAAAGCATTTTGATATGAAGTATCACTTCATCCGAGACATGGTCGAGAAGAAGGAGATTGAATTGCATCATTACAACACTGAAGACAACATTGCGGATTTGTTCACCAAGGGAGTTGTCAAAGCTCAATTTTTGAAGTTGAGGAACTTCCTTGTTAGTCCCCTCAACTTCAAGGGGGAGTATGTTGGAGCTTGATTAATTTCTATTATTAGTGTGTTTTTCTATTTTTATGAGGCAATATTCCCTGTGAATATCTCCAGCTGTAATAGGTAATATTTAGGTGGTTTGGTGTGATGTTGAGAACATTTGATTCTCATATATTTGTTTTCTTTACCCACTTGGAAGATTCATTTTGTCTTTTACTAACTTGGAAGATTCTTCAATTACATTCCCAAGCTATATATTATAATGAATTATCATGAATAAATCAGTTCAGACTAATTCTGGCTCACACTTTGCCGAGCCAAATGCAGGACACTACTCTGCACGTCTGCACGATCCAGAGAACCCAAAGATGCCCTCTCATGCCAAACATGCCGGCACTCTTGTCCGGTAAGTACCCTTCCAGTGGACGAGCCACAATATTCGCCATCCCAAACGTTGCTGCAATTATTCCTGCGGTGTTCAGCATCAGATTGAATTTGTCGTAAAAATACTCGGCAATCACGTTGTCCGTTGTAAGCTCCACGCCCATGGAATATCCGTAAATAAGCGCAAATATCCACGTTCTGTAGTTGGATATGGCATACCAGAACACCTGCACGGGCACCACAACATTGTTTTAGGGGTATTGAAGGGGTAATTTTTTACTTAATGGATTCTAGAACTGCAACTGCCAATTAATGGGAGAAGCGACATCGAAGACAGCAAAGTGAAGTGAAGTTGTTACTTGGAGAACTGGTCCTTGACTTTATCTCCGCTCTTTTGGAGGGCTTGGAAGTTTCCGTCGGGAAGATCTTGTCCCAGAGTGAGGACGAGGATGCCCATCAAGATCTGCAGACAGCCGGGGACGAAGAAAGCGATGCGCCAAGCAGTGAAGGGAGTGAAGTGGAATATTTTGTGGAGGAGGTCGAAGACGAGAGGCATAATGAGTTGCGTGGCGCCACCGCCCATGTTCCCCCAGCCTGCGGCAGTGCCGTTGGCGAGGCCCACGATCTTGGAGTTGAACATGGAACTCATCCAAGTACTGACAGGACACGAAGGTGGCCAGGGAGAATCCGATAAAAAAGCGGACCACGATGAATCCCGCCGCAGAGGAGATAAGAGACATGCCAAACACAGTGGGTGCCGCCAACATGATCAAGAAGGCGCACCCATAGCGCGGACCCACCAGATCGCAGATGGCTCCCATCGCCAACCGAGAGAAAATGGAACCCGACACCGATGCGATGACCGCATTTCCGATGTCTCGCTTCGTGAGGTCCAGGTTGTCTCTTATCACAGGCAGCAGTGGCGCCGCTGCAAACGTTGACACGAAGCACACGCAGAAAGACAGCCACGACAAGTGAAAAGTTCTCATGTGCGGATTCGCAAACGACAGCAGCTTCAAATCCGTGGCTTTGTGCTCCGAGTCCACCGGCAGTTTGAACTTCTTCTCACTTAAATTGGAGTTGTTCTCGTCTTTTGGGCTCTCTCCCGGGAGACGCCTCTATGTCTGCCATCGTTTTCGATCAATGCAAATTTCGACAGGCTTAAAAGGCCTTGCAACCCCACGTTCAAATTCAGTTGCAGCAACCCTTGGAGTTTAGACTAGATCTTAGCCGCGAGTCGGTTGGACGTTATAATGGGCCGCTTGAAGATACTGCTCGTTGGTCATCCGCTCCCATATATAATTTAGTCCGCCTCATTGAGAATAGCTTGCTCGTTGGTCATCCTATCAACTACATTATAAATTTGCATCGTTTTACTTCCTGGACACCTTTTTGCCAGTCCAAAAGACGAATGAGTTTTATAAGGCAGCCCACCATTGTGCATAATATAATAAAATTGCCTCAAAGTTGCTTAAGATTTATTATTATGATTATTACTTTTCTTTAACTGATGGGAGAGATTCTATGACGGAAGAAAAACTACTATCCTTTATATAAAAAAACAAACATTTATATATAAAACAATTGATCGCATTTGTCATAATGGAGTAACTTGGAGTAGGTTGGCATTTATTATATTTTATAATTTTCTAATGGCATCTTTTGGTGTCATTTCTATTAAAATATTATACTTGTTGCTAATATAGAGCATGAAAGATAGTTTATTTATTTATTTTGTTTTCTATTAAATATATTCTTTATCAAAGTGTTATATTTATGCAATGAGGTCTTTCTCATCATTTTGTATATTAAATATATTCTTCTTCAAAGTACTATATTTATACAATCAAGTCCTTCTCATTATTTTGTTTAAGATTTTGTTCTTTATCAAAGTTCTATATTTATGCAATCAGGTTCTTGTCATTATTTTATTTAAGAGACAAAATCTTACTTATCAAATTACCTTTCAAAATTTTAAATTTGAATTTCACTAAGATGAAAAAAAAATTGTGTTTGCCTAAAATAATTTTTACCTAATTTCCTTCTCTTTAAATATGCCCACATTTCCAAGAGATTACCTTCAATAATAGATGATGAACATCAACAATAATATTATTTATATTTAATCGCCAACTCTAGATTGTGGCATGAACTTGAAAAAAATACAAAATTATATTATTATCATTTTATCAATCTTACATTTGTACATGTATATAAATAAATACATATAATGTATGTCTCTTAGATGTCTCAAAAGACTCTTGGTGCTTCACCTTCATCTATAGCTTTTTAGCTTCTTTCAACCTCCCATAAGGTATAATTGCTCAACTTCTCTCAATCTCTCATGAGGTGCAATAATATAATATTACATCCCCTAAGGTATAAAAATTACATCATCAAATAATGTAAGGAGTACGTAACATACCCCCTATTATATTATTTGGTATGGCAAATCTTTGCATGTGTCAATCATAGATAAAAATCCACCTTTTACAAAAATTACTACTCTCCCTTAAAATGAAATGGTGGTTTATCTTTGGATTTGGATCTAGCTCTAGCTTGGGTAATCACCTTCGAATCTACCTTTGGGTCATAACCTTTAGTTTTACCTCTGGGTCATCCTTTTCGAGCATAGATTAGGTTAAACCTATGAATTTTTATGTAGAAGTCATGCATCTAAAGAATCCCTAGATTGCAAATCTCAATGGGAAAAATGTGATCTATTTCAACCATTAAAATTTGTCTTATCATTTATTTTATCTAAGGATAAAACCTTCTCTTATAAAATCTATTCAACATTTATTTCACTCCATCCCATTCAACCACATTCATCCATCCACAATCAACATGAATTTAATTAGGCATTTTATCTTTGTGCCATTAATAATTATGAGAGTAATTATTATCTTCACAAATATTACAAGTATGCAGATTCCAACACCTACATGTCATATTTTAAAATCGTCCACAATGACTACAATAAATTATTCTAAGAGTTACATTTTATGCATAGGTTTATCTTTTTACAAAGTTGGTCTCAACACTTTCTATTGGATCATCCTAACTAAGGCCTTAATTCTTTGGCCTTATATTTGGTTCTATGGGTTTTCTCATACCTTACCCATTACTTATCAATCCTATGCAATTATAACTCATTATTTTCATTATTTTTGAGCCAATTCCTTTAGTGTTCTTTTCAAAACATATTTATTTTTTATCAACATGTCCTTTAGCAACATGACATTTATCATGACCAACACAATCAATGAGATCGAGCATAAGACCATGATGCTCATATTCAACACAAACCCTACTATAATCAATGATATTTAAATATTTAATATCACAAGCAAAATTTATCCTATAAATAAGGTCACTTGTATCACAACATGTATTTGCAACTATAGACTTCAAATCATAAGTATTAAAATCAAAATATATCCTTTTAACAATATTGCTTGTGTTATAGTAAAAATTTTCTAGCATGGGATTCATACTGCTTGTGCCACAACAAGCATCTACCATCATAGTGTTGACCTTTATTTCTCTTACTTTTTATGCTTGAAAATATCAAGATTTCTTAATGCTATGCATACTATCCTCAAAACATCTATAGGAAATATAAAATCATTTTCTAGAAGATCTTCACAACATCATCCTCTTTGATAATTGATTGTAGACAACATCTAAGTGTTAATAATTCTCCATCTTCATAAAAAGTTTAAACTTCTTAAAAATAAATAGTTTTATATGGTTTCACACACTTTTGAACTTCAACTTGCTTCTCTCCATCTTCACTAGCTTCTTTGAAATAAAGATCACACTTTTGAACTTCTACTTGCTTCTTAGCTTCTTTCTTCTTTGCCATTCCCTTTTTTTATCAAATGATGTGGACACTTCTTCTTGTAATATTTACAATTTTTTTCTTCAACACAATAGTGAGTTTCCTTATTTATTCCAAACGGTTCCCCTTTCTATATACCACCACTTCAATATATTGATCTATTTTTATATACCATCAGTACATGGAAGAAGATGATCCTCTTTATATACATAATTGAACATGAGAGAGACCTTAAGGTATCTAGAAGATAAAAATATGTGGTACCAAGGTAGTGTAGAAAGTAATTCACCCTATCAATAACACCTTATTATAGAAAGTCCTTATTGTAACCAAATTATTTGCCAACATTTACAAATCCAAATTTGTAGGGGTAAATTTGTCAAAATTCTTTATTTCTCTTCTTTGGAATTATTGTTTTCATTTTGGGCTCATTATTATTTTAAAATTATTTCTTCCAAATATTAAGAAAATAATTTTAGGCGTAATATTGCTTAAGGATAGCTCACTTATCTAGGTTAGACTCTTGTGATAATAAGGTACTACAAAATATTCATTGCAGGAATGAGAGAATAAGCAAATTCTTGGAAGAAAGTAATCCACAACTTTTTAAATGTTTTATAAGTAGCGTGCTTTAAGATATCTAGAATAGTACAAGGACTACAAAGTGGAGAGTATTCATCTCAAAATAAGGTTAGCTATTTTGATATAATTATGTTAGTTCAATAAAAAAGGTTTCAACACAAAGAAAAGTCCATAAAGCAACATAAAATGCTGCCCAAAATGCAAGTGAAAGGGAATGCACCCTATATTGGATATTATCAATGAAAGAGGTGATGTCAACATACTAAATTTTTAACTTAACCACAAAAAGCAAGAAATGTAGCCCAAAAGGCAACGAAGATAACAACACCCTATACAAAAATATATTAATATGAAAGCAACCTAACACCTCAAACAAAAGTAGCTAGGATAGTTTTCAGAACCAAAAAGTGATAGCCATTCCACCTGAGCATTATAGAATATCCTACAATCATGATTGCTCAAGGCCTAACATAGAATATGATAAATATACCGGGCAGTGCCAACTCATCTTAATATTATGTCTGACCAATTTTTGATCATGATTATACATTGTAGTTAGTTTCATTTTAGCTCAACAAAAACTATAAATAGGGGAATATCCCTCTTTGTAAGAGGTTGTATATTTAAGTGTTAATTAATCATAGGCCTTATGTTTATGCTATTCTAATGCAATCAAGAGTTGTTTGACTTACCTCAATTGAATTATGAATAATTGTTAATTTATATGATAATATACATTTTCAATGTCTTTATTCATGCTTTAATCAAAGTCTTTTTGTTAGGCTCAAATTTATTTGGTATGCTTCAATATTTGGAATGTTATCTATAGTCTTGATGTTGTTTGGATTTCTTTTATTGGAGTTCTCAAAATATTAAATGGTCTAATATCTGTGATTACTACATTTATTTGTAGCTTTTATTAAATAGTCTATTATGATTTTCTTTTATTGAAAATTTGATGTTCATGCAGTTGAAAGCAATGTTATTAGTTGAAGTTGTGGATATGTTTAATATTTCTCTCTAACCCTTCTTACTCTAAAAAATATCCCCTATATATTTATTTATTTCTTGCACATAGTAGGATTTAAAAAGGATCAATTATGACTCATCCAATATTGACCTTGGTCTTGGGCACACATTCCATACCTTGGTAGATCAAGTTGTCAAGAGGTTTGACGTGCCCAATGAGACCAAACCAATCTAGTTTAACACACAAATACCTAAATCATAATAGCTTGATTAGAAGCCTAAAATTTCAAATCCACCATATGATTAAGAGATTTTTCATGCCCACTTTTTGGATGATCATGATTAAGGTTAAGATCTTGGTATCATTAGCAAATAAGAAAACTCTTCACCTGGTGACTCCACTTTCAAGAACCCAAGAGAATATTGACAACTTTGTTGGAAGGTATAGCCCTAGAATAGTATGATTACAAGATTAAAATCCAATAAAGTGAAATAATCCTTACAATTTTTTGATCTATCATCTATCAAAAATCTAGAAAATATAAGTCACTTCCACCTATATAGACCTCCTCTATCCAAAGCCCATGTTAGGACTCCATCATAACCATATTATGTAATTAACCACTTCATAACATGGGGACACCATATTAATCATATTATGTAATGTGTATGTGGTGTTTGAGTCACCTAGACAAGTAAGACATGTAGTGATTTCTTACTAGTAACTTGCACCTAAGGAAATTTTTTTATTAAAGGCAATCAAAATTTTATGAATATTGTGAGCCAAGGAGATAGTATTTTCACCCCTAGAGCATGCAATATATCTAACAAATGATGAAGCTAATATGAGTTATGATAGTCATAGGTTATGCAATATTGAGACTGGAAAAATATGATATATTTGATTCATAGAAATGAGTACATATATATAGGCATGATATTATGACAAGTGTCATGATCTCCATAACCCTACATGGATCAATCCATGTGACATGCATAAGATAAATTATGCATAAGACAAAGTACACATTAAAATATTCTAACATTCAAAACTTGTTAAGTAGATAAAATAAAAGTCTCATTAGATGAAGTGATAAGGAAATAAAATTGAAGGAATATTTTCCATTTTTTTTAAGCAAAAAATCCCTTGCGGGGTCACCTTGTTCTAGGATATCATGACTAGGGGGTTCTACACCATCAAAGTCACATGGGAGTCACACCCTATCCTACCTGCACCAATATTATCAATTGGATTTTGGATACCCAATTCAAATTTTTGGTAGGGTGGATATTTGAACTTGGGACCTCCCTTGGAGGATTACCCTCTCCTCTCCAACTCACCTACAACACCTGGGTGGAGTGTTTTCCATTTGAAGCAACTCCAATATTGAATTTTTTGTGATATCTAACTAAGATCCAAAAATAAATTTATGACTAATCTTTAGGAAGATCTTGGGTTTTGAAAGAAACAAGGGTTGCATTAAAAATATTTGAGCTACAACCTACTATTCCATCAAGTCAAAGTGCATGGAATTATGGCAAAAGTAGGTGAGTTCAATTAATGTATTTTCACTTGGGAAGATAAATACCACCTACCAGATGATATCTTAATTAAGTGGATTAGATGCTCATTTAATATAAGTATGATGATGACAGGCCTAGATATGACTACCACTATGACCAAGGGTGCCTCATTTAATTTTTAGGACCCCTAGAAGATGTATCTAAAATTTTTAGATCCACCTGTAGATAATTTTGGAAGGAAATTCTTCCTATTTTAATCTATAAATAGAATTAGCTTAGACTGAAGAGGGGATTGACGAGTTTGAATTTGTAGTCTTTTGCAAGCTTTACTTTCATTTATTTTTGTAGGATATTCAATTCTTGAGTGGCATGTGGGTAAATCAAAATCTCATTTTGGCACAATATTTTATAAAATTTACTTGCACACACACGGGTATATATATATATATATATATATATATATATATATATATATATATATATATATATATATATATATATATATATGGAGGCCTATGTCAATTTTTGGACTAGCCATCTATGTTTCTCCTCTTGATCCATTTCTATATGTGTGTATGTGTTTATAATTTTTTACCTATTTTAGGTTTTGCTTGGATACATATTTGTGGGAGGCCTAGATCACTTTTTGGACTAGCCATCTATGGTTGTATGCTAAACCATTACTTGATGCACATATATGTTGGTAAATATCATTAGTGCTTTATTATTTCAAGGATAGAAAGTTTTCATCATTGGCACATAACATTTAGAGCTACTGTGTAGGGAGATCTTAACAGATATTTTGGTACATTGCAACACTTTTCTTATTGTTGAGTTGTTTTATTTTTCTCTTACATCTATTTTCATCCACTTGAGTTAAAGTGCACATAAAATATCACATCCTAACAAGGAGACAACCTTGTAAAGAACTCATAGAGGACTTTGATTGATATTAACCCCATGCTCTTGATTGTAGCCCTATTGTGTCATTCCACATAAGGCATGATTGTTCTAATCAGGACAATCAAAGATGACAATCATTTAATGGAATACCCAATGGTACCCCAATGACATATCATTAGTCCAATAATCACAACAATAAGTTAGGATTAGTCTTGGTGGTGGTTCATGCTTACTCCTACTTGTTGAAACACCTTTCCAATCACTTAGTGACTCTTCTTAGTCATGTGTCACAAAAAAATTTAAAAATATGTTTAAAAACATCTACTCAAATATTTTAATTTATAATCTATAAACTATTGATGGGTGAAGTTATCAATGTTATTACGAGACTTAATTCCACTTATTAGCCCATATTTGTATGCTTTATTCAAGTCTATTTCCAATACCTCTACCATAATAATGAATAGATATGATGATAGAGGATATCTCTATCTAAGGCCCATATTGGATTTAAATGGTTAAGTTATGATAAAATTGATGAAAATTTAATGTGATATTATAGAGACACAAATTTTAAGCCATATGACTCATTTTATCGTAAATCGAAACTTCTATAATACTAAAAATGAAAATCTTTTTTAACACTATCATATGTTTTATTCATATCAAGTTTTAAGATCATTAATCTCTCTTTTCTAGATTCTAATGAATACATTGCTTCATGAGCTACTATAATCCCATCCTAAGTTTATCTTCCTTTTACAAATCCTCCTTGTTCTTCTAAAATATTTTTTCTAACAATGGTCTTAACCGATTTGCCATCACTTTGGATATTATATTATATGCCATATTACATAGGCTTATGGGTCTAAATAAACCAAACAAATTTACGTTCTTATTTCTTCGAATTAGGGTAATATATATTGCATTTATTTTATAAGGGATATATTATCTTACCCTAGATTGCTCCACTGTCACCAAGAAGGAATTGTTCATTGTTTCCCAATTAATTTGATAGAATGTTGTAGATAGATCCAAACCTAAGTATTTATACTTATCAAAAGAGAAAATATTTGAATGAACTTCTTCCAAAGTAATAGGCTCCATAAATTTGCTATTATTTTCATCTTCTATAAATGAAGGTACTTCTTGTAGTAGATTATCATTAATAACTTTATTATAGTAAAAAAACTTGCCTCATTTCTAATTTTTCTTCGATATTCAATACAAAACCCTTCTATTGATCTTAATTATACTAATTATGAATGTTGATTTATGTACTATTTCCATACTATAAAAATAATTTGGGTTTTTATCTCCTTTTAACCATGTTTATCTCAATTTTAATCCATAATATTTTACTTCTTTACTCAAAATATTATGACATTCACTAAGCATCTCCCTTTTCTCTAAATATGGATTATTGTGCTTACCTATTTACAATTTAAAAAGTTTCTCTTTTAGTTCATTCTTCTAAAAAACGCTTTTAAAAATGTTATTGTTCCATTCTTTTAATCTAGATGTCATTGATTTAATTTTTTGTGGAAGTCTATATGGCTCACCATTTCTTGAAGAATTTCGAATCTACACTATTACACTATTTCTTGAAGTCATGCATCTAAAGAATCCCTAGATTGAAAAGCTCCATGGGAAAAATGCAGTCTCTTTCAACCATTAAAATTTTTCTTATCATTTATTTTGTCTAAGGATAAAATCATCTCTTATAAAATCTATTCAAAATTTCTTTCACTCCATTTCATTTTATCACATTCATCCATCCATAATCAACATGTATTTAGTTTACCATTTTATCTTTGCACCAATAATAATTGTGAGAGTAATTATTATCTTCACAAATCTCACAAGTATGCAGATTATAACACCTACTTGTCATATTTTCAGATCATCCACAATGAATACAATAATTTTTTCTAAGATTTACATTTTATGCATAGGTTTTTCTTGTTACAAACTTGGTCTCGCCAATTTCTATTGGACCATCCCAACCTGTTAGATTTTGATGCAGTATGTAATGGAAAATAATAATCACAAGATGCAGAATAATATAAAATAAAGTAAATTTATGAGATGACTGAAAATACTATAAATATAAATGATTGAAAATAGCTCTGGAGGAAATTAATACTCCATGAATAGAGATACTGATCAAGAATGGGCATTGAGCATATCACACTCTATCATTTTACATCACATTACTACATCACACCACTCTGGTCTATACTACTTCCTATTGCTATATTTTGCTCTATACCTATGGTCTTTTATATATAAAATAGGTTCCTTGGCCAACACTCTACCTATTTGTGCAAGGGATAACTTGCACATATACAACTTGCACTTTGAAACTTGTGCATTTATTACATTGCATGAAGTAACTAGATAACTTGCCCCCTAAAGTAATCTAATGTCCTATGTATGTACCAAGAAAGGTACATTTACATGATCTAAATGATGTAATTTATTATATTTCTAACACCCCATGATGTAGGTTTTCCTTTTAATTGACCTTGAACTGAATTCCTCCTTTTGATTTATCTCTTTGTTTTTTTATATTCATGTTATTTCCTTTGTCCTTCTTTAGTTCATATTCCCTTGATGTTAGAAATTTTTGGTGAACAATTATTCTCATAATTTCACATGTCATGAGTGGATCTGACTAGTTATCCTCCTTTATTTTATACCTATGTAAGACCTATTTTTTTTCCCTTCATAAGTATCAACCTTGAGATTAGTGTTAGTATATTTATCTGAAATATGTTCTTGAAGATAATAATTTATTCTTTGTAGTAATCTTCTTTCATATCCCTTATAGTATCTGTATTTGAAATGATAGGAAAAATATGAGTGATTTATTCCATCATAGTATTTGCAAGGATGAAAACTCCAACAATTTATCTTTTCATGACCATATTGATTACAATAAGTGCACAATGGAGATATTATAGGTTTGAAGTCTATTTTGGGAACATCATGTTTGCGTATCTCTTTAATAAGATCTTCAAACCATATATACACAATTGAAGCTATTCCATATTTTACTTTTTGAATAAAATCTTGTTGATCAATTTTTTCCTATCTTGTTTCTACTTTGATGTTAGATTCATTGGATGAATCTCCCTTCATATGGCTTTCAATTTCGGAGATTATTTCATATTGTATTTGTTCTTCCTTGTCTTTACCTTTTTCATCATTGTACTCCATCAGGTTTTTTATCCATGTTGGTATCTTCCTTATTCCACTTTTAAGAGTGTTTCTTAGCATGCTAGTAGTCATTTGTATTACATGTATTCTTTGGGATAGAGTAGACTACCTTATAGCTCCCTACTTAGTGTGTATAAAATCCCACTAAATATAAGCTTGATTTGATAAAACCTTTATTAATCCTTGTTTTTTAGACTTCCTTATGTCTCCCAAGTAATATGAGTATATACTCCTAAGGATTTTTAGGTTTTGTGGAAAGCTTATATTTTTGTAACTTTATAATATTTGATAGATGTTGATATTACCATGTTTTGTAGAATACCTTATGACTCCCTAGTATGCTATGGATGAAATATAGTTCTTTTGTAAATTATAGTTCAATATTTGATTTATTTTGTAAGTTTTTATAGAATACCAAATCAATTTCTATTATCCCTTATTTCTCCTATTAAACTAAGCATTGTTCCCAAATTTTAAAGAGGTAATAACGTTGGATATTTTATCTCCTTTTGAGAAGTTTGAGACAATAATTTTATGACTATCCAACCTTTGATAAAACTATGATAAATGTTTCTTTTATAAATAACCATTTTACTGTATATAATTTTCCAATTAACTAATTTTATGTAGTAGCCCTTATGACTCCCTAATATTTAGATAAATTAGACCATAATTGCAAATATATATTAATTATTCTAGTAGAAACCCTTATTACTCATATATTTTATATTACAAATATTATATTTACTTGATAAAGTATTCCCTTTGATTAATGGCTTTCAATTATTTAAATTCCTTCAATTATAGCCTTATAAATCCAGAGGAAAGAAAGCACATAAAAATGGAAATCAAACTTTACCTTTCACCAAGAAATATATGGTGTTGTTTCCTAAGAACCTAGGGCAACAATATTTACATAGAAATCTTGAATGTTGTGACTGTACCCTCCAATGGAATCACTTGTAGTATTAAGCATTCGAAAACTAGTGTTGCTTGGACTCTTCCTTTGACCTCTATTGGATTGAGCATTGAAGGCTCTAACACCTTCATTCCATGCTATAATTTTACTTTGTGCACATAGATGACGAAGTGATAAATGCCAAGATGAAAATTTTCTCATTGACCTTAATAATTGACATCCTTAATATGGAGAAGCTTCTTGTCTAAAGTACCAAGTGGCACGTTTATTTCCTTTCGAGCACTTGAAGAGAGTTTGGTGCAAAATAAAAAAATTTCTTCCTTCTTGTAATGTATGAGCATTACAATATTTAGCAAAATTTTTAGTCTTCTAATGGACAAGTGTATCCCATACACTTAATTCACTAGCCTATTTGTATAGCCCCTTTATTCAAGATAAGTGATATCTTGACTTGAGCATTAGGGTTTTTCTTTGGTGACAAGTGTCACTTTATTCTCTACATGAATGTCCTCCCTTTCATTGGTTCAAATAGACCATTTTAGAGATCCTTTTAGCTTAAAAAATCCCCAACTTATATTTCATTCACCTACACTATTTTTAGCTAGGAAATGGAGCAACAATATGGAGGCTTTGAGCACTAATATTTGCCATTAGATGTGAATTAAATGACACTCCAATGGTTCTTTGATTTTCCCTTTATTTCTTGCTTTCTTATGTTCTCCTTTCATAGATGTTATTGCTCTTGATTGATGTTGTTTCTACCTTTGCTTTTACACATTGTATCTTGCAAGTTTGGTCATCCAAGATGCAAGGAGTATGAGATCTTTTATTGGCTCTTTGATATAGGCTTGATTGTTTCTAGCATACGATCACTTTCGATTGGTTTATCCAACAAGTATAGTGTCTTTGGGGTACCTTTAGGTTCTACCTTTTCTCCCTGTATAAGCAGATTAGGATAGTGCAATATAATGTAAAATAGTTTTTACACAAAATATCCTTATTGCACCTTCTTTTGCACTCCTCTTTCTACATCTCAATTTTTTGTTTTGAGGTATAATATTGAGTTTATTATAGGGTTTTGAGGTTATCTCTTTGATTAGACAACTTCCCCTTTTGCTTGGATTTTTTTATGAATGGATACAAGCTTCTAACCACATGATGGAAGCTTTGTTTTTACTATATTTATTTGCACTATTTCTTGTGATTTGAACTTGAGACTCACCAAGTCTTTTTCAATGCTTCCTTTTATGCTTTTTTGGTGGTTAATTTCTTCTCATATACTTGGAGGATTGAGCTTATTTCGTGGCTTTCTCATGCCACCCAAAGTTGCAGATATCTGTGCACTAATTGTTGACCTCTTGGAGTGTTGTCATTGTTTTCAAAACCATTCTAAATGGCATCCTACATGGTATTCAGAGTTTCCATTCATATTGGTGGTCATCCTACAAATTTGTTCATGTTTGCATAACGTAGTGTGTTTTCCAATACACCTAGTTCGGAGGAAATTTTGGTGAGAAAGTTAATTTTTTAATTTTGGTGGCATGTATTATTGCTCATATGTGTTGTAATGTATTACTCATCCTATGAGAATTGGTTTAATTATTTAATTTAATATTTATCACTCTTTGTCATCTCCAAGTTCCTTGGAATGTGTTCTGGGACTTAGGAATGGAGGGAAAAATACATTTAATTAAATTTTTAATGCAACATACGTGATAGGGGTCATATTCCTAGTGAATAAAATTTAATTTTATGTTGCATAATATGGTAAATTGGAAAATAAGTTGTTCATTCTTGGTGGGACCCATTTTGGAGTTATGTGGTGTAGTGTGGAGCTATTTTCGATAGTTTTTGGGATATCTTATGCATATTTTTGGAAATTGTTGAGGAAGTGGCATCCATACTGGTCCCATTTGTTGTATTGATCATGGAATATCATTTTTGGAGTTTTATTGTAGGGTAGAGGTGATTGGTAGTGTGTGGAGTGCCCATATAGAAGTTATTTTGAATTTCAATGTTGAAATTGGCAATTTTTTAAGCTAGGTGTGTGGTTTTTGGAGTGGTTTTTGTACATGGTTTTGGAAAACATTTGTGGTTTACCTATTCATTCTCCTCTATCTATTAGTTGTAACATTTCATTGTCTCTATGGATTTTTGGTGTGTGTAACGAGGTGCTACCAGAATGTTGCCAAATTTTTAGTAGAGTGTGAATACTTCAAATTTTGTTATTGTAGATGTTGGTGCATATTGAGCATATTATTTGGATCATATTAGTATATAATTTGAAGATTTTGTGATAGTTCTGAAGTGGTATTTCATTTGTAGGGTCTTTCATGAATCATTATTAACATTGCAGCAGTTGCATGTGGTGAGTTTTGTACTTGCAGACTATTGTGAGAGACTATTGTGAGTTATGCTTTCATTGTACGTATTTTTATGCCATTTATTTTATCATATTTCAGATAAAAATTTTGGTAGATGTGGGTGAAGAATAATTTGTGTTGTGGCTACATTTGACCCATTTTCTTTTATTGGGCTCCATTTGGCCCCATTGATAAAAATATTATTGTACTTCATTTGCAGTGAGGCTCGATCTGAGCAGCATATTCAAGAAGATTTTTCTCACAGGGTTTTTCTTCCCATATTGGGTTTCTCCATCATATCCTTGTGTTATTTGATGCCATTTTATGTTTCTTGTGTGGATTTGAATTTATGTTCTTTGTTGTCCTAAAAATCAAATTTTAAAAATCAGATTTAGAGGGTTTGAAAAATTGTTTAAGTCACTAATTCACCAACCCTCTTAGTTTCATTATGATACCAACAATTGGTATCATAGCCAAACTACCCAATTTGCAAGCTTAATCAACTAGGATAGGTCCTCACAATGGCTAGTTGCGATCCTAATGAGCCCCCTTTATTTTATAGAAAATATTATGCCTTTTGGAGCTATAGGATGATGAGATACCTTGGTTATTTGGGTATGGGTGTTATGTTATCTATGCAAAATGGTTATTCCATACCTGCTACACATCCCACTAATCCTACTACCATACAAGAATATAACATTGATTTGAAGGCTACTAATGCTATCACAAGTGCTCTTGCTTCTAGTGAGTTGGTTACGGTTATGGGTCTCAACACTTAGAAAGAAATATGGGACAAATTGAAGGGCATTCATGAAGGTGATGTAAAGGTAAAATAAGCAAAATTGCAGATTTTTAGAGCTAATTTTGAAAGTTTAAAAATGGATGAAGAAGATGATATTGTTGCTTTTATGCTTCAAGTGAATGAGGTTGTAAATAAATTTGGAGGTCTTGGTGAAACAATTTCATAATTCGTGGTTGTGATGAAGGTTCTAAGATCACTCCCTACAAGATTTGATTCAAAGGTTTCATCTATTGAAGAAGCAAAATATCTTAATAATTTGATTATGGATGAGCTACATGGGTCACTTATAGCTTATGAGATGAGGATAGGCAAAGATAAACCTACAAAAAAAGATGCAGCCTTCAAATATTTTAAAAACATGAAGATTAAAATGAAAGATGAAGAGGATGAAATTTCAGATGAAGAAGAGGTAAACTTTGTGAGAAAGTTTCAAAGAGGAAGAGGCAAGTACAAGGGAAAACTTCCACTCAAATGCTTCAACTATGGAAGAAATGATCACAGTGCAACAAGATGTACCTAAAAATAGAAGAGTGATGATGAATACAAGCCTAAATAAAAAGCAGAAGGCATCAAGAATAAATTTGTAAAATTCAAAATAAACATAAAAAAGAGGAGCTTAATCACCCATGAGGATAGTGCTTCCGAAGATAGTGTGAAAAGTGATTCTAAAGATGATTCAGGTGAGATTATTTTTATGGCCTTAGAAGAAAATAAAAATGAAGTTTAAGACAAAAAGGAAGATGAAATTGATATCAAATTTGAAGAAGAGTTAGCCTATGCCCTTGAGGAGTATAAGAAAGAGGTGAAGAAGAACAAAAGGTATGCACAGAAACTAAAAGATGCAAATAATCAAATTGCAGATTTGAAAAATTAGATTGAAGAGGCTAATAAAATTTTGGATGGTGCACTAAATGATCTGAAATTTCAAGTTTAGGAGAAAAATAAACTCACATGTAGTCTTGAGGATGCAAACAGGGTGATTGCAGATTTGAAAATTCATGTAGAAGAGTCTCGAAAGATAGTTGAAGACCTCAAGCTTAGAGTTTGTGAAAAAGTGAATAATTACAGCAAGATTGCAGAGGAAATTTTTTCTTTGAGGAAAAAATTAGAGAAATCTAATTTTATGATTTTCACCACTCTAAAATTTGATAAGATTTCTGAAAAACTTGATGACATTATCAAGCAACAAAGGCATCCTAAGATAAAGTTTGGTATAGGATTTGAAGAAGGTGAGTGCTCAGATTTTTTCAAAGATGTAAAGCCACTTAAGTATGAGAAAGTTAGTTGTTTTATTCTCCTTTAATACAATAAGTTTCAGCCCCCTAAAAGTGATAATTTTTTGCTCCAAGATGACAATAAGTTGCAACCCCGAAATGAGAAGAAGAGTGTGCAAAAGGAGAACAATTTCATGAGGAAGGACAATGATGGCTTCATCAAAGTTAATCACCAAATAAGGAGACCTTATGGCAGATATGATAACACATGTCAAAGGTAGAAAACCAGGTCAAATTATTTTTTTTATGGTTATTGTTATAGGTTCAATTCATTTGGTCATAAAATTGCCATTTGTAGGCTCAACTCTAGGCCTGGAAATATTGTCACACATAACTCTTTTGCACCTCTAATTGAGCACAATGTCGAATGTTTTAGATGTAAATTTTTTTGGAATATTGCAAGGGATTGTAGAAATATTCTTTCTACCACTAATCCAATGCAGAAGAGCAGATCTAATCAGCCCTATAGAATGCAAAACAAGATGCCACCTAGACAATATTCATAGGTTCGCAAGGCTAATTTGGAGAAGAAGGATAACGAACCAAAACCAAAGACCAAAAAGGTGTAGATTGAAAAGGGAAAGGAGAAAGAGGTCAAGGATTATCTCATAGTGTAGGCTGCATTAAAATCTCAGAACAAATCCACTTCCTAGATCATTCACAGTGGGTGCTCTAGTCACATGATTGGAGATAAAAATCAGTTTGTGCATATGCAAAAGTATGATGGCGGTTCTGTGAGGTTTGGAAACAATTATGGTGCCAATATAGTTTGTAAAGGAGATGTAAGCATTGGAAATGGAAATATTAGATCTTAAAAGATTCTTTTTGTTGACAGCCTAAAGCATAACTTGCTTAGTGTGAGTCAAATGTGTGATTCGGGATATGAGATAATTTTAAAAGCACATGGTTGTGAGATTATAGATGCAAAGGATGGTTCTATAATTTATAAGGCAACAAGGATAGCAAGTAATATTTATAATATTTAGGATATATTTGAAAAATCTTTCTTCATTTGACAAGAAGAGGAAAACTGGTTATGGCATAAGAGGCTTGGTCACATCAATTTTGACAAAATTGTTAAAATTAGCTCAAAGAATGCAATAAGGAATTTGCTTAAGAAATCAAATTCATAAAAAAGCATATGTTCCTATTTTCAAGAAGGAAATCAAAAAATATCACACTTCAAAACTAAGGAGTACTCTAATACACGCCCATTGGATCTAGTGTACACAAATATCTATGGACCGATGATAACTAAAGGTATGGATGGTGAGAGATACTTAATTTTGTTCATTTATGATTATTCTAGGATGAATTGGGTGTTGTTTATAAAATAAAATCAGAAGCCTTGTTTAAATTCAAAATGTTCAAATCAAGATCTTAAAATGATATGGGCACTAGTATCAAATGTTTGATATCAGATAGAGATGGTGAATACACATCAACAGAGTTTGAGAAATATTATTTAGATCATGGCATTAGGAGGTAATTTTTAGTAGCAATAACACCTCAATAAAATGGTGTTGTTGAGAGGAAAAACAGAAAAGTGCAAGAAATGGGTCAACCTATGTTGAATAAGGCAAATATTACTGATAGATTTTGGATAGATGTAGTGCATACATCAGTGTATATTCTAAACAAGTACATGCTTAGATATCACAATGATATGAATCCTAATGAGTTATGATTTGGAAGAAAAGCTATAGTTAAACATTTCAGAGTGTTTGGGAGTAGGTGCTACATAAGGAGAGATGAACAAAACCTTGGCAAGTTTGATACTAGAGCGGACAAGGGCATATTTATTGGATACTCATCTAGAAGCAAGGCCTATAAATGCTACAAAAATAGGCTTGGTAAGATAGTTGAGATCATCAATGTAAATATTGATGAAGGCATTGGTGAGGTAATTGAACAAGTTGATCCACCCATTCAGAATGACACCATTGAGAAAGAAGATGAAGTTGAAGAAGCTCGAGAAGAGAATGAAGAGGTTGTTTTCCCAAAGACTCCTTCAAAGTATTTAAAGAATAATCATCCTCAAAATCATATTTTAGGAGACCCCAATATAGGTGTACAAACACGAAGAAGACTTGCAAGGACAAATGAGAAGGTAAAATTTTCTTTGTCTCAAGTTGATCCTAAGAATTTTTATGAGGCTAGCAAACATGAATTTTGTATTAAGGCTATTAATGAAGAACTTGATAAAATAGAGAAAATTCAGAGTTGGGAACTTGTTCCAAGACCTACTAATAAAAATGTAATTGGAACCAAGTGGGTCTTTAGAAATAAACTTAATGAAGATGACCAAGTTGTGAGAAATAAGGCTAGATTGGTGTGCAAAGGGTATGCTCAAGTGGAGGGCATAGATTTTGATGAGACATTTGCACTTGTAGCAAGGTTGGAAGCTAGTATAATGTTTCTTGCTCTCATTGTCCATAAGAATTTCAAGGTCTACCAAATGGATGTTAAATAAGCCTTCTTAAATGACAACCTAGAAGAGGAGATTTACATAGAGCAACCCGATGGATTTCAGCTTGGTTATGAGAGCTATGTGTGCAAATTGAAAAATACTTTGTATGGGCTGAAGCAAGCCCCAAGAGCATGGTATTATTGGTTGGACAAGTACCTATTACAGCAGGGCTTCTAGAAAGGTAAGATTGATAGCAATTTGTATTACAAGGTTGTAGGTGATGATCAACTTGTTATTGTTGTATATGTTGATGATATAATTTTTGGAGGCAATAAAGATGAAATGACTCATGAGTTTTATGCTACTATACAATATGAATTTGAGATGTACATGATAGGAGAGTTGTCATACTTCTTGGATCTTCAAATTAATCAGTTGGATAGAGGTATTTTCATTTGTCAATCTAAGTATGTTAAGGAAATTCTTAAGAAGTTTAACATGGAGAACAACAAACCAGTGAGTACTCCTATGGTGAAAGGGTGTAATTTGAGTAAGTAATATGATTTTCCTATTATTTATCAATCTCTCTATAGGTCAATGGTTGGTATTTTATTATATCTAACTTCTTCTGTACCTGACATTTTGTAAGTTGTGTGTATGGTTGCTAGATTTTAGAGTGCTCCAAAAGAAACTCATGTGAAGTCCATCAAAAGAATTTTTAGATATCTGAAGGATACTATGGAGTATGGATTGTGGTATCCAAATGGCAAATACTTCATATTGAAGGCTTATACAGATGCATATTGGGCTGGTTATGTTGATGATCACAAAAGTACAAGTGGGGGTGCCTTCCTTCGTGGTGACAAGATTGTCTAATGGCACAATAGGAAACAAGATTCAGTTTATCTATCTACATATGAGGCTGAGTATATTTTTGTTGTTTATTTTTGAACTATTTTTTTATGGATGAACCAAAATCTTTAGTACTTGGGTATTGCAAATTGTGAGGCTATTCCCCTTATTTGTGATAACACTAGTGTTATCAATATTTCAAAGAATCCAGTTATGCATTCAAGGACTAAGCACATAGATATAATGTATCATTTTTTGAATTATAAGGTTTATAAGAAGATGTTTAAGTTGTAATTTTTACCTACTAAAAATTATATTACATAGATCTTTACAAATCATCTTCCAATGGAGACATTCGAGCACTTGAGGCAACTCCTAGGAGTTCTTCCTCTTCCTACACACTAGATTATTTTATCTTTTACAGGCACATCCTCATGGGAAGCATCTCATTATTTAATTGTATGCTCCTACATATGCTATTTAATGTTGTTATTCTCTAACAGTTGCTTGAGGATGTTGTGTGCAGAAAGTTTAATGATTGGATTCACTGTGTGTAGTGGTGTTGCTTGGCAAGGTGATGCAGTTCTTGGTAAATATTTTGGATTTATCTTTGATGATGATGTATATAGTTTTTCATACCTATATCAGTGTATTTTTTTTTTTTCTCTATTGTATATTATTTTGTGTGAAGGGTAGCAAGTTATGGTGCTTTTTGTTGCTTTGGCATTCCCCAAATGTGCTAGTGAAGGGGTTGTTTGAAATAAGCTTTGTGTAGAACTTTCTTGGAGTGTCTTGTACATATTATAAGATGTTTTTCAGAGAAAATATTACTGATATTTTATATCCATGACAACAGCATGTGATTTGGTGATTGCTTTCAGGGAGAGTTTAATGTAAAATTGTCAAACAAGATGCATTGTTGTGCCCTTTTGTTATTGTTGTCAAAGGGGGAGAGTGAGCTAACTGCAACCATATTTTTGTGATGCATTTTTGGAGTTATGGGAAGTTAAAAGTTGATATTTCAGGTCTAATATGAGTTTTTTTTACTAGTTAGTTCTTCTCAGGACAAATTTGAGGTTTGTTGGTTTTTTTAGGATGTTGCATTGTGTAGTTTGTTGCAATTAATGTTGTGTTGCCAACAATGTCAAAGGACGAGATTGTTGGCCTCTTGGAGTGTTGTAATTATTTTCAAAACCTTTATACATGGAATCCTACATGGTATTCAGATTTTCCATTCATATTTATGGTCATCCTATAAATTTGTCCATGTTTCCATAACGTAGTGTGTTTTCCAACACACCTAGTTCGGAGGCAATTTTAGTGAGAAAGTATATTTTTGATTTTTTGTGGCATGGACTATTCCTAATATATGTTGTAATGTATTTTTTATCCTATGATAATTGTTTTAATTATTTAATTTAATATTTCACACTCTTTGTCATCTCCAAGATCCTTGTAATGTGTTCTGGTACTTACGAATGGAGGGAAAATTGCGTTTAATTAATTTTTTTATGCAACATAGGTGATAGGGGTCATATTACTAGTGAATATAATTTAATTTTATGTTGCATAATATGGGAAATTGGAAAATAAGTCATTCACTCTTGGTGGGACCCATTTTGGAGTAATGTGGTGTAGTGTGGAGCTATTTTTGATAGTTTTTGGGATATCTTATGCATATTTTAGGAAATGTTCGAGGAAGTGGCATCCGTATTGGTCCCATTTTCTGTATTTGATATGGAATATCATTTTTGGAGTGTTAGTGCAGGTTAGAGCTGATTTGTGGAGTGTGGAGTGCCCATATGGAAGTTATTTTGAATTTCAATGTTGAAATTGGCAATTTCCTAATCTAGGTGTGTGGTTTTTGGAGTGGTTTTTGCACATGGTTTTGGAAACCATTTGTGGTTTCCATATTCATTATCCTATATATATTATTTATAGCATTTCATTGTTTCTATGGAGTTTTGCTATGTGTAACGAGGTGTTGCCAGAATGTTGCTGAATTTTGATATTGAGCATGTTATTTGGATCTGAATGGTATATAATTTGTATGCTTTGTGATAGTGCTGAAGTGGTATTTCATTTTTAGGGGTTTTCATGATTCATTATTCACATTGTAGTAGTTTTATGTGGTGAGTTTTGTACTTGTAGACTATTGTGAGTTCTTCTTTCATTGTAGGTATTTTTGTGCCATTTATTTTTTTATATTTCAGATCAAAATGGTGGTAGGTGTGGGTGAAGAATAATTTTTGGTGTGGTTCCATTTGACCCATTTTGCTTTCATTGGGCTCCATTTGGCCCCATTGATAAAAACATCATTGTACTTCATTTGCATTGAGGCTCGATCTGAGTAGTAGACTCAGGGAGATTTTTCTCATAGGGGTTTTCTTCCCATATTGGGTTTCCCCATCATATAATTATGTTATGTGATGCCATTTTATGTGTCTTGTGTGGATTTGAATTTATGTTCTTTGCTTTCCTAAAAATCAAATTTGAAAAATCAGATTTAGAGGGTTTGAAAAAAAAATTTAAGACACTAATTCACCCCCCTATTAGTTCCATTATGATACCAATAACTGGTATCAGATATAGGCTGCCCAATTTACGAGCTTAATCAACTATGATAGGTCCTCACAATGAATAGTTGTGATTCGAATAAGCCCCCTCTATTTGATGGAAAATATTATACCTTTTGGAGCTATAGGATGATGAGATACCTTGGTTCTTTGGGTATGGGTGTTATATTTTCTATGCAAAATGGCTATACCATCCTTGCTACACCTCCACTGATCCTACTACCATACAAGAATATAACAATGATTTGAAGGCTACTAATGCTATCACAAGTGCTCTTACTCCTAGAGATTTGTTTAAGGTTATGGGTCTCAACACTTCGAAGGAAATATGGGACAAATTTAAGTCCATTAATGAAGATGATTTAAAGGTAAAAGAAGCCAAATTTCAAATTTTTAGAGCTAAGTTCAAAATTTTAAAAATGGATGAAGATGATGATATTGTTGCTTTTATGCTTTAAGTGAATGATGTTGTAAATTCAATTAGAGTTCTTTGTGAATCAGGTTCTAAGATCACTCCCTACAAGATTTGATTCAAAGGTTTCAACTATTGAAGAAGCAAAAGATCTTAATAATTTGACTATGGATGAGCTACATGGGTCACTTACAACTTATGAGATGAGGATAGGCAAAGAAAAACCTAAAACAAAAGAAGAAGCCTTCAAAGCTTTTAAAAACATGAAGATTAAAGTGAAAGAGGAAGAGGATGGAATTTTAGATGAAGATGAGGTAAAATTTGTGAGAAAGTTGCAGAGAGGAAGATGCAAGTACAAGGGAAAACTTCCTCTCAAATGCTTCAACTATGGAAGAATTGGTCACATTGCAACAATATGTCCCCACAAAGAAAAGAGTGATGATGAAAAAAATCCTAAAGAAAAATGAGAAGGAAACGAGAATAAATTTGCAAAATTCATAAGAAACTTCAAAAAGAGGAGCTTAATCACCCATGAGGATAGTGCTTCCGAAGATAGAGTGCAAAATGACTCTAAAGATGATTCAGGTGAGGTTATTTTTAGGACCTTAGAATATAAAAAAATGAGGTTCAAGACACAAAGGAAGATGAACCTGAGATGGAATTTGAAGAAGAGTTAGCCTATGCCCTTGAGAAGTATGAGAAAGAGGTGAAGAAGAACAAAAGGTATGCACAGAAACTAAAAGATGCAAATAATCAAATTATATATTTAAAAAAAATAATATTTAAGAGGTTAATAAGATTTCTAATGGTGCACTAAATTATCTAAAATTTCAATTTGAGGAGAAAAATAAACTCAAATGTAGTCTTGAGGATGCAGATAGGATGATTGCAGATTTGAAAATTCATGTAGAAGAGTCCCGAAAGATAGTTTAAGACCTCAAGCTCATAGTTTGTGAAAAAATGAATAATTGCAGCAAGCTTGAATAGGAGATTTATTCTTTGAGGAAAAAATTAGAGAAATCTAATTTTATGAGTTGCACAACTCTAAAATTTGAGAAGAGTTCTAAAAAAATTGATGAGATTATCAAGCAACAAAGGCATCCTAAGATCAAGTTTGGTATAGGATTTGAAGAAGGTGAGTGCTCAGATTTTGTCAAATTTGTAAAACCACTTAAGAATGAGAAAGTAAGTTATTTTTTTCTCCTTGAATATAAGAATTTGTATCTCCCTTAAGGTGATAATTTGTTGATCCAATATGACAAGAAGTTGCAACCCTGGAAAGAGAAGAAGAATGTGCAAAAGAAGAACAATTTCATGAGGAAGGACAATGATGGCTTCATCAATGTTAATCACAAAATAAGGAGACCTTATGTAAGATATTATAACACATGTCAAAGGCAACAAACTAGGTCAAATTATTCTTTTTATGGTTATTGTTATTGGTTCAATTCATTTGGTCATAAAATTTCCATTTGTAGGCTCAACTCTAGGCCTAGAAACATTGTCACACATAACTCTTTTGCACCTCTAATTGAACACAATGTAGAATATTTCAGATGTAACAATTTTGGGTATATTTCAAGGGATTGTAGAACTATTTTTTCTGCCACTAATCCAATTCAGAAGATAAGATCTAATCAGCCCCATAGAATGTAAAACAAGATGCCACCTAGACAAAATTCATAGGTTCACAAGAAGGCTGATTTGGAGAAGAAGGATAAGGAACAAATACCAAAGCCCAAAAATATTTGGATTGAGAAGGGAAAGGAGAAAGAGGTCAAGGATTCTCTCATAGTGCAGGCTGCATTCAAAGCTCAAAATAAATCCACTTCCTGGATCATTATCAGTGGGTGCTCTAGTCACATGATTGGAGATAAAAATCAGTTTGTGCATATGAAGAAGTATGATGGCGGTTCTGTGAGGTTTGGCAACAATTATGGTGCCAAGATAGTTGGTAAAGGAGAGGTAAGCATTGGAAATGGAAATATCAGATCTAAAAATGTTCTTTTTGTTGATGGCCTAAAGCATAACTTGCTTAGTGTGAGTCAAATGTGTGATTCGGGATGTGAGCTGATTTTCAAAGCACATGGTTGTGAGATTAGAGATGCAAAGGATGGTTCTATCATTGCTAAGGCAGCAAGGATAGTAGGTAATATTTATAATATTTGTGATATATTTGACAAATATTGCTTCATTGGACAAGAAGAGGAAAATTGGTTATGGCATAAGAGGCTTGGTCACATCAATTTTGACAATCTTGTCAAAATTAGCTCAAAGAATGCAGTAAGGAACTTGCCTAAGATTTCAAAGCCATAAAAAAGCATATGTTCCTCTTGTCAACAAGGAAAGAAAACAAGAGCACACTTCAAAACTAAGGAGTACTCTACTACACGCCCATTGGAGCTAGTGCACACAGATATCTGTGGACCGATGAGAACTAAAGGTATGGATGGTGAGAGATACTTCATTTTGTTCATTGATGATTATTCTAGGATGACTTGGGTGTTGTTTTTAAAAGAAAAATCAGAATCCTTGTTTAAGTTCAAAATGTTCAAAGCAAGAGCTGAAAATGATATGGGCACTAGTATCAAATGTTTGAGATCATATAGAGGTGGTGAGTACACATCAGAAGAGTTTGAGAAATATTATTTAGAGCATGGCATTAGGAGGTAATTTTTAGCAGCAAGAACACCTCAACAAAATGGTGTTGTTGAGAGGAAAAATAGAACAGTGCAAGAAATGGCTCGAACTATGTTGAATGAGGCAAATATTGCTGATAGATTTTGGAGAGAAGTAGTGCATACATCAGTGTATATTCTAAATAGGTGCATGCTTAGAGTTCATAGTGATATGACTCCTTATGAGTTATGGTTTGGAAGAAAATCTACAGTTAAACATTTCAGAGTGTTTGGGAGTAGGTGCTACATAAGGAGAGATGAACAAAACCTTGGCAAGTTTGATACTAGAGTGGATGAGGGCATATTTCTTGGATACTCATCTAGAAGCAAGGCCTACAAATGCTACAAAAAGAGGCTTGGTAAGATAGTTGAGAGCATCAATGTAAATATTGATGAAGGCATTGGTGAGGTAATTGAACAAGTTGATCCACCCATTCAGAATGACACCATTGAGAAAGAAGATGAAGTTGAAGAAGCTCAAGAAGAGAATGAAGAGGTTGCTGCCCCAAAGACTCCTTCAAAGTATTTAAAGAAGAATCATCCTCAAAATCAGATTTTAGGAGACCCCAATACAAGTGTGCAAACAAGAAGAAGACTTGCAAGGACAAATGAGTAGGTAAACTTTTCTTTGTTTTCTCAAGTTGAGCCTAAGAATTTTGATGAGGCTAGAAAACATGAATGTTGGATTAAGGATATGAATGAAGAACTTGATCAAATAGAGAAAAATAAGACTTGGGAACTTGTTCCAAGACCTACTAATAAAAATGTAATTGGAACCAAGTGGGTCTTTAGAAACAAACTTAATGAAGATGGCCAAGTTGTGAGAAATAAGGCTAGATTGGTGTGCAAGGGGTATGCTCAAGTGGAGGGCATAGATTTTTATGAGACATTTGCACTTGTAGAAAGGTTGGAAGCCATTAGAATGTTTCTTTCTCTCACTTTCCATAAGAATTTCAAGGTCTACCAAATGGATGTGAAATCAGCCTTCTTGAATGGCAACCTAGAAGAGGAGGTTTACATAGAGCAACCCGATGGATTTCAGCTTGGTGATGAGAACTATGTGTGCAAATTGAAAAAGGATTTGTATGGGCTGAAGCAAGCCCCAAGAGCATGGTATGATAGGTTTGACAAGTACCTATTGCAGAAGGACTTCTAGAAAGGTAAGGTTGATAGCAATTTGTATTACAAGGTTGTAGGTGATGATCAACTTGTTATTGTTGTGTATGTTGATGATATAATTTTTGGAGGCAATAAAGATGAAATGTGTCATGAGTTTTTTACTACTATGCAATATGAATTTGAGATGTCCATGATAGGAGAGTTGTCATACTTCTTGGGTCTTCAAATTAATCAGTTGGATAGAGGCATTTTCATTTGTCAATCTAAGTATGTTAAGGAAATGCTTAAGAAGTTTAACATGGAGGACAACAAACCAGTGAGTACTCCTATGGTGATAGGGTGTAATTTGAGTAAGGAATATGAGTCTCCTCTTGTTTATCAATCCCTCTATAGGTCAATTGTTGGTAGTTTATTTATCAATCCCTCTATAGACCTGAAATTTTGCAAGTTGTGTGCATGGTTGCTAGATTTTAGAGTGCTCCAAAAGAAACTCATGTGAAGGCCATCAAAAGAATTTTTAGATATCTTAAGGGTACTATGGAGTATGTATTGTGGTATCCAAAGGGCAAATACTTCACATTGAAGGCTTATACATATGCAGATTGGGCTGGTTGTGTTGATGATCGTAGAAGTACAAGTGGTGGTGCCTTCTTCCTTGGTGACAAGCTTGTCTCTTGGCACAATAAGAAACAAGATTTAGTTTCTCTATATAAAAATGAGGCTGAGTATATTGCTGTTTTTCTTGCTGCACTCAGGTGTTATGGATGAAGCAAACTCTTCAAGACTTGGGTATTGCAAATGGTGAGCCTATTCCCCTTCTTTGTGATAACACTAGTGCTATCAATATTTCAAAGAATCTAGTTATGCATTCAAGGACTAAGCACATAGATATAAGGTATCATTTTTTGAAGGAGAAGGTTTTTGAGAAGGTGGTTAAGTTGGAATTTGTGCCTACTAAAAATCATATTGCATATATCTTTACAAAGCCTCTTCCAATGGAGACATTTGAGCACTTGAGGCAACTCCTAGGAGTTGTTCCTCTTCCTACACACTAGATTGTTTTATATTTTAAGGGAACATCCTCAGGGGGAGCATCTCATTATTTAATTTTATGCTCCTACATAATCTATTTGATGTTGTTATTCTCTAACAGTTTCTTGAGGATGGTGTGTGCAGAAATTTCAATGATTGGATTCATAGTGTGTAGTGGTGTTTCTTGGCAAGGTGATGCAGTTCTTGGTAAATATTTTGGATTTATCTTTGATGATGATGGATCTAGTTTTTCATCACTATATCATTGTATTTTCTGTTTTTCTCTATTGTATATCATTTTGTGTGAAGGGCAGCAAGTTATGGTGCTTTTTGTTGCTTTGGCATTCCCCGAATGAGCTAGTGAATGGGTTGTTTGAAATAAGATTTGTGTAGAACTATCTTGGAGTGTCTTGTACAGATTATCAGATGTTTTTCAGAGAATATATTACTGATATTTTATGTCCATGATAGCAGCATGTGATTTGGTGATTGGTTTCAAGGGGAGTTTGATGCAAAATTGTCAAACAAGATGCATTGTTGTGCCCTTTTGTCATTGTTGTCAAAGGGGGAGAGTGAGCTAACTGCAACCATATTTCTGTGATGCCTTGTTGGAGTAAGGGGGAGTTCAGATGTGGTGTTTTAGGTCTGATATGATTTTTTTTTTTGGCTGGTGCTTCTATGGACAAATTTGAGATTTGTTGTTGGTTTTCTTCAGGATGTTGCATTGTGCAGTTTGTTGCAATTAATGTTGTGTTGCCAACAATGCCAAAGGGGGAGATTGTTGGCCTCTTGGAGTGTTGTCATTGTTTTCAACACCATTCTACATGGCATCCTACATGGTATTCAGATTTTCCATTCATATTGGTGGTCATCCTGCAAATTTGTCCATGTTTGCATAACGTAGTGTGTTTTCCAACACACCTAGTTCGGAGGCAATTTTGGTGAGAAAGTTAATTTTTGATTTTTGGTGGCATGGATTATTGCTCATATGTGTTGTAATGTATTATTTATCCTATGAGCATTGGTTTAATTATTTAATTTAATATTTCCCACTCTTTGTCATCTCCAAGTTCCTTGGAATGTGTTCCGGGACTTAGGAATGGAGGGAAAAATACATTTAATTAATTTTTTATGCAACATAGGTGATAGGGGTCATATTCCTAGTGAATATAATTTAATTTTATGTTGCATAATGTGGGAAATTGGAAAAGAAGTCGTTCACTCTTGGTGGGACCCATTTTGGAGTTATGTGGTGTAGTGTGGAGCTATTTTCGATAGTTTTTGGGATATCTTATGCATATTTTTGGAAATTTTTGAGGAAGTGGCATCCATATTGGTCCCATTTTCTGTAGTGGTCATGGAATATCATTTTTGGAGTGTTAGTGCAGGTTAGAGCTGATTGGTGGAGTGTGGAGTGCCCATATGGAAGTTATTTTGAATTTCAATGTTGAAATTGGCAATTTCCTAAGCTAGGTGTGTGGTTTTTGGAGTGGTTTTTGCACATGGTTTTGGAAACCATTTGTGGTTTCCCTATTAATTATCCTCTATATATTGGCTGTAGCATTTCATTGTTTCTATGGATTTTTGGTGTGCGTAACGAGGTGCTGCCGAAATGTTGCCAAATTTTCAGCAGAGTGTGAATACTTCAGATTTTGTTATTGCAGTTGTGGGTGCATATTGAGCATGTTATTTGGATCAGATTGGTATATAATTTGTAGGTGTTGTGATAGTGCTGAAGTGGTATTTCATTTGTAGGGGTTTTCATGATTCATTATTCACATTGCAGTAGTTGTATGTGGTGAGTTTTGTACTTGCAGACTATTGTGAGTTCTGCTTTCATTGTAGGTATTTTTATGCCATTTATTTTATCATATTTCAGATCAAAAGGGTGGTAGGTGTGGGTGAAGAATAATTTTGGGTGTGGCTCCATTTGACCCATTTCCTTTCATTGGGCTCCATTTGGCCCCATTGATAAAAACATCATTGTACTTCATTTGCAGTGAGGCTCGATCTGAGCAGTAGACTCAGGGAGCTTTTTCTCACCGGGGTTTTCTTCCCATATTGGGTTTCCCCATCATATCCTTGTGTTATGTGATGCCATTTTATGTGTCTTGTGTGGATTTGAATTTATGTTCTTTGTTGTCCTAAAAATCATATTTGAAAAATCAGATTTAGAGGGTTTGAAAATTTTGTTTAAGTCACTAATTCACCCCCTCTTAGTGCCATTGTGATACCAACAATTGGTATCAGATCCAGAGCTGCCCAATTTGCAAGCTTAATCATCTAGGGTAGGTCCTCACAATGGCTAGTTGTGATCCGAATAAGCCCCCTCTATTTTATGGAAAATATTATGCCTTTTGGAGCTATAGGATGATGAGATACCTTGGTTCTTTGGGTATGGGTGTTATGTTGTCTATGCAAAATGGCTATACCATCCCTGCTACACCTCCCACTGATCCTGCTGCCATACAAGAATATAACAATGATTTGAAGGCTACTAATGCTATCACAAGTGCTCTTGCTCCTAGTGAGTTGGTTAAGGTTATGGGTCTCAACACTTCAAAGGAAATATGGGATAAATTGAAGGCCATTCATGAAGGTGATGTAAAGGTAAAAGAAGCCAAATTGCAGATTTTTAGAGCTAAGTTTGAAAGTTTAAAAATGGATGAAGATGATGATATTGCTGCTTTTATGCTTCAAGTGAATGAGGTTGTAAATGCAATTAGAGGTCTTGGTGAAACAATTTCAGAATCCATGGTTGTGAAGAAGGTTCTAAGATCACTCCCTACAAGATTTGATTCAAAGGTTTCAACTATTGAAGAAGCAAAATATCTTAATACTTTGACTATGGATGAGCTACATGGGTCACTTACAGCTTATGAGATGAGGATAGGCAAAGATAAACCTACAACAAAAGAGGCAGCCTTCAAAGATTTTAAAAACATGAAGATTAAAGTGAAAGAGGAAGAGGATGAAATTTCAGATGAAGAAGAGGTAAACTTTGTGAGAAAGTTGCAAAGAGGAAGAGGCAAGTACAAGGGAAAACTTCCACTCAAATGCTTCAACTATGGAAGAATTGGTCACATTGCAACAAGATGTCCCTACAAAGAGAAGAGTGATGATGAAGACAAGCCTAAAGAAAAAGGAGAAGGCAGCAAGAAGAAATTTGCAAAATTCAGAAGAAACTTCAAAAAGAGGAGCTTAATCACCCATGAGGATAGTGCTTCCGAAGATAGTGTGCAAAGTGACTCTGAAGATGATTCAGGTGAGGTTATTTTTATGGCCTTAGAAGACAAGAAAAATGAGGTTGAAGACACAAAGGAAGATGAACCTGAGATGGAATTTGAAGAAGAGTTAGCCTATGCCCTTGAGGAGTATGAGAAAGAGGTGAAGAAGAACAAAAGGTATGCACAAAAACTAAAAGATGCAAATAATCAAATTGCAGATTTGAAAAATCAGATTGAAGAGGCTAATAAAATTTCTGATGGTGCACTAAATGATCTGAAATTTCAAGTTGAGGAGAACAAGAAACTCACATGTAGTCTTGAGGATGCAAACAGGATGATTGCAGATTTGAAAATTCATGTAGAAGAGTCCCGAAAGATAGTTGAAGACCTCAAGCTCAGAGTTTGTGAAAAAGTGAATAATTGCAGCAAGCTTGAAGAGGAGATTTGTTCTTTGAGGAAAAAATTAGAGAAAGCTAATTTGATGAGTTGCACCACTCTAAAATTTGAGAAGAGTTCTGAAAAACTTGATGAGATTATCAAGCAACAAAGGCATCCTAAGATCAAGTTTGGTATAGGATTTGAAGAAGGTGAGTGCTCAGATTTTGTCAAATATGTAAAGCCACTTAAGGATGAGAAAGTAAGTGATTTTTGGCTCCTTGAAGACAAGAATTTGCAGCCCCCTGAAGGTGAGAAGTTGTTGCTCCAAGATGACAAGAAGTTGCAACCCCAAAATGAGAAGAAGAGTGTGCAAAAGGAGAACAATTTCATGAGGAAGGACAATGATGGCTTCATCAAAGTTAATCACCAAATAAGGAGACCTTATGGAAGATATGATAACACATGTCAAAGGCAGAAAACCAGGTCAAATTATTCTTTTTATGGTTATTGTTATAGGTGCAATTCATTTGGTCATAAAATTGCCAATTGTAGGCTCAACTCTAGGCCTAGAAACATTGTCACACATAACTCTTTTGCACCTCTAATTGAGCACAATGTAGAATGTTTCAGATGTAAAAATTTTGGGCATATTGCAAGGGATTGTAGAACTATTTTTTCTGCCACTAATCCAATGCAGAAGAGCAGATCTAATCAGCCCCATAGAATGCAAAACAAGCTGCCACCTAGACAAAATTCACAGGTTCACAAGAAGGCTGATTTGGAGAAGAAGGATAAGGAACCAAAACCAAAGCCCAAAAAGGTGTGGATTGAGAAGGGAAAGGAGAAAGAGGTCAAGGATTCTCTCATAGTGCAGGCTGCATTCAAATCTCAGAACAAATCCACTTCCTGGATCATTGACAGTGGGTGCTCTAGTCACATGACTGGAGATAAAAATCAGTTTGTGCATATGCAGAAGTATGATGGCGGTTCTGTGAGGTTTGGAAACAATGATGGTGCCAAGATAGTTGGTAAAGGAGAGGTAAGCATTGGAAATGGAAATATCAGATCTGAAAATGTTCTTTTTGTTGATGGCCTAAAGCATAACTTGCTTAGTGTGAGTCAAATGTGTGATTCGGGATGTGAGCTGATTTTCAAAGCACATGGTTGTGAGATTAGAGATGCAAAGGATGGTTCTCTCATTGCTAAGGCAGCAAGGACAGCAGGTAATATTTATAATATTTGTGATAGATTTGACAAATATTGCTTCATTGGACAAGAAGAGGAAAATTGGTTATGGCATAAGAGGCTTGGTCACATCAATTTTGACAATCTTGTCAAAATTAGCTCAAAGAATGCAGTAAGGAACTTGCCTAAGATTTCAAAGCCATCAAAAAGCATATGTTCCTCTTGTCAACAAGGAAAGCAAACAAGAGCACACTTCAAAACTAAGGAGTACTCTACTACACGCCCATTGGAGCTAGTGCACACAGATATCTGTGGACCGATGAGAACTAAAGGTATGGATGGTGAGAGATACTTCATTTTGTTCATTGATGATTATTCTAGGATGACTTGGGTGTTGTTTTTAAAAGAAAAATTAGAAGCCTTGTTTAAGTTCAAAATGTTCAAAGCAAGAGCTGAAAATGATATGGGCACTAGTATCAAATGTTTGAGATCAGATAGAGGTGGTGAGTACACATCAGCAGAGTTTGAGAAATATTGTTTAGAGCATGGCATTAGGAGGTAATTTTCAGCAGCAAGAACACCTCAACAAAATGGTGTTGTTGAGAGGAAAAACAGAACAGTGCAAGAAATGGCTCGAACTATGTTGAATGAGGCAAATATTACTGATAGATTTTGGAGAGAAGCAGTGCATACATCAGTGTATATTCTAAATAGGTGCATGCTTAGAGTTCATAGTGATATGACTCCTTATGAGTTATGGTTTGGAAGAAAAGCTACAGTTAAACATTTCAGAGTGTTTGGGAGTAGGTGCTACATAAGGAGAGATGAACAAAACCTTGGCAAGTTTGATACTAGAGCGGACGAGGGCATATTTCTTGGATACTCATCTAGAAGCAAGGCCTACAAATGCTACAACAAGAGGCTTGGTAAGATAGTTGAGAGCATCAATGTAAATATTGATGAAGGCATTGGTGAGGTAATTGAACAAGTTGATCCACCCATTCAGAATGACACCATTGAGAAAGAAGATGAAGTTGAAGAAGCTCAAGAAGAGAATGAAGAGGTTGCTGCCCCAAAGACTCCTTCAAAGTATTTAAAGAAGAATCATCCTCAAAATCAGATTTTAGGAGACCCCAATACAGGTGTGCAAACAAGAAGAAGACTTGCAAGGACAAATGAGCAGGTAAACTTTTCTTTGTTGTCTCAAGTTGAGCCTAAGAATTTTGATGAGGCTAGAAAACATGAATGTTGGATTAAGGCTATGAATGAAGAACTTGATCAAATAGAGAAAAATCAGACTTGGGAACTTGTTCCAAGACCTACTAATAAAAATGTAATTGGAACCAAGTGGGTCTTTAGAAATAAACTTAATGAAGATGGCCAAGTTGTGAGAAATAAGGCTAGATTGGTGTGCAAGGGGTATGCTCAAGTGGAGGGCATAGATTTTGATGAGACATTTGCACCTGTAGCAAGGTTGGAAGCCATTAGAATGTTTCTTGCTCTCGCTTTCCATAATAATTTCAAGGTCTACCAAATGGATGTGAAATCAGCCTTCTTGAATGGCAACCTAGAAGAGGAGGTTTACATAGAGCAACCCGATGGATTTCAGCTTGGTGATGAGAACTATGTGTGCAAATTGAAAAAGGCTTTGTATGGGCTGAAGCAAGCCCCAAGAGCATGGTATGATAGGTTGGACAAGTACCTATTGCAGCAGGGCTTCCAGAAAGGTAAGGTTGATAGCAATTTGTATTACAAGGTTGTAGGTGATGATCAACTTGTTATTGTTGTGTATGTTGATGATATAATTTTTGGAGGCAATAAAGATGAAATGTGTCATGAGTTTTCTTCTGCTATGCAATATGAATTTGAGATGTCCATGATAGGAGAGTTGTCATACTTCTTGGGTCTTCAAATTAATCAGTTGGATAGAGGTATTTTCATTTGTCAATCTAAGTATGTTAAGGAAATGCTTAAGAAGTTTAACATGGAGGACAACAAACCAGTGAGTACTCCTATGGTGATAGGGTGTAATTTGAGTAAGGAATATGAGTCTCCTCTTGTTGATCAATCCCTCTATAGGTCAATGGTTGGTAGTTTATTGTATCTAACTACTTCTAGACCTGACATTTTGCAAGTTGTGTGCATGGTTGCTAGATTTCAGAGTGCTCCAAAAGAAACTCATGTGAAGGCCATCAAAATAATTTTTAGATATCTTAAGGGTACTATGGAGTATGGATTATGGTATCCAAAGGGTAAATACTTCACATTGAAGGCTTATACAGATGCATATTGGGCTGGTTGTGTTGATGATCATAGAAGTACAAGTGGTGGTGCCTTCTTCCTTGGTGACAAGCTTGTCTCTTGGCACAGTAAGAAACAAGATTCAGTTTCTCTATCTACAGCTGAGGCTGAGTATATTGCTGCTATTTCTTGCTGCACTCAGGTGTTATGGATGAAGCAAACTCTTCAGGACTTGGGTATTGCAAATGGTGAGCCTATTCCCCTTCTTTGTGATAACACTAGTGCTATCAATATTTCAAAGAATCCAGTTATGCATTCAAGGACTAAGCACATAGATATAAGGTATAATTTTTTGAAGGAGAAGGTTTCTGAGAAGGTGGTTAAGTTGGAATTTGTGCCTACTAAAAATCATATTGCAGATATCTTTACAAAGCCTCTTCCAATGGAGACATTTGAGCACTTGAGGCAACTCCTAGGAGTTGTTCCTCTTCCTACACACTAGATTATTTTATATTTTAAGGGCACATCCTCAGGGGGAGCATCTCATTATTTCATTTTATGCTCCTACATATGCTATTTGATGTTGTTATTCTCTAACAGTTTCTTGAGGATGGTGTGTGCAGAAATTTCAATGATTGGATTCATAGTGTGTAGTGGTGTTGCTTGGCAAGGTGATGCAGTTCTTGGTAAATATTTTGGATTTCTCTTTGATGATGATGGATCTAGTTTTTCATCACTATATCAGTGTATTTTCTATTTTTCTCTATTGTATATCAGTTTGTGTGAAGGGCAGCAAGTTATGGTGCTTTTTGTTGCTTTGGCATTCCCCGAATGTGCTAGTGAATGGGTTGTTTGAAATAAGCTTTGTGTAGAACTGTCTTGGAGTGTCTTGTACAGATTATCAGATGTTTTTCAGAGCATATATTACTGATATTTTATATCCATGACAGCAGCATGTGATTTGGTGATTGGTTTCAGGGGGAGTTTGATGCAAAATTGTCAAACAAGATGCATTGTTGTGCCCTTTTGTCATTGTTGTCAAAGGGGGAGAGTGAGCTAACTGCAACCATATTTCTGTGATGCCTTGTTGGAGTAAGGGGGAGTTCAGATGTGGTGTTTCAGGTCTGATATGAGTTGTTTTTTCTGGCTGGTGCTTCTCAGGATAAATTTGAGGTTTGTTGTTGGTTTTCTTCAGGATGTTGCATTGTGCAGTTTGTTGCAGTTAATGTTGTGTTGCCAACAATGCCAAAGGGGGAGATTGTTGGCCTCTTGGAGTGTTTTAATTGTTTTCAACACCATTATACATGGCATCCTACATGGTATTCAGAGTTTCCATTCATATTGGTGGTCATCCTGCAAATTTGTCCATGTTTGCATAACGTAGTGTGTTTTCCAACGACACCTAGTTCGGAGGCAATTTTGGTGAGAAAGTTAATTTTTTATTTTTGGTGGCATGGATTATTGCTCATATGTGTTGTAATGTATTATTTATCCTATGAGCATTGGTTTAATTATTTAATTTAATATTTCCCACTCTTTGTCATCTCCAAGTTCCTTGGAATGTGTTCCGGGACTTAGGAATGGAGGGAAAAATGCATTTAATTAATTTTTTATGCAACATAGGTGATAGGGGTCATATTCCTAGTGAATATAATTTAATTTTATGTTGCATAATGTGGGAAATTGGAAAATAAGTCGTTCACTCTTGGTGGGACCCATTTTGGAGTTATGTGGTGTAGTGTGGAGCTATTTTCGATAGTTTTTGGGATATCTTATGCATATTTTTGGAAATTTTTGAGGAAGTGGCATCCATATTGGTCCCATTTTCTGTAGTGGTCATGGAATATCATTTTTGGAGTGTTAGTGCAGGTTAGAGCTGATTGGTGGAGTGTGGAGTGCCCATATGGAAGTTATTTTGAATTTCAATGTTGAAATTGGCAATTTCCTAAGCTAGGTGTGTGGTTTTTGGAGTGGTTTTTGCACATGGTTTTGGAAACCATTTGTGGTTTCCCTCTTCATTCTCCTCTATATATTGGCTGTAGCATTTCATTGTTTCTATGGAGTTTTGGTGTGCGTAACGAGGTGCTATCGAAATGTTGCCGAATTTTTAGTAGAGTGTGAATACTTCAGATTTTGTTATTGCAGTTGTGGGTGCATATTGAGCATGTTATTTGGATCAGATTGGTATATCATTTGCAGGTGTTGTGATAGTGCTGAAGTGGTATTTCATTTGCAGGGGTTTTCATGATTCATTATTCACATTGCAACAGTTGTATGTGGTGAGTTTTGTACTTGTAGACTATTGTGAGTTCTGCTTTCATTGTAGGCATTCTTATGCCATTTATTTTATCATATTTCAGATCAAAAGGGTGGTAGGTGTGGGTGAAGAATAATTTTGGGTGTGGCTCCATTTGACCCATTTCCTTTCATTGGGCTCCATTTGGCCCCATTGATAAAAACATCATTGTACTTCATTTGCAGTGAGGCTCGATCTGAGCAGTAGACTCAGGGAGCTTTTTCTCATCGGGGTTTTCTTCCCATATTGGGTTTCCCCATCATATCCTTGTGTTATGTGATGCCATTTTATGTGTCTTGTGTGGATTTGAATTTATGTTCTTTGTTGTCCTAAAAATCAGATTTGAAAAATCAGATTTAGAGGGTTTGAAAATTTTGTTTAAGTCACTAATTCACCCCCCTCTTAGTGCCATTGTGATACCAACAATTGGTATCAGAGCTAGGTTGCCCAATTTGCAAGCTTAATCAGCTAGGGTAGGTCCTCACAATGGCTAGTTGTGATCCGAATAAGCCCCCTCTATTTTATGGAAAATATTATACCTTTTGGAGCTATAGGATGATGAGATACCTTGGTTCTTTGGGTATGGGTGTTATGTTGTCTATGCAAAATGGCTATACCATCCCTGCTACACCTCCCACTGATCCTGCTGCCATACAAGAATATAACAATGATTTGAAGGCTACTAATGCTATCACAAGTGCTCTTGCTCCTAGTGAGTTGGTTAAGGTTATGGGTCTCAACACTTCAAAGGAAATATGGGACAAATTGAAGGCCATTCATGAAGGTGATGTAAAGGTAAAAGAAGCCAAATTGCAGATTTTTAGAGCTAAGTTTGAAAGTTTAAAAATGGATGAAGATGATGATATTGTTGCTTTTATGCTTCAAGTGAATGAGGTTGTAAATGCAATTAGAGGTCTTGGTGAAACAATTTCAGAATCCGTGGTTGTGAAGAAGGTTCTAAGATCACTCCCTACAAGATTTGATTCAAAGGTTTCAGCTATTGAAGAAGCAAAAGATCTTAATACTTTGACTATGGATGAGCTACATGGGTCACTTACAACTTATGAGATGAGGATAGGCAAAGACAAACCTACAACAAAAGAGGCAGCCTTCAAAGATTTTAAAAACATGAAGATTAAAGTGAAAGAGGAAGAGGATGAAATTTCAGATGAAGAAGA